>JAUPFT010000030.1:31290032-32490032 GCA_036936625.1 Parnassius smintheus behrii | reverse complement strand
CATTCGTACGTAGTACTTAGAAGAAGTTATGAAAAGTACTCCGCACAGTGACGTGAAGTACTCCAGTTCATTCTGCACAATTGATCTGAATCAAATCCCTGTTTTCATACAACAATGATTTCTGAATCAACAAGAACTCTTCTAGTTTGTAATTGGTATCCTTTCAAATACGTTGGAATACGAAAAGCAGAACAAGAACATCAAAAGTAATGCCGTGAAGTTGTTTGCTAATAAACCTCGAAATGAAAAAAGAAAGTCAGAACAAGGCATTGTTAACCAATGCGAATTCTGCTCATTAACAATTATTAAAAGAAATGTTGGTAAATATTTCGTAGATCGTACGGCTTGCAAACTCATGAAGTATGAAATTAGCGTTTAAAAACACAAAAAAGAAAAAATGATATTTATTTAGCCATTTCTTACAAAATGTAATAGGCCTGGATAGCTCAATAAGTATAGTAATATGAATTTTATACAAAAAGGTGAAGGAGAAAAAACACATTCTAAAAAAACAACTTTTCTCAAAAAGGAAAGCTTCAGAATGTAAAATTATTTAATCCTTTTTAATCGTTTGAGGTTGCCTTTTCATCATCATCATCATTACAGCCCTTAACAAGTCCACTGCTTAACATAGGCCTCCCCCAAGGTATGCCACAAAGCACGGTCCTGAGCCACCTGCATCCATCGACTTCCTGCATGTCTTACCAGGTCGTCACTCCATCTAGTGGGGGGTCGCCCTACACTTCGTCTACCGGTATGAGGCTGCCACTCGAGAACTTTTTTTCCCCAACGGTTGTCGGTTCTTCGAGCTATATGGCCGGCCCATTGCCACTTCAGCTTACTAATCCGGTGGGCTATGTCGGCCACTCTGGTTCTACTGCTGATATCCTCATTTCTAAGTTTATCACGCAGAGAAACTTCGAGCATAGCCCTCTCCATAGCTCGCTAAGCGACTTTGAGCGTCCTCATACGGCCAGCCTTTTACTTCCTGTTAAATATATTTTTAAACCATACAAAAGGAATATCACAAAAGAGCCGACCCATTCCTGATACAGCCATATTATAGTGGCAGCATGGCTCTACCAATTGTCTGGCATGGGTCTGTATATTTTAATCCTATCAGGATTTTTGTTTCGTTGAACATTCTTTTGATTTAGTGCCATGTTTGTCTTTATTTCTTTTTGTTTGTTGATTTGTTAATTGATAACATGATTTTCCTTCTTTATTTTAAACGATGTTTTTAAAATATGAAAATAATAGATATATATATATATATATATATATATATATATATATATATATATATATATATATATATATATATATATATATATATATATATATATATATTATATCACTAACACGATATATATATATATATATATATATATATATATATATATCGTGTTAGTGATAATCGAATTTGAGTTGCTCGCGTACTGTAAAATTTACAACCAGCGCTTAGCCCCTGAGCTACCACGGTTTCTACAAAGGAAACAATGATGTTATTATATCTAGTTATTTCTTTTCCCAACGTCTGCGAAACACACAAGTTCGCAAAATAAGAACTCATTAAAGAAGAACTGGCAATAAACTATTTTAATGTGGGTCTCTTTTTCTACCTAACACTGTGCATGTTAGGTATCACATTGTTACCTATTTCTACCTCCAAATAGCTGTACGTACACTGTTGTGTTACAATCTGAAGGGCCTGGAGAGCTAGGCAATATAATTACGGGGTGTGAGTCATTCCCTTTAATCCTCAGTAGTGACTACGCAACGACAGCCTATTGTATTCGACGGAGGATGGGGTCAGGTCCATAGGCTGCGGTACCACTTACCAACTGGTGGATTGTTCTTTTGTAAAAAAAAACTCTGGGATCATTTTTAAATGTTATGCCATATCAGAATTTTATTATGTGAACTTATATTTGTTTTATACACAAAATTATTATTGAGGCTGGTGTTAAATATTATTCCACTTACAAAAGATTGTTTTTATATATCGTAAAGTACGAAGTAACGATCCGTGGCCACTATAATCTGCAGCCACCGTGGTGTGCCAAATCGCCTTGTGAAACTCTCAAAGAGCTTTTATACTGGGATTAAATTGTTGTAGCTTTTGGAATCAGCAATAAATAAATGGTGTCCAATCTTTTTAATACAAGTAAAGGTAACAAACGGGTACGCCTGATGGTAAGTAGATGCTATGAAACATAGACACCTTTACGTATCTTAGATCAAGAATAAAAATGCAGATACGTTGTCACCCCTTAGGATTAAGATGACATGCTTCGTTACAAGTGAAGGATGACTCCTGATGAGACTTAGCATAGAGGCGAAACGCGGCGCTTCTTAACGAGGCATAACCAGGTGAAATTGGTTTCGGTGGCTATTCTAGTTGTATTACTGACGGACCCGACCTGATGATAAGAAGATGTTGTGGCCAATAGACATCTACATTTTGTCCTCGATTAAAATCAAAATGCAGATAAGTTGTCGTTGCTGAAGACTAAGATGGAATGTCTCATTACTAGTAAAATGGGTCTAAAGTTCATCTGAAAATTTGATATAAAAATGCCAGCTCAGATTACGAAATTTTTGGACAGATCATTTATAATACAAGCTGTCCGGTTATGGAATGACTTGCCGTTATCGGTAAGACGCACTTAAACTCTTCCGGTTTTTACGTAACATGTACAAAATTACTGTTTTCATTTTTCATTATTCATTATATAATTCACTTGTATATGATTATTCTACTATTATCATTATTGCATGCCTTAAGTGCAAAGTATGTTCTACTAGTGCTTAAATATAAAAATCTAACGTTTTCTAGCATAAAATAATATCTAAAAATCATATTGAACATATAAATGATATAAAATGCACATTTTCAGAAATATTAACGATTGGTGAACCTATTATTATTATTTTTAAATTGGTTAATTGCTATTTTCACATTAAAACGTGGTTTTAGTGGCTTATGGTGTAGATTTATCACGTCCGCATGGAGGGGTAAACACGATAGCTTTTGAAAATATCAATTGTTCAACTCATTCTATTATTTATTCTACTCGTCTGTCATGTGGGAAGTCATGGAATGTAAATGGCTGTTTAATTTTATTTTGTTTAGTTATAATTAATTTTTCGGCTGAGAAAATCCGAAATTTTCGGTGCTGTCTTGTAATAATATATGTTACTACATACAAATACACTCTGACTCACTGCCGGCTCGGACGCCGTTGTGAGCACGGCATAGAATCTTAGAACAATAAAATTAGCCCTTATTTTCAACCATAGATTCAAACCGGTAGTTTAGAAAATGACATTTCTTATTACCACAGATTGAGTTCCAAACTTCCATAACTTTTATTCACAGAGAACAGAGACCATTAAGAGGATATAGTATAGGAACAGGATACTCCTTTCATTATTTTCAGTTTATACTTCCTATTTATAAAAAATTACTCTGTGGTTTATACAAAGATACTCTGTATTCATTATTTCAATGTCATCTGAAATGAAAACAAAAATTTGGCAATCAAAAGTATAAAAATACATTACTAATAATTTTAGCACTTTATTAATAACTATAGTTTGTGGTTTTAAACCTTTCATTTAATTATCTTACCAGTATTTTCATTTGCCAATATTTGTGTTTTTTCTTGTATTTCTTCAACTTATTAATGGCTGACTGAATTGATGTTCCCTGATCTGATACCAGAGCCACAGGAATTAATCCAGTTATTATTCTCTTCTATATTTTTTAATATAAGTGCAGGTTTAGTTCCTGACAAAAATAAAAGGCAATGGGCTGTTGCCATTTATGTAGAGTACCTCAAAAATGAGGAACATTAAGGCATGGTCGGCATAGTCATAGTAACTGTGACTCTGAGTAGACAGTAACTCTACAAGTCCACAGATATTGTCGTTGTATTTGTCATATGTAAGACCTGGCTCTATCGAAACTTCACAAAATATTAGCGAGCAATATTTTTTAGATTCTTGCCGATTTGCAACCTAGGAATAAAACATAAGGTAACTAACTGAACATAATAATATACTATTTGTGAAGATTTTATGAAGATTTTTACAATTATTATATTTACCAGTTTTGTCATGATGTAGACACTGTTTGTCCTATCATTTTAAAATGTTTATAGATGGATGGTGGTTCATTGATATCTGGAAATAAATATGTATACTTTTTATAGTTAACAGTGAACGTGAAGTCACAAATAGTATATTATTATGTTCAGTTAGTTACCTTATGTTTTATTCCTAGGTTGCAAATCGGCAAGAATCAAAAAAAAATATTGCTCGCTAATATTTTGTGAAGTTTCCATAGAGCCAGGTCTTACATATGACAAATACAACGACAATATCTGTGGACTTGTAGAGTTACTGTCTACTCAGAGTCACAGTTACTGTGACTATGCCGACCATGCCTTAATGTTCCTCATTTGAGGTACTCTACACAAATGACAACAGCCCATTGCCTTTTATTTTTGTCAGGAACTAGACCTGCACCTATATTAAAAAATATAGAAGATAATAATAACTGGATTAATTCCTGTGGCTCTGGTATCGGATCAGGGAACATCAATTCAGTCAGCCATTAATAAGTTGAAGAAATACAAGAAAAAACAAAAATATTGGCAAATGAAAATACTGGTAAGATAATTAAATGAAAGGTTTAAAACCACAAATTAAAGTTTTTAATAAAGTGCTAAAATTATTAGTAATGTATTTTTATACTTTTGATTGCCTATTAACCAAATTTTTGTTTTCATTTCAGATGACACAATCACAAGAAGTCAAAAGATTAATATCATATTTGATCCTCCTCACCTCATTAATGGTCTAAGAAATAATTTTCTTGACAAAAATATAGTCTTGAATGGGAAAACATCAAAATGGGATGATATTGTAGATGTTTATTTAACAGACTGCAAACATGCAGAAATATATTTGCCGCATAAGTTAAATGATGAACATGTCGTTCCTCAGAAAATAAAAAAATGAAGGTAAGCTTACCAATGTAAGAAAATAAATATATACATACAATAGAATACATCTTTGGAATAAAGCCAAATTAATTAATATTAACATTTGGTTTTTCAGGTGAGAAACTGCAGTTGTGTGTTAAGCAAAACTGTTGCAGGAGCCGTCGTCGTTAGTGGGAGGCCGTCTTACGATTTGCTTACAGATGTGCGCCTACCAATGGAAAAATATTCTCTGATTTGTAAAGTCCTAAATCCAGCAGAGGATGTAAATGTAGAAAGCTGATATTTATTTTACTTTTTTATACTTTTTATTGCATACAATATTATATTACATAAACACTGACAACAAACTATATACTAAATGTACAATTAGCGGGCCTTAATACTAAACAGAGATCTGTTCTAGGAAAAACTATAGAGAAGGAGATTATTTTTATATAAGGGTGCATGGATACTTATAAGCTGTATTATGTAGGATTGACTGCTTTGTTGGTCTAGTGGTTGTAGTAGTGCGACTGCTGATCATGAGGTCCTGAGATCGATCTCAGGTCGGGCCAAAAACCAATTATTGAGTTTTCTGTCAAGAAATCTTCAGTAGCTGCCTGGAGTCAAGAAGTTGGCGGTGTCTTACAACCATGCCTCGGAAAACTCGTAAAGGCGTTGATCCTGCGCCTGGTCTCTCTCCGGTCGTGTCAGTTTACTGTTCCATCAGATTGAGAGTGAGGAAATAGAGAGTGCACCTGTACTTGCGCATAGATTTAGGCAATATAATCCTGTCCTGCGCCGATGGCTAGTTGAGGCAGGCCACCATGACCGAAATTTGATCTGACATTATTATAAAGAACTAGCTTGCCAGGCAAACCTTGTTCTGCCCTTTTCGACGACCCTATGTCATGTCCTATTAATAATTCTTAAATTCGCAAAAAAAAATTGTAGGGCACTCATGAGAAAAAAATCTATCCTATCTCTCAAGTTGGGCCAAACTGCACACGATGTGCAAATTTGATTAAAATCGGTTAAGTAGTTTAGGAGTCTATCGCGGACGAACAATGTGACACGTAATTTATATATATTAAGATATATTATAAAGAATATAACATTTCATGAATTAACCAACTTTGTCAGCCTCAAGCACAGGCCAGAGTAGCCAGCCTCTCAGTATTCTATAGGATGCATTTCGCAGTGTGCGTAGGAATTACACGCTTTAATTCCTCCTTCTCCTTTTCACCATCGCACGACCAGGCGGTCGGCGGGTCTTTACCCCTTTGTTGTTGATATTCTATTATGAATAATTTGCCAGCTTCTATCTTTCCGTCCGAATACAATCTGGGCGTCTTCAAGGCAAGAGTGAATAGAGTTTTGTTACGCTAAGACAGTGCGATTTACTATCTAAGGCTGCATCACCACTTACCACCAGGTGGGATTGTGGTCAAGCACTGGCTTATAAAAAGTAAAAAAATATATACGAATAAAAGAGAAACAAATAACATTAATTTTGGGTTTCTATGGCTAACATTATATTTATTTTTATGTTACAGCTCGCTAAGCTGATAGAAAACCTGTAAACTCGACGTCAAAAATACTTCAGAAGCTTTGTCATTTTTCGAGGACTTATTTGATTCATGTAAGGAAACAGCTCTTAGACGGAGAAACAAAGTGAAGCCCTTAAAGCAAGCTGTAACGAATTCATCAGAGCACGAAACCCTTTTGACTAATTCCCCGCAAATGCTAGATAAAGTTTATAAATAATTTAAAAAGAAAAAAAATAAAAACTTGAATAACTAATATATAAGTTGTTTTATTTTTTGTATTATAAGTTCTAAAGATTTTAAAATTGTCAACTTTTAATGGTGAATAGCTGTAGGTATGGGAATGAAATTAGGCTTTATCAATGATGTACTTTTGCCTTTTAACTACAAAATTTAAAAGTAACGTAAGTAGGCTTTATCAATGATGTACTTTTGCCTGATACCTCAAAATTAGAAGTAAACAAAAGTCAAACTCTAAACTACTGGTTCCGTATTGGTTGTTCTAAGATTCCTGTCTGATGCGTAGTATTCTCTTAGTAGTCTGTGGTTGTGAGTGGATTACTATATCGTTTGTTTACAGCGGCTCGTGATAAAAATATCGATCGCTTTAGTAATACAAAATATTCCACTTGGCGAAGGTAAGATAATATTATTATTTTAATAATCACAGATTTTCATAACAATATATTGTTGCGCTAAAAGTACGTAGGATTTATATATAAATATACTTATAAGTCTTGGACTTTATGCAGTGACCTAGAGATGTACTTTACTGAATGCTTAATTAGAATACTGGTTATGACTAGATGAAACACTTTTTGAAAACGAAATGAAGTTGATGAGAAAAAAAATTATTAACGAGTTCGGTAAAAAATACTAGTTTTTGCGATAATACCCGAGTATAAATACCTAAAAATTACTGATTTCAGATCGTTTTAGGATAATTCTGTTAAAAGTTTTTCGATTAACAATAATAAAAAATTGAATCTCAACAATAATAATATAGTAAAATTAAAAAAAAATATTTTTGTTGGTGATTGAGAATTTTTTTCTACAATTTTGTTGTTAACGATTTCAGAATATTATATATAAATTTGCTTACTTACTTACTTAAATGGTGCGTGTCGTAAATCTAATTGATTTACGACACGCACCACAACAAGATAATTAAACTCAGCGCCCAGTAAGTAAATAAGTTAGTCTCCTTTAATGATTCCTACGTCAAGTGTAATATCTCTCTACAAGATGCAGGTATGTTTAAGGTTATCGTTACATTTACTGCCTATCCACTGCTGAACATAGACCTCCCCTATATTTATATAGAAATATTTTATTTTTAATAATTATCAGGAGGACGCTGCCGCCCATCTCCTGATTTGTTTCCCTCTGTCGCCTCTTAAGCCAACCACGGGATGATATGGCATAGTGGATATTCTTACACCACCACTACATGGTACATTACTGTATAGTGCATAAGATAAAAATAACTAAAATGTGTATAAGATAAAAATAACAGAACATATGGCTGACAGACAGATTTGATACACCACAAATCTTAGCAACCATGTAGTGGCGGTGTAACAATATTGACTACACTTATTTTTTTGGGACCCGTGTAAAGGAACATATAGCTGCTGTGAAATGCCAAAGCTCCGAAAAGTCTGCCGTCTTATCCCAGAGGCGATATCCTAAATTTTCTTTCCTAAATTCATGAGACTTTTGAAATTATAAAAACATGCTCATTTTAATTTTAATATGATACTACCCCCTGCTTTATATTCTGTAATTAAAAATATCACTGCGAGACTTTAAGATACACTAAGCTCATTTTACGTAAATCAATTCAAAATGAATACCTATTTAAAAAATTAATCCGGGCTACTTTAACTTTAAAATTGGTATGTCAAACACCTCAGGTCTTTCGTGGCTATGAGTGCAGCAAATCATATACGACTGAAATTTAAAAAAAATAAAGCGATAAATTCAATAAAAATCGTTTTATTCAATAATATATTGTTAGAAACTATTTTTTATATCGTAAAGCATTTACGTATGTGACCAGGAATACAAATCCGGGATCTCATGAACAGCAATCGAGTGTAGGACCACTAGACTAAAGAGGCAGTCCGAGGCTCCATATGATAAAAATATGAGAGGTCGCTGTGATAATGTGTAGAAAATTGTCATTAATAAATAGAAGTGAGGGTAGAACAAAACTCAAACATTTTATTGCGTTCATATGGTAAAATAAATAGTTCTTATGTTGTTCGTATGTCTGAATGAAATAAGAGACAGCTCACTCGATCGCGAATAAGTGTTAATAAATTTGATAACGAATAGTGTAGTAGTAACAATTTATTTCAGTCGTAAGAACCGTCTAATCACCGCTGCAAGCTTTCAAAATCGCAACATACATGAATACTGATCGATAACTGCATAAATAAAATGCAAGTTAAAGTTTTACTTTGGAACTTTATATTTGCAGTGGAGCCGTATAGACACTTTGAATACTAGAGATCGGATGGGGATTTGCTTATTTATATTTTTTTTTTTTTTACAGAAGAGGGGGCAAACGAGCATGCGGCTCACCTGATGTTAAGTGACTACCGCCGCCCATGATCAACCGCAACACCAGGAGAATTGCGGGTGCGTTGCCGGCCCTTTAGAAAGGAGTAAGCTCTTTTCTTGAAGGTCCCCAGGTCGTATCGGTCCGGAAAAATCGCCGGTGGTAAACTATTCCACAGAGAGGTTGTACGTGGAAGAAAACTCCTTGTGAAACGTACAGTGGTGGACCGCCAAGCATCAAGATGGTGTGGATGGTATCGGGAAGTTTGCCGTGTAGTGCGTTCACGAAATTTGGCGGCTGGGATTAATTATATAACATTATTACGCTTAAAGTGTTTCAACTAAAACATACACAAAATAACAAAACATACATCAACTATTTATTTTTAAAATTGCAGCCTATAAAAGACTACTGCTGAACACAGACGTTCTCCACTGATTACCTCACTGGAAGATTTCCCCATAGTAGCCACGGTATGCAGTTCGGTAAACGCAGTTTTTAAAAATTGTGGGTTGTCATCAGAAAGACGCTCATGTCCCTCTTCTGTTTCAGTTTCCGCCATCGTCTCTTACGACACCCACGATATGGAATAGTGGATATTCTTACATCGCCTCTACACGGTCTTCTTATTAGTTGCTCCACATAAATTCATTTCAACACACATACTCGTCTTTAACACATTATAACAACACTGTTCGGTTTCACCTGCGAATATCTGGCACTAGCTGATACCCGAACGCTTAGCTGGGCGCACGATAACATTTTATGTCGGTGCCTATTAAATCAAATCAAATCAAAGTCTTTATTTGCATGAAACACAGTTGTCAGGGTCTTAATTACCCCCCCCCCCGATCGGGTTCCCGCCTTGTCGTGGCGGGGGGGCTTAGTAGCCGTGGCTTGGTCTCCCGCGGTGAACAAAGAGGAACCCAAATGGCTGGTCCGAGGTGGAGGGCCGGCCCGAGGTGGCCACTCCGAGTGGGCTTGGGAAGCCCGCTTCGGATGTGTGTTGGTGGACTGCGGTGAGAGGTGTGTCCTCCCCACCTACCGCTGCAGCCGAGGTGGAGTCGCGGAGGAAGAGGAGTGTTGGTATGGCGATGCGCCACTCGCCCTATCCTCCGCGACTCAAACGGGGCCGCACCGTTGATGCGGTGGTGGTGGGGCTGCGGGGGGAGAGGATTGTCGGTATTGCGAGGCGCCGCTCTCCCTACCCTCCGCAGCCGAATCTTGGTTGGCGGCGGAGCCATAGACCAGATCCGCCGCTGGGGTCGGGAAGGCTAGTACTTCTAAGTGCTCGTTTTTCCTGGCCCCACGGCCTTCGCGCATCGAACGCGGGGGCGTCTGATGCGCATGTTTAATTGGAGGCCGTGGAGGAAGGCGCGCCATGTGTTCTGGTGCGCCTTACCTGTGAAGGAGAACGGGGAGGAATATTCCTCTCCCGTGGAGGTGCTGCCGTGGGGCGGCAGGCGCTGGTGGGGCTGCGGATGTGTGCGAAAGCGTTCCCGTGGCCCTGCCAATAAGCGACAAAGGTGGAACACCATGGGGTTTTAGTCGGTGCGAGTCCGACATAACCCGTCCTTGCCCCCGCGAGGCGGGTATGCGTAGGCATTTCCCCATGTTAAAAAAAAAAAAAAAAAAAGGGTCTTAATTAAGTATCTATAATGTATATGTGCTTAGTCTGCTAGCAGACGTGGAAATATTTGAAACAAAAAATATACATGTATACTTGGGGAGTGCTTTCAGCCGGGATGGAAGATGTGATTTAGATGTGGATAGGCGTGTCGCTGCCGGAAACAAAGTCAATGGTGCCCTGAATGCATTAGTCAAAAGGCAAGGCGTGGTGAAGGGTGCACGCCTTGCAATACATAACGCAGTTTTGGTACCGACTTTGTTATATGGCAGCGAAACCTGGGTATGCCAGAAGAAGCATAAAAGCAAGTTGAATGCAGTGGAGATGCGATCTCTTCGTAAAATGTGTGGCGTTACCATAGCCGACCGAAAGCGAAACGAAGAGATTCGCAATATGGCAGGATTGAAAGATGATCATATCACAAAAATTGATAGGGGCGTACTCCAATGGTTTGGGCACGTTGAACGAATGAGTGAAGACCGAATGGTGAAGAAAATATATAGAGCGAAAGTAAATATTAAAAGGTGTCGAGGTAGACCGAGACTAACTTTCTGAGCAAATTGCTCGAAGAGGGGAGGGTCAAGAGTACTCGGATACCTAGACGTGCATGTATGAAGAAGTTAATGAACCTGAAAGAAGCGAAAGAGGTATGTAAGGATCGTGACACTTGGCGATCTGTTCTCTCTGGCTACCCCGTTAGGGATTGTGCGTGACGATAAGTAAGTAAGTAAGTAAGTAAAAAATATACATAAGTGAAGCACATAAGTCATTAAACTAATTTTTCAATTCTAAATATTCTTTTGGGGTATAGAAACAATTTTTCAATAACCATTTCGTTAAATTATTTTTGAAAGAGGCTCCTTCTTTTTTTTTAAATTCATAATGTGTTATATAACAATATACTCATGTTATATACATTTCTCTTATACCTATCTTTATTACAGGGAGGTTGATATATTAAGTCTGCATATTTACTTCTTAAACGCCTCGTTGTAGTATCTTGGCACCTCGCTAAAAGAAGTGTACATTGCATCTCATAGGGTAGCTAGGTGTCATATCATCAATATGTTTTGTCACAACATGCCTTATTATAGCTTAAGTATAAGAAATAGGCATATGATATCACGGAGTGCTTTTTAGAAAGTGTAAGGCAAATATTTCTGTAGAAAATTGTATTTATGTACCATTGACCATCACACCGCCGCACGCGGACTAAGCAGTTTGGGAGCGCTTTTTCTTCCAACTTGCTTTACAAAAATAAATATTTAAGGTAAACTGAGAGGTTTAGCCTAATACTAGATAGCCTATTCTATAAATCTGGCTACTATATACAAAAAGGACATCCATTGCAGGACCGCGCTCTCATAGAAAATCAGCGTAAAATAGCATCTTAACACTTCTTTGCTTCGTATGGTGAGTGTAGAGTAGAGAACCGCAGTCCTGTTACTTGTAACGAGGCATTCCATTTCAGTCCTCAGGCTTGACAACGCATCTACATTTTAATAGTAAAAAATGATAGGAAACCATAATAATAAAAATATAAGTGTCAAAGCGCCACATCATTCATTTACAATCATGTAGACTGTGTGTTCGTTAGTTATTTTTACTTCTATCATTATTATCATTAATATTAAATTCCTACACAACATGTTCACTGCTGAACATAGACCTCCCCTAAGAATTGCCACAAAGCACTGTCATAGGCGACCTGCATCCATCGAATTTGATTTTATTTCTATGTAAAAACTACATATTCACGGACACACGGCACTGTGACACTTACATATGTTCAAACTTGTCCGGTGGGACGGTAAACCGACACGTCCGGAGAGATATCAAGCGCAGGACCAACGGCCTTACGTGCTTTCCGAGGCACGGGGCTGAGACACCGCCAACTTCCTGACACCGGGCAGCTACTGAGAACGGAATTCTTGACGGAAATATTCAATAACTGACTTATACAAAGTGTAAATAATAATTAAATCATTATCTATCTACGTAGTGAATTGCGCCTTTTGCGATTGATTTCTATAAATATACATTATTTTATTGAGCAAGTTAGTCATTATTTTATAGGGCACGCGATCAATAAACTATTGGAAAATGACGTCACAAAATGAATTCTGTTGAAGAAAGTTCATGAAACTTTCTGGTAGATTTTTTGTAATACAAGTATATATAATAAACAAAATGAATACAAAATAGTATAGTAAGGTAAATAATCCAAATAAAATGTTATGTAATTGAAACTTCCTTTGTGCAAATAATCTTGCTTGGGTTAGAAAGCACCGCTCTTCCGTAACAAGGTAACACAAGAGACTTGAAACCGCCTCAAAAATGTAAATAAGAACTACAATTAAAATTTTATAAATAAATAAAGTATACCGTTATTACCAATAAAAAGGTACTTTGGCACATTATAAAATAATTCCGATTACCTACTGTAGTATACTTAATAATAAGATTAAAAGCAGTATTAAGCTCTTAGTGACATATGCACTGCCGTGACGTGGACACACGGCTACTGAATACGCGAAAAACTTTCGTCTATTTTTCAGCTTAAAGCTTTCAGAGCTTAACTCTGCACGTTAGAGTGTGATAAGTTTTAAATTTCTAAATTCTGAGCAGTACCTTATAACTCATATCATATAACTCAAACATACATAAACTTATATACGCGTATTTACGCACAACACTAACACAGCAACAAAATTACTAGTACTGGCAAAGTTGACCGACGTCTCGTAGGTTCGATCCCAGTGGCATCGTCGATGCCATACTATACATAAGTTGACTGTGTAGTTAGTCTATTGGTCGTAAACGCGGATACTGATCATAAGTTTCTGGGTTCGAATCCCGGGTTGAAAATAATATCAGTTATTGGGTTTTTCTCTCAAGAAATTCTTATTAGTAGCCGTACAGCAGTCGGTCCTGGGCTTGATCTCTCGCTGATCGTGTGGGGTTACAGTCTGATAGGACTATGAGATTGGGGGAATAGAGGGTGCACCTGTACATACACGCGTGCACTACGATCCTGCGCAAATGGCTAGTCTCCGTTGAGACAGGCCGCCGTGACGGTAATTATTTTTGGAGGACCTTTACTTATCATTAGTACATTACATGCTACCCTGCAGAGATACTGTCGCGATTCGTGTACGTATTCGTACCACGAATAGGTTATCACGACCGGGGAAGAACTACGCTCTCAAAGAATACCAACGTAAAATAGCAACGTATCGTTGCTATAGTTCATATGGTGACAGTGCGTCATAGTGTAGCAGCGTAGGTGATGGAAATAAATAAAATAAAACTTGTTTAGTTTTAGATATTATTGATTTCGACATTAAAATACGCACGGTTAGTGCTATGTGTATTTTATTCAAATAAAAATATAACATCAAGGGTCAGCTAACTAAATGTAAAAGTAAATTATTGAACCATTTTATTTATTTATTATAATACAAAATAGTTAAATTATTTTGTTTCTAAATTTAGTTATTTCACGTTTTATTGAATTTAATATATTTGTTTAACTGTAATTTTAAATAGAACTATATTCTGTTTATATTGTATTCTATCCCTTGAATATATTTTGTCCGTTGATGGAAAACACAGCTCTAGCAGGACCTGCTAGCTACCGGATCAATCTACGCACAAAACTCTTCCTGATAAGAGGTTCATAGCTCTCCCGCACAATTCTAAAGGATAGTCCATTATTTAAATAAACAGTAATTATTTATTTATTACTATTATTTTTAAAACAATTGATAGAATTTACAAGTTCTAATTGCGATAGGTGATTCTCATGCAAATCTTAGTGAATACGGCAATTTTTTCAATGATAAAGTAATGTACATTGATGGTGTAAGATTATTCACTACCTCATATCATCCCAAACGTGTCGTGAAGGGCGACAGAGTGAAATGAAACTCACAATTATTAAAAAAAACTAGCAAACAGTACGTTCTGCAAACAACAGAGCCGCTATGGTTTCTTCAACCTAATGATCAATTAAGCTTTGTAGGTTACAATAGTTCTACTCCGTAAATGTTTTTGGCAAATTTTCTCACCCGGAGAAAATCCGAGGAATTTTTTGCTTAAAATTGCTCAATGTGCTATCGGAAAAGCCCTACCGATAGCACACTGAGCAACTTTAAGCATCCTTATTCGACCAGCAGTGAAGGACCCTACAATAGACTGATAGGAAGAAATTATTTAAAAATGCCTAACCTAAATTCTATACAATTGCCAGGGGAGTAGCATTACCAGTACCTGCGTGATGCTTACTGTAATAAAGGTAACTGTCAAAACACATGCCTGATGGCGAAATTTTGAAAAGGCCTGATATGTTAAATTCATTACCATGCAGTGATCTATTTATTTATTGTATAACATACCAACAACATACATAGTTACAAAATTTAGGATTGTTATAGATTCTAAGTCTTGGTATGTATGTTAAATGTACATATAACATTCCCTGAAATACTTAACGTAACTTATACAAAGATAGTAAAATGAAACAAAGGTAATGATGGTGTAAGAGAATCCAGTGCCTCATAGTGTCCCGTGACCGCATACAGCATTATCATCATAACGAATCAGTAACAATGAAGATTTTGCTTACTGAATACAGTTGTCAAGTTGGCAGAAAATACAACGTGGACAAACATTCCGCCCATGAGGCAATATATGGAGGAGGTCTATGTTCAGTAATGGGCTTTTAATAAGCTGTAAATATGGATTAAATTAATATGTTTAGCAGTGTCCTAGTTGTTAGATAATGACACTTTGTAGGTGCAAAATAAAAAATTTTAAGCTTGCACTTGGAAAATAAATGAATGTTTTACTCGGATTAAGCAAGAGTATTAACAAGTCGCGTCCTGACGTCACGGAAGTGCTCTAGCATTTAATACTGCAATTAATCTTGCTACCACAATAATTTCAGTAAACGAAACTGTGTTATAGAATCCCAATTATACATTGATGGACATGACATTTATTTAAACGTAAAAAAGGTTCAAAATATTCAATATTTTCTTATAACTGGCAACCTATATCAGCAACTGGCAACCATGCATTGAAATTTTTACTGTGGTTGGGTTGATTTAATCAATTCTTTTGTAATCCTGTTCTATAAAGTCGCGATCAAACATCAATTAACTCTAACAAACAAAAATTGAGAGTTTGGCTGGAGAATGCTAAAATATCATCCGAAATTTTTGAGTAGTGCAAGGTGCATAAGAACCATTTATTTAACAGAAACGATAACGATAGCTTTGCTGTGCTTAAAATTGCTAATAACAAAAAAAAATTGATGCATGGTTATCTAAAATAAGACAATAAATAACATTTTCTTATACTGTGATTTTCTGCTGTTTAAAATGGTAAAGCCATGCTGCAGCTATAATATTGTAGTTGCCGCACGAATGGGTAGAATAATCAAGGACACGCTCTCACATACAACTGGCGAAAAATATTGGCTTAATGCACACTTCTGTGTTTTGTATAGTGAGTGTAGAGAACGAGACATTCCAGTTAGCGCTCAGGGATGACAACGCATCTGCATTTTATTTCTTCATCGAGGATAGTAGATATGATGCTTGTTGCGTTCTGCAGCATTGCGTTTCTGCGATGGTTGTTTGGTGGGACGCTTTTCTCAATGGCGCTCTCTGCATCTTGGTTTGACTCACACCTAAGTAGCTTTGCCCAAGTCGGGTCCCTTCATTACGGGGCTGCAGACTGTCTGCCCTCCACGATGTTTTATATAACAACATAATATTATATCTCTGTAACTATCCCACCTTTGAATGATTGAAGGCAACTTGTTGGTGGGTGAGACAAACATGATCGAAAATGCATTTACTTAACGTCAGTGACACAAACCTTTCTGATGGCGAATTATTACTCTTATCTTATAACTGCCTTTTGGCTATATCTGCCGTTGTATTGGTTAGTTGAGCATATGTGTCGAACTCATGCGGGTGGTAGCTGGCGGCAGGATCTAAGGAGACTCTCAAGGCTGCGGCCGAAAGCCGCACAACGTGGGACCCCATTCCCTTGAGGTGAGCGGTAGACTCATGACACGCTCTGCGGCTAGTAGTCGTGCTGATCATGCAATTGGTGGTGCTGCCATACACTTACATCACGTCTGCAGGAGCGGCAGTCTGGCAGGTGGTGGCGCTCACGGAAGGTTTTCGGCCAATGTGCCTATTTGCCTAAACCGTGTGACGTACATTCACTGTGGCTGGATTCGTTCGTATTCTGTATGGCGTTTACATGCATTGACATGCGCGACTTCGGTCGATGTTTGTGCTTACGCACTAACAAGGGGCCAAGCCTCTTTTACTGGTTCGCCAGTTATTTTGCTGTGGACTACGGTACTGTTCCCGAATTAGCGTTTCCTTCGGGGGGAGTGCATCGAAATGGTTGGCGCTCACCGTGCACGGCGTGTGCCTCCCCTACATTTTTTTAAATAAATGTAGGAGAGCGAAGCCCTTGTATCGGGTATTTTGTATAAATATATTTTGAGCCTTTTCCGAGCGGGAAGGGATAAATAATAATAAATTAATAATGTAAACCTGATACAAGTGGAATAGGAACGTTTTATGTTCTTAACCTTTCTCGAGCCCTGTCTTCGTGAACGGGGTTCACTTAGCTTATAAGGCACTACCAACAGCTTTCAATTGCTCTAGTGAATATTCATTCTTCCAAAAGACACTTAAAAGAACTAAGTTACTAAACAAACACAACGTAAATAAGGGTCCTAACTAAGACGATCACGCCAAAAAATTTTACAAACGGCCTATTATTAAACCTTTTGAAAGATCATTTAGAAATATCAAAAACATATCTTATTAATCCTGGTCACATATATATAATTTTTATTATAAAGGGGTATTAATTAAATTTAATATGATATTTTTTATATATGTATAGAGGGGGGAAGCGTTACAGCATCATTAAACTCCAAAGGGATATGTTCCCGCAATATAAGTACGTTATTATCGCTCACAAAGGGCTGTTTCTAACGGATAATGGCTAAAGGAATCAATCTCGTCGGCATGAATTCTTTTGAGACATATCTTGCATCATTCTCTGCAGCACGGAGTAATTTGCCTGCTCTGTCTTTTCATACGATACTCCGGATGTCTTCAACGCAAGAGACTTTTGTTACGCTGCTACACGGTGATTTACTATCCAGGGCTTCATCGCCTATTACCACGAGCTACAAGAGGGCGAGGCACTTGCTTCTAATGAGTAAATAGGATGGAACGTCACTCAGCTTGTTATACTTGTGGTTTACAATTACGAAACCGTGCAATTGCCTTTTCCTGAAAAAGCTCTTTATAAATTTAATAATTAATATTCGTTCCCTTTTAGTTTAGTATAAATTTAACCTTCCGCTTATTAATCACTCCCCATGGAGTTGTGTCGCTAAATATTCGGGTAGCAAATTATCGCTCATTCATTTCGTTAATGACTCGTGTCTACAGGATGCGGACCTATTACATATTTGCTAGTCTTTGAAATAGAATAAAAATAGAGAACATGTTTGCGTTGTTTACATAGGAGATAATTCTTAATAATGAAAATAAAATAGAGGGTAAATTTGCTTTGTCTGGCGTGCAGGTTGGCATCGGCAGTTTTTTTTAATTTAATGTTATGTAAACGGTCGTCGTCTCACGTTCACTTTTAAGACTCCGTGGCGCAGTAGCTTAGCAATGAATTACAGCGCTAAGGGCCGCGGGTTCGATAAGACGATAACGAAATAAAATAATAGATATACAAACAGCATTATGTTGTAGAAACGTTGCTGCAGCGATATCGTTTTGACGTCAGCACTCTGAAACTAGGATGTAGGACTCCTAGTAGGTGATAGGACTCTATTTCTGTCTAGGAGTACGCCTGTGAAGTAACCACCCTCTTATCCGTCAAGCAGCTGTAAGTAGTTGCTGTGTTCCGGTCTGCAGGGAGTATGGAAAACCAGTACAATACCAGGCAGTGAGACATTCAATATTAGTCCTCTGAGGTGGCGTGTGTGGCCCTCCTCGTTTAAAGTTGTCTGCAGGTGAACTTGCACGCACAACTTTTCTGGCTGAGATGGGACAATCTTATGTTTTAGTTTTCCTTTGTCATCTCCTATATCCATATCAATGGAGACGTGGTAGCGTCAGTCAGTCAGCTCAGGCGCATAAGCGAATAATCCGGATTAGAAACCTGCTGAAGTGCTGATTTACCAAGAAAAAGAATTTAAAAGAAATTATCGTAAGAAACTTGCATGTCTGAGGAATAAAATATTCTAGGCCATGTGAAGTTTTTTTTTCTGTAGGATAAGGTGACAAACGAGCACTCAGTTTACCTAATGGTATAAGTGGATGTTGTGGTCCATATATGTACATCTACATTTATCCTCAATCAACTTTATAGTAAGTGGATGCTGTGATCCATAGACATTTAGGTCTACCTTTAATTTAGAGTCAAAATGCAGACGTGTTACCACCCTTGAGGACTAAGATAGAATGTCTCATTTCCTGTAATAAGAGTCTCTGGTTCTCTACATTTACCAAACGAATCATAGCAGAATTAAGCTGCTATTTGACGCTGGTATTCTTTGAGAGCGTGGTCCTTCCCCGGTCAAGCCGACCAATTCGTGCTACAACCCGAATAAAGCTGCAGCGTGGCTCAAAAACGTACAAAGTCCACAGTATCAACACGCAATGAAGCAACGCAGCAGACTGTTTTCTATTAAACTCTCAGAAGAGAGAGGTCTTTATATTTATTTCTCTATTTTATCAGCTCTAATGTAAACTTCACCAGATAAGCAGCTTTTCCGAAAGTGTAATTCGCAACTTAGTTGAATTTATAGCCTCATATATTCAATAATGTCGACTGTGCCAAATGCACGTAAGCTCATACGGATGTGCTATCGACCGCTTTCTGTCTCGTAAGTGTTTATAGATGATAAATGAGACTGTTATCAAAATCTTCACATTGATTATTACTAGAATAAGTTTGTAAAGAAATATTTTTACGTCTGCTTCTAAGCAACACTAGTGTTCTCTATTAAATAAATTAGTTACTTTCCACCACAGCCTATAAGAATCCACTTATAGACATAGGTCTCCCTCATAGATTATCTCATGAGGGGACTTTCCATGATTGCCACACTTGGCTAGCGGGTTGGCAGCCGCAGTTTCGTATTATTTTGAGTTGTTATCAGGAAGATGCTGCGGTCCGCCTCTTGTTCCATACGCTTGGACGCGGACCAAAGCCGCGAGAAAATTTATTGATGCACGAAGCCTTGACGTAAAACCCATGAGTAATATTTAGGCACTGGTTTTGTAGTTTTGTTCTTTTTTATGCGATAAGGGTGACAAATGAGCACACAGTCCACCTGATTTATTGGTGGTTTTCGGTTCAGGCTGTATAGCTGGCCCACTGCTATTTCAGCTTGTTGATCCTTTGGGGTTCGTCGGTTACTTATTTTGTTTCTCTTCTAAAGGATAAGAATGACAAACGAGCATACAGTCCACTTGATGGTAAGTGGTTGCTGCGGCCCATAAACACTTACATCTATTCCGATTACGAATCCAAATGCAGATACCTTGTCACCTGTGAGGACCAAGATAGAATGCCTCGTTTCTAGTAAAAAGATCTCCAGTTCTCGACACTCCCAGTACGAAACACAGCAGTGTTAAGCTGTTATTTTACGCTGCTATTCTGTGTATGGTCCTCCCCTGGTCGAGCCGACCCATTCATGCTACAACTGTACTACTAATATAGTTGCAGCATGGCTCTATCACGTAATATACATATATATTTTATACAGCATGGTGTCATATGTACAGACTATAGATATATGATTATTCTGTACACGTTGGCACAACACAACGGATAGTTTCTGTCTAGGAGTCTGTCTACGTTGATAACACCCTCTCATCAATTTGTACTAAGCGAATTCAAATTCAAATTTATTTTTATTTTTGAATACAGACATCCACTAAGGTTCTCAAAAGAAAAACTTTGGCTTGAAACTATTCGTTAAATAACTTTAAATACCTCAAAATTTAAAATGTGTTAAGCAATACTTGCATTGTTTTAAAAATTTTGCTTTAATAAAATAAAATTCGAGAACTAAAAAAAATAATTTCACATTCTAAAGTCGGTATTAAAAACGAGGTGAAATTATTTTATTCTTTTAGTTACATATTTGAAGTCAGTTTTTATATTCTTGTAGTTTTTTTTAAACTTTTTAAGTGAAATATGTCGGAAAGATGGGGAAAAGCATTACCAGTGCAAAGGTAAATAATTGTTTTTAAAGACCGCTGACGCAATATACGCTGAATTGTAACAAAGCAGGAAAATATGCAGTCGCTGCTTTAAACTACGATAAATTCATTTCCTGTTTTTGTTTTCTTACACATGAAAATGCTGCCTTCATTACTTGGTACTGTAACGTATGGAATATTAGAGAATAGTTTAAATTTATTGTTATTGCTAGCCTTTACTTGCGACTTCGTCAACGTAGAATTTAAAAAGTTACTGTTCTATAATAGTGGTCTGAGGGCGAGTAGTTTAAGTATCAATAAACCACTTTTAAATCAGTTTTTAGCAAGTATCTTGAAAACTATGTGCGACATGGGAAAACATTTTAAATAAAAAAGTGTTACAATCTTATCCGAGTAGCTTTGTTTTAAAATGGTATGTATGTTTAAAATGGTATGAAATGATACACAAGTAGTAGAACGAAATATTTTTTTATAAAAAATATTAGTAATCCTATTTATTAACATTATTAATATTCCCTTTAACCACTCCTGGTAAGCTGAAAATGCTTGTGTTAGGAGTGGTTCACGACGGTAGTCGAATGGTGAATTCGAACCTACCACCATTTGAGTTCGCGGTCCGCGCCCTGTCACTGGCTACTATCGCTTACTTATATTAAAAATCAATTGTTCGTGAAATCTTTAAAAAATAGTAAATAAAATTAAAATGAGGAATTTTTCGAATAAAACTGTAAACCAAAACTGTTTTGTTTGAAATTTTGTAATATCTCTTATATTTTATGAGGTAATCATTAAAACCATTTATTCTATCAGTTTTTCGACTTCACATAAAAAATCTCCATCGGGTTTAAATAAATTGAGCCAAACTCACAATAACACCAACCATACGAAACACAGCAGCATTAAGTTGCTATTTTACGCTGTGCATTCCGTAGTCCTTCACTGCTGGCCGTATGAGGACGCTCAAGGTCGCTCAGCGAGCTATGGAGAGGGCTATGCTCGGAGTTTCTCTGCGTGATAGACTCAGAAATGAGGATATCCGCAGTAGAACCAGAGTGACGGACATAGCCCAACGGATTAGTAAGCTGAAGTAGCAATGGGCTGGCCATATAGCTCGAAGAACCGATAACCGATGGGGAAGAAAGGTTTTCGAGTGGCACCCTCGTACCAGTAGGCGTAGTGCAGGGCGACCCCCCACTAGATGGAGTGACGACCTGGTAAGACACGCAGGAAGTCATAAGACATGTGAAGGGCTGTAATGATGATGATGATGATGATTCCGTGAGAGCATGTTCCTCCCCGGTGCAGGTATATATCTGCAGCGTGGTTCTACCACGTATCATCAATCCATTTGCCAACCGTGGCAACTATGGCTATTATCACAACATAATAATATTATAATTACGGGTTGTGCGGCATTCCATCTTCTTACTTCCTTGTTTAGGTTGTTGCCATTCTGCTGGACTGTAATGTCCATTAAATTTTATAAATATAACGTACATCGTTAATGAACCGGAAAGGTTTAGCAGTGCAGATTATTAACTTGCGGAGTGTGCTCCTGAACACTTTCAGGAAGGAGGAAATCATTAATTATGTGGTTGCACTTGCTTGGAATCAAACGTGAACCACTGTCTCTAGGGAATAAGCGTTTGCCTAAAATTTTAGCCTACTTCAAAAAAGTCAGAGGTTATCAATTCGACTGCACGTTATTTTTGTATGTATGTTACGCGATGTCTACGTCAACTGTGAAAGGATTCTGATGATTTTTTTGTAATAGATTATACTTCAGGGCCGTGTAGTGGCGGTTAAGAATATCCACTACCCCATATCTTCCCGTGGGTGTCGTAAGAGGCGACAGAGGGAGACAGGCAGGAGATGGGCAGCAGCATCTTCCTGATGACAACTGTGACGTAATAAAAAACTGCGGTTGCCAACCCGCTCGCCAAGCGTGGCAACTACGGCAAATACCCCCAATGAACAAATACACAAAAAGACGGCCCCCAGTCCCCGGCGGCCCCGCTATTCCTGGCTACGGTGGCGACCATGGTAACGGCGGGGCAGGGGGTGCTAAGAATCTCCGGTGGAGGTTCGGTTGCCACCTACGACGACTCGACCTGGCAACATATAACGCACGCACCCTGAGGACTGACGAGAAGATACTGGAGCTGGAAGAAGAGGTAGACAAGTTGCGCTGGCATATTATTGGATTATCCGAGGTCCGAAGAGAGGGGGAGGACACGGCAATCCTCGAGTCCGGCAACTTGTTCTATCACCGGGAGGGCGACCATCTGTCCCAAGGAGGTGTCGGATTTATCGTCCACAAGTCTCTCGTCAACAACGTTGTAAAGATTGGGAGTGTGTCGACGAGGGTCGCGTACCTGATACTCAGAATCACCAAACGGTATTCGCTGAAGGTCATTCAGGTTTACGCACCAACCTCGGCACACCCCGATGAGGAGGTGGAGGAAATGTATGAGGATATTTCCAGAGCCATACATTCCTCCAAAACCCACTACACGGTGTTGATGGGAGACTTCAACGCAAAACTAGGCACAAGAGAAAGCGGTGAGCTGAAGGTAGGGAAATTTGGAGTGGGGCAACGGAACCGAAGGGGCCAGCAGCTGGCCGACTTTATGGAGAAAGAGGGACTCTTTATGATGAACTCTTTCTTCCAGAAGCGGCCCCACAGGAAGTGGACCTGGTCGAGCCCCGACGGTTCGACAAAAAATGAGATTGACTTCATTATGACGACCACACGCCAACTGTTCAGTGATGTCTCAGTGATCGCAAGGGTGAAAACTGGCAGCGATCACCGAATGGTTAGAGGCACACTGAACCTAAACGTTAAGTTGGAGAGGTCTCGTCTAATGAAGTCAACGCTCCGTCCCCCTCGTGCTCTAATCCAGAATCCCGAAACCTTTCAGCTCGAGTTACGTAACCGCTTCCAGTGCCTAGAAGATTGCAATGCAGTGGACGATATGAACGACAAGCTCGTGGAAACTGTCCATGCGGTCGGAGCTAAGTTCTGCAAGACCCGCCGCAGAAGAACACAAAAACTCTCCGATCACACTCTTAATCTCATGGCTGTTAGACGGGAGATGAGGCTGCAATCGTCAACAGATTTGACAGCATACAGGCAACTGAACAGACAGATCTCCAAGTGCATGCGGCGAGACTTACGCAACTTTAATACTTCTCGTATTAAAGAAGCGATCGAGCGGAACCAGGGCTCCAAAGTCTTTGCCAGAGATCTGTCTGCCAGAAGGAGCCAACTGTCAAAGCTGAAGACTGAGTGTGGCAACATCGTTTCCGGGACACCTGAGATTTTGAGTGAGATTGAGAGGTTCTATGGGCAGCTGTACACATCATCGTTGGAGCCACACGCAAGTGTGAGTAACGATCCAAGAGCAAGTCTTATCCGACACTATTCCGATGATATCCCGGACGTCAGTCTAAGCGAGATTAGAATGGCTCTCCAGCACCTTAAAAACGGCAGGGCCCCAGGCGAGGATGGAATTACAGCGGAGCTTCTGAAAGCGGGTGGAACACCGGTACTTGTAGTCCTTCAGAAGCTCTTCAATTCCGTCCTCCATGGTGGCACTACTCCAGAGGCGTGGAGCAGAAGTGCGGTGGTCTTGTTCTTTAAGAAAGGCGACAACGCTCTCTTAAAGAACTACAGACCGATTTCCCTTCTGAGCCGCGTCTACGTGCTGTTTTCGAGAGTCATTATGAATCGTCTCGCACGCAGACTTGACGACTTCCAGCCTCCCGAACAAGCCGGTTTCCGAAAAAGGCTTCAGTACCATAGACCACATACATACCCTGCGGCAGATTGTACAGAAGACTGAAGAGTACAATCTGCCACTTTGCCTGGCGTATGTGGACTATGAGAAAGCCTTTGATTCCGTCGAAATTTGGGCGGTGCTACAGTCCCTTCAGCGGTGCCAACTTGACTGTCGGTATATCGAAGTGCTGAAGTGTTTGTACAGTAGGGCTACGATGGCTATCCGAGTACAGAACCAGAGCTCGAGACCTATCCAACTGCAGAGAGGTGTAAGACAGGGTGACGTTATATCCCCGAAACTCTTCACCGCTGCATTGGAAGACGTTTTCAAGCTACTGGACTGGAAAGGATACGGTATTGACATCAATGGCGAGTACATCACTCACCTTCGATTTGCCGACGATATAGTCCTTATGGCAGAATCGCTGGAGGACTTAAGCACTATGCTCAATGACCTCAATAGTGCCTCCCAACGGATAGGTCTTAAGATGAACATGGACAAAACAAAGATCATGTTCAATGTCCATGTCACACCTATGCCGGTAGTTGTTGGGAGCACTATGCTCGAAGTTGTTGACGAGTACGTTTACCTGGGACAAATAGTCCGACTAGGTAAGTCCAACTTCGACCGAGAGGTCAATCGACGGATTCAACTCGGCTGGGCAGCGTTCGGGAAATTACGACATATCTTTTCGTCAGGTATACCTCAATCTCTAAAAACTAGATTGTACAACCAGTGCGTGTTGCCAGTGATGACTTATGGATCTGAGACGTGGTCCTTCACTGCTGGCCGTATGAGGACGCTTAAGGTCGCTCAGCGAGCTATGGAGAGGGCTATGCTCGGAGTTTCTCTGCGTGATAGACTCAGAAATGAGGATATCCGCAGTAAAACCAGAGTGACCGACATAGCCCAACGGATTAGTAAGCTGAAGTGGCAATGGGCCGGCCATATAGCTCGAAGAACCGATAACCGATGGGGAAGAAAGGTTCTCGAGTGGCAGCCTCGTACCGGTAGGCGTAGTGTAGGGCGACCCCCCACTAGATGGAGTGACGACCTGGTAAGACATGCAGGAAGTCGATGGATGCAGGTGGCTCAGGACCGTGCTTTGTGGCATTACTTGGGGGAGGCCTATGTTCAGCAGTGGACTTGTGAAAGGCTGTAATGATGATAATGATGATACTTCAGGGCTACCATACATTTGGAGAAATTCCGCTCTTGGGGGAATCTGATACACACAATGCTTCTGTTGCAGGTTTTTTTGTTTTGTTATACGGAAGACACCGCCGCCTAGCTCCTATTCATTTCCCTCTGTCTCCTCCTACGAAACCCACGGGACGATATGGCGTAGTGAATATTCTTGCGCCGCCACTCCCCTCCATTATTAAAAGTCATTTATATACCACCAGTTAGAGAAAGAATCCTCTCTCCTTGAGAAAACCAGCGAGAAACCCAGTGGGAAAATTTAAAAATAAACAAGTTATAATGTTGTGCAAATGGGTCAGCTCAACCAGAGAAGAACTACGCTCACACTTACCAGCGTGGCTTAGCAGTTTAATGCAGCTGTATTTCTTATGGTGAGTATAGAGAATCGGAGATCCTTTTTACTGTAAACGAGTCTTTCTATTAATCCTCAGAGATGACATCGTATCTACCTTTTGATTCTTTATCGAGGAAAAATGTAGTCTATATGTCTTTAAAGCAAATCCATGTTCAATGCAAAATCTAATCTGATTTGGATTTATAGTATTGTATAACAGAATTGTTAATTCAGACTTTGTTTGACGTCCTTAGTGGGTACATAAGACTGTGTCACAAGACACCTCACACTCCGCAAAGCAAATTAAAATAAACACATATTTTAACTCTGTCCATTACGACACTGCAGATTGAGTTTTTTCTCTTTTAATTTTTTTTTTTACATGGGATGAATTATTAAATCTTTAGCAATATAAAAATCATAAATTATATATACGTTTTTTGTATCTGTTTACCCATAATGTCCTCCAAGCCGAATTTCAGTCTCGGCAGACAGTCTTCAATGGAGACTAGCCATCTGCGCAGAACAGAAATATAGTTCCGGAGTGTTCGCGTAAACACAGGTGCACTCTCTATTCCCTCACTCCCATAGTCCGATGTGACGGTAATTAGACAAGATCGGCGAGAGATCAGGCGCAAGGCCAACGGCTTAAAACACCGCTAAATTCCTGACTCCGGGCTGCTACTGAGAATTTCTTGACAGAAAAACTCAATAACCGATTTTGGTTCTACCCGGGATTCGAAAACGTAACGTCGTAATCAGCAGTCGCGTTTATAACCACAAGACCAACAAAGCAGTCATGTAGCAGCTGCAGCGCAGCTCTACGGCTTAATATTAAATTATTATTATTTCAAATAATTATAATTATTTTGTAGCGTGTGACGTAATAGACAACATATACCTGCTACACACGTAACGATATATCGTAGCGATTTTATACTGTGCAGTTCAATAGCACGCACGTAGTGTCTCCATACGGTACCGATATCGGCGTCGATCGTCAGTTCTCCGAAGGAGCTCGCGAAGAAACTTGTTATCCACGATGAAAGATGATGACGCACTTGCGTTATTGGGACTGATTATGTGTTTATAGTAAAAAATTCTAAATGGGGACAACGCATCTGTAGTTTTCTTTGTTCGAAACTGGTTTTAGGTCTCTATAGACAGCAGTTACGTGGTTACATCATCATGTGAACTTTCCTTTATAGCATTAAGGTAAGTGTATGCTGTGTGTACCTGATGGTAAGTGTAAGTGTATACATCCACATTTATCCTCAATTCTCTAAACCATTTCCCATTATCTGGGGTCGGCGCAGTAAACCTTCTTGTTCCATTCCTCTCTATCAGCCGTCATTTCCATACTTACTCCTTTCATTCTCATATCACTCTTCACACAATCGATCCATCTTTTATTCGGCCTTCCTCTGCCCGTGTGTCCCTCCACATTCATATTCAACACTCGTTTTGTGACATGACTTTCATTCCTCCACATCACATGCCCAAACCATGCCAATCTGCTTCCTCTCACCTTTTCTACCACTGGCGCTACTTTCAGGCTTCCTCTTATATACTCATTCCTTATCTTATCCATCCTTGTCACACCACACATCCATCGTAACATTATCATTTCATTCGCATGCAGTCTATTTTCATCCTTCTTCTTGACGGCCCAGCATTCACTTCCATACATGACGACAGGTCGGATGATCGATTTGTAAATTTTCCCCTTCAGCCTTATTGGCATTCGGGGATCGCACGTTGTGGCTGTGACCTGTCGCCATTTCATCTACCCTGCGTTAATCCTATGCTGCACAGCTCTATCTATTCCGCCGTCGCCTTGAATGAGGGAACCGAGGTACTTGAAATCTGAGCAGGTAGGCAGTATAGCGCCATCCAACGACATGGGTACAGGACTGGAAAGACCGCCGAAATCACAGCACAGATATTCGGTTTTGGATCTGCTGATCTTCAAGCCAACACTTTCCAGTCTCTGTTGCCACCCCGTCAGTCTGCTCTGTACCTCGATGCCTTCTTCCCCGACAAGCACGATGTCATCGGCAAAGAGCATGCACCAGGGTGCCTCATCCTGCAGGTCCGACGTCAAAGCGTCCATAATCAGTAGGAAGAGGTAAGGGCTCAATGCCGACCCTTGGTGCAGCCCTACCGCCACATCGATACTGCCCGTAGTTCCCGCGGCAGATCGTACACATGTACGGGATGCTCTGTACATAGCACGGACTAACCTCACATACTTCCCAGGCATACCTTTCATGTTTAACGCCCACCACAAAACCTCACGGGGAACCCGATCGTACGCCTTTTCAAGGTCGACAAAAACCATGTGCAGATTTTTATGCACGCGCTTGTACTTTTCGCACAATTGGCGTAATGCGAAAATGGCATCTGTCGTACCTCGACCGGGCATGAATCCGAACTGGTTTTGTGTTATCTCACACTCTTCTCTCATTCTTCTCTCTATTATTCTTTCCCAGACTTTCATCGTATGTGACATGAGTTTTATTCCCCGGTAACTGCTGCAGTTTTGAACGTCTCCTTTGTTTTTAAAAATGGGGACCAGTATACTACTGCACCATTCCTCAGGTATTTGTTCTTCCTGCAACAATTTACCGAAAAATAAACTCAACCACTTCCATCCATCCGCACTCAGCAACTTCCACACTTCTACTGGTATTCCATCTGGGCCGACTGCCTTCCCATTCTTCACATTCCTAACAGCCATTTTTACTTCTTCCACACTAATTTCTCTCACTAAGCCCATATTCACTGGTGGGTTTTCAAGCATACCATTCCATTCATTCTCCTCATTCATCAATTTCTCAAAATACTCCTTCCATCGCTTCTTTATACTTTCATCGTCAGTCAAAATCCTTCTAGAATCATCTTTTATACATTTCACATGTGAAACATCTCTTCCATTCCTTTCTCTCGCTCTTGCAATTTGAAAAAGTCGTTTTTGACCTTCGGGGCTTTCAAGGGACCGATATAATTTATCTTGCGCCTCTGCCCTACAAATAGCAACTTCTTTCTTCGCTCTCTTCTTACATTCTTTATACGCCCCTCTCTTACTTTCTTTTATGGATTCATTCTGGTCTTCTACGCTCTGTCATTCTTTAAAGGCATTTTTCTTTTCTCTCAAAACTTCTCTAATACTTTCACTCCACCACCACCCATCCTTATCTATCATACGCTTCCCTTTTGTTTCGCCTAACACCTTCCTTGCCACACTTCGGATACAATCAGCCATTTCCTTCCAGCACTCATTCACACTCATTCCTTCCATATCACCCATCTCTATCATCTTGTTTACAACTAGCTCTCTAAATTCACTTGCATACTCCTCCTTATGCAACAAATGCCACTTTATTTTGGGTGGAGGACGATCCTTATGTTTGTTGAGGCAAACAGTTAAGCAGATGTCAGCCAGCAGAATTCGGTGCTGGGATACTAAGTCTTCACCTGGAAGCACTTTGCAGTTTTTTACACTCTTGATTTGGTTCCGTCTTAACAGAAGATAGTCGATCTGTGTCGCGTGGTGGCCACTTTTATAAGTAACAAGATGCTGATCTCGTTTTTGGAACCACGTGTTTACTACAGCCAGGTCGAAAGCACATGCTGCTTGCAGAAGAACTTCCCCCTCACGGTTGCGCACTCCGTACCCCCATCCTCCGTGTACTCTTTCATACCCGTCATTCACTCTCCCTACATGTCCATTAAAATCTCCTACCATATAAACATCCTCACTCTCAGGTATTCCCATCATCATACAATCAAATTCCTCCCAAAACTTCTCTTTCACACTCTCTTCACAGCCTGTTTGCGGAGCATACACACTTACAACATTCACTACTTTGTTTTCAATCATTAATTTAACAACTATCATTCTGTCATTTACTCTTTTCACATCTGTCACTCGTTCTTTCATTCCACTATCTAACACAACTCCTACTCCATTTCGCTTCCCGTCACTTCCACAGTAATAAAACTTGTATCCTTCCCCAATCTCTCTTGCTTTATTGCCCTTCTATTTTGTTTCCTGCAAACAGGCAACATTCACTCTTCGTCGTTTCAAAACATCTGCTAACTCTCTTCCTCTTCCAGTCATCGTACCTACATTCCAGCTTGCAAACCTCACTCTGACATTCTTCTTACGTCCTTCCTCTTACGTCGCACCCGCTCCGTAAGGTGCGACAACCCTTGCCCACTTCCCACAGGAGCCGGGTGCTGCCCCTGCGCGTCGCCTGCGGGGTACGCCCTAGCCCTGTCATATATCCCACAACTCGTAATATTCATAAGTTTACTGCATGGGATTTGGCAAACCTGACTGTTCCGATCTACACAGTATGTGTAGATCGGAACAAAAGTTAAATTTTAATCTATGGTAACCGCGGTTAACTATGACATCTGGACGTTAAACATCTCAGTCCTTCCCGTGACCATGGGTGCTGTAAAGCTCTCGAAACGTCGGGTATTAAAAAGTTAAATATACGCGATAAATTCCGTAAAAACGAGTATTATTTCAATATTTTAAATGTGTTACTTTTCTAGTTTTAGATAACATTTCCACAACTTATTCATTATCAATTACAACGTTGTCAATATTAACACGAGCCTGTCGTGTGGACGACAAACACTAATTAGCTTGCGACTTTCCCCACAACACGAAATACAGTTCTGTAATAGAATAGGTGATCTATATTATTGTGTAAATAGAGCTACACTGTTGCTTACCTTATTACTTTATTACCTTATCTTACATTATTACCTTATACTTTATTAGTGGTAAATGGTAAATGAAAAAAGTGACTTTCAATAAGTATTTGTTATAATCTACATTGAATAAAAAAGTTTCTGTTTCTGTTTTTGTTACTGCAAATGAAGCTTTTCATCTTAGTCCTCAAGGGTAGCAACGTATCTGCGTTTTGATTCTTAACTGAAGATGATATATAGATGTCATGAAAAAGTTAATTTAAAATCTATAAGCAGCAGTTTCTGATTTAATACGGTTCTAATCTAAGCTTTATGAAAACCACTGCAGGAACTCTATTTAATACAGCTACAGACAAAAACAGTGTTCATAAAAGTTGAACGTGTATGGTTTGATAAATTGCTCAACCATAAACGGCGCAACTTTTTTTACTTTATTAAGTTATTAGATACTAATAAATATTATTGTGAATATATTTCATCTGGATGACCCGCGGTCCACTATTGTACAATTTAAAAGAAGCTTTCTTGCTCGCACAACTTTCTTGTGGAATCGCCACCAGAAATTTTCCGATACGACTTATGAACCTTCACGAAAAGAGCCCTCCTTTTTAAAAGGCCGGCAACTCATCTGCAATTCTCCTGTTGTTGCAGTTGTTCCTGGGCGGCGGTGGTCACTTGAGGTGAGCCATCAGGTGAGCCGCATGCTCATTTGCATCCTCTCCTATAGAAAAACGTACCATATTTATATATTTATTTATTTAGTCTTTATTGTTATTACCTTAATAAATATGGTAACAAAGGGTAAACTTAATGTCTACCCGCAAAATATATAACTGTGCCGGACGGGCGAAACTCTCCGGAGTAAATGTTGTCGAAGATACTTCGCGAGTCGCTCACGTCCTACACCTATAGGTTCCGGTGGGTACTTTCACCGCCGTCTTTGTGGGTGCCACTGAAATATTGTGGACTGAGGATCAAATCAAAATGCACGATTAATAAATACAAATAGCGGTTCGACTGATTGATTAGTCGCGAAATTTTATAACTATAACTATTGACCACGGTTGTTGAACTACGGTTGTTCACTATTGATTGGTCACTGTATATTTCAAAAGATTTCTTTAAATTGTACGGTGGTATCAAATATCTATTGGTAGTAGCTGGTTTTCTAACACTACTGACTAGCAGCTATTATCAACTAAACTAGCTGATTTTATCACTTGTGTAACTGCGGATATCAGTTACCACTTTCACTATATGTAACTGCGAATATCAGTTACGACCTTTTTAGGCTAGCTAACACTTTCACTATATGTAACTGCGAATATCAGTTACGACCTTTTTCGGCTAGCTAACACTTTCACTATGTGTAACTGCGAATATCAGTTACGACCTTTTTCGGCTCGCTAACACTTTCACTATTCACTATATACTGCTACTAGTCACTTCAGCTACCACCGGATACCACTCACTTCACTTCACTTGTCACTGGTAGTTCTTCACACTACTACGGGTACTGGGTCCCGAGCCCCTAAGGTAGACTTTGGCAATACTTTACAGTGAGCCGCTTGCCATTTTCCGTTTTGCCTCTTTATTGCATAAACTTTTCACTATACAAATGGCATAAATTACAATATTTTCAATACAAAACTAATTGCTACACTAACATGCTATACATCAATAAATCGGTAGTCTGGTACTTTATTAGTATATCATAAAGGTTACTCAAAACATTAACATTGTAAAAAGTTATTAAACGAAATGTCCCAAATTTTCATAATATTTGGGTACATTAATTCTTTGATTTTTCTATAACTACGAAATGCGTTTAATTATATAAAATATTCCTAAACTTCCTTAATCTATACGCCATATGCTAATTCAATGTCATATTTATAACTCTTTTAGAACATAAAATTATTTTCCTTATTTTTAGTATGAACTATTACGCAGTTAATTAAAAAATTTTAGAGTTCCACGATAAGACGCGCTGTGATTGGTCGATTTTTCTTAATATAATAAAAGTTGTTTATATCACTTGTTATCAAAACTACATTCTATACAAATATACTAAGAGTTATAAACATGCTAAACAACTATATTAATACACGTTTTCACCCAGTTTTGTCGGTAATTTCATTATTAATACAAAAACAATATTCTTTATAACTTTGTTTCTTAACGTTGCTAGGCCGTCGCGAACAATAAGCATAATAATATAAGCTATAACAGTACGAACGTGTCGGCTCGACCGGGGTAGGATCACGCTCTTACTGAACACCAGCGTAAAAAATTTAACCATTCACCACCACCAAAAACCATAAAAGTGAAAAACATATCCCAAGTGAAAATCGGTAAAGCGAAAACATATGACGTTACAAGACAAGACACGTTGCAGAGCAATATTACTACAACCCTCTAGAGAAATCTTGTACGTCATAAAAAAACTATTTTAAAGTAAATTTACGAGAATTCCTTAGTGAGACTCTAAAATTAAGTTTCCTTTGAGATTTATATAATAATAATTCATGCAAGCCATAAATTTAATAAAGAAGAGACGAGAAGAGACTACTTATATTATGTTGTGAGCCACCAAACCGAATTTCGGTAACGGTGGTCAGTCACCTGAGACTAGTCATATGCACAGAACAGGATTAAAGTTCAAGCGCAGGTACACTCTCTATCCCTTACTCTCATAGATGAGATCTCTCCGTTGGGACGGAAACCGAAACTACCGGAGAGCGATTAGGCGATGGACCTTTACGGGCTTTTCATGCTTTCCCAAGCACAATGTGTAAGACCGCCAACTTCATGACTCCTGGCACCTACTAAGATTTTTCACAGTAAAATTCGATAACTTATTTTGATCCAGCCCGGGATTTGAACCTGTATCTTGGAAGAACCAGCAATGAACTCAGCGGGACTTTTTTAAAGTAAAATTTTACAATATAAAACAGGGTATACAAGTTAGCGAATGAAATACTAGCAAACGATGATAATATAACTGTCTTGTCTGCGCTCTCGCGTTTAAAATTTTAGTGTTTTCTCGTCTAACATGTCCTCATGTGCCAGTTTGAGTGATTTACAAGCGGGGTAGCGGCGCGCTGCTTGTGTACAAGAGGACGTCCTTTTGATTTATCTTGCCTTGTTGTTTCTCTTGTATTTGTAAAACTAGTCAAAGAAATCAAAAATATATTTTCATTTTCATTTATTTATATATTTATTACAGCCTATCAAAAGTCTACTGTTGAACATTGGTCTTACCCATAGACTAGCTCCTAAAGAGCGTATTTGTCATAACGACAGGCGGGTTCACAACTGCAGCTTTTTATTGAGTTGTTATATCAGGAAGATGCTGCTGCCCATATCCTGTTTCAATCCCCTTTGTTGTTTCTTACGACACCCACGGGACGATATGGATTCTCTTCCGCCACTTCACAGCTAATGCATGCATAAGTTTGTCTCCATCTTTACTAAGTACTTCGCAACAGCTCTAGGCTAATTTCTGAGCAAAACTACAAAATGAGAAAAAAGGTGAGAAACGAGAACACAATCCACCTGATGGTAATTGTATACTGTGGCCTATTGATGTATATATCTTCTATCCTGGATTAAGAATCAAAATTCCTTCCTGTAAAAGACACACAATACGAAACACTGCAGCATTAAGCTGCTATTCCACAGTCAAACTGACCCATTCGTATAGTTAAAGAATGGCTACTGTAGCCCATGGCTACCTGAAACCAAACTTTTTTTGTAGAAGAAGGTAACAAGCGAGCACACAGTCCACCTGATGGTTTGTGGTTGCTATCCTTAATTACGAATCAAAATGCAGATACGTTGTCACCCCTGAGGCCTAAGATGGAATCCCTTGTTCCCAGTAAAAAAGGGTCTCCGGGAGGACACTCACCATACGAAACACAGCAGTATTAAGCTGGTATTCTGTGAGAACGTAATCCTTCAAGGGTCGAGCCGACCCATTCGTGCTACAACCATAATATAGCAGCGTGGCTCTACTACGTACCAAAAATACTTATACAAATCAAGCAAGTACTTATATAAAACAAAGAGTTTCTTGCTCAGACCTAAGCTTTCACTAAGCATTAAGAAATATCAGATTTTATTATCAATTTATACAAGTTATTTGAACTCAAAGGTCGGTAAGCAAGTAGGAAAACAATCAACTGCCTCAAACATCTAAAATTACAATATAAAGTGAAATCTGTATAATTAAAACTTTGCTAAAGCCATATCAATTATCACGATCACCTTATGAAAAATAATATAATATACATACACGTACCACACGTCTACACGTATACAATATAATATACATGTAGAGCCATGCTGCAGTTATATTAGTAGTATAGTTGTAGCACGAATGGGTCGGCTCGACCGGAGAAGGATCACGCTCTCACAGAATACCAGAAAAAGACGCCGGCCGGATGCCGCCGGCATTATTCCACTTTCAAGTCTCTTGTTCAACAGGAAGTTAGTATAAAATAATACTATATCAAAGCGAATTTAAAAAACGTGGTAAAAACATAGTAAACGACTCCTTAGTTTCTTACAGTTTCTTCACTGAGTATACCTTGTTTTCCGCACCGGTCCAGATTACGACGCTGATATAAGTTTAACGTAAGTTTTAATTGAATAAAAAGCTTTGACTTTGTCTGTGAAAATTTTGTACGAAAGTTTATTTTATAGCTTAGGTCTCAAAAACTGCAAAACTATAAGCCGAGGTTTAAAGCACTTTGACAGTTTCGGCAGGCGATTTAGCAAACTAAGGCAACTGAAAGTCCCCAGTTGCCTGTTACGGATAGCTTATTTTACAAAATATGCAAATAATCGTTTTTTGTTAGTTGATGGAAACTTCTGACGCTTAAAATCGATTTAAACTTAAAATTGTTTTTGTCCTTCCAAATATATCATCATTCAGCGGACTGGTAATAGGGTTGCCACCCGTACTAATATATAGTATCGTACTATATTTCAGTCAATTTTAGGTACTATACATTTTAGAAAAATAATATAGTTCGAAAAATACTATATTTTTATCCTTAATTCAACTGTCGCGCTTTGTTAACTGTGATTGGAATTCTGGAACAATTACTTGTTCGTGTAAAAATTCTTTCCGTAAAACTTACGTTTTACGGAAAGAATTTTTACCATTCATTCATTACAACCCTTCACAAGTCCACTGCTGAACATAGGCCTCCCCCAAGGAATGCCACGGTACTGAAAGCACGGTACTGAGCCACCTGCAACCATCATGAATGTAAAAATGAAAGAAGAAAGAAAAAGAAATTGCTTAGACTCCTATAATTATTTTAAAGGTAAGTTAGTTAGATCATTGATGGCTAAATCAATGAGCAATAACAAATATACACGGAAAAATACATAAAGATTAAAAGTAAATTTGTAGTTTTTTCTCCTAAATTTAACGAAAGTACAATATTTTTGAATCTCTTTTGGGAAAAATACCATATTTTTAAAAAAAAAGGTGGCAACCTTAGTTGGTAACCACATTGTTTTGTTATTTGCGTTGTTATCAGGAAGATGCCGCGGCCCAGCTCTTGTTTCACTTCTCTATCGCCTCTTACGAAACCCGATGATAATGTGGGATAATGGATTTTTGAACGCCGCCACTACACAAGCCACAATAAATCAGTGAAAAAATATTTTTAACGTTATACATATCTTGATAATTTTCACGTTGCAGCTTTATTACGGCTGCAACACGAATCAGTCGATTCGACCAGCTCTCAATTCATCAGACTACAAGTAGATGCTTCTTCTTTTTCTTTCGTATAGCAATCTTGCTCATAAGTTGGTAGGTAGTAGTTACTGTTACTTATATGAACCCATCTATCCTCAATTGAATGTCAAGAGTGCCAATGTTTTACCCAGGAAAGTCACGCTGCGGTTATAATATAAAGTTATAACCTTAGCAGGATATAAAAGGGCGTCAAAGAAATCACTAGCCCGGGACGCTTAGATGGTTAGGGCCGGCCCTGGGTTTACAGTACTTATAAAGATAATGTATCATCGAAAAGAAAAACAATAAGAGAAAAAGAAAAGTAGAATAGGTTGATATTTATTTTACTGTAAAAAAGGTTATAAACCAGAAATAAAACAGGCGAGAGCGTTTGTGTGGAGAAAATACCACCCACATTTCCTCTTAATGTGTTTAAGACATATGTTTTTGAAGGTGTTTGTGATTTCATTTGTTGGAGGTGTATGTAAGACTATGTAAAAGAATAATTTATACCCGTTATTTTCTAAATATAATAGCTTTAACTTTTGTGTAATATAATAGCATTTTGACAGTTTCGGGCTCTTTACAGCACGCATTGTTACACGGTGGACTGAGGTGTTTGACATCCCGATGTCAGCCTGGCTACGTTCAGTTTTAGAACATTAATTTTATGTCCGATCTACGCAGCATGAGCGTAATTAATCAGATTTCTAATTAGTTAATAAGTGCGAATTAGTGCAATAATTACATATTACACCCTAGATGGCGGTACAGGTATTTATAAGGCACGGTATGGTTTTATTACAAAAGTGTCAAAGTTTTTAGTAGATGTTTGTGTACTTTTAAGTACATGTTTCGTAAAACGAAGTTGTGAATTTTGATAATTATGAACAATACATATTTTAGAACTATACAAAAATCTGCCATATTTAACTTTGAAAAGGTAAATTACTGTACAAAACACCAAAACAGTACAGTTGTCTATTTATTTATCATTTTATGTAGGTTGGTATTGTTGCAACTTATTTACAACTAGATGGCGCTACCGTTGAATTAAAATATTTTGTTATCACTCTAAAGGTTTTGAATAATATAAGTTTCCTAAATTTTAAATACGTCGATATATACTTTAAGTATTCCAGTATATGAGTATTTGTAGTATTAAGGGGAAATATAATCTCAAATGGCTTAGCAAGATCCTTCATTTTGCCGAAAATATTGCAGCATTAATTTTGAAATAAATATATGGTAAAGTTGAGGATTAATGTTAAGGATTATGTTAAACGAAAACACGATTTCGTAAAATTTTCTCGATAGAAAAAAAATCCAAAGTTACCTCCAAAATAAACAATAAACCGCTGTTATTCATAAAATACTTCAAATAAGATCATGAAACTTTGCATACTAACTGAACTCACTATAAAGCAGTGCTGATGTTATTTACTTTTTTAAAATACCATTATTTTCACTGTAAGAAGAAATTACCTAAACTATCGGCCTTTTGAGCGTGATTCCTGCCGCACGGTCACTTCGCTTCGGCCTTTGAACAGGGAGGTTGTGTCGCTTACGATCAGAATATACATTACGCAACAGGACGACGTAAAATTAAAATGGGAAATAACCATAATAAAAATAAGAAGCGACTGGATTGGCGTTAAGAAACAGGCATAAATATGATAAACCTAATAAAATATGTGTCTAACGACCTTTCTACTTACAGTATTAGTGATTACAAACATGTCGGTACATAGATACGACGCGCGGGCAAGTGGGGACGAAATTAGAATTTGAGCTGACTTACTCTATCCCCTTAAGGCCATAACTCTAGCGAAGGACCTTGAGCGTTTGGTCTGCCGACGCTCTCGCTACAATATATCGCGTAAGAAATCTGCAAGACGCCACTTACTGGTACGTAGTATTAATTTTTCAATGTCAATGAACTATTTTATGGAAATAGACACGGCAGACAATGATAAGTGTACTTTAATTTTCTTTATTCGGTATATTAGTTGCATTATATTAGAATTATGTATTCTCATATATTGTCTAATTAATAAAGATGACTATTTTGATTATTTTTAACTATATACTATACTGCTAATATTGAAATAGCTTTTTATAGTGTAAATTATAATATTTGTCGATATGTTAATTATGGATTCGAACTTTACATGCTAATAGTGCTTTATTTTTATTATTTTCATTTACTTACATATTGAAAATATACTTGAATAGTAGGTATTATTATTTTATTTAGCTACTGAATTTTAGGATATGTTTTACCTTGAGGTCAAATATAATTTTGAGGAGCAATAGTTATTACCTACTTATCTTTTATCTGCTATTCCTTATTTAGGAACAATATTAGTAAATTGAGTTTGAGGGAGAATTACTGTTTATAATGCTACATTTAATAGGTTAGTTACTAATGCTATATTTATTATTTTACCCAATTACAATAACTAATGAGATATTGTGATTATTTGTGATTAGTAATACTGGGTGGGTATTAATAAATAGAACAAAATAATATACATACATAAAAAAGTTTATTAAATAAAAAAAAAGTTTATCGACCAAATTGGCGATATTTTGAAAATGGGCCACGTTAGAAGTACCCTTAACCGACGAGCATGTATGCGTAGATATATGGATGTAAAGGAGGCGAAAGAGGTATGTCAGGATCGTGCCAAATGGAAGTCCGTAGTCTCTGCCTACCCCTCTGGGTGACAGGCGTGAGTGTTTATGTATGTATGTAAAATAAAATATGAAGTCAATTTTATTATCCTGAATGTAAGAAATTGATTACAAATTTTTTAACTTCTTAAATGAACACATACATACGCCCATATATATAAGTGGTTATATATATATATATATATATATATATATATATATATATATATATATATATATATATATATATATATATATATATATATATATATATATATATATAGTACCCGGAAGACCAAGCTTTGCTCGTTTTTTTTAAATTACATTTATAAATTATATACTGATGAAACTTGAATAATACTTTTTGATCTTATTGACAGAATAGAAAAAACTGAACTGATTACTTGAATAAAAAAATCATGAGTGCAATTAATTTTATTTTAAATTTTCGTATTTTTAAAAATTACTAAAAAAGGGTTTGAAATAATAGATTTTCTCACAAAAGAAGGGAACTTGAAAAAAAAAAAGCCGGACCAGAGCCAGGACGCGAGCCACGGAACTCCGATATCACGCCCGACCTACATACCAGCTGAGCAATAACGATCGTTAGTGATTTGTCGAAATTTACCTTCTTATATTGTAGCAGTTTTTTTATTGCCTGAAAACACGGACAAAAGGACATTTTCTAAAAATAAATCCAATGGTTCGTCGCTAAAATCGTTGGAGCCGTTTCCGAGATTCCGATTATATATACAGTGGGTTGCCAAATTATTAGGGACAGTTGAAAAAATGCATTTGTCAAGTATTTGGCTAAATTTGATAAATAAAACAAAGGCTTTTTAATGTAACTACATTTTTAATGATTAGGAAAATATCCTATAATATCATAAAAGTGATAAGAAATATTATAAAGAAATTAAAAATAATTTAAATTAAATAAAATAAGTAAAAGAGGTTGTCGAATTTTACTGGCTAGTATATTGTAACATTTACTTTGACTGCAATTAGTGCTTCTATGCGACTGGGCATACATTCTATGTATTTTTAGCGCTTTCTTTTATTTTAGGATTGTGATGCCAAACCTCTATTAGCTTTTCAATCAGTCTTACCTTGGTGGTTACCATTTGCATACATTCTATGTATTTTTAGCGCTTTCTTTTATTTTAGGATTGTGATGCCAAACCTCTATTAGCTTTTCAATCAGTCTTACCTTGGTGGTTACCATTTGCATACATTCTATGTATTTTTAGCGCTTTCTTTTATTTTAGGATTGTGATGCCAAACCTCTATTAGCTTTTCAATCAGTCTTACCTTGGTGGTTACCATTTCTTTTCAATCAGTCTTACCTTGGTGGTTACCATTTCTTTGGCAATTTCTGCTTTAGTGATCTCCCAAAGATTTTCTATGGGGTTCATATCAGGAGAATTGCCAGGCCAAGGTAAGACTGGAATGATATTCTCTTCTAGAAACTTGGTGACACTTCTTGCTTTGTGGCAGGGAGCTGCATGCAGCATAAAGGTGAAGTTCTCACCATCAGGGAACCATTCGCTGAGTGTTGGCAACAATCGATTTTGTAACACTTCTTTATATTGGTGTTGTCTCATGGTCCCCTGGACAACGTAGAGCCGTCCAACACCCTTGGCACTTATGACTGACCATACCATTATTTTAACAGGGTGTTTTACCCTCTCCACGATACAGTCGGGGTAATATTTTTCACCTGGGCGCCGTCTGACGAAGCAACTTTTGTCGGCCAAAATTTCAAAAGTTGATTCATCGGAGAAACACATCTGAAAAAAAATTGAAATGTTGAATAATGTTATCGAATATAATGGCAAATAGGAGGAAAACAACAGAAATGAGGTAAACTGACCTTATTCCAGTCCTCAATTGTCATTTGTTGATGTTCCCGAGCCCAAGCCAGTCGCTTTTTTTTGCTTCAAGCAAGCGAGGTTTTTTTACAGGACGATGGCCTGTCTGCCAAGAGAAATGTGCAACGCAGGTTGCGTTGCACAGTTCTCTTGAAAAATGATGTTCCAGGATTCTTGGACTAACTGAATTAACAGGCTAGCACTTTTTTCGGTTTTGTAGACAGATATCCCTAATTTTTCTATCTGAACGTGGTGTTGTGACGCGCTTTCTCCCACTGTTGCCTTTTCTCTTAGTTGACAGGGGCTGCTTTTTGTCCAAATTAATTTTTATTCTATTAAGAGGACTACAAGAGCCAATTGACCTCGAAAGATGCACGCACACATTTACACATTCCATGTGAGCGCCATCTAACGACAGTGAGGTTTAACACTAATGGATTAGCGAGGTTACGCCGGAGTGTTATAATAGACGAAACGCAGGTAGGATAAAGATCTAACAAAGAAATAGATGGGACAACGAAATTATTTTTAATTTTAATTTAATGTTGCTTGAAAATTTAAGGATGTGGGCGATTTTGAAATAAAACTGATTCGATGAAACTTAAAACATTTTTATTTATATAATAATAGTAATAAACTTTATTTATATAAAAGTGATTGTAGTACATGGGTAGGAAGTTACATCGTATGTACTATCTATAAAATATTATATTCAATCTAGTGGATGTTCTCCTAGCTAGGTTAAAGGATAACCTGTGTTAAGGAGTAACAGTCTCAATCCCTGTAATAGTAGGTATATAATAAGTACATACTTACAGTTGTAAGTGCTACAATGATAACAAAATCCAGTATGTGTATCTGTGTGTGAGTGTGTGTTTGTGTGCGTGTGTATGTGTGTGTGTTTTCCCGCCAAATTTGACGACGGAACAAACACTTTACGAACACTTCCAAAGAACATGGTATCTCATACTGCAGCAAGACATTGAAAATTTTATTTTAAGTACAAACAATCGATGTCGATGTGTAATTAAATAAGAGGTGGCAACACTGATTATTAATTATTAGATTTTATAAGATTTTTTCAATTTTAATTACAAAAACTAGTTTTATAAGAAGATATGAAGTTTTTTTTTTCATAAAAATTTTATACGGTGATTAAAAAAAATTTACATTTTTATTTAAAACAAAAAAAATACGAAATGTTTTTTATTTTATATTAGAGAACTTAAAATAACATATAATTTTTCCATTTACTATATCTGAAAATTCTTCATAGATTTTTAGATATTCGATGAAATATAAAATATCCCTAGATTCTGTTGATGTGTTTATATACGTATATATACAATTATTAAATAAATGTGTTATAAAATAATTTTCATTTATTTTTGTTCCTAAAATCTACTAAAATCTAAGTAACGTGTAGACGTTGATATTTGTTGTGAATAATTTTCGTCATAATTTTGGATTGGCATAATTTTGTCGTTATCTTTATCTTTGCTTTCGCTTTTTTCTTTCTTTTCGATTTTACCCCTGTTTTCGATTTTGTCTTTGTTTTCACTTTTGTCGTTTTTTTCACTTTTGTCTTTGTCCTTATTTTTATTTTTTAAGTATGGTTCACGAATTGTCACATTTCTTGACATTCGGGGATCAAGTATCTCAGGTAATATGCAGTCGAAATAGAATTTTGATAGTTTTTCTTTCATTTCTTTTTCCCAAAAATTATCATCTCGTTTACGGCATACGGCAAATAGGCAATATTTTTTTTGAGTCACGTGTAGCTGCCCTTGAGCTTGGTAATACCAAGCATGTTTTTTGTTAATGACAAATTTACCTGTTTTTGTTTTTTGCCAGAAGTTAACTTTTTTCTTTTCAATTGCTGCTGCAAGGCCCATTTTATTGGCTGTCAAAGGACACTTTACTTCAACCACAGTATGTTCTCCAGTTAATCCATCAGGCGTTGCACCCAAGAAACATAATTCTTGGTCTATAAATAAACCACAGTGTCTAATGGTTATATGTTCCTGTACAGCCAATTGTGCAAGGGTGGTTTTTTCATTTTGTTGGCCATGGCTTATGGATTCTACATGATCAATTTTTTTTGGTAAAGTATATCTTTTACTAAATTAGCACATGGTGTATTAGTACGCCTTTTTATAACCCTGGCGAAATTGGATGCAGTCAATAAAGATCTTCTCATCTCAAGCCATTCTCCATTAGCACTTTGTAAAATAGTTTTTCTTTCAATTATTGCTCGCTCTTCATCAGTCTTTTTTAAAGATTTCATGAAATCGTTTTTCATTTTATCCAGTATTTCTACCGGCATATCAGGTTTTTCACATGACTGGCCATAATTCTTATCACTGCATTTTTGGTTGAAAACTAGTCGTCTTTTCTTTTTTGTATACCTTTTACTAAGTACTTTTTGTTTACGTTTTCTTTCTTCCCATATCTTTAGCTTACCTATTGGGCTTTTGTTGGTCATTTTCTTATACAGTTTTGACAGTGAATTTTCTTCATTGAACGACACTGTTGAAGCAATGCATCGCGTCTCATACGAATTTTTGAGGGAAAAGTTAACTCTCTTCCCTCCTACATATTTCGCAATGATGCTGTGATAGCGTTACACCACGTTGCTGTCCACGTCATGAAGTAAATTTCGAGCATGGCTGGCAATACCTTGAATCATAATACAGATTCTCTGCCACAGAGAACTTAGCTTAAAATCACTTGGAATATCATTTTGCTCCACATTTCCTGTTTTATCATAGAAATGTGTTTTGCATTCAAGGTGATTCCCAAAAGCATGATGATGTGCTTGCAAAATGTCATCAAATAAATATTCCTCTTCTGGGCAGGGATCATTTTTGTTCTTTTTAATTGCTTTTTTTATGCAGGATCTCATAAACATGATTCTTGATCTTGTTAACAGTTTTCTGTGACTTTTTAAATATTTAGTTTCGGTTTGAAGTGATTGCATCTTATTACAAAAATTCCTCAGTAAATGATTTCTGCATTCAACCTTCTCAACTGTAATATCTTGATATGGTCTTACTTGCAAAATTTTGGAATAAGTGCTTGAGTCACCTTCAGATATAAGTCTTGCGTATGTAGTGGGTACTACCGTGGGTAGCCAATGATTGTTTAAAACCTTCCACAATAATTTCACTCTCCATTCCTGTGGACGGACCGGTATAGTTTTTAGAGCAGAAATGCTCAGGAATTGTTTTTTTATTCTTCGCAGTACGATCACAATGGTAGCAGTATTTGTTTCGCACTCTCAAATACAAAATTTTGCCTGTTTTTCTAACTATAATTGCGGCAGCACCGGATAAAGCCGAATAATTTTTTTTGTATGACCTTTTACCATACACACCGTCTGTTATCACATCTATGATTGGCGTGCTATTTTTAGTGACTCTGCCTTCTGCTATAGCCATATTCCGCTCTTCTTCAGCTGCTTGGTCCATGGACTGTTGTGCAAGTTGCTGCCAGTTCTCAGACAACAATTTGTGGATCTTTTGGTAAGTTTTTTGAGACATTATTGGTAAATTCATGGCGGACGAAAATTCTTGTAACTGAGAATAACCACACCCGATTGAAATGGTGCCAGTTACAGCACATGTATTAATATTTAAAAAATTATCACCGTCGTTATCGATCACAAATTGTCGTTTACACATTTTGCATGAAAAAGTAAATTTGGAAGATAAACCGTGAATCTTTTCGCCAACTAATTCGATACGAGATAGTCCGCAGTCTAATGGTCCGTGATTTGAGATCTCATTTATCTTTTCCAAAAAATGGGAAACGTTAATGATTCTCCGTCCAATTTGGATGTTCTTCTTAGAAGTATAGTTTTCCATCTGAAAAATAAATGAATATGAATACTATTTTTTGATAAATAAGATAAATATTTGTTCGTATAAAACATTGAAATTTAAACCTAAAAGAATTCTATGTAACGATGTATTCTTTATAAAAAAGTGAAAAACTTACTTCTATACTGTAATTTAATGTATCTGTTTCTTGGTTTTTAGGTTGGACATCAAATTGCCTTTCAGGAGTACTAGTCACCTAAAATTCCATTATTCCATTATTATTTTCAAAATTAATTTTAAAACTAAATGTGTTTGCGGCAAGGTTATGTTACATTACAACGTGCGGCTGATGTTATGAATATTACCTGTGTACTATAGGCTTCTTCCAGTACATGCTTCGATGGATAATATTTACTTATATCAATAACCTCACAATGATGATTTTCTTGTGGTACTGTTTCCAGTCTATGGAAAAAATTAAATATTTCAAATTATGTAGATATGTCAATTCTAAATATTCTAGCTCTATGGTTCACAAGATAGGTAATAAAAATTTGCATTTCGTTTATTTTTTGTATTTGCCTTTGAAAAATTGTTAAGCTATACATAAAATACCTAACATTCATACATAATTATAATTCCTAACTATAAACCCTAAACTCCTATCCTTATATGATAAGTAAAATCGCAATTTTCAAATGATTCTGTTATTTCGTCATGCCCTTTTGTTATTTATCAATAAGCCGCAGTCTTTTAACAAAAACAATAGGTATTTTAAGTTTTTTTGTTGTAATTATAAGAAAGAAAAGTTGTATTTACTTACACATTGGAAATACTAACTTCTGTGTTGATATTTTCAACTTTCTTTCTCCTGTAAAAAATCATTACATTTCAAACGATTTTTTAGCTATTATTTAAAAAAAAGTAATTAATAAGTTTATTTAAATATGTAATAAAAAAGAAATAAAAAATAAATAAATAAAAAAGAAAATTTGACATCCTATTTCTGGAATCGAACCCGGGCACTCTCGAGTGCAAACTACAAATATAGGTTTATTGTTATAAAAATAAATATGTATTTTTTAGTTATAATTTATAAAAGCATTTAATAAATTTATCTAAATATATAACATTAAATAAAAAAGAAAAATGAAAATATGGCTTCATATTCCTGGAATCGAACCCAGGTACTCTCGAGTGCAAACTGCAAATCCGTACACTAAAAAATGCACTACTGTAATACACTACGTTTCCTAAATTCATAGATTTATTGTTATAAAAATAAATATATATTGTTATAGTTATTATTTATAAAATATTTTTAAATTTATCAAAATACATAATACTTTAAATATAAAAGTTTTAAATTAAATTTGACTTCATATTCCTGGAATCGAACCCAGGTACTCAGGTATACACTACGTTTCCAAATCATAAGTTTATTGTTATAAAAATAAACATTTAGTAAAAATAAAATGTTCTCACCTTTTAATATCGTTCATATGTTGGGCATTTGATTTATATGAACGTTTTTCAGTCTTCGTAACGGGTTTCACTTTATTTCCCATATTTACCAATTATAATTATTAACTTAATTTAAATTAATCTGAACTTAAAATATATTATATTTATACGAAAGAAGAATATTTATGAAAAGAAGAATATTTATGAATATGAAACAATGAATTTAAAAATAAAGTTATACAAAAACATTAAACAATATTTAAAGAGCGACACGTCTATATAGCATCGGGCCTCGGCCAGCAGTGTCGGTACACAGGCGTTTACGCACACATCCGTACGTATTATTTCAGAAATAAGAAAATGCGATTTTAAACAAAATCTATTAATTTGATTAAAAAATTAAAACACTATTACGTTAATATGTTGCTTGTAGAATAATCTGACAAAACCTCAAAATAATTGCACGTTTATTATTATGGCTTTTACTCGATAAAACTAATTTTTAGAGGTATCTTTATGATTTTTTTCTATCGTATCAAATTAGTAGTATCATGTTTTCAACACAGTATCTAACTAGCACATATACTAAAAAATATCATATATTTTTCTAATTTAGTTTACTGCATTGGATCATATACTTTAAGTCAATATAAAACTTGCGTTTAGCTCCTGTAGTCCCCTTAACTACTGACTTGGAAACACCAGCAATATCTGCTATCTTCCTTTGGGAGTGAGTGGTGTGCTCGAGAAGAGTTTTAATTTCAGATTTTTTCCTAGGAGACAAATTACACCCCTTACCCATACTGGAAGACGAAATAAATAAAACACAAAAAATATTTATGTAATAATAAATTATAATAATTATTATAGTACTTACATTTTGACACAATTTAAAAGCACAAATATAAAATTTATTTGTTTGAAATCTTCAAATCCGTCTTTCTTTCTATCGCGTCTTAAGCATAATGCGGCTCGCACGCTATTCAAAAAATTTTAAAATATAAAAACAAACCCCATAAATCTCAAAATCTACTTATTATGTTAGCGAAAGAAGCAGGTTAAACGATATAATAAATTTCATCTCCACTCTTACCTCTTGAACTGTAGTCAAGTGTATCCAAAGTTAGAAAACAAGAAAAAAATTGACTGTCCCTAATAATTTGGCAACCCACTGTATATATACATATATATATATACATATATATATATATATATATATATATATATATATATATATATATATATATATATATATATATATATATATATATATATATATATATATATACAAGAATTGCTCGTTTAAAGGTATAGGATATATATATATTGTTCCTGGGGTATCCATATAATTTTCTCATCTGGTTCGGTTCTATAAATATTTAAATATATAAAAATTATAAATTGAAATGAAAAGATAAATATAAATAAATATCAATAAAATAAAATGAATAAAAAATAATATTATTGTGGGGTATCAATATAGTTTTCTCGTCTGGCTGGGTTCTATAAATATATAATTATAAATGGAAATGGAAAGATAAATATACTTAAAAATCAATAAAATTAAATAATATAAAAATACATAAATAAATAACGGCCCAACCAGAAAAATAATATTATATTATTATTGTTACTATTATTATTATAAGTTGTGGTTCGGTGAAGCTGTAACCTAATGGACCATGATCTGAAATTTTTATGAAAAGAAGTGGCTGACGTCAATTATTATTCTTCTTATTATTTTTTCATTACTGCCCTTTTCAACCTCACAAGATATTTGTAACTGCAAAAAAGAAAACTACGTATAAGTAAGTAAATCGGTAATATAGTGTTATGTATGATTCAAACTAAATAAAGGTTCCTAAAAATAGACGTAGATAAAGAATTTTGCATAAAAATTACTCAAATAAAAATGCAATAAACTTGTTAATTTTATAGGGAGTAACATATTAAAATAATAAGTTTTTTTTGGGATATTTATGTAAAACATCAAGGTTATATTATGTTCTAACTACGTTCACGCTTGCGCATATAAAACAGCGGAATTCCACTAGTTTTATTATCAAAATAATAATTGACAACTCTACCCTAATTTAGCCTTGATTTTACCAACTCAAACTCGTTTTAGGAGATCAAAACGTAGAGAGAAACACAGGAGACAATTTTTTATTTATTATGGTTCATCAAATCCGTAAAAATAGTTTAAAATACTCACACAATAAAATTTTGAAGTGCAGGTAAAATATCTGCGACCAACATTTGCACAATTCTGACGTTCACAGACGTTTCACAACTTTTTGCCAGAACCAAAAGTAAGCGCTGGCATGCGACAAAAATTGTACCATAAATAAAATAAACACTCTAGCTCGAGAGGAGAGGAGCCGTGGTACCTCAGATGGTTAGCGCTTGCTAAAATTTTCACAGTGCGCGAGCAAACCGGGTTCGATCCCCGCCGGCGCCAATGAAATTGTAATTGCAATTTTAAGTGTTGATTTACCACGTGCTCAGTGGTGAAGGAAAACATTGTGAGGAAACCTGCATATCTGAGAAATAAGAAAAAAAATATTTCGAAGACATGCGAAGTTCGCCAACACGCATTGGGGCAGAGCGGTGGACAATTCCTTTCCTAGGACCCTTTCAGAAAATAGAATAGAAATAAAAAAATAATAAATCCAAACTTCATTTAAAACCAAACATATAAATTGTAAAGTAGCTGCAGGTATCTATAACCAAGTAAAAGATATTCCTTTACTCCAACTCTTCATGTTTCCCAAAACAATTTTTAATTAAGCTTTATATTATAATGCGAATTTTTTATACTTAAAATTTTAATAATAAAACATTTCGTACGTCTCAGCCGAGGCGCAAATATTTTTCGGCCGCAAATTTATAAGACCGATTTGTTATTCAAACATAAACATGGTTTTTTAGTTAAATCTACCAATCAAAAAACGACACGCATTTTTATTGAACACTTCCTATTCAATTCACAAAGTACCTATTAAATATTTGTTTATACATATAAAAAGTATATTAATGTACAATCATAAAACTAAATGGAAACACAAAGTAGGCAAATGCATTGAGTTATACAACACATAAATCAATGGGCAAATGTAAAAATGTTGGAGGCAGGCAGCCCTATCGCATGCTTACGTACTATACTATACTGTACGTAAGATTTATTTCAAAGATACGGCCGAGTTACAATACTGTATAAATAATATTAACGTGACGTAAGCTTATCGGTTGATAGGTACTCAAATAATATTATGTTTGCGGCGAAATACGGAACGTCGACGACGGCAACGAGCGATACAGCCACCCTCTATAAACGCATACAGCGTAATGCCGCCCGCACTCTGCGCATTTCAATTAAAAAAGAAAAACGAACTTAATGAACGAAATAATAACGAAAATGAAGTAAAAATTTTAAGTCAGGCTCCTTTGTTGTTTTTTTTTTATTTTTGTTGTTTATTACTTGAACATTCTTCTACCTACTAAAAAGAATCTCAGAGGAGATGAGCAGTAGACTTTATTGATTGTGATTCACACAGTCCAATAGACATCTATATTTATCCTCCACACAGCAGCATTGAGCTGCTATTTTACGCTGGCGTTCTGTAAGAGCGTGGTCCGTCCGCGGTCGAGACGATCCATTCGTGCTGAAACTATAACGTAGCTACAGCATGATTCTACCTATAGAATACTATAATACATACATAAGTATTCTATGGTTCTACCACACTGAAACTAACAGAACGATGTAGAGAGTACTTAGATTATCTTATGTGCTCTAACTTGTAGCCTGCATGCTGCAAAGCCCGTACAGGAATTGATTTTACACAGTCATTTAAAGTATATTAGTTTGAAAATTCGATCTAGTTACACATACGAGTAAAAATAATAAGAATTCCCTATACTTTAAGTGAACAATTTTTAGATTCATGTACAAACTGTTTTCACCGTCTGGAAAAAATAGGTTGTAACATGTGAAAAGGAGTAGCAGCCTATGGCAACGATGTTTTACAAAAAATAAAACAAAAATTTTGAATTAAAGAATCTATACAGGTTTCATCTCTTCGAAAATTATAATTTCTTTTTCTAAGCAGAGCTAGTTTCGTTCGCTTAGGTCTAAAGGTTTAATATAAGCTGCTGTCAATGATGATCAAGTAACCACCGCCTAACTTCAGCACATCTGCGTGAGGTCGGAGCCAATATTTGCAACGTACTAATTAACCGACAGGTCAGAGCTTACAGCGCTCGCCGCAGTATTGCATCAGATATACATAGAATAAGTAAGTGCGTTATAGTGTGTGCTGTGTGTCTCTTCGTGTTTGCGCTCATGCTTGCGGCGGTGTAATATATCCGGTTATGCGATGTGGCTGACAATATTTGATTAAGTTAAAGTAAAGCAAAGGTACAGCCTATATACGTCCCACTGCTGGGCTCAGGCCTCCCCTCATTTCTGAGAGGGTTTAGGGCAAGGAAGTGTCCGCCGCGCTGCCTTATATTTGTATATATCTAATATTTGATTGTTTGACCGATAATCATTCCCACGGTCTAATTATCCGTCACAGTGAATTCTAGATGTGTTACGTCTATTGCGACTGTGGGAAATTCCACAAAGATCTTTTGCTAGCGGTAAATATAATTATAGGAATCCCCGGTGGAGGTTCGGTGTTGCCACCTACTACGACTACTGAGGACTGACGAGAAGATACTGGAGCTGGAAGAAGAGGTAGACAAGTTGCGCCGGCATATTATTGGATTATCTGAGGTCCGAAGAGAGGGGGAGGACACTGTAATCCACGAGTCCGGCAACTTGTTCTATCACCGGGAGGGCGACCATCTGTTCCAAGGAGGTGTCGGATTTATCGTCCACAAGTCTCTCGTCAACAACGTGGAGTTGGGTGTGTGTCGACGAGGGTCGCGTACCTGATACTCAAAATCAACAAACGGTATTCGCTGAAGGTCATACAGGTCTACGCACCAACCTCGGCACATCCCGATGAGGATGTGGAGGAAATGTATGAGAATATTTCTAGAGCCATGCATTCCTCCAAAACCCACTACACGGTGTTGATGGGAGACATCAACGCAAAACTAGGCACAAGAGAAGGCGGTGAGCTATAGTTAGGAAAATTTGGAGTAGGGCAACGGAACCGGCAAACGGAAATGAAATTACGAGTGCCAGCTGCTGGCACTGGTCAGCGGCCAGCAGCCTTCTGACTTTATGGAGAACGAGGGACTCTTTATGATGAACTCTTTCTTCCACAAGCGGCCCCACAGGAAGTGGACCTGGTCGAGCCCCGACGGTTCGACAAAAAACCAGATTGACTTCATTATGACGACCAGACGCCAACTGTTCAGTGATGTCTCAGTGATCGCAAGGGTGAAAACCGGCAGCTATCACCGAATGGTTAGAGGCACACTGAACCTAAACGTTAAGTTGGAGAGGTCTCGTCTAATGAAGTCAACGCTCTGTCCCCCTCGTGCTCTGATCCAGAATCCCGAGACTTTTCAGCTCGAGTTACGTAACCGCTTTCAGTGCCTAGAATGTATTTTATAATTGCAATGCAGTGGACGATATGAATGACAAGCTCGTGGAAACTGTCCATGCGGTCGGAGCTAAGCTCTGCAAGATCCGCCGCAGAACACAAAAACTCTCCGATCACACTCTTAATCTCATGGCTGTTAGACGGGAGATGAGGCTGCAATCGTCAACAGATTTGACAGCATACAGGCAACTGAACAGACAGGTCTCCAAATGCATGCGGCGAGACTTACGCAACTTTAATACTGCTCGTATTAAAGAAGCGATCGAGCGGAACCAGGGCTCCAAAGTCTTCGCCAGAGATCTGTCTGCCTGAAAGAGCCAACTGTCAAAGCTGAAGACTGAGTGTGGCAGCATCGTTTCCGGGAAACCTGAGATTTTGAGTGAGAGTGAGAGGTTCTATGGGCAGCTGTACACATCATCGTTGGAGCCACACGCAAGTGTGAGTAACGATCCAAGAGCAAGTCTTACCCGACACTATTCCGATGATATCCCGGACGTCAGTCTGAGCGAGATTAGAATGGCTCTCCAGCACCTTAAAAACGGCAGGGACCCAGGCGAGGATGTAATTACAGCGGAGCTTCTGAAAGGGGTGGAACACCGGTCCTTCAGAAGCTCTTCAATTCCGTCCTCCATGGCACTACTCCGGAGGCGGGGAGCAGAAGTGCGGTGGTCTTGTTCTTTAAGAAAGGCGACAACGCTCTCTTGAAGAACTACAGACCGATTTCCCTTCTGAGCCGCGTCTACGTGCTGTTTTTGAGAGTCATTACGAATCGTCTCGCACGCAGACTCGACGACTTCCAGCCTCCCGAACAAGCCGGTTTCCGAAAAGGCTTCAGTACCATAGACCACATATATACCCTGCGGCAGATTGTACAGAATACCGAAGAGTACAATCACTATACACTTTGCCTGGCGTATGTGGACTATGAGAAAGCTTTTGATTCCTTCGAAATTTGGGCGGTGCTACAGTCCCTTCAGCGGTACCAAATTGACTGTCGGTATATCGAAGTGCTGAAGTGTTTGTACAGTAGGGCTACGATGGCTATCCGACTACAGAACCAGAGTTCGAAACCTATCCAACTGCAGAGAGGTGTAAGACAGGGTGACGTTATATCCCCGATACTCTTCACCGCTGCGTTGGAAGACGTTTTCAAGCTACTGGACTGGAAAGGATACGGTATTAACATCAATGAGTAGTACATCACTCACCTTCGATTTGCCGACGATAAAGTCCTTATGGCAGAATCGCGGGAGGACCTTAGCACTATGCTCAATGACCTCAATGGTGTCCAATGACCCAACGGATAGGTCACACCTATGCTGGTAGTTGTTGGGAGCACTATGCTCGAAGTTGTTGACGAGTACGTTTACCTGGGACAAATAGTCCGACTAGGTAAATCCAACTTCGACCGAGAGGTCAATCGACGGATTCAACTCGGCTGGGCAGCTTTCGGGAAATTACGACACATCTTCTTTTCAGGTGTACCTCAATCTCTGAAAACTAAAGTGTACAACCAGTGCGTGTTGCCAGTGATGACTTACGGATCAGAGACGTGGTCCTTCACTGCTGGCCGTATGAGGACGCTCAAGGTCGCTCAGCGAGTTATGGAGAGGGCTATGCTCGGAGTTTCTCTGCGTGATAGACTCAGAAATGAGGATATCCCCTGTAAAACCACAGTGACCGACATAGCTCAACGGATTAGTAAGCTGAAGTGGCAATGGGCCGGCCATATAGCTCGAAGAACCGATAACCGATGGGGAAGAAAGGTTCTCGAGTGGCAGCCTAGTACCGGTAGGCGTAGTGTAGGGCGACCCCCCACTAGATGGAGTGACGACCTAGTAAGACATGCAGGAAGTCGATGGATGCAGGTGGCTCAGGACCGTGCTTTGTGGCGTTGCTTGGGGGAGGCCTATGTTCAGCGGTGGACTTGTGAAGGGCTGTAATGATGATGATGATGATGAATCCTTCATAATCTTATCGACCAAATTGATCATATATCGAAGATGGGCTAAATTAAGAGTACCCTCGACCGAGGAGCGTGGAGGCGTAAGTATAGAAATGTAAAAGAAGGAAGAGATAACAGTAAAAAAGAAGTTAGTTATACCTAGGGTTGTCATCTTTTTTGAATAAATATAGTGATTTGTTCAAAAAAGATGCAAAAATATTGTACCTACTTTTGAGAAATACAGAAAAAAGTTCACATTAATTTTTTAATCTTTATTTATTTTCCCGTATATATTTGTTATTACTCTTCGCTTTGGCCTCAATTATTTATTACTTTTTAAATAATTATAAGAATCTGAGGAATTTAGGTCCATACTAAAATAAATTAACAGTTTATTTTTAATTACATTATTTCATGCTCTATTACTTTTTCTTTATATTTTACATTTATGATGGAAGAAATTCTTTCCGTAAAACTTAATTTTTCCTGACTTACAATCAATCACAGTTAAAATGAAAAAGCACTGCAGTTGAATTAGGGATAAATATATCATCTTATTCGTTCTATTTTTTTTCTATGATATATGGTACAATTTAGTGAAGTATAGTACGATACTATACATTATAGTACGGGTGGCAACGCTAGTTTTACCGCCATCTATCGAAAGCCATACGATAAACTGGCATTTCCCAATAGACACCTCTCACGTCAGCCGTGGGAAAAAATTACGGATTCTCTTACACCGTTACAATACGGCGAAGATTAATGTAATAATAATAATAATATATTGTATGCAAATTCAATTATATGTCTAAGTTCGTAATGTGTACAATGTACATAATTTTGCAAAGGCAATTATAGTTGAGCAGAAGTATGCAAATTGGCTGTGCTTGTTGCAGAGTTTGTTTTAACAGTTTATGTTATGCGAAATCTCCCGCACTATCTATCAGAGTTCTGAGTAAATTAATTAATAGATGTGAAACTAAGTTTCCTTCCATAGTGTTAACCTTAATACGGATACAAGTTCATTCATTCTCATTGCTGCCTATCAAAAGTCCACTGCTGAACATTCCCCCCCCCCTCCCCGTACGAGGAACGCCATAAAGCACATGCAAACATAATGTCTTATATTTATTTATATATATAGTTCTCCGTGGTAACTCAAGGGCAAAGCGCTCGCTGTAAAATTCACAGCGCGCGAGTAGCCGCCGGCATCAATGAAATTGTTAGTTGCAATTTTGAATGCTGATTTACCACGTGCTGGGGAGTGAAGGAAAACATCGTGAGTAAACCTACATGTGTGAGAAATAAGAAAAAAATATTTCGAAGACATGTGAAATTCGCCAACATGCATTGGGGCAGCGCTGCGGACATTTCCTTGCCCTAAAACTCTCTCAAAAATGAGAGGAGGCCTCTGCCCAGTAATGGGACGTAACTTTATTATATAAATCTTCTGTCCGCGAGCGTGAACGCGAACGTGAACTCCTCCTAAACAGAAGGACCGATTTTAATGAAATTTTGTGTGTGATTAAGTTGATTTACGTAGTAGCAAAACAAACTTTTTTTACGTGGTAGAGCCATGCTGCAGTTATATTAGTAGTATAGTTGTAGCACGAATGGGTCGGCTCGACCGGGGAAGGACCACGCTCTCACAGAATACCAGCGTGAAATAGTAGCTTAATGCTGCTGTATTTCGTATGGTGAGTGTAGAGAACCGGAGACCCTTTTTACTGGAAATGAGGCATTCCATCTCAGTCCTCACGGGTGACAACGCATCTGCATTTTGATTTGTAATGGAATATAGATGTAGATGTCTATGGGCCGCAGCAACCACTTACCATCAGGTGGACTGTGTGCTCGTTTGTCACCCTATTCTATAAAAAAAAAAAAAAAAAAAAAAAAAAAAAAAAAAAAAAAAACTGCAGCTATATTATAGTTGTAGCGCGAATGGGTCGGCTCGACCGGGGCAGGACCACGCTTTCACAGAATAGCAGCGAAATGCTGCTGTAACACTGCTGTATTTCGTATGGTGAGTGTAGAGAATCGGAGACCCTTATTACTTGAATCGATGCATTCCATCTTGGTCCTCACTTGCATTTTGATTCTTAATTGAAGATTAATACCAGGATAAATGCAGTTATATTATAGTTGTAGCACGGATGGGTCGGCTCGACCGGGGCGGGTCCACGTTCTCACAGAATACCAGCGTGAAATACTAGCGTAAAATATTGCTGTGTTTCGTATGGTGAGCGTAGTGATCTGGAGACCATTTTTTACTGGAAACGAGGCATTCCATTTTAGTCCTCAAGGGTGACAACGCATCTGCGTTTTGATTCTTAATCGAGGATAAATGTAGATGTCTATGGGCCACAGTATCCACTTGCCATCAGGTGGACTGTGTGCTCGTTTGCACCCTTACACTATAAAAAACCGTCCCAAACATGAAATGTCATCCATATTTCGACGGGTAGTAGTGGACGTTAACGCGCAATTTTCTACCTCGCATGACCATACTGTGGAATTTACTGTGGCCTGCGATTTTTCCTGACCGATACGATACGACTTAAAACCTTTAAGAAAAGAGCTCCTACTGTTCTATAAGGCTGGTATCGCACCTCGAAAAAAGATGGCTAATATAGATATCTTTTAACTGTTAAATAAACAGTTAAAAAAATAACAAACTTATTAAGTAAATAAAATTATCAAGTCCATTGAAAACAATCGATCGATTTATTAACAGATTTAATATTATATTATAGATGCACCCGGTGCGGAAGTTGGTGGTGTCACCCCATCGAAAGTAAAAAGCAATAAATTTTATATGATAAAGGACATGGATCATTTATTATTTATAATATTGAAGAAATAACAAAACACAATAATAACTAAGACAGAAAAGGAATTGTTATACATTAAAATTTTTTTCTTTCTATCTTTGACAGCTGCAAACTCAGCAATAACTTCATCGAAATTTATATTTTGTGTTGCCTCGTATTTAATAGCTAATATACCAAGATTGCTTAGCTGTGATTGGGTCATTGTTGCCAGCAAATAGTTTTTTTATTAATTTTAATTTACTGAAACTCCTCTCACATGAAGCATGAGGAATCCCCGAAAAAGAAATTTTTGTGCTAGCGATTTTGTTTGTTTGTACATTGTTCTTAAAGTTGAGAAACCGGGTGGGTGTCGCCCCAAAAATGGTGACACCCGGTGTGCCCCCCCCCCCCCCGCCCTTTGCTACGCCAATGTATAGACTATAGACTGATGGCGAAAACACGGCTGTCGGCTTATGTAATATTAATTAGCTGAAAGCCGTGTTTGTGCCATCTAGCGTATTCCTTAAGTACTACCTTGAGAGTTAATCGATTTTAGTTCGATAAAATGACTTCACCTATAGATATGAAGTAAATGGCGCTAATACAATTTTATAAAGATTGCAATTTCATAAACGTAAGGAATTATTCTTTAAAAATATCAATACAATATGTATTCTTTCGATTTATTACATTAAAATTTAGGCTTCAATTTAAAAATAAGGATTGTAACAATTATTGGCTATAAAATTAAACTTATATCTCATATTTCATGTTGCACTTGTGATTGAAAATTATCATATTAAATAATAAATCATGTGCCGTTAAATCTTTTGAAGTGTTATTTTTATTAAACAGTACAAAATAGGTCCATGAAGTTGGCACTCGGAAATAATTATTAAAAATGCGACTAGTTTAAAAAATTGATTGCGCGTAAAAAATGATTGTTATCGGTACTAATTATTTGTTTGCGTGTCAAATATTTGTTTAGATATTTAAAAAACTATGTAAGGTGGGTGCTGTGAAATAATAAATTTTTATTTTTGATTAAAAATGATGGTAAAAGAATAATTAAACAAAGTAAATTTGTAGATTTTCACATGCGCAATCAGCACCCGATATCAGTTTATCCACGAGTTATTTATTTACATCGTAAATGAATAATTAAATAATCCCATAACCTCAGCCGCAATGTTCGAGCTCGAGAGTGCATTATCCCTAGTACGCTAGCGCTTAAAGCGCTTTTTTCTTTAGTTGGCAGCAATAGCTTCCTAAAGAGCTTTCCCAAAAACCTATATTATTTATGACTTTATAGTTTAAAATCTTTGTAGTTTCCATAAAAAGTTAAAGTTATAGATTGAAACCTCTATTATTTCCTTTCAAATACAAATACGAATACTGGCGGTCATTCATGTGAAATCCATTTCTTTAATTTTTTTTCCATTCCATCCACTGTAGTAGTTGCATCGCTGTGATATTGGGTTGACTTCTGGCGGTCATTTGAAAAAAATTGATCATGTCTCTGCGTAGTAACACGATATACGTGTGCCGTTCAGCCTCCAGTACTGCGATAACGTGATCACAACCTTGATATCACGTTTTGGCTGGTGTGCAGGGCCTCAGCAACGAGGCGTTGAATAGCAACATTTTGTAACATACCCGCGGCTCGTAACATTTTATTTCAACTCATTCATTAATATCAGTATAACAATATTTTAACAGCTTCGTAGTGTGCAGTGGCTTAGCAATGAGTTACAGCCCTAAGGGCCGCGGGTTCGAATCTCGCACGGAACAAGTATTTGTATGGCCTACAAGTAATTGTTCCGGGTCTGGATGTTTGTCCTTGTGAAATTTATCCTATACTATTAAACGAGCAATTCTTGTATATATATAATCGGGATCTCGGAAACGACTCCAACGATTTTCATAAAATTTAGTGTCCAGGGAGTTTCGGGGGTAATAAATCGATCTAGCTAGGATTTATTTTTAGAAAATGTCTTTTTGTCCGTGTTTTTAGGCAATGAAAAACTGCTACAATATCGTTAGAATAAGAAGATAAATTTTGACAGATTGTTAGTGATTATAAATAGCTTAATTGGTATAATAGTCGGTCGCAGAATCTTAAAGCCCCGGTTCGAGCCCAGACCGACCGACCGACGTTTTTTAATTTTTTTTTCATGTTCTTTTCTTTTTTGAGAAAAATCTATTTTTTCGAACCCTTTTTTAGTATTTTTTAAAAACACGAAAATTTAAATTAAAATAATTGCACTCATGATTTTTTATTCAAATAACCAGTTCTGTTTTTTCTGTTATGTCGCTAAGATCAAAAAATATTATTTATATTTCATCAGTATGTAATTTGTATCTAAATATAATTTCTAAAACACACGAATTAAAAAAAATCGAGCGAAAAATACCGAGCAAAGCTCGGTCAACCGGGTACTATTTGTAAACTGCCCCCAGGACACAGGAGAAAATCCTAGTTTGGAGGTAACGTTGTTTAAAAAATATATTAAAAAAATATAAATTCTCCTTGACGTACCTAACGAATGACTAAAAATTTTGCCACCATATATTCTTTTGTTTTTTCATTCAAAAATATAATAAAAGAGGTTTCAATCTATATGTTATGGAAACTAAAAACTAAAGTCATAAAAATTATAGGTTGTTGGCAAGCTCTTTAGGAAGCTATTGCTACCAACTAAAGAAAAAAGCGCTTTAAGCGCCAGCGTACTCGGGATATTGCACTCTCGAGCTCGGACATTGCGGCTGAGGTAATGGGATTATTTAATTATTTATTTACGATGTAAATAAATAACTCGTGGATAAACTGATATCGGGTGCTGATTGCGCATGTGAAAATCTACAAATTTACTTTGTTTAATTATTCTTTTACCATCATTTTAAGCAAAAAATAAAAATTTATTATTACACAGCACCCATCTTATTTTTTTAAATATCTAAACAAATATTTGACGCGCAAACAAATAATCAGTACCTACCGATAAACATCATTTTTTACGCGCAATCGATTTATACTACTCGCATATTTACTAATTATTTCCGGGTGCCAACTTCATGAACCTGTACAAAATGATATTTTTTAATTTTTAACACATACGGTACCTCTACTCCATAACACAGGAATAGGAACACGCTATTGGCTGAATATGTTAGTGGTTGATACCTATTAATTTTATAGATTTTGTTAATAAGCTATTGGCTTATTTAATGGGAGTCATTGTAGAAGCGTGCTCGTCGCGACCCCTGCCAGCCCTTTTCAGGGCTGCAATTCTACACAGCTGCGCACCCATGCGAACGAGGGTTAGGGCGTCCCCCCAAGGCGACGCACACCAGCTCGTCCCCGTTGGTGTGAAATGCAGCGCGCAAAGCGGCGATGGGGACCGCCACCCGTCACGCACAGCCCGACACGGCGGAAGGTGGAGGACGGAGTGCAGAGTTGGCACGTGGAATGTTAGAGGAGGCATGAGAGATAAGACGAATGAGTTGATCGAAATAATGAAAGAAAGAGAATATAGATGTCGTGTGTATGTCGGAGACCAAACGGAAAGGCAGTGGTATTGAAGAGCTCCCTGGCGGGACGTTAGCTATATGGTCCGGAGTCCCGGAAAGCGAGAACGCCTGCCAAGGAGTGGGAGTGCTGTTGTCGTCCCGGTTGGTCGATCTTATGACTGAATACAAGGTTGTGAACTCAAGACTTCTCTGGGTTCGCTTCAAAATGGGACTGACGAAGTTATTCCTTTTGGCTGTTTATGCGTATTAAGGGTTAATGATGCTGGCAAGCTTATACTGGCTGTATGCAAGGAAAAGGGTCTTCTTGTGACAAACACTATGTTTAATCACAGGAAGATCCATATGTACACTAGAGAAAGAAAGAATGAGAGAAGTATGATTGATTTGTTCCTGGTGGATGACCGACTGCGAAAACAGGTGATGAATACACGAGTGTTCAGGGGTGCTGACCTGGGAACGGATCATTATCTAGTAATTACTAGATTTAGGGGTTTGTTCGCGGGTTGGCGCCACCGGACGGCAGTAACAGAACCACAGTCGGTCTGTCGCATCCGAAGCTGAAAGCTTCAGGAAGCGGATACTAGGGACAAATATCACACGAGGGTAGCCGAAAAGCTTGACAATATCGATGGCAGGAAAGAATGTGTGGAGAGAACATGGCAGAACCTTAGGGATGGAATGGTAAGTGCAGCGGAAGAAGTATGTGGTACGACAAAAAGAGGTAGTAGTAAAAGAAGAGATGCATGGTGGAATGATGAAGTGAAAGAAGCTGTAAAAAAGAAGAAAAAGCATGGTTAGACTACTTGACCTCTAGTAACGATGAGCATATGAGAGAGAAGATGAAAGAAAGATATAAGCTGCAGAAAGTTCATGCGAAAACATTGATTGAGGAAGTACGTGAAAGGTGTAGAATAGAAGCGGACGAGGTTGTCGCACAACTTTAGGGAAAACTCCAAACTCTTCTGGAAAGAGGTTGGAAGATCCCGGAGTGGTGCGACAGCTTTAAGAATGAACAAAGTGCTTTCGAGAACCAATGACGTCCTCTCAGAAAAATCGGACGTCATGCAGCGATGGAGTGAATTTTATAGAGAACTGTATGCGTGTCATGATCTTAGTGAAGGATCCGGGGGTGACGCCGTGACTGGCACGCCAGACACGGACCTCGATGACACTGAGGTCATCAGCATGAAAGAGATTGAACGTGCGATTCGAAGTTTGAAATGTGGTAAGGCTGCGGGACTAGACAGAGTTACTGCTGAAATGGTCAAGTACGGTGGGCCTCGCGTCTGGGACAGCTTTCATCTGCTGTGTAATTTGTGCTGGCGGACGGGAGATGTCCCGGATGATTGGCGATCCGCGGTCATTGTGCCTTTATATAAAGGTAAAGGTTCACATTTTGACTGTGGGTGCTATCGGGCGATCAGCTTGACCAGTTTAGCAAGTAAAGTTTATTCGAAGGTTTTGACACGCAGGATGCAAGAGAAATCGGAAAGATTCTTATGGCAGGCACAATGCGGATTTAGACCTGGAAGAGGATGCACGGATCAAATGTTTTCTCTCCGCATGATCACGGAGAAGCTTCTGAGTGTTAACCAGAGGATTTTCTGTGCTTTTGTGGATCTGGAGAAAGCATTTGACAAGGTTATAAGGAAGAAAATGTGGGAACTGTTGCCGGGATATGGTGTGGATGGTCGATTGTTAAGGGCTGTGCAGTCACTTTACTATGACTGTAAAGCCTGTGTGCGGGTAGGGCATGACCTGTCACCCATGTTTAGAGTCCAAGCGGGCGTAAAACAGGGTTGTGTCATGTCTTCCTGGCTGTTCATACTGTATCTCGACAGCTGTTTACAGAAGCTGAAAGATAGCTGTTTGGGTGTGAAATTGGGTGACATAAAAGTTAATTGTCTGCTGTATGCTGATGATGCAGTGCTTATTGCACCATCAGAAGCAGAACTGCAGGCATTAGTCACGTGTATGAAAGAGGAATGTGAAATTAAAAGTCTCCGTTTGAATGCTAATAAAACTAAGGTTCTGGTATTTGAAAAGGACGAAGAGAGAACGAAATGTGAAATATGGGTAAATCAGGAATGTCTAGAACAGGTAAATGAAATTGTATACTTGGGGAGTGCTTTCAGCCGGGATGGAAGATGTGATTTAGATGTGGATAGGCGTGTCGCTGCCGGAAACAAAGTCAATGGTGCCCTGAATGCATTAGTAAAAAGGCAAGGCGTGGTGAAGAGTGCACGCCTTGCAATACATAACGCAGTGTTGGTACAGACTTTGTTATATGGCAGCGAAACCTGGGTATGCCAGAAGAAGCATAAAAGCAAGTTGAATGCAGTGGAGATGCGATCTCTTCGTAAAATGTGTGGCGTTAGCATAGCCGACCGAAAGCGAAACGAAGAGATTCGCAATATGGCAGGATTGAAAGATGACCTTATCACAAAAATTGATAGGGGCGTACTCCAATGGTTTGGGCACGTTGAACGAATGAGTGAAGACCGAATGGTGAAGAAAATATATAGAGCGAAAGTAAATATTAAAAAGTGTCGAGGTAGACCGAGACTAACTTTCGAAGACCATGTGAGCAAATTGCTCGAAGAGGGGAGGGTCAAGAGTACTCGGATACCTAGACGTGCATGTATGAAGAAGTTAATGAACCTGAAAGAAGCGAAAGAGGTATGTAAGGATCGTGACACTTGGCGATCTATTCTCTCTGGCTACCCCGTTAGGGATTGTGCGTGACGATAAGTAAGTAAGTAAGTAAGTAAGTAAGGCTGAAATATTGGATGGTGTCTACGGTTGGTGTTCATTTAAATTTGAATGAAGCGCGTCGGTTTCATTATATTTTATTTAGAGTTCACTTTTTCATCAAAATATTACAAGGGTTTTGGAATATCGATATATTAAAGAATATATTATAAAACTTTGTAGACATAAATACTAGGAAAGTTAATTAAGATTTAGTGAAATTAGTTTTTATATTATATAGTGTTAGAGTTCAAAAATACAATTAATTTCACTTTTTATCATGCCGAGACGTCACACACAGCTGTTTGAAAATTGGCAATATGTAATTATTGAAAAAAAAAAAACTTTATCGTATAAAGGTCAACTACCAATCTAAAACACACTTGAAGTTAAAACACCTTAGCGTGTATTCACATTTAACGAATGGATCAGTTGGTGAAAGTGGTTACGGTGAAGGAATTCCGAGAACTGTTGTTACCGATGATAGTAGAAATGTTGTTGGGGATGGTAGTGTACCTGATGGTAGTGGCATATGTGGATATACTGGGGAAAGTGGTGGTAATGACGATGGTGGTGGTGGTAATAAACGTGATGCCGGTGTGGGTATTTCCTCAGCTAATGAGCCGGCGAATAAGTTTCAACGCATGATGTCATCTTACCTACCCAAGAAACTTCGACCAGGAGTCAAAAAAATAATTCATGAGAGTCTCATAAAATTAATAGCCTACTATTGTCAACCATTTTGAATCGTAGACGACCTTAGATTTAGAGAGTTTCTACGTGCTTTGAAATAGAAATAGAAATAGAAATAGAAACTTTTTTATTCAATGTAGATTATAAAAATACTTATTGAACGTCACTTTTTTAATTTACCACTCTTTCACTTTAAAACCATCATACGAACTACCAAGCAGGAAGACATGTTCTTCCTCGATGTTGCCTGCGTTTTATGAAGAACGAAGGCAATATTTTAAAAATTTTGTTAAAGAAAACGCGGAAAGTGTATGCTTAACAGTTGACTGCTGGTCATCCAGGACTTTGGACCAGTATTTGGGAGTTACAGCACTCTTCTTTTCCAATGAATTAGAAATTAAATCTGTTTTATTGCAATGCGATCTCCTGGGTGGGAACCATACGGGAGCCAGTGGCGAAGCCTAGAAAGCCTATACAAGCCCAGAAGCCCGGCTTGCCTCATTAAGATGAATCAATCAACTATATCAGGTAATAAAATAACTCGTAAATTGTTTCAAACTACTTCAAATTTCCCGCGCACTCTGTTCGACCTCGTAGCCTTACGAATACTGCTGTCATACATATAAGGGGAGTTGAATTGGGCTATTGGTTTTCTCCCTCGCACGCGTGGGCTTTTTACCGGACTTTCGAGAAGGCGATCGCTCCCTTTCTAACCTGTTGCAAAATGTTCTATAATGAAATATAACTACGAAATGTTTATATAGCAATTACTATTGAGTCACAAGCCTGGCTTTGCCATGAAGTTGTTTAGGAGTGCTTTAGCAACTAGCGAATGGGGTGCGGGCCATTCGTATGCAAGTTCACTTTACATTTCTATGTTTATGTTTGTTTTTGTTGTTTGTTAAAAATGTATGCTTTTTCAAAGATTTTCAGTGAAAATGGGGGGATAATAAGTGTGTTGAAGTGCTAATCGGCGAGGAAAAGGTAAAATGTTTAAAAATGAAATTTAATATTCAATAAACATTTCTTCATACTTTAAACATAGTTACAGGACTCTTTACTATTAAAGTTTAATTAAGTTAAGCGTATTTAAAGGTTTAATAACTCAATATTTATATTACCATATGAATTAAAAATATCAATTTGAACAGCAGCATAAAATATGAGACACCTAGGTTTAATTTTGTAGGAAATAAGTTTTACAATCTTTTTAACGTGAAGCCCAAATTTTAACAAGATAAAAGAATACAGAAGAATGTATTGAGGTTTTTAAAAAATACTCCCTTTAGTTATTTCCAGTATATAAATTTTAATAGCGCCATCTACTTAAATCTATAGGTAAAGTCATTTTATCGAACGAAAATTGGTTGATTATTGGTTGGTACCTAAATTATTGGTTGGTACCTAAAGATTGCGCTAAATGGCACAAATACGCTATCGGCTAATTTATATTGCCATATGAGTTTAAAAATATCATTTTGTAGGGTTTATTATGAATCCGTCATCTACCCCGGTCGCAACGGTGAGTGGAACCGGCGAGAGATGTCGTGCGGTGTCCCACAGGGATCGGTTCTGGGGCCACCTCTGTGGAACATCGGTTACGACTGGGTGCTGCGCGCCGACCTCCCTACCGGCGTAGCAAACTACGCTGACGACACGCTGGTACTGGCACAAGGGGGGTCGTACGAGGCGGCGGCGGAAAATATGACACGCGGGGTTTCGATAGTCGTTGAGAGGATTCGGCAACTGGGTCTCGAGGTGGCTCTGCACAAGTCCGAGGCCATGCACTTCCATGGTCCTCGGAACAGGCCACCACCGGGATCCTCAGTGATGGTAGGAGGGGTATCCATCGACGTCGAGTCGACGCTGAAGTACCTAGGACTAGTCCTCGACGGCCGATGGAACTTCGTTGAGCACTTCCGACGTTTGGCTCCCAAACTGGAACGGACCGGGGCTGCCTTCAGGCGGCTCCTGCCGAACCTGGGAGGGCCAAACGCCTCCTGCCGGAGGCTCTACGCTGGGATTGTGCGGTCCATGGCCCTTTACGGGGCCCCGGTGTGGGCGCGTGGTTTGGCGCGGCTTGCCATCCACCACCTGAACGCGCCCCAAAGGGTGATAGCCGTGAAAATGGTTCGCGGCTACCGCACGATCTCCCGCGAGGCGGCGAGCCTCCTTGCCGGATTGCCGCCATGGGATCTGGAGGCGATAGTCCTCGCGCGCCTGCACGAATGGCGTGCGGAGGCACTATGCCGTGGGGAAACCCCGCTGCCGCAGCAAGTTGTCGCGCAGCGGACAGACTTCCGGCACGATCTCATGGCGACATGGAGACAGCGACTGTCGCAACCCCGTGCTGGGCACGCCACTATAGCGGCGATAAGACCCCTCTTTGAGGAGTGGCTTGAGAGACGCCACGGCATCCTCACCTTCCGCCACCTTCCGCACGCAGGTCCTCACCGGACACGGTGTGTTTGGGAGGTTCCTGCACCGAATCGGGCGGGAGGAAACGCCCGGGTGCTCCCACTGCGAGGATGGACCGGAGGACACGGTGGAACACACCGTGGAGGTGTGCCCTGCTTGGGCGGAGCACCGCCGTGTCCTCGTAGCGGCGATAGGCGGCGGCGACCTCTCGCGCCCGGCCCTGGTCGAAGCCATGGTCCGGAGCGAGACCACCCTGTGGAGTCACCACCTTCTGCGAAGCAGTGATGCTAGCGAAGGAGGTGGCGGAGCGGGAGAAGGAGAGAGCAGCAGCTTTCCTCCCCGGCCGCCGCGGGAGACGCCCCGGGCGTCGGGGGCTACGTCGTGGCCCCCGGCCACCGTAGGCGCGGGCCTGTGGACGGCGAGCAATGGGTAGCTCGCCGTCCGTCCGTCTAATGACGACAGGCCGTGTCGACGGCGCGTTTTGTTCCACGCGCGCCTCAAAGAGCTGTCAGCAGCGTGAAGGGGCCCACAAGGGCCGACGCCTGCCGGGGCTGCGGGCTGTTCGAAAGAGATACTGCGGCTCCGGAACGTAAGGGCACTGAAGAACACGGATGGTTTTTAGTCAGTAAAAGTCTGACACTCCCTTACGCTCCACCCAGAGCGAAAGGGGTCATTAGATGATTTTCCATCCGCAAAAAAAAAAAAGGGTTTATTATGAATTGAAAATGAATAATTATATAATAAATAGTCATTATTTTGTGGTAAAAAATAAGCAAAGCTTTATCTTCTCGTTATAACTATCTAATTCCTGTCGTAATCTGTTCTTTTATGCACATAAAACAAAATAATTACGAGGTTTCACCCGCCAGGCGTCCCTTTTTTAACTTTGTACATAGTTTGTTTATACTTTGTTCATGCTTTTCTTTTGTTCATGTATTGTATTGTTTGTAAATATCTCAAGCAAACGCAAACGGCTCTTTTCAAAACCACCGAAGGTGTGCAATTGCATATTATGTCATACATTCTATCTAGCGGTAGTATGCTTTCTGTGTGCTTTGTTAAACACGTCCTTGACAGCACTGAATACGAAAGTAATGAGTGGAGACGGCTCAAGATTGGTGTATTTTTATTAAGGATTCTTAGTGGAATGCATGTCGATTTCTTCCATATAATCTATAGATTACAATAGTGTTATTAGTTTTACTGCATCGAAACGGTGCCCTGTGAAATTAACAATAAAAATATAAATCAAACAGTAACCCAAAAACAAACTGAAAGCGATTTTCTAGTAGTTTTCGCCGGTATTATAAGTTAAAATAGAGCACTGTTTAATAATTATAGGACAAATAAAACAAAGTTGTAGGTATAATCATTTATAGATACTTTAAGATCGATCGAAATTCTTTTTCCTAATTCCGGCAAAATATAGTACCTGTCTGTGCATAAACGTCGTATGGATTCTATTTTTGACATGTATCGATTGATTGTGAAAGTACATTCCAAATACCATTTAAAGTAAATGATTAAAACCAAGATGACTAAGTGATAAAATGTCCATATATATTTATAATGTTATCAACACACGGTAAGAAATATGTTTTAAACTCGTTGCATTACAAAAAACAAAATATAATTAACAAAATATTATTGTAAATCATAGTTTCTAAAGTATTCTATCAATAGTAGAACTTTTTGTTCAATATATATTATAAATAATACTTATTGAAAACCACTTTTTTTTAATTTACAACTGGTCCGGAAAAACCACTGTTGTGGGGAGAACCAGCGAGATACCCAGGGGAACTTTTTTTAAAAATAATAGCTTACAATCATGTACGTTACAATTAACAATACATAACAAATTAGAAATAGCTTGGTAGCGATCACCGTATCCAGGGGTATTATCATCCATACATTTCTTATAATATATATACAAACTTACTTTAAGGCGACACCGTGAAAAAATGCACCTCCTTTCATCGAATAGTATAGGGCTTGACACCACTAACGAAAGTGGAATTTAGGTAAATTCATGGCTTTATCTACAATTTGATTGTTCAAAAACACGATTGTATAATTTTGACTCGATCATAATTATTTGCGAATAATTATGAACACCTCTAAAAAATCATTAAGTATGTTGAAATTACAACCAAATTACTTAATCTATATACTTGGAAATCACTCAAATATATAACATCAATATTCATAATTTACTTGTTCATTATTTTGATTACCTAAATTAATAATTTTTTAAAAAATATTTTAAGATTCTGACAATTTCTAAGCGCTTTTAATCTTCGCGGGCGCTACGCAATTTTAGATCTTATGACTGCGTTTTTTCAAGTTTTTATAGAAATTATGTATTCACTCGGATCAGTACGGCGATAGCCTTTTCGATGTGTCGTCTTAATAAAGTTTTCGAACTTGGATGATTGATTGAGCTAGACAGACAGGAGCAGTATCAAGACTTTGTTTTAATATGTTTTGGTTGATTACTTTGCACCTCCAAACATCTCATACATCATAATAAAATGACTGGGTAATAACATGCTTATCTATGTAACCTTCTCAGAAATGAGAGAAGGCCTGTGCCCAGCTGTGGGACGTATACAGGCTGTAACTTTGAAAATTATTTGAAAAGTTTGTGATTATAAAATTATATACTTTGATTATAGAACCAATTAAAACACATTTCTAATTTATTTATTTTTTATTCCATTATTTAATATTGCCGGTTTTAAACTATATAAATATTAAATTTTACAATAATTTGTCGTCTTTTCTATAGGATTACGGAATTGTGTCAATAAGGCCCGTCACTACGCGGCTAGATGCAGTGTCGGCTGGTATAACCGAGATCCTTGGCTTGAATCCATCTTCATCAGCCTCGTACACTACTACCTGGAAAAAACAGAATACATTTCATGAAAATATATTAATTTTACCACGTTTTCATCGTGTCACTTTCTAGTTTTTCTGCCGTTCCGGGTGGAATCTTGCAATTCAAATTTCGAACACTTCCCGATGGGCTAAGGATTTGAAATTTTGATCATAGCTCAGAATCAGAAATTGTAGGTGAAAAACGTGGTATATTAATTTCTTAGGACAAAGTTTAAAAAAATATACTTGTTTCGTTTGTTGACAAATTATAGCAACTAGCTACTGTAGTCCAAGGTTAAAAAGTAAGAGATCGAAAACAGAAACAGCAACTTTTTTATTCAATATAGATTATAAATAATACTTATTGACAGTCACTTTTTAGGGTTCCGTAGTCAACAAGGAGCCCTTATAGTTTCGCCATGTCTGTCTGTCCGTCTGTCCGTCCTCTCTTAATCTCTGTGACCGTTAGCACTAGAAATCTGAAAATTGGTACCAATGTGTGTATCAATCACGCCAACAAAGTGGTAAAATAAAAATTGGAAAAAAATGTTTCATTAGGGTAGCCCCCTATATGTAAAGTGGGAAGTGATTTTTTTTTTTAATTTCAACCCTAACGTGTGATATATTTTTGGAAAGGTATTTAAAAATGAATAGGGGTTTACTAAAATCATTTTTGATAATGTCAATAATTTCGGAAATAATTGCTCCAAAAGTAAAAAACAATGTCCCCCGCCCCCTCTAACTTTTGAACCATAAGTTTAGAAAATATGAAAAAAATCTGAAAAGTAGAACTTTATAAGGACTTTCTAGGAAAATCATTTTGAACTTGGGTGGAAACAACAGTACCCACTACCGGGAGCAGTTGCAGGAGCGCGGAGCGCTGCTGGAGCGCGAACATAATGGATACCCACCTTTAATAAGTGGGAACACTTATTGTGACGGACGGGAAACTACGGAACCCTACACTGAGCGTGGCCCGACACGTTCTTGGCCGGTTTTTTGATTTACCACTGATTTGAAAAAAAACCTCTGTCCTGGGAAGAACCAGCAAAAAACCCAGCGGGATGTTTTTTGAATAACAATTTACAATCATGTATGTTACAATTAACAACACAATAAATTAGAAACAGCTTGGTATCGATCACCCTACCCAGGAGTTATTATCATCCATATCTGAAGAGTATAACAGATGTAGAGAAATGTAGAAGAAATCAGTATAATAACAGGCCATGAGGTATTCCATCTTAGTCTTCATTGATGCCAATTCTTTATTTATGTTGGTTGCGGGTGAACATCTGACTGCTGCCACGTTCCATCAGGTGGACTGTAAGTTTGATGTTCAATCAATTTTTTTATAGAATAATGGTGACAAACGAGCACACGTTCCACCTGATGGCAAGTGGGTGCTGTAGCCCATAGACATATATGTACATCTGTATCCGATGATGAATCATAATGCAGATGCATTGTCACTCCTAAGGACTAAGGTGGAATATCTTGTTCCCAGTATAGAAAGAACTAAGATTCACAAACTTTTACAATGCTGACTATCTTATTATAAAGTTAAAGTTACAGTTAACAGCTACGTACGTCGTGTTCCGTTGTTTCCGCGTGGCCAAAGTCACTTCCGCTCTCGTAGTCGCTCACTTTGTAGGAGAACTCTTAGTTCGCTGGTTCCTGTGTACTTTGATAGTAAGTTTGAGTAATAGTGTGGTAACGTGTAAGAATATCCAGTACCCTATATCGTAAAGTGGGTGTCGTAAGAGTCTTTATTGAATGAATAATTAATGGAATTGGTACATTTTAATAGTATTTAAACATATCAATTCCCTTAAGGTGCGTGTTTGTGCAAAATGCCGCGCTAGTCGTTACTTGTGACGTTTTTAGGAGCTATCTACTTGTTATTGATGATATGTTATATGATGATGTTGATATGATGATATTATAAATGATATATCAACTGATAGAATCAGGCGTTACTTTGCGGAAATCCATTATAATAAAAAATAAAAATATAAATTTCTTTGTAACCTTCCGCTAAATAAATACAATTATGTGTCTTACCTGGATTGAAGAGCACTTCCCGCCCTCCCTCAATTGCATGCACTAAATCCGTCACCACTAGTCCCAGCACCACCGCTAAGTCAGTCAGCTTAGCGGTCAGCCGCCCTAGAGTCTACATTACCCGAAGATGCATGTATTATCGTCGATGGTGTGTCTTACCTGGAATAGTGGTGTTGGAAGTAGTGGTGCCGGTAGTAGTGATGTTGGGAGTAGTAGTGACGGAGTTAGTGCATGCAATTGAGGGAGGGCGGAAGGTGCTCTTCAATCCAGGTAAGACACATCACTGTATTTATTTTGCAATTGTCACTAATGTATAGGCAATTTATTTATGAACATTTTGATCTATTTACGAGTAATTTTTTCAAAGGACAAAAATTCGATTTTATAAAGAAAATATTTAAAAATTGGGCGTATTTCTTACGCGATATATTGTAGCGAGAGCGCGTGGAATGTATAGAACCGAACGCTCAACGTCGTTTGCTAGGAGTAACACCTTAATTGGCCTCCCCTTCAGATTGTCTTGTAGGCTTTTGCTATAGTTGCCACGCTTGAAAGGCGGGATAGCAAAAGAAAATACTGCCGCCTATATCCTGTTTCAGTTTCCCTCTATCCCCACTTACACACCTACGGGATGAGATGGGGTAGAGGATTTTCTTACGCCGCTGTTTAACTCTTCGATATCCTTGTGCTTGCTTACTTGTAATATTTCGTTTCCTTGACTTTGTAGTTTTTACCTGATTAAGCAATTCTAAAGAATTTCTTGCATAGTTCTCGTAGCTCCGATCAGAGTATCCGTCGAGGTTTCTTGAAGCCCCGTACTGCGGCGAGGGCACGGCGGTACGAGATGATGGTGCGCCGTCTTCTCGGGATTGTGATCTGTTAAACCCATCTCTCGTTATCTCTTGTGTACTGGCCTGGTTTATTAGGAATCACCACTGTGTCCAAAGTATGGACAGAATTTATTTTGGGGTGTGACATACAAGATGAATGTTATCTCTTGTGTACTGGCCTGGGTTATTAGGAATCACCAGAGTGTCCAAAGTATGGACAGAATTTATTTTGGGGTGTGACATACAAGATGAATGTTATCTCTTGTGTACTGGCCTGGGTTATTAGGAATCACCAGAGTGTCCAAAGTATGGACAGAATTTATTTTGGGGTGTGACATACAAGATGAATGTTATCTCTTGTGTACTGGCCTGGGTTATTAGGAATCACCAGAGTGTCCAAAGTATGGACAGAATTTATTTTGGGGTGTGACATACAAGATGAATGTTATCTCTTGTGTACTGGCCTGGGTTATTAGGAATCACCAGAGTGTCCAAAGTATGGACAGAATTTATTTTGGGGTGTGACATACAAGATGAATGTTATCTCTTGTGTACTGGCCTGGGTTATTAGGAATCACCAGAGTGTCCAAAGTATGGACAGAATTTATTTTGGGGTGTGACATACAAGATGAATGTTATCTCTTGTGTACTGGCCTGGGTTATTAGGAATCACCAGAGTGTCCAAAGTATGGACAGAATTTATTTTGGGGTGTGACATACAAGATGAATGTTATCTCTTGTGTACTGGCCTGGGTTATTAGGAATCACCAGAGTGTCCAAAGTATGGACAGAATTTATTTTGGGGTGTGACATACAAGATGAATGTTATCTCTTGTGTACTGGCCTGGGTTATTAGGAATCACCAGAGTGTCCAAAGTATGGACAGAATTTATTTTGGGGTGTGACATACAAGATGAATGTTATCTCTTGTGTACTGGCCTGGGTTATTAGGAATCACCAGAGTGTCCAAAGTATGGACAGAATTTATTTTGGGGTGTGACATACAAGATGAATGTTATCTCTTGTGTACTGGACTAGTTTATTAGGAATCACCAGTGTGTCCAAAGTACGGACAGAATTTATTTTAGGGTGTGACATACAAGCACATAGTCCACCTGATGGTAAGTGGTTGCTATTGCCCATAGACATCTACATCTACCCTCGATTACGAATAAAAATGCAGATTGCGGTGTCACCCGTGAGGCCTAATATGGAATGCCTCGTTTCCAGTAAAAAGGGTATCCAATTCTACACTCACCATACGAAACACAGCAGCATTAAGCTACTATTTGACACTAGTATTCTGTGAGAGCGTGGTCCTTCCCCAGTTGAACCGACCCGTTCGTGCTACAACTACACTACTAATATACCTGTAGCATGGCTCTACCACGTATAAAACGATCAACAGAAGGTTTCTGCCATGCATATAGACTTACTGTACAGTACACGTTTTATTTTACTATGGTGAACCACTGCTTGACTAACTACCCCGATGGTAAGTGATGATGTTTCCAAGAATGTTAAAGCGCAATGATTTTGCTTAAAAGACTCCTACATTGTAAACGAATAACTATTCTATTCATTTCTGTACGCATAACGAACGGTGAAGAAAACTATTTACATGATTCTTTATTATTAGATGCCAGAGGATCCAGAGAAGAAATTCAGAGTTGTGTTTTCGTCTAATACATTGAACTGTGATGCCAGTCTATGTGGTAGAGCCACGCTGCAGCTATGGTATAGTTGTAGCACGAGTGGATCGGCTAGACCGTTGCAGGACCATGCACTGGACACGTTTTTCGTATGGTAAGTGTAGAGAACCGGAGATCCTCTTTACTGAAATTCAGGCATTCCATCTTAGTCCTCAGGTTTGACAATGCATTTGCATTTTGATTTTAAATTGAAGATAAATGTGGTAGTCTATGGGCCACAGCATCCACTTACCATCAGGTGGACTGTGTGCTCGTTTGTCAACCAATGCTATAAAATAAATTTCTTATATTTAAAATGTTTAAATAGCTACAGCACACACCCTACAACAAGAGTCAAAGAACCATAATCACTTTGGTAGACAAGGGAAGCATATTATATATTTATTTTTTACAAATAAACGAGAAGTAGTCGTATTGGCGACTATCTTGTCGTAGTTCCAAATATGTAGCCCTTTAGTTACCATGGATGGACTACTTATAACTATATTAAATACATTATACACACCTAGCTGTTAGATAAGATGATGCAAGGGTGCTTGATTTCAAAGATGTTCCTGTTTATGGCAAACCATATTCCTGAGAGGTACTCCTTCCATTAGGTCTGTTGTATGTTGTTGACAATAAATCTGATTCACCATAATATGCATCAGCATTTCTAGCTTCAGGTGCACTATACTGAGTCGCCATAGAGTTGGTTGGTGTTCCATAAATTTGATAAGGAATGTTTCTTGACAATTTGGCGAAACGTTGTGAGTGAGAAATCTTCTAAAGTCCTGTGCGCCTGCTGTGTATTAGATCTTGAAGAAGGTGAATATTCTTGTGATACTAAACCAGAACGCCATTGGCTCCTACGAAATAGGGTGTACCAGGTGAACGGAATAGAAGCTTACGGTACTGATATCTTACATTTTTTGTTACATTAACATATTATGAAATTGATATATCAATAAATACTACTACTTAGGTGCGTATTATTTTAATTTGGATAGTTTTCAATTGATTTATTTATTTAGTTCAAAATTGTTCTTATTTTTTAGTAGGTACCGAAAGTTTATTTCAAATTAGTACTATTTATTGATAGATCAATTTCATAAAAATATGTTGATGTAAAAGCAAAAAAAAAAATGTAAAACCTGTAACTCACTTCTTTTTCCAGACGGTAAAAAAATTCATCTATTATAGAATAATCAAACGCAACTTACGCCACCGGTGGTGCAGCCATGGCGAACGAGAGCACACTGAATAAAAGGAATACCATCTGCAAGAAATAAAAAAAATATTTTTACATATTTTTATTGCAGAAGAAGCGTGGCAAACGAGCACACAGTCCACCTGATGGTGAGTGGATGCTGTGGCCCGTAGACATGTGCAGATTCGTTGTCACCCCTAAGGATTAATATGAAATGCCTCGTATCCAGTTAAAAGGGTCTCTGGATCTCTACACTCACCATACGAAACACAGCAGTATTCAGCTGCTATTTTACGTTGGTATTCTATGAGAGCGTAGTCCTTCCCCGGTAGAGCCGACCCATTCGTGCTATAACCATAATAAAGCTGCAGCATGGCTCTATCACATATGAGCTGACATTATAGCTGAAGTACAAACGGTTCAGCTTGACCGCGGAAATGTCACGTTCTCACAGAAAACCAGCGAAAATTAGCAGCTGTATGCTGCTTTCGTATGGTTAGTTTTTAGAACTAAAGTCCATTTTACTGGTAATATAAATTCCATCTTTTCCTAAGGGTGGCAAAGAATCTATATATGGGCCAGAGCATCTTGTGGGCCACAGCATCCACTAACCATCAGGTAGACAGCGTACTTATTTGTCACCCTCGCTTGTATAAAAAATATATTTCTTTGTTTGACAGTAATATTGTCGCACTACATGATGTCCTGCTTAGCTGAATAGGTACGCTGGTAACTTCCGATCGCATTTGATTATGGACAAAAGTGGGCAAAGAGAACACACAATAGCGACAATATGTACATCTCTACTCCAACTTATTAGCGTCCTAAATCGATGCGGTTAAAATTGATTATAATTAAATTATTATAAATTTTATAAATAAAAAGAAATCTACCCACTTTTACACGTTAAAACTGAACTGTTCCAGATAAATCGACCCTGTTGAATACTTTATCAGAAACATCTTTGCACTATTTATATTGACCGTTTGACTGAAAGAAAGCTCGATCGCATCACAGGCTAGGTACGTTTCACAACTATATTGCACCGAATATTCGACTCTATATTATTATAATAAGAATAGGTAAATTCAGAGGAGGTGCAAACACACGTGTGTCAAAATTCGTCCTATTGTCGATAAAAACCTTCATAGCATGCGTGTGACGACACCGAAGATAAAACGTGGACCATTACCAGTAACGTTCATGACAGAATTAGATCAACTGATCAAGATTTATGGTTTTAGAATGCCCCGTTGAAGGCTTTATTCATAAATTAAATAAAGGTTTTAGGCTGTCTAGAATCTAGATGTTTGGAGAAAATATATTCTAATTCAGTAATCAATTTATTCAATTTATTTATCAATTACAAGCGACAGTAGGCTAATGGCAGGGCGCGGACCGCGAACTCAAAAAGGTCGCGGGTTCGAATCCGCCATTGGACTACTGGCGTGAACTCGTAACACAAGCAATTTAAGCTTACCACGAGTGGTTAAGGGGGATATTAGTAATGTTTATAGCGTTGTTAATATTCTTTTTAATAAAAAAAAACCGAAACTCAAAATTATTTTTTTCTTAATATCTGATGGTAGCTACTTCAGCCCATGAACATCTTTTGCTAATTGATTGTGAAAAATAATTCTTATTTTCACACAAATATTTGAGAAATCCTTATTTAACATAACATCTGTTATAAAAACAACTGAACTTAACACGTTATTAATGGTAGTTGTTTAGATCTGTGGCAGTAATTAGAAATTTAATAAGGTCCGTAATATGGTCACCTGAAGCTATGCCGTCCTATAAAACCAAAACTAAGGCAGGGCAGAGACAAAAACACAAAGTCCTATACTATAACTAATATATTAAAAACAAAATAGCAAACATGCTTAGGCAATAATTAGGTACTCTTCGTAAAATCAACTTAAAAAAACTACCTACACTACACACTACTAAAATCGACTAATATATTATTTACTATAATGTCAACTGCCAAAGTAGCACCGTTAAAGCTTTTTATCCTTTATTAATTGATTGATTGATAAAAAGCTATCGTATAACAGAGCCATCTATGCACACAAGGCTGTAGTTTTTGAGTTACAAGAAAGTGATGATATTAACCGCATAACCATATTACGCTCATGTACTATGTATATAAATCAATTTACTACGTCCTTAAAAAAGAAATTATATCCTTTCTCACTCGAGGCCACGCTAATCATTAGTTACATCATTAGGTTTCTCTGTCTACGAAAATACAATAGTGTTACGTGCTTGAGGTTCGTCACAATAAAAATTGCCGATAAAATTACCTGAATTAACACTTTAATTTACTTTACACAAATTAAAGTTAAAAACACTAATAATTAAACACACTGATTCACTTAATTCCGCTCCGAAGCTTCGCTTGTGTCGCCGAGTTCAACTCTGCTCCGATCGCATCTTGCATCTCTGCGCCTATTTATTTAAATTAGCAAAGAAACATCCCGAATATTCAGGTAAATGCGCGCAAAGTTGAGAGATTTGTGTCGTGAGATTTGTGTTGTGAGTTCGCATCAGTTGAGAGATTTGTGATGTCATTTTCTGCAACGCTCTACTCGCTCTCGTTCCTGACACTAGATGGCGCTAGTGTATCGTCGACTTGAGCGCGTAACAATAATATTCCCATTTGTGTTTGCAGAAATAGATAGGTGGAATTTACTCGGGTCCAAAGCAGTAGAGCTGATGAAGATGATTTCAACGTACCTGTTTGGTTCCATCAGGAAGTACAACAAAGTACGTCCCTTCTGCTTTATCGTCCTGCCGGTTTTCCGCGTGGCCATAGTCACTTCCGCTCTCGTAGTCGCTCACTTTGTAAGAGAACTCGTAGTTCGCTGGTTCCTGTGTATTTTGATTAGTACGTTTGAGTAATAAAATGTGTAGTAGCGTATAAGAATATCCAGTACCCCATATCGTCCCGTGGGTGTCGCAAAAGGTGAGACAGAGAAATACAAAGACAACAGCGTCTTCCTAATAACGACTAGAAAATAAAATAAACTGCGGTTACCAATCTGCCCACCAAGCGTGGCAACTGTGGCAAATATCCCCCTTATCAGATAACCTATGGAGTGACCCCCTCCCCCGGGTATGTTCAGCAGTGGTCTTCGATAGTCTGTATTGAATGAATATAATAAAAGGCATTGATACATTTAGTAGTATTTATCAATTCCCTTAAGTTGCGTGTTTGTGCAAAATGCAGCGCTAGTCGTTCTTTGTGACGTTTTTAGGAACTATCTACTTCTTATTAAAATGATATATCAACTAATAAAACACCTATAACATTTCTACACAATCTTGATTCCATAATAGCCAATTCCAGTTTTTTAAGGAGTAAATACTTGAATCTTCCTACAACTAAACCACAGAAATGCGAATGAATTATCAATAATAAAAAATGATTTGGTATAACAATAATTATTACTACTCACAATTTATCTTGCGTGTATGTATTCTCTACTCAACAGTTTTAGTGAGACTGCTCACTGCCGCCGCCCGTCGCCGCCGCTTGTCGCTGCCGCCAGGGCCTTTGTAGTTAGAACTTTTTTTTCTGTGTGGGTAGCTGCAATAAGTACATTGCTTTAGTGAAGTCTCCCAATTTAATATAAATTTTAATATATAAAACATTACAATAGTGTTGTTACTATATGGGAAACTAATGTACTAACCATTATACCTGCCAGGCAGTAAAATCCTCGCTTTTTACAAACTTAGTCAATAAAATCTGTCTCACAATTTTCTTACATTATCACTGCACAAGATATTTTCAAAATGGACGCCATTCAAGACTCAATAACACAACTTCAGAAGATGTTTACTCAGCGCATGGATATCTATCAAAGTGAGCTTCAAGCTGCAGCACCTTCAGCCTCCATTGCCAATTTGACATCCGAGTTCTCCTCATTCAGATTATTTATCATGACAGCCCTACGCAATCTTCAAGACCAGGTAGGCCTGTTGATGCACCAGGTGGATAATATGGAGATGCGGAGCCGGCGGAAGATTCTATTACTTCATGGACTTCCGGAGGAAAAGAACGAGGACACTGTACAGGTATTAGTGAAGACTTTTGTTGACCGTTTCAAGTTGTCTGGTTTCTCGGAAAAAGATATATCTCGCTGCCATCGCATGGGCCATACTTCCTCTTCTGACAAACCAAGACCCATCTTGTTTAAGTTGTGTGAGTTAGAGGTGAAGAACAAAATCTGGCAAGCTAAGACGTGTTTGAAGGGAACTGGTATCACTCTGTCGGAGTTTTTAACTAAAACTCGACATGAAGCCTTTATGGCAACTCGACGGAGATATGGAATATCAAATTGCTGGACACGTGAAGGCTTTGTTTTTGTACTGGGTAGCGGTGGCGTTCGACATCGCATTAGCTCTGTGATCGAACTCGATAAAATTGTTGAGCCTCCTGTGTCGAAGTCGAAGACAACGACCGCGGTCAGGGAACCAACTGGAGCTTCCAAAAGTCGACGTACTGGCACCGCAGGCAATAGATAGTGTCTTCGCTTAGTGTTTATTTACCACAATTTATTTGTATTTTTGTGTAGTCTCCATTTGCATAGTGTTGCATCTCTTCAATTTTTGTGTGTTAACTGAAACATCGTAGTTCGTAGTTATCTCTAATATTATAATAATTTACCTTCTTCTTCTTCTTCTTTCTTTTGTGGCGGTTTGATAAAATTCGCCAATGACGTATTGAGTAGAAAATGAAAGCTTATGAGTTTAATTAAAATAAGAGTCTGTGATAATACAAGGATTCAGTTTTCCTCCGAGAATTTTGACAAATCTATTTGTTGAGTTACCTAGAACAAATATGACAAACACAGGTGTTAGACTCTTACCCGTATGTTAAAAGTGACAAGGATTTAAAGTTTCATATTATTAGTATTAATAAAATCACATAAAATATACACAAAAGGAGTACTGGTATATGTTAAAAGAGAATTAAAATCTATAGGTCGAGGAATATAAGGAGGAAGGTAATCATAAAGGGAGGAGGATAATTTGGGACAGTTGAAAAAAATATGGTTTGTGGAACCTTCATCTAAGCCACATTCACACAATGAGCTATCCCTTACTCTGATTTTTGCCAGATGTGCATGTGTGCAGGCGTGTCCAATTCTTAATCTACAAATGATTGAAGTTGCATGTTTATTTGCTTTGTTAAATTTAAAGAACCAAGGCTTGGGAGGAATAACCTCTTGGATGGCAGCATAGTGCTTACCTTTAACATTTTTGGAAACTTCCCATAACTTATTCCAATTTTCATTCAGTTTCCTTTTAGCTAGCAAAATTAGGTCATGTGAGTAAATTAAATTTTGTAGAATGCCATTAGCAATTGCATTTTTAGCGAGTACATCAGCTGTTTCGTTACCATGGATACCACTGTGGCCTGGAATCCAGGCCACTGAAACATGGATTCCTTTAAGATGACATCTGAACAGGGTATTTTTTATTTTAAGAATTAGTGGAAATTTATGTTTGTTATGGAATTGATTGGACAAAATAGCTAACAAACAACTTTTTGAATCTGTGAAAATAACTGTTTTATTAAGATTATAATTTACCTTCATAATTTTGTTTATTATGTGACACAATGACATTAGTGATTAAATAAATCATAGTGACAGCTATTAATATCTGTCATGCTGTCATTCGATTTGCTTATACTACTAGTCTTTTTGCCAGACCAGATCCGTAGATAATATTTATCTGTCTTATTATTTATGGTAAGACTGTGCTTTTTCTATATTTTTTTTTTATTATATTAATTAGTCTTAAGTAAGTTATCTAAATATATAATTCTACCGATGCCACTGCCGGCAGGTATGAAAGAAATGTTTTGTTAAGTGCATAATTGTTGGCAATTTTATTTTAATAATAGTTCATAACATATTATTATTTATTTTGTAGGTATTATATCCAGACTTATATAATATTTATTTGTTATACATTATACAGGTATATATTTAATTTTTATTGATTTTGTTATAGCTTAGTTTATGTTATAGTTTTGATTAGCATGTGTGATATTTTAGAATTTGATGATAGTTATTTTTCTTGCTCTTCTTCTAGCTCATCCGATAAGACCTATAAAAGCGCCTTAAGCGATGATTCCACTCATTTACATGATCAACTAGTAGCCGTATTCTGTAATTATAGTAAAAATCTTAATATAGTCCATATTAACGCTCAAAGCATTCATGCTCATTACGCTGATCTTTTATCAACCTTCGATTCTAAATATGTTGATGCCATACTTGTTTCTGAAACTTTTCTAAAGCCTGAACTTCCGTCGGTACAGTATTGTCTCCCTGGTTTTCAACTTATACGTAATGACAGGGTCGGCAAAGGTTATGGTGGAGTGGCAATCTATTTGAGAACTGACATTCCTTATAAAATAGTTGATCATTCACCCAATATATACACAAATTTTGCTGAACATTTATTTATTGAAATTACTATTAATCATTCTAGGACTTTGCTTGGGGTCTACTATCTCCCCTCTCGCAATATAAATTATTTTTCTTCTTTGGAAGAAAAACTTGTAAATCTAACTCCGCTTTATGATAATACCATTATTTTAGGCAACTTTAACACATGCCTGTTAAAGAACGATTCTCGTAGCAAAAAACTGCTCTCCCTGGTGTCATCTTTTAATTTACATATTCTTCCTCTTTCTGCTACTCACCATTCGCCTAATAATACCCCTTCTCTTTTAGACCTTATTCTTGTTTCTGATGCTGACCGGGTTGCTTCCCATGGACAACTATCTGCGTCTTTCTCTTACCACGATCTTATCTTCCTCTCCTATAAAATTCAACGTCCTAGGCGTAAATCGAAATTCTTACTCCTAAGAAGCTTTAAATCAATTAACCTGGAGCGTTTGAGAGATGATGTAAATAATATTGACTGGTCCCCTGTTCTAAATTCCGAAGATGTTAATCATAAGGTTTATGCTTTTAATCACCTCATTTTAAAACTATTCGATACACATGCACCTCTTAAGCGAGTCAGGGTTAAACACTTTCCAGCCCCCTGGCTTTCAGAGTCTATAAAAGCAGTAATGGCCAAAAGAGATACAGCTAAGAGGCGTTATAAGAAGCACCCTACTAATGAAAATTTATTCACATATAAAAAACTGCGTAATCGCTGTAGTAAGATGTGTCGTGATGCTAAGAGGAGACATATTTATAATGAGGTTGAAAATTCTCATTCCGCTCAGATGTGGAAATTTTTTAGAACCCTGGGTATTAGCAAATCATATATTGATTCTAATATCTCGTTTGATTTGACTGCACTCAACCGGCACTTTTCTGAGCCTCCGATTTCTATTGATGACTCTATTAAGTCTACTACACTTAATCTTCTCTCCAATATTCCTAAACCGCTGTGTTCTCCTTTTAATTTCAGTAAAGTTACTGATGGTGACATAAAAAAATGCCTTTTAGCCATTTCCACTAAAGCTATTGGCTATGACAATCTTTGTATGCAAATGATTAAACCTATCACTAATGAACTTGTCCCTATTATCACTCACATTATCTCTTCTTCGCTTGAGACGAGCTCCTTTCCGACTTGCTGGAAAAAAGCATTCGTCATTCCCCTTCCAAAAACTTCTAATCCTAAATCTTTATCCCAATTCCGCCCCATTTCCATTCTTCCGATCTTATCTAAAGTACTAGAAAATATAGTTCAGAGGCAACTATCTCAATTCCTAACTGTTCACAGCCTGCTGAGTCCTTTTCAATCTGGTTTTCGTCCAGGCCATAGCACAGTCAGCGCTCTGATTAAAGTGTCTGATGATATTCGCTGGGCCATGGACAAAAGACTTCTCACTGTTTTAACATTATTGGATTTTAGCAGTGCATTTAATTCCGTTGATTATGACATACTTCTTGGTATTCTTGCGTCCTTAAACATTTCACCATCAGTAATCTCTTGGTTTAATTCTTACCTTAGGGGTCGCTCGCAGTGTGTCCGCCATGAGGAGGATTTCTCCGAGTGGTGTGATCTTACGGCGGGTGTTCCTCAGGGTGGTGTTCTTTCCCCACTTCTCTTCTCTATTTTTATCAATGCTCTCACTACTGTTCTCTCCTCTCATTATCATCTCTATGCTGATGACTTGCAATTATACCGTCATTTCAAAGTCCAAGATATAGATGAGGCTATTAATAAGATGAATGCTGACTTAAGTAGCATAAGCAGTTGGGCAAAATCGTTTGGTCTTCGTGTTAACCCTGCTAAATCCCAAGTAATGATTATCGGCAGCTCATATATGCTTAATTTATTAGATCGTTCGAAGATCCCTGCAGTTACGTATGATAATACTCAAATTCCATATACAGAGACCGCTAAGAACTTAGGTGTTATTTTTGATAATAATTTGTCTTGGGTCGCTCACATTAATATGATTAGCAGAAAAGTGAACTACTCTTTTCAATCTCTCAAGCGTCTCCAGATGTTTTTACCGTTAAAAACTAAGATAACCTTAGCTCAAGCACTTCTTCTTCCTCTCATTGACTACGCTGATGTTAGTTTTTTGGATGCTTCAGAGGAGCTGTTGAACAAACTGGAACGTGTTCAAAATTTGTGTATACGTTTTATTTTCGGTCTTCGTAAGTTTGATCATGTTTCAGAATACAGGGCTCAATTAAAATGGCTTCCTATCCGTAGACGTCGAGACTTACATGTGTTATCATTTCTATACTTTCTACTCTTTAATCCTCTTGCACCTCCATATCTCCGCGAGCGTTTTGAGTATCTTGTACCCCGTGAAACTCAGTGCCGGACCACTAAACAACTACTTCTCAAAACTCCTTCTCATTTCACAAGCCGATGTGGTGGATTCTTTACAGTAAGGGCGGTCAAGCTATGGAACTCACTCCCACATGACATACGTGCTAGCTCTTCTCTTGATATATTTCGGAGCAGAGTAAAGAAATATTATCTGTCAACTTAGAATTATAAATATTTACATATTTTATGTATTTATATGTATAATTGTATATATATGTATGTGTCTATGTATGTATATGTATGTATATATATATATATATATATATATATATATATATATATATGTATATATATATGTATATATATATGTGTGTGTATATGTGTATATATGTATATATTTATTGTCTTTATTGGTATAATATATGTATGTAAATCAATAGAAATAAGAATAAAAGAAATAAGAAAATGAATTATACTTATATGTTATACACTTATATGATAATTGTTAACTGTAACTTATAGCCAATTTCTATTAAGTAGCGTTATGTTAATTATTAAGTACGCACGCTGCTACCTACTTGCTTTATATATAAAACTATTTCTCTCTCCCAATAGGTTTGCTGGAAGAGAACTCTTATTAGGGTTAAGCTCGCCTTTGTACATTTATTTAAATATTTAATAATTGTTACCAACTTATTGTGTGTACAATAAAGAATAAAGAATAAAGAATTTTTCTGTTCTATAGAAACTGGCATTGCATATTTAGTTGGAGTAAGTTTACGTTCGGAAGTGCGTTGTTTTAGTTAATTAAATCAAATTAAATGTTCGTATCACATTGACTAAATCGACGTGTTAATAATGTGAATTTAGATATTTTCACCAGAAAATAAGTTAAATAACTAATTTTATTAAGATTTAGCTGCTTTAAGTCTAGTTTATTCGTTTAATTGGAAGATGGAATATTGGTGTTTTAATTTCTAAACGTGCCCACCCTCTACCACCATTTTGTTTGTTTTGTAATTTGACATTGGCGTTTTGTTTTTCTGACGTAACGATTGTGCTTTGAATGTTTTGAATTTTTGATATTTTTCCTATAGTTTCTTACGACTTGGCTATTCTTGGACTTCGATTATCTTTGCTTAATATAGTGGCCCATGCACGTGAAAGGGACTTCAATTATCTTTCCTTCGGACATATTTCGTATAGTTTAGTGATGGCTGCGGATAAAATTTGCTGTGTTTCAGGATGTACTAAGAGCTGTGAGTAAATCTAATTATTTACAGGTTTTACCATTCAATATATTATTTCTTCTTTCTATTTTATATATAAGTCAGTGTCACCTTGGGCAACAATGTGATACCTAGGGCAGACGCAGGTAGCCCAAGAGTTCTGCATCACTTTTCCACCCTTAGAGCCAATACCTTGCTATGTATACTTATAACACTACTACTTATACTACTGTCATTACACTTTTCAAAAACGCTTCTAAAATATTAATTCTTTTTTAGGTGAAGATGGCTTTATACTTCACAAATTTCCAAATTCTACAAAAGATCCAACACGCTTTTGAACACGGGTTCAAGCAGTTGGTGGAAACTTTCTGTGCTTAGATGATATGTATGTGTTTAAGTACCGAAGAATTTGTCATATACTTTTTGAATCCAAGTACTGGACCGGAGTAAAATGTTAAGGCCGAATACGACGCAAATGACCTTGCTAGTTTCGCAGCAAACCGCGCGCCGCCAGTACCTACGCTTTGTTTATATAGACATGAATAATACCTATAATCAAAGCCGTACGGACTTTGATTTATATTTGACCGAGCTAGCTCAGATGCAGAGTAATGAACAACACAGAGAGCATTGCTTACTTCTTAAATAAATTTTTCTTATTTATAATATTAGTTCCTATAGATTATAAATCCGTACTTTATTCGTTATAAAATATTGCTCGAAAAGTTATTGAATTGATAACGATTTTTTTTCTTAATTGGTGCATCGTTTTTTTTTTTTTAATAGAAGAGGGGGCAAACGAGCATGCGGCTCACCTGATGTTAAGTGACTACCGCCGCCCATGATCAACCGCAACACCAGGAGAATTGCGGGTGCGTTGCCGGCCCTTTAGAAAGGAGTAAGCTCTTTTCTTGAAGGTCCCCAGGTCGTATCGGTCCGGAAAAATCGCCGGTGGTAAACTATTTCACAGAGAGGTTGTACGTGGAAGAAAACTCCTTGTGAAACGTACGGTGGTGGACCGCCAAACATCCAGATGGTGTGGATGGTATCGGGACGTTTGCCGTGTAGTGCGTTCACGAAATTTGGCGGCTGGGATTAATCCGAACAATTCCTCAGAGCACTCTCCATGGTATATGCGAAAGAAAATGCAAAGAGATGCAACATCTCTTCGCAATGCCAGTGAATCGAGCCGATCGGAAAGCACTCGGTCGTCGACGATTCGAGCCGCTCTGCGCTGGATGCGGTCAAGTGGAAGGAGCTGGTACTGGGGAGCCCCAGCCCAGAGATGGGAACAGTATTCCATGTGCGGCCGAACCTGCGCCTTGTAAAGTTGCAGGCGGTGTGCCGGCATGAAATACTGTCCCGCTCTGCTGAGCACGCCAAGCTTTTTAGAGGCCAATTTGGCCTTCCCTTCCAAGTGACCACGAAACTGCACGTCACTCGATATGTCGGGATAAGGGGAGTGCCTTGAAACTGAGGGGATACGACAAAGGGGTTCTTTTTAGCGGTTAACGCGCAAACTTGTATCTTCTGGGGGTTAAACTGGACTAGATTTAGTTGTCCCCAATCCGAGACTCTGTTCAGCAAAGACTCGGCCGGTGTAAAGAGTATCACCAGTGCTGTCATCTGCATAGCAATGAATGTTACGGGTATGCAACATATCATTGATATGCAGAAGAAACAGCGTTGGCGATAGCACGCAGCCCTGTGGAACACCAGCATTAATAGGCTTGCAATCGGAGCTTGCACCGTCTACAACGACATTGATGCTCCGATCTGCAAGAAAGCTGGTGATCCAATCGCACAATTTCTCGAGAAGCCCATAGGAAGGGAGCTTCGAAAGAAGCGCTTTGTGCCAAACCCGATCGAAGGCCTTCGCAATGTCCAAACTAACGGCCAATGCCTCCCCCTTGAAGTCTACTGCCTCCGCCCATCTGTGAGTGAGGTAGACCAGAAGATCACCAGCTGACCGACCACGGCGAAAACCATATTGGCGGTCACTAATCAGCTGGTGATGCTCAAGGTACCTCATGTACGTAAAGAACCTCATATAACTGAAAATGTTTGTTCTTGTGAGTCTTACAAGATGCCGTAATGCAAATTGCATAAATAATAAAGAAAAAAACTAAAAAGTCGGTGATTGCCCCATAGTGGGGATAGGTACTGTGTATGTAAATTCTCACAGGACTACTCCGACTGGTCAATCACTTCACATCCGAAGTATTTCGGTTTTTCTTAATTATGTACTTTTACCCCATGCTTTCGGACAATACATTGACATTATTTGCGTTCTCTGTGCTTGCACCACTCTGTACATTCTTTTCCGACTGGGTCTTGATATTTTACAATTTTAGTGTTTCTCACTTGAAACTAGAAAAGTATAAATGATCAGTTTGGCTAATGTAAATGAGTAAAAATGCAACCTATTAGGTAGCCTCGAACAAAAAATTACCTTACAAAAATATAAGTATTAACCTCAAAATACAACATTCGAGCAGCGTTCATGCGATAAACTCTCTTTGTTTTACCACTTAGGTAACATTTATTTCTTTTCCTACCCATATTTACATTTATAGACACTTAAACGCGTATAAAACAATAAATTAACGATTTTCGCTACAGACACATCGACTGTTACCTTACGTCACACGTCGAAGCGCCTGGTAATTTATTACGGCAAACTTTTATCTGGCAATATACGATATTCTTATTAGGTGTTTTTAATTAAAACGAATTATGTTAATAAATAATATTTTGTATCGAAAATAAAGATAGCAGGTACCTTCGAAATCACAATACAAACATTTTTACGTAAAAGAATTTTTCCTAAATTAAAATTCACAGAGTTTTGGAAGAACAATAATTTTATATATCATTTCTTAACATTTTTTTATTTGTTGGTATATTCATTTATTTTAAAATTTTAAAATTACGGTGCCCTTGTGGAGGACCCGAACAAACCTACAAAAATGTTTTAAAGCTTAGAATTACTTCAGGTCAAAGTTCTAGTCAAGAGAAATACATTAATTTTCGCCAGTTCTCTTCGTATTCGGCCTTAAGTAATATTGCAATACCAGCATTGCATATGAAAGGTTAGTAAAAATTTGCATTAACATTGTAATGATCTATTCTTAATATTATGAATGTTAACATGGATGGTTGTTTCTCAAATAATTAATTTTACTATCAAACATGAATAATTGAATGTATAAATTTTGAGTCATTCTTAAACTATGTTCTGCAATACTAATTTTCAACTTCCATGTTGATAAAATATTATGTATGACATGCAAAGCAATTTTATGGAAAGTTTGTTATTTCTTATTAACAGTTTGATTCAAATGATAATAAAAGCTTATAAATTAAGACTTTTTCAAAGCTCATATGAATATCAAAGTCTACACCAGTTTCTAAATATTAAACTTGCTCAGAGTACAACTGGGAAGAAACATGAGTTTATGTTGTAATAACAAATATATAGTGATCTAAAGATCTTTTCCAGTAGGTACTAATGAGGTTTTTTTTTCGGCGGTAGGTGAAGAAAAAGTTAACACATACGTAAAATTTTAATTTGTATTTTAAATTAACTTGTACAATATTCTACATAACTTGTTACATATTTGAGTGCTAATTAACACCATTTTCTTGGTAATCGCATTTGTACAACTGTGTATATGTGAATTCATTCCATCTAAATACACCACCTGCCAGCATATTACACACACTTGGATTTCGTATATATCTTTGCACAACACAATGTCTCAACTTGATGAGATTAGAACTGCACAGAACAGTTTGGAGGAATGCTTTTCAAAAAGGATGGCCGAACTGGAAGCACAGTTACACACGGGGGGATCCGCCAAGGACACGGTTGCAAAGGTGGCTGAGGAGTTTCGAACCTTCCGTGAACTCATGTTCTCCATGCTCGGTATGCTCCGTAAACAAATTAATGAGTGCTCCCATATGGTTGACGCTATTGAGACCAGGCATCGACGAAAGGCTCTCCTTTTCTTGGGTGTTGCTGAAGAGGAGAAGGAGGACTGCAAGGCTACAGTGCTAAGTATAATCCACAAAATGGAGTTGAAGGACATCACAGCATCTTGCATTAGTGTCTGCCACAGGATTGGAGTAGCCACCAAAAATCGTCTCAGGCCAATCCTAGTTCGATTTCTTAGCGTTGACTTCAGGTCATCAGTATGGAGGGCGAAGTCTAGACTGAAAGGTTGTCCAGTTTCAGTAAAGGAGTTCTTGACAAAGTCTCGGCAAACTGTTTTTGGCAAAGCCCGTCAGCATTTCGGCATGCGTGCATGCTGGACCCAAGATGGAGTAATTGTGGTGAAAGTTGCAGATGGATCCCGGCATAAAGTCACTACCTTAGATGAGCTGACTACTCTTACGCAAAAACACCCTAAGGCGACTGCTGAATCCTCATCTGGAGGCGAGCGCATTGCAGGAAGCAATTCTAAACCACGTAAATAACTACGCAGTATTGCGTTTTATTGTCTTAATTCTCCTTTTTCCTTTTACTACAACTTAAAATTTATTCAATATTGCAGAATTACTTAGTATAATTTATTATTACTTTTTATCCACAGTATTAAACCCTGTTTTGCTTTTATGTAACCTTAAGCTTCTTTCTTTCTCATTTATTTACATTTTTTTTTAATTAGTTAATTTCTAATTTTAATATTGTTTCTCGTTTTACATCATTTATTAAAACTTGTATATTTATTACATTTTAGGTTAAGTTCTACTTTGTTTTGGTATTAAGTTGTTTTGCTTTTGGTTATATTTTGTCCATAGATTAATAGATTCGTAACAAGTGCATAGTGCAATTTAACTTTCGGTCGCTGGGAAGTTTTTTTTTATTAATACATGATCATGGATAGAAAGTCCTTTGGACAGAGTATATGTCGTCTATGAGACACTTCTCTATGATCCTTTTTATTTGTTCTAAGTTCTGCTATTTATTATTAGTAATCTTAATGTAGTTTAGTTGTAGTTGTCTTGCAAATCATTTTTATTTTTATTGTTTAGTGCATTATATTTGTCTTTTAATTTTTGAGTGTGTTAGCTGGCGGGTGGTGCAGGGATGGCAGTTTAGCAATCGAAATTATTACTATTTTTTTTACGTTATATAATTTTAATTATACTAATTTATTTATTCTTATAGTTATAGGTCTATATTATTTATTTATTTTTATATATTCTATTACATATAGATGAGTTCCGATGATGATTCTTTTCTTTCTGCCAACGAGTTTTCTTCATCAAATGACAGTTATTGCTCTATTACTGAAACGTTAGGGGATTTTGTGCGACATAAATTCGATGAATCCCGCTCTTTGTTTAATGTTTGCCACATTAATGCACAGAGCGTACCTAGTCATTACAGTGATCTGATTGAGGCTTTCTCTGACGCAGATGTTCATGCCGTCTTGATTTCGGAGACTTGGCTTAAGCCCCATCTTCCTTCTACTTCTTACCCTCTCTCTGGCTTCAGTTTGATACGCAACGATCGAATTGATAGAAGAGGGGGTGGGGTCGCTATATATCTTCGTTCTGACTTTTCTTATAAAATTCTTGCTTCTTCTTCCCCCTATTATACTGCATCTGCAGAATTTCTTTTCCTTGAAGTTTGCGTAAAAGAAGCCAAATTAGTACTTGGCGTTGTCTACTGTCCTCCTTCTGTCGATTACTTCTCCAGTCTTGAAACAATTCTGGAATCCTTGGGGTCGGAATACTCACATCACGTCATCATGGGCGATTTTAATACAGATCTCCTCACTCCGCACTTAACCCGTTCCTCCAAGCTCCTTCAAATTGTCGAGTCGGTTGGCCTCCATATTTTACCTTTACAAGCCACTCACCACAATATTGATGTGGAGGATACCTGGCTTGACTTAATCCTTAATAATAATAATAATAATAATAATTTATTCAGATAGAAAAGTGATACAGAGTAAGAGTCAAACAATGCATCTTATATACTAAATATGTTCTTAAAAATGAACTTGCTTCCTAAGTTAGGGTAAACCCTGTGTTTAGGTTAAGCAAAGCTCTTCCCACTTACATAAAACCTTAAATAAGATACACAAAATATAATGAAATAATACAAGTGACACAGAAAAAAAAAATAGATCCTTAGAATTTAAAAGACATGCACAGATTAAAAAAAAAAAATATTAGCAGAGAAGTAATGAATTGACATCTATGAACACTTATGCAAGTACTGTTAACAAATTCTCCGTTTCTTCATAAGACTTTATTTGAAGCCATTTTCTGAGGGCAATGTTGCATTCATGCTTATTCATAGAATATATATGAACAATTTTGTTTACTTTATTATATAAATATGGGCCAAGAAAGCAAAAATATTTTTTTATAAATTTTGTGTTGGGCTTAAAACTGGACTTAATCACAATGTCTTTACGACGCTTACATTTGATTTTGTCAGGGTCATAATTTATACACTGATGCTGTTTTTTTATAACATTTAGAACAAATAGTTGGCGAACAGTTAGTACTTGGCAGTTATTGTAGAGTAATATTGTAGGATATTGAAATGGTTTAAAAGTGGAGACCTTTAAAAGCGCTCTTTGAGCCCTTTCTAAAGAAACCATGTGCGTTTTTAGAGCCCCACCCCAACAAGAAATGCAATAAGTTAACAAAGATTCACACAGAGCAAGATACAGCTGTTTCAAAAGATATGGTTGCACTACATGTCTTAGATTTTTAAAAATATATATAAGTTTGCGGATACGATTTTTTAAATGTTGAATATGGTGTTCAAAAGATAGATTTTTGTCTAGAAGGATACCCAAATACCTGACAATCTCATCTCTTTCCAATAACGGACATCGGCAGAAAGTGAGAGAGCTAGGATTTTTTAAAATACAGCTATGTGCACGTAGAGAGAAAGCGTTTCCTGGTTGCGTCACATCACGAATGGAAAAGGTCAGATATTTGGTTTTCTCCGCATTTAAAGTTAATTTATTAGAGCACAACCACCTTTGTACAGTATTAAATGAATTTTGGGCAGCTTCAAAAGTTTTTTTCCAATCACCCTCTGCAAAAAGTAGCACAGTATCATCTGCATAGCAAATAGACTTTCCAGAAATGAGTTTCATTTGACAGAGATCATTAACATAAATTGTGAATAAGGTGGGCCCCAGTATACTGCCCTGAGGTACACCGTAGGTCACTGGTAAATCTGAACTCATGTGATTAATAATTTTAACACTTTGCAATCTATTTTCCATGTAACTCTTAAATAAATCTAACTGCTTTCCACGTACACCAAGCCTTTTAAGCTTTTCCAGCAAGATAGGCACAGAGACCGTATCAAAAGCTTTCGCTAAATCTAAAAAGATCGCTAAACATCGTCTGCCTTTATCCAAATTTTCTGATATAAACTTAATTACATCATGCATAGCACCATCTGTGTTTTTGCCAGATCTAAAGCCATATTGGTTTATAGCGAATAGATTGTTCGTCTCTAAATAGTTGATAAGGCGTTTATTTATTATTTTTTCTAATAATTTGGACATAGCCGGGAGTAAAGCTATAGGTCTATAGTTAGTAACTTGATCTCTGTCCCCCCCTTTGTGTATAGGGATTATAATAGATTTTTTAAAAGCTTCGGGAAATACACTATATTCCAAGCACCTATTAAAAATATGCGTTAATATCGGTACAAGTATATTTTTATTATTTTTTAGAAAAACATTTGAAATATTATCCCACCCCGTGGAGCAATTGTTTTTGAGATTCATGATAAGTGATTCAATTTCAGATTCATCAGTATTCAACATAACGAAAGAATTACTAGAAGTCGACATGTCGCTTGAGTCGGTTAAATGGTCAGTATCAGCGGTTTTTTCAGCTAAATGTTTTCCAATGTTAACAAAGTAATTATTTACACTATCAACGGCTAAGTCAGCTGTTGCATAAGACTGCAACAGTTCGTCAGCCGATGATTTAGGTTTATTAGTATAGGTTATATTTTTTAGAACATTCCAGAGCTTCCTTTTGTTATTACCAGCACCTAAAATTAATTCACTTTCATACTTTCTTTTTATATTTTTAAGTAAGTTATTACAAAAACACTTATACCTTTTGTAAGTTATTTGTATGGTGTTGTTGTTTGGGTGTTTTTTGGCTTTCTTAAAAAGGTTATCTCTATTTCTAACACATCGAAGTAAGCCTGATGTCATCCAAGGTTTGATAATCCTAGTTCGGTTGGCGTATATAGATATATCTGTGTTTTTGTGATGTAGTTTAGTGATTATCTCAATTAACCGATTTACGGCGACGTTAGGATCATCAATATCATAAATAAAACTGAAATCTGTGTTTATCATATCCTTATTGAGGTTAGAGTGATTCAATTTAGAGTAGCTGTTAGTTTTTGGTTGAGAAGTGGGATCAAAATTAAGACAAAGTAAAACAGAGCTGTGGTCGGTAATATCAGACTGGATGATCAACGTTAGAGCGGGCTTTTTAGTTTTTAATAATACGTGATCGATACAAGTTTTGCTAACAGGTCTAGTAATCAAATAATGTGCTGGCATAAGACCATAAAATGCCGTCAAATTAAGATATTTTTCTGTATGTGTATCCATATTACTCGTTGAGATGTCGAAATTTATGTCTCCCATGATAACGACATTTTTAAACAATACCACCGATTCTAAGACTTGTTCCAAAGAGATGATAAATGAATCTGGGCTATTATTTCTTGAAGGGGAACGATATATCGCAATGATTGCGAGATCTACTCCTTTTTTAATTACTAAACAGCTTGCGCCCGTAAAATAAGGTTCCTCAACCGAGACACCGAGACTATTTCTTACATAAACTGCGACACCATCATTTTGGTTAAGACATTTTTTGTTAGTATATCCAATATAATTGTCTAAAGTAGGGATATTTGGGTTACATAATAGCCAGCATTCGGTAAGTATAATTATGTCGCAAACAATTTTGGTTCTTTCCAAAAGCAAAGCAAAATTATCAAAATTACAACCTATACTTTGTATATTTTGAGTTATAATTTTAAGGTAATTTTCAGTTTGAGGCACATGTGATTGGCAAGAGTCAACGTCTATTGAAACTGCTCTAGAGACCTCAATGGAGTCGAGATCACCAAAAACTGCTAATTCGTCGAAAACGCGTAAAAACAATATAATGAACCGTAATCTTTGTAAACCTCTTCGATATTGAGATATAATGTGTGACTACAAAAGTTGGTTAAATATGGTAAAAGTGACTCAAGCATTAATAAATAAAGGTCCCTAATTAGATCACAGTTAATCGAAATGGCTTCCTCATTATTACATTCACGTCTTGGTATCAATCTAAAACAGCACTCATCGTAATTAAGTAAATTAAGCCCTTGACAGGTATATTCCTTAAATTCCATATGTACAATATAAAAATAACTTTTTAATAAATTTTGTACCTGCAACATTGCAAAATTAATACAATTTTCATACAAGTCCAAAAGAACAATATGAGATGTGTTATCACCCGTATAATATAAGATATAAAATTTTAACAGTTTTTGTAAGAAGCATGCATCATATAGTAGTTTATTATAGTTACTTAGATATTGAGTTTTTGAGACTCTGAAGTTCCTTCTCATGGTCCACCCGAACATAAGGTTGTTTCTCGTCCTTACGCAAATAGACAACGCCCCTCGAGGTCCAACAGTACGTGAAATTATATTCCTTGGCAAATTCGCGGGCAACAAAAAATAATTTCTGCGTTTTGTGTGTTAATGCCTCAGAAACATATATTGGCTTACTAGTACCCGGTAAATTTAGGTGACTTGTATTAAGCTTTTCTCCTTTTCCCTTATTACGATTAAATTCTTTTATAGCATTTAATAAGGCTTCTTTTTTTATGACGCTGTTTAAGTCCAAAATAATAGGACGAGACGTTTCGTTTTTGGAGAGTATGCGATAAACATCCCTTATATCTGATTCTTGAAGACTGCAGTTCACCACCTTCGCCAAGATCTTGATAATTTCGCATAAATCAGTTTTGGACTCTGGTCTATTATTCTGCTGATAAATTCTTGGCGTGTTTCGTATTTCTACAGCTGTAGCTCGTGATCTCTTTTCCAAAAGCTCAATTTTGTCCTCCAAAGTCTGAATTGTTTTTTTGTCGTCCTTACCTCTGCTCCTTCTCTTGTCTTCTGCCACGGTCAACACTTTGCACCTGCTTTCTCCTATCATGACCTCATTTTCCTTTCTTACGTCCTCAAACCTCCTAAACCTCCAGCTAAAACTCTACACATGCGTTGTTTTGGTCGCTTGGATATTGAAAAGCTCTGTATGGATGCATCCAAAATAAACTGGAACAGCGTGGTTTCTGCACCCACTGTGGATGAAAAAGTTGGGGCTTTGAATGAAGCTATCCTTAAATTATATGACGTACATGCTCCCATCAAAAAAGTGAAGCTCAAGCGTCCACCTGCGCCTTGGATGACGATTGGGGTTCGGATTGCGATGAGACGTAGGGATCGCGCTTTCGGCAAATTTAGAAGAGATCGATGTGATCACAACTGGACGCTTTATAAAGTTGCAAGGAATCGGTGCAATCAGATGATACGCAACGCCAAACGCCGATTTATTCTTAGTAACATCTCATCTTCTTCCCCTGCTAATATCTGGAAGTTCCTTGGAACCATAGGTATCGGTAAACGACACCGTTATGAGTTTCAAAGGACGATTGGTCTGGATGATATCAATTTTCATTTTGTCTCCAACAGTCCTCTTGATCACCAGACCAAGCGTCTTACTGTTGAACACTTAATGGGTTTACCTCGTCCTGACATTAATCTGTTTCAATTTTCTCCAGTAGCTGTAGATGAGATCAAGAAGATAATCCTTTCCATTAAATCTAATGCTGTAGGTTACGACAACATCAGCCGACGGATGATTATCTATATACTAGACCATATCCTTCCAGTCATCTCGCACATCATTAACTTCTCCTTGGATTCTGGTAATTTTCCCTCACTGTGGCGTAAGGCTTACGTTATTCCCTTACAAAAGATCCCAAATCCCACTTTACCCAATCATTTCCGACCTATATCCATCCTTCCCTTCTTATCCAAGGTCCTTGAGGCCTGTGTCCACAAGCAACTTTCGCAGTTTATCTCTCGTAATAACTTATTAAGTCCCTTGCAGTCTGGCTTTAGGCCCGGTCATAGTACCGTTTCCGCACTCCTGAAAGTAACTGGTGATATTAGGGCAGGCATTGAGGACACTAAAGTCACTGTGTTGGTTTTGGTTGACTTCTCGAACGCCTTTAATACCATTAGTTATGACATTCTAATTTCCATCCTCTCCCTTTCTATGATCTCACCCGAAGCACTGGATTGGTTTTCATCATATCTTCGAGGGCGCCAGCAGTCGGTTCGCATCGATGAGCTATCATCTAGCTGGCTTGACATACATGCTGGTGTCCCTCAAGGCGGCATATTATCTCCTTTATTGTTTTCTATATTTATTAATCTCATTACTCAAAACCTTCAGTCTGCGTATCATCTGTATGCTGATGACTTGCAATTGTACACACAAGCGAGTATTGACGATATTTCTACAGCGGTGGACACACTTAACAGGGACCTTGAGTACATTAAGAACTGGTCTGACAGGTTTGGCCTAATGGTCAACCCTTCGAAGTGTCAGGCCATAATAATTGGTAGCCGTCCGATGATCCAGAGATTGAAAACAGTAGCTGTACCTCCTATCTTTTTTAATAGTACTGAGATTCAATTGTGTTCCACTGTGAAGGATCTAGGTTTATTAATTGATTCAACTCTGAGTTGGAAATCCCAAACAACGACCGTTAGCCAGAAAGTCACTGGTACCCTGCGTTCTCTCTATCGCCTAAAAAATTTTCTACCATCTGAAATTAAGACAATGCTTGTGCAGAGTTTAATTTTTCCCCTAATCGACTATGGTGATGTGTGTTATTTCGACCTGAATGCAGACCTTCTCAACAAATATGACCGTCTTCTGAATAACTGCATTCGATTCATTTTCAATCTTCGAAAGTATGACCATGTATCCACGTATCGATCACAATTAAAATGGTTACCTATTCGTCAACGCCGTAGTTTGCGTGCACTCACCACCCTTTATTCTATCCTGATGTCTCCAACTTCCCCTACCTACTTATCTCCTCACTTTCAGTTGCTTAGTGCTAGTCATGAGAGAAACCTCCGCTCTACGAACAACCTTCTTCTCCTATGTCCATCCCACAGCTCTGGACTTGTTCATTCTTCTTTCCACATTCAATCTATTCTCCTTTGGAACGCACTCCCACTCGAAATCAGGACGGCTAGCAATCGGTACGCGTTCAAGATGAAGGTTCGGGAACACTTACTTAATAAATTGGCAGAATCATCATCCTCATCATTGGCAGAACCAGCGTCCTCATACGGCCAGCAGTGAAGGACCACGTCTCTGATCCATAAGACATCACTGGCAACACGCACTAGTTGTACATGTGTATATGTATGTATATGTGTATATATGTATGTATGTGTGTGTATGTATGTATATGTATATATATGTATATATGTATGTTTATATGTATATATATATATATATGTATTCTTATTGTTCTTATTGTAATTATGTATATTATATATTTTATATACATATATGTGTATGAATATTAATATAATTTTATCTATTTTTTGCGATGTACCATTTATATCTTATGTATTTTATTTCCATGTATTACATTTTTTTTTGTTATTTTATTTTAGTATTCGCATATTAACTTTTTATTACACCTACTTCATTCTATCTCTGCATCATCCCAAGGTAGACTGGGAGAGAATGCCTTAGGCATTAAGTCCGCCTATATACCACTTGTGTATATGAAGTTTTAAATAAATAAATAAATGAGAATATATATTGCACCAACATACTATATTGTAGAATATGTTTAATGTTTATTTATTTTTTAATCATATTGTTCTTTAGTATCTATTTAAAGTTATGATGATCTTCAATTTAATATCCCATTCTTTCACTTCATTCAATCTTAGAATATCATATTTAAAGTTTAGATGCCCAAATTTGTGCAGTATTCTTTTGCTTAAGAACAAAAAAGTTTGTATTTCATTTGGTCTTATTACCAAACTTAATTAATCACAAGAGAAGTTACTTGATTTGCCTCAGTCTTTGTAAAATTCGACATTGCTGTAAGATCCATAATTTACATTATAGTATGCATATTTATCATAGGTGTTCTATTATACAACTAATACTAATAATAAACTTCCATAATGATTTCTTATATTTACGCGAACACTACACATTGAAATAATACTAGTTTTTACGGAATTTATCGCGTATATTTAACTTTTTAAATACCCGACGTTTCGAACGCTTTACAGCACTTATGGTCCCACCCGTGACCGTGACCGACCGTGACTAGTAAAAACTAGTATTATTTCAATAAACTTCCATTTTAATAAAATGGAATGTGTAACTTTTAGCTTCATTTTTATTTGTTTTATTTTGTTATATATTGTTTTATTTTATTATTAAGATGTTGGTAGTCCTTCAGTCTTAGTCGTTCAAATTCTACATGGCTAATATGTGTATGCTGTAATTTTTTGCTGATTGGTAGTAGAGGAAATAATCTTTGCAATTAATAAACCCAAGCAGGTTAGAATTTTTATTAGAGCCGTCAGTTCACATTTCTCTTTGTATTTTATGTTATTTTATTTCGATTAATTTATTTGCATTACTGTCTACTTATAATTACTGTTGGATTTATTAAATTTTTCTTATAACTTTTGTGTAGTAGATAAGTTGCTTTATTATCTTAAATACCAAGATCTTAGGTAAATAAACTAAATTTTATGTTATTTTATTTCGATTAATTTATTTGCATACTGTCATTACTGTCTACTTATAATTACTGTTGGATTTATTAATTTAAAATTGTTACTTTGATGAAGTATATTGATTGATCAACATTTATTTATTTATTTCTGAAATTGTGTAGATTGCTTAATTCTTAATTTTTTTACTGGTTATGGGTGTAAATTACCTGAAAAAAGATGATTATTATTTTTAAATTGAGTTTTCCTTTTTATGATTTACATTTGATTACATAATTCTGCAACTAACTAGTTTTGTGCCTATATGCACAAAACTAGTTAGTTGCAGAATTATGTGATCTTGTAAAATTAATTAAAAATAATCAGTACACCAGGGATGGGGCTGTACTATATATAGAATATATTTATAGATAGATATATCGTCCGTTTAGTTCGACAACTCCACTATAGATGTCTCTGTATCACGGAATCGACTAGCAACTCTATTCCAGGTATATATAGTACTCTGTGGATGCCGCTTTAACCGACGACATCTGTCTTTTATAGGCTTGTAATTTAACAGAGCTAGACTACAGATGGCGTTGCTTGTGTGGTTTCCGTTACAAGTTTTTATAAAATTGGATATTAAGCCATAAGTATTTACATTATAAAACATCATTTATATTTCTTATAATTATTTTAAACAGTTTTATATTTGAGCTATAAATATAAGCAAAACTAAATAACTAGCCTCTTTATAGGATGTAAATAATTAATTACCCACCATGTTAGTTACAACAATATAAATTATTAAAATACGCTAACAATGGAAATCTAGTAATTTACTGAGCTAAAAATGTCTTCATTTTTTAACTACCGCATTTTAAGAATAATAAAAATACACATATATCGAGAAAAATCACTCGTTTTCATGTTTCTATTATTTTTAAAAGTAATTTTTTGTATTTAGTGTAAAAACCGTAGACAGAGAATCCTATAGACTCCACCATAGCGTGTCGCAGAAAGGGACAAAAGTAAATACGTCACTATATTTAGGGTTACAAGTGTGAGGAAAAATTTACCCCACAACTAGCTATAAAATTAGAAATTAGTACGCGAAGTAAGCCTGAAATGGAACACTGCTATTAACGATTATCATTGATATGTATTGTAGTTGATGGAGAGCTAAGTAGACTGTATTTGACTAATTATTTATTATAATTTACTGTGGTGAAGAAAGAAGAAACTAAAAAATTGTGATATCTGTCTGACTAATAAACTTAAAGAAACTATTGTGTAATGAATGAGAGCTTAGTGGGCTGTATTTATGTAGGTTGTGTTTTAATATTGAAGAAAGAAGATACTGAACTAACTGTTACCAGCCCTCTGTCACTCTTGCTACCTGCGTGAAATAATTACCTACAATCGCTAGGCACCCAGGGTAACATACGCCTTCGGGGCTAGCGCGTTGTAGGCGATCGAATGTTTGTTTTGAGTTTTTTAACGTAACATAAACACTCACGCCTGTCACCCAGAGGGGTAGGCAGAGACTACGGACTTCCATTTGGCACGATCCTTACATACCTCTTTCGCCTCCTTTACATCCATATATCTGCGCATACATGCTCGTCGGTTAAGGGCCCTAACGTGGCCCATTTTCAAAATATCGCCAATTTGGTCGATAAACTTTTTTTTTAACGGTGTTTACGTAATTAGTTTTTTTTTTTGTAAATACTTGTTGAAATAGTCTTTGTTTAGTGTTATTTATATTATTTTACCTATTTGATAATTTTTAATGGAAAAACGTCGCGCGTCGATGGATGCCAAATGCCCAAAAAAAGGTTTCAGATATATCATTCTTTAAAATTACCGAAGGATTTCAGAAACAAGTTATTAAAGGTGAATTTATTTCTTTTTTTTTGTTAGATAGGTACTGATAGTAAAAAAGAATTAAGTAATAACACAGTCTATAAATCCATACAGTAGTCCGACTAAGACGTCTAGACGGGGCAATCGTGCGGGGTGTGTGGGGTGAGACGCGGGAAGGACGAGCCCGATCTGCTTATGCCAATCGTATTAGTAGCTCGGGACACGACTTCCAAGGTTATCGCGCGCTTGCTTTTATTATTTTTAAATGTTATCATCCATTTTTATATCCAAGATGGCGGACATTTTTTAATAATATGATATGAGTATCAATTTCGAGGTTCTTGTAGTGCTTATTACGAAACTGGCATCCATTTTCATATCCAAGATGGCGGAAATTTTTTTTAATGATACGATATGGGTATCAATTTCGGTGTTTCTTGGGGTGCTTATTACGAAACTGGCATCCATTTTCATATCCAAGATGGCTAACATTTTTTTAATAATATGATATGGGTATCAATTTCGAGGTTTCTTGGGGTGCTGATAACGAAAATGGAATTTATTTTTAAATCCAAGATGGTGGACATCATTTTTTTAATGTTATGGATGTCAATTTTGATGAGGAGTCGAAACTGAGGTATGGCCACATATCGAGAGTAGAGCACTCCCTCATGTTGTGAGGCGTGCAATTAGCGTTTTGAGTACTATCAGAAAAATGTAAGAACAAATTATTACTTATTCTTTATATTAGTAATCATATTGTTGATCACGGTGTAGATCTAAAATAAATAATGAAATTAGTAAAAGTTGTTAATTTGTGACCACCCTAACTTCCATACGCTGTCTAGACGTTGTCGGCATTTACCACGAGATCAAAGGCGTCGTCCTACTGTATGTTTTTATTATACTGTGGTAATAATTTATCTACACAAGTAATACCTATGTACTTTATTACTTAACGTAGTTGAAATTTACTTCACTATCCAAGTATCTACATACTTACATGCCTATATATTATGTCTTGTAATTAAAATATAAAATTGTAATAAAAGATAAGTAAGTTATAATAACACTAAACACTGAAATTAAAACTTTGTTTTCTAACAAGATTTTTAACTGAGTAGAATACGATCACATTTCTGTTAGGAATCATATTTCGGGTTTATTTGCTGTGACCTTGCTAGTTGCATGCGTTGAGCATCGCAGAAATCACATAGGTACGAAAATATGATCAGTCGATCATAGTTAGAATAGGTACTTCACCTAAGTAACTTAATTAACATTTTGCAACGTATTTTTTTACTCTTTATTGTTAGCCCTTAGTAACCACGAAAAGTCCGCCATGGCGCAGGAAGGGGAAAAGATGCAAAGTAATGTCGCCTCTACACGTTGGCCAACACAGTGGCGAATGGAGTGGCGAATATATTTGCCGAGATTTGGTGACGGCGTCCACACGTTGGAAGGTCGTTCAGTTTACTTCGGTTCGGGCCAATGTGCGGACGAATTTATAAGCATCGTGGCGCAGTGACTCAGCAATGAGTGGCTGCGCCGAGCGCTGCGGGTTTGATCCCGCACGGAACAAGTATTTGTATGTCCTACAAATAATTGTTTCGGGTCTGGATGTGTGTTCTTGTGCAATTTATGTTTGTAAACTGCCTGCGCGATACGGGAGAAAATCCTAGTGTGGGGTTAACGTTTTTATAAAAGAATTATAAAATAATAGTTTTTATTAATGGGGCTGTAAATAGATATACGATATACAATTAGCTTTATTTATTTTTTACATGCATCATAAACTGGAATAAATACCATTAATAAGAACTTAACTTATTTTAAAGTTAAAGGAGTTATAATCGATTAGTCTATGTTTTAAAATTGGGTTTTGATTTTAAAGTTTAGCAAAACATGTACTTGGTTTCATCAGATTTCATTTCAGGTTTAATCAGACATTTGATATATATTAGATAAAAAAACCTTATTATTTCTTTGACAAAAATATAGAAGACAAAAACAATAGCAATAAATATAATTAACACTGACTTAATAATAGGTACTAATTATAACTTAGAACATAAATGAAAAACTCATGACGAGCAAAGTGGCTCAGGAGCATGCTTTGCGGCAGTCTGTGGAGGATGATGTTCATTAGCGGACTTGTGAACAGCTGTAATGATGATAATGCTTCGAAAACTTGCACGATTAAATTATAAGAAATCGACGTTTTTATAGGATAGGGTGACAAACGAGCACACAGTTCACCTGATGGTAAGTGGTTACTGTGGCCCACAGACATCTACATCTATCCTCGATTACGAATCTAAACGCAGATGCGTTGTCACCCGTGAGGACTAAGATAAAATGCCTCGTTTCCTTTAAAAAGGGTCTCTGGTTCCTTACACTCACTATACAAAACACAGCATCAGTAAGCTACTATTTTACGCTGATATTCTGTGAGAGCGTGGCCCTTCCCCGGTCGAGCCGACCTTCGTGCTGCAACAATACTTCTAATATAATTGCATGGTTCTACCACGTATAAACGACGTGCTTCATTTTTTTTTCATTTTAAAATTGTTCTCGCAATAATCTGATTGTAAAAAAACGTTAATTTTTTTTGATAAATAGCTTGTTGATTAAAACAAATGTTTAATAATAATTAAATCGCGCTAATTAAAGTATTAGGAATGTTTAAAGTTTAAATTGGCACTAAAAGGCCGGTAATTGGGGCATCCACCCTACAAAGCTAGAATATAAAATTTAAATCAGATGCGTGTAATCACTCTGGGAGCTTGTAGCAAACTAAATGCGCGGCCAACGTGTGGACGCGGCGACCAAACTCTGCCAACAATCCTTTGATCTTTTGTAAAAAACCGACACCACACGGATCTCGCGCCAACTTGCGGGCCATCGTTCCAATACATACCAATGAAGCTCAAACACCCCGTCTACACGTTGGCCAATGCTATTGGCCACTACATTCGCCACTGTGTTGGCCAACGTGTAGAGGCGCCGTAATTAAGTTCACAACAATTTTACACAAACTATGGAAGGAGTCAGTGGGTATGTTCCGAAATACAACGCAGTGTACTGTCCAATGCAAATGACGTCATAAATCGACGCTATACTGGTGATTCGTTCCAAAACATTGGACATTATATGACGTCATACTTTTGCGCCATTTAGAAAAGTGTTGGTGATTATTTTGTCATTTTGTGATCCAAAAATCATTATATCCTCCTAATGGATATACCAGCAATTATTCTATAATTTTTTGTATTTGAATAAATAGAAACAAATTCTGGCATGCTTCATTCATCGCACACACAATTAAAAATTGTTTTATTGTGGCCGGATATCCGACGCAATATGGCGGCGGTACGCCAGTACAATATAGTGTCAATTGATGACGTCATTAGCATTTAACAGTGTACTGTGTTGTATTTCGGAACATACCCAGTATCTTACTTGAGTTTATCAACTTTTTACCAACAACACTGCTCTGGTTCGACCGACACTAATACGGAGGAGCGAAATTTACTCAACTCAACGTAAAAATGAAGACAAAGAACTATAACAAAGGAACAAATTAAAGGAACAACAAAAACCAACAATTCGTTGAAATTTGAATTGAATGAAAACCGCGGAATACATTGGGTGCGTTTGGCAGAAAAAAGCGCTAGCAAGCGCTTATAAGCGCTAAAATAGTTTTCGGCCAGGACACGATTGCTACTTCAGTAGCGCTGACACAATCCGCCATTTTGCTTATTTCATTTGTTTGTTTTGAAGTAGAGTTTATAAGTTGTTTTGTGCAATATTAGTTTTAAGTAATATAATGACATGAATAAACATATACATGCTATTAAAAAATCATGATTGGTAAGTTTTTAGTATGAATACTTTACAAACATATATTTAAATTAGGTTAGATTCCCCGGTTTAAACTAACATCGTGTCCTGGAGGAAAATAGCTACTTACGATTTGACAGCGCTTACCGCTTACGATCGCCATTTTGCTTACAAGCGCTCGCTAGCGCTTTTTTCTGCCAAACGCACCCATTTAAAGCGCTTCTACACGGTCGGGACCAACCACCAACCGTCGTGACCTTGGTCGGGTCAACCGATTTTTGTATTCGTTCTACACGGTCGGGTGGTTGACTCAACTAGTCAGTTGTCTCTAGTATTTAAAGAGTAAAGACGTAAGGTAGTTACTTTTAAAAATGGCTCCTTGCTTTTCTATACAACAAAAAATAGGTTTAGCTTTAACGTTTCTATGCTTGAATGAAGATGAAAAAAAAAAATGCATAAAATTGTGGCTGAAAGAGCGCATTACTATAAACAAACATGACATGGTACTTTAAGACATGGTAAATCATAGTACAGTGACAAGAATTCGGTCAGGACCTCACGTTCTTTGCTTCCGTTCGTATCCATAGTGCCGTTAAACATCCGCCTGCGACGACTGCTAAGCGCGTACTGAGGCGCTCTCGTCGGCCGACAGCGTTCCACACGGTCGGCGTCAACCACGGACCCGACGTGTCGTGAGGGATGCGCTCACGACCAAGGCCGTCGGACTCAACCAAAATTATTGGTCAGATAACCGATGTCTACACTGTCCATTTTTACATCAACTCGACCAAGGTCACGACCGTTGGTGGTTGGTCCCGACCGTGTAGAAGGCCTATTACTCCTAGCGGAGAGTTGCCATTTTCTAAATTTAATATTCTTCAATAAACGTAGAGGAGATAACTGTCGCTGTTGTTTTAATCATTTTTATTTACAGATAAAACATAACCAATATTTTTCTTTTTTTTTTCTAAATTTAATATTCTTCAATAAACGTAGAGAAGATAACTGTGGCTGTTGCTTTAATCATTTTTATTTACAGATAAAACATAACCAATATTTTTCTTTTTTAATAAAATCCAAAATAACAGTAAAAAAACTAACTAACGAAATATAGTATTATTTTCTCGTAAGACCAAATAAATAATACTGATACCGCGCCATCTACATAGTTTATCATCTCTAGTTACATTAGTTGATAAGGCCTGCTACATATATTTTATCTATGGTGAGAAATAAGGAGTAATAGTGTTCTGTGAAGAAATATGTCCGCTGGCTTGTGCATGCGCTCTTGCTACATATTAAATTATTTTATCTATGCATGCGCTTATTTCTTATGATTTCATAATTTTGAGTGTTTTATAATAATTGCTTGTGTATTTGCGTTGAGTTGAATTATCGCTCCTCCGCTTTCCATCAGTAAAGCTGTCGAAACACTCGTCTTGAACTGTTGTGATTTAGTGTATTGTTGGTTTTTCGGTTAACCTAACATTTTCACTAATTATTTGTTCACCAATTACATTCAAATTCAAAGGCTATATAACTGCTCTAGAATGTCTCAACAATCTTGTTGTGTGCCCAACTGTACAGTTAGACTTGGAGATGGTAAGTTAAACTTGATATGTTCATAAATAAAATTACCTCTTTACTTACTGGTTTTTTTTATTGTATAAGTAGATTGTACAGTCGCAGCCAAAAGCAACTGCCTATATATATACTTTTAGCCATGAATAAATCGAATACACCTAAAAGTAATCAACCATAATCAGCTGCACCCAGCTGTTGTAACTAGCTGAACTCCCATAGCCGGAAGCTCAGCTCCCATAGCCATTTAATTGCTGACTTACCACGTGCTCAATACGGTATTTTTTTACTTATAAGCCAGTGTTTGACTATAATTCTAGGTGTGATCATCACCTGGTGGTGATGAAGCCCTAAGTTGTAAATCGCAATGTCTTCCCGTAACAAAAGCCTATTCACTATTTAAGGAAAACATCGTGAGGAACCTCCATGACTAAGAAATTAAAAAAATAAATGAATTGAATCTTGTGTAGTCCGCTAACATGTAATGGGTAGTGTGGCGGACATATTCTGAATAAACTTTCCAATGTGGACCATCAATTTAAATGCCCATATTTTTTTGAATATAGTACTCACTAAAAGATAGAATTTTGCAAAGTTTTAGGTTGCGGAAATTTACGGTTCATGAGATACATTTTTTTACTTTTCATACAAATTGGCAAATAACACGTAATTACAAAATAGATTTGACAAATAATTGATGTCAAACGTCAATAGTGGCTCAGGACCGTGCTTTGTGGCATACCTTGGGGGAAGCATATGTTCAGCAGTGGACTTGTGAAGGGCTGTAATGATGAAGATGATGATGATCTCATATATATTATTCATTATCTGTATGGGTATTGAGGTGTAAAATTATTTATTATCATTTGCCACACTGTTGTCATTGTTAAGAGTAATAAATCAATTATTACTTTTATAATATAAATAATGTAATTAATGGTTTGTTTTCAGGTATCCCTTTGCATAGATTTCCTAACCCAAGTAATGCAAAAGAAATTGAACGATTTCGTACTTGGGTAACAAAGATTGGAGGTGAAATCATTCGCAGAGATGACTTGTACATTTTTGACAACAGAAGGATATGTCATAACCATTTTGAGGAGATTTTCATATTCCCTACTACAAGGAGGCTGTCTAAATTTGCAGTTCCCTCTCTGAATTTATCAGGTATGTTAACACCATCATACTTAAATATCTAAGTTACACAATTTTTAAAGTATGTGCTATTTCTTATGTTTATTTATTAAATTCTGTTATAGGTGTGTACAGACAACTTCCTGAAAGGTTACATCATAGATTAAATGAACGACAACCTTTATCGGTGCAAATGGATTTTAACATTCGGGGCAATATTCCATCACAAGGTGGTAAGTAAACCTTAAAGTATAATAGTAATAAGTTTGGTTATTTTCTCCCAAATATGATTAGTACAATACAATAAACAAAGTAACAATAAACTAATACAACTAAATAACAGCTATAAATACTAACTAAATAAGATCTAGGTGGAACTGATGCCCCAACTAGGTTGCTTTATGCTAGTCCCTTAACAGAAGTGATATTGCTGTGAATCACTTAATAAACAGTACAGCTAGGTACTTGTTATAAAAATATATTAAAATGGACTTGTTCAGTTCAAGAGCTATGCTCCGGGTTTCTTTGCGTGATAAACTTAGAAATGAGGATATCCGCAGTAGAACCATAGTGACCGACATAGCCCAACGGATAGAACGGCAATGGGCCGACCATATAACTCGAAGAACCGACAACCGTTGGGGAGAAAAGGTTCTCAAGTGGCAGCCTCGTACCGGTAGGTGAAGTGTAGGGCGACATACAGGTTTCCTAACAATGTTTTCCTTCACAGCTGAACATGTGGGAAAATCTGTACTTAAAATTTTATTGGAGCTAGTGAGAATCATACCCAGGTTGCTCGTGCACTGTGAAATTTAATGCTAGCTCTTAGCCCCTGAGCTACCGTCATTCTATACACTATAATTTTTTAATAGATTAAGTTATGGAATAAAGAATTTAAATTTGAAAAATGATTACTTCATCATCAATTAAATATCTTAAATTCTCATTCCGTTTTTCAATTGCAGAACAAAAGAACTGCCTACATCATCCCAAAAGGATAATAAATCTCCTTTAAGCTTTGTTAAGATGAAAATTATTTATTTTTAATATGTATTTTCATGTATAAGTCTTTTGTAAGTTAATTTTTTATTTTTTATGTGAATTAATAATTTTTTCTTTTTTAGTATTTAGAAAAACATCTATAACGATGACAAAAACGGAGATGAACTTGAAAAAAGTCATAATTGACCTGAAAATTAAAGTAAAGAAGATGCAAAAGGGAAAAAATGCTTATAAATTGCAATTAAGTTTGGAAAAAAATCTCCAAAAATCAAAAGCATTTAATATGCTTGTTAAAGATATGTCACCAGCTGCTAAAACATTTTTTAGCATGCAAATCAATAAGAAACCGTGAAGAAGGAGATTCTCTTTAGATGAGAAGATTTTGGCACTTTCACTATATAAGCCAAGTCCAAAAGCTTATATACTTTTAAGCAATATCTGTGTTTTACCTAAAAAAAGAACACTGGACAAGCTTCTACAGAAGGTTCACATTCGAGCAGGAATAAATGAATCTATATTTAATAATTTAAAAAAAAAGAGTTAGTAAGATGCCCACAACTCACAAATATTGTATGATTATATTCGACGAAATGGCAATTACTCCGACTCTGACATACGATAGAACAAATGACATCATCCATGGACTTGTGGACAATGGACAAGAGAGACAAAAAGAATTTTGTGATCATGTGCTAGTTTTTATGGTGCGAGGAGTAGTTAAAAAATTTAAACAGCTCGTATCATTCACATTCTGCAAAGGAAGCACTAAAACAAATGATTTAAAAAGACAATTAATTAGTGTTATTATGAATGTTCAAGCCACAGGCTTAAAAGTGATCAGTACTGTTTGTGACCAGGGATCTTCTAATATGGCAGCTATAAATTTGTTATTAAACAGCACAAAGGCTAAATATTTAAGAAATAATAAAAGTTACACTGATGGGTTTTTTGAAATAAAAGGTAAAAATTTTTTTCCAATATTTGACCCTCCACATCTCATGAAGGGTATTCGCAATAACTTGATTAATAAAGACTTAGAATACAAACTCGATCAAAAAACATGCAAAACTACATGGAACCATATTTTAGCTTTGTATAGAAGAGGACCAGAGTACAAAGGAGTGCATCTGAAAATGGTCCACAAACTCACTGCACAGCATGTAGTTCCGAGCCTCATACCAAAAATGCATGTAAAGCATTGTACTCAAGTATTAAGTTTTTTGGGAGATTGTGTACGTACTCGTTTGAGAACACACCTGTAATACTTTGCTCCGTAATTTTTAGTGAATACTCATAATCAAAGTGCTTATTTAACGTCAAACTTACTACTAATTTGAAGAAGACAAACGAACAAAGATTGTAGTGAAAATTAATACCCGAAACTTTTTCGGTCCATATGGTTAAAAGCAAAAATATTTCTAAGTATTTATATCGGCTGGAACGGCACTGACCGTTGGGACAACGGACAACCCGTACACCGACTGCATCGGCCGTGAGGTGAGTCACTACGCCCTCACTGCTTATCGCACTTCGACTCGCTCAAACTATATAAGCCTACCGTACTTATTTAAAATTTATTTTGTCTCTCGACTGGCGGCCTGCGTTTAAAATGTCTACGACTTGCAGCGGTTGTAACAACAAAATTCGCAATCTTGGCTTCATGAAATGTTCCAAGTGTAATAAACTATATGATTTAATGTGTCTTAATATTACGGAGGAACACTTTAACACTCTTTCGCAAAAGTATAGAAATGAATGGATTTGCCCGTCATGTGTTTGCTCCCTACCAAAAAAAAGTAACCTGTTAACGCCAGTACGTTCCCCAGCGGCTTCCCTGAATGACGAATATACAATGAGCCTCAATGTCAACACCACAAGAGGGAATAAACAAAAATTGAAAAGCTCTGAGCTGCTTTCAAACGAAGACGTCGACTTAACTACATTAATTTCGGAAATACGCGACTTCAGGGACGAAGTTAAAGACATAGTACGCCAAGAACTGAAATTGCAAACATCTGCCATTACCAATTGCTTTGAAGTGAGGCTAGGTGAATTATCGAAGGCACTTGAGTCCAAAGACTTGGAAATCAGTTCATTAAAATCATTAGTTAATGAGTTACAGCAACAAATCGCCGTCCAAGACCAACACTCGATGCGAAATGAACTGGAGATTATTGGTATGCCTGAAGAAAACAACGAAAATCTCACCCATATCGTTCTCGCTACTTGTCAAAAGCTCGGAGTACAATTATCCGAAAAAGAACTGGATGAAGTGGTACGTGTAGGCCCTAAACGTTCCTAAGGCTCAAAATCATCTATGCCCAACTACAAACACCCGCGCCCAATCATAGTCAAACTACTGCGACGTAAAAAGAGGGATGAGCTTATAACGGCAGCCAGGGCCAGGCGAGGCTTGTCATCTGAGAACATTGTAAATAGCTCACCACAGAATATATATATTAACCTGTAAACTCTAAATACCTAAATATAATTGATATACTCCCGTGCGCTCGCGACCGCGAATGGCGGAAAGCGGAAAATTTTCCCTAACTTACAAATTTTGCAATATTTTCACTTTGAGACAATATTTATGGATAAAACTTACAGGAATTCTTCTTGAATGTACAAAGTATCAAATAAAATAATTTTTAGATGTTAGATATTGTAATAAAATTCATAAATTACCCTTCAAACACATAGTACTAGTAGATACTTCACTTTTAGTCACCATAAATCCACATATGACACACTCAAATATGTTTCGACACAAATGAAATATGTTTTGAATAGCTCATTTTTATTGTTATTTGCAATAAACATATACAATTAAATTCACAAAACACAAAAAACAACAAATAAAATAAATTCGAAGAAATGTATGGAGCAACACGCAACAATGTGACGTATGGAACGCCGGAAGAATAGAGTAATTTATTTTTAGTTTTTTCTTAGTAACATTGCCAGGCAAAGATATCAAGTCATAGAGCATATATTTGTCTTTGCTTCTATTATACATTACCTATTGCTTTTGGTTTTTTTTTAATTAAAAAAATTCTTTTTCAAAGGGTAGTACTTGTTGTACACATGTGTTCATCGTGCGAGCGAGCGTAAAGGTGTTTAGTTCTTGTACACAATAGTACCTCGCGAGAGCCTACAGGTGAACGGCTCACCAAGTCTAATCGCTATTTATTTCGAAACTCAAGACTGCGAGCAAAGAACCTGGGCTTCCAATTCTGTTGGGTACGCAACGGAGGGATCTATATCAAACAAGCAGAGAACAAACCAGCTATCCGTATTCTTTCCTACGAAGACCTGGATACCAAAATTGGCCCCGAAAGAGCAAGCGAACTCTCCCAAAAGTGATATTTTATTTTTATTTTTTGCTAAATTTACCGTAATCATACAAAATAGACTTATTACAATTTCTATTACTAGAACATGCATACACACTTTCACCATTGAGTTATATGTACTAGTACATAGTACATATAACTCAATGTCTTTCACACACAAAACGCACCGCACCAACATCACACTACACAATCATCAGTCCCGATTGTTCTGGCTCTCAATTAATGACTACTGTCCAAAATCGCTCTTGCAGTTAGTAGAATTATTTGTTATTATTAAGCGAAAGAATGTGTGACTTTCATGTTGATATAGACGAAACTTTGACAGTAAAGTGTCATTCCATTGAGAGCCTAGAGCAATGTCGTAATTTATTACCCGTTGGTGTCGACTTTAAAGTTTTAAATGTCAATATTAGGAGCCTCCAACGCAATTTTGACGGTTTTTTGATTTCGTTAGCCCGACTTAATGTTGATCCAGATGTGGTTATACTAACGGAGTGTTGGCTTGGTGTAAACCCCACGATTCCACAAATTCCAGGATATATTTCCTTTTACACAAAAAATAACCTAAATAAAAGTGGAGGTGTCACCGCATACGTTAAAGATTCATGGAGTGTAATATCTTCAGAACCGTTAAGTGACCAGTGCGATTGCCTAAAATTAAATTTAAATAATAAAATTACTATTCTAGGGATATATAGGTCTCCCTCTATTAATAATGTGAAAAACTTTATAGCCTTCATCGATAAATCATTATCGGAAATTAACAACAAGCATGCCGTGGTGTTGACAGGTGACTTAAATATAAATATAAACGGAGACTCACTTGATGATCAGTGCTCCGAGTATCTATGCTTGTTAGCAAGTCATCAACTGCTCTCTGCTATCTCGGAGCCGACCAGGGGCTCGGCCTGCCTGGACCACATCTTCGTTAGGGGTACAGATTCTGCTGTTGGTATAGTGTGCCATGCAGATCTTACTGATCATGACATTTGTTTACTTGGTACTACCATCAACCAGGCGAATCACCCATCTCGAATCCACGGTAAGGTCAAAATGGATTTTAATCGGATTGTTGACAAGCTTGAGTCGACTGATTGGTCATTGATAATGAATATGGAAGATGCTAACGAGGCAGCTGATAATTTTAACTCAATCTTAGAAAAGGCAATAAACGAAAACACAAGTTATGTGGTGCCCAAACGGTCAGATCGAGTTATAAAGCCATGGATAACTCCAGGCTTAATGAGATGTCAAAAACACCGTGACAATCTGCATCTCGAAGCCAGGAGAAACCCTAATAATACATTTATCCAAATCACTTATAAACGATACAGAAACTTCCTTTACGCGCTTCAACGAAAATTAAAGACCGAATACGAGAATAATCAAATTCAACAAAATAAAGATAACCCAAAAAAGTTGTGGAAAACGCTCAAAAATATATGTAATCTCACACGTAACACTACTGAGGCTACTGAATTGTTGTCTGTAGACAAAGACCCTGATTCCTCTCTAAACGCTTGTAACGAGTACTTCACTAGAGTTGGCAGAGAACTGGCTGATGACACGCTCAGAAGATTAAACACCCAAGAAGACCTGTTAGCTGCAGAATACAAACCAAGAGTGCTTTGCAAGGACTCCCTCTTTCTGCAGCCAACGGATCCTTATGAAGTTGGTACGCTTATTGACCAGCTAAAAAACGATACTGCACCGGGTATAGACAGCTGCACCCCAAGGTTGATTAAACAGATAAAACACATAGTTCTGCATCCACTTACCCACATATTTAATCTTAGCTTGTTATGTGGCGTTTTTCCTAATTGTTGGAAATTAGCAGTTGTTACTCCAATACACAAAGATGGGGATAAAAACTGTCCTAGTAATTACAGGCCCATATCTTTGCTAAGTATATTTTCCAAGTTATTGGAAAAAATTGTAAGCAAACGTCTCACCAACTTTATAGAAAATAATAATCTGCTCTCTGTAAACCAATTTGGCTTCAGGAGGGGTAAGTCCACGGAGGATGCGGTAGTTCTACTGACAGATGCTGTGTCTAGACATTTGGACAATAAACGCAGCTGTTTAGGTATCTTCCTAGATCTTGCTAGGGCCTTCGACACCGTCTCGGTCCCTATTCTGCTGCGGAAGCTTGAAACAAAAGGAATTAGAGGAGTGGCGTTGGCTTGGTTTCGTAGCTATCTCTTAAATCGGCGTCAATGCATAAGAGTGGGCTCACATACAAGTAAGCAATTAAAAATCAGTATTGGAGTTCCTCAAGGAAGTATTCTTGGTCCAATCCTTTTCTGCATTTACATTAATGACATCCTAGAATTACCCATGCAAAGAGCAGACGTCATATGCTATGCGGATGATACAGCCATTATATTTAATGATTTAAGTTGGGACAGCGTACTCGAGACGGCTCAAAAAGGCATGGTAGTGTTGAATAAATGGTTAAGTTCCAATTTACTAACTCTAAACTATAAAAAAACTAAGTTCATAGCCTTTCACAAAACTCTCGCATCAAAACCACTTTCGCTGGTAAACTTAGTAATTCACACTTGCGTATCTGAAGTACCCCCTTGCGGATGTAATACAATCAGCAACACAGATAACATCAGGTGTCTAGGAGTGATCATTGATGATAAGCTATCATTTAAAAACCATCTAAGCCGCTTGTCGGGTAGTGTTAGGAAAACCATTTACATAATGAAAGCTTTACGACGTTGCGCTACTAAAGAAACAATGAAAATGGTTTACAAAGCACTAACCCAATCCCTACTATTTTACTGCACGCTGGCTTGGGGTGGAGCTATCAAATCAAAAATGCTTGAAGTCGAGAGGGCCCAGCGAGCAGTACTAAAAGTAATGCTGTCTAAAAACTTTAGATTTCCTACTGACGAACTGTACAAGGAATGTAAGGTACTACGGGTTCGCCAAATCTACATTCTAAAGGCAGTAATACTAACCCACAGAAAAATTATAAATTCCCCGAATTATCTTAGCCTCTGCCAACGACGGATCTTTCGAGTGCCGATTCCCAATTCACACAGTAGCTTTTTCAAACGCCACTCACCATTTCTTCTGCCTAGCATTTACAATAAATTCTGCTGTCTCTTCCCAGATTTGAGGTCTTTGACCACAAGTAAAGTCAAACACAAAATAACAACCTGGCTGCTACATGCTTCTTATCAGGAAACGGAAAATTTACTTTCCTTTCATAGTTGACCCTATACATGCAAACGCGTAGACTAACACTCACTCACACACACGCGCAAGCACGATCCCCCCCCCCCACACACACACAAACACACTCACACAGACACACACACCACACACTCACACGCACGCACACACACACGTTCGCACGCACACAAGCACTCCTAGAGTAAATTAGCGAAAAAAGATTTATTTTTCGCTTTATTTTAATTTAATCGGAGTTCTATGTATTTATCGGTGTAAACGGTGTCAGTCAATGTTCCTGGTTCCTGCGATACAAGCCTAGAGCTTAGTGCAGAAACCAGTGTATTGCTTAATTATGTAGTGTTTTTTGGTTAAATAAATACATTTTCTATTCTATTTCTATTTCTATTTAGTGAAAGTGTTGGTTCAGGTATGGGATTTATGTCTGGTAAGTTTCACACCTTCCTCATCCTTGGTCCATATGCTTTTTATCATAATTTATACTGTGCCTCATTCATCTACTAATAGCTCACAATCAAATTGGCTGGGAAGCTACATACGTAAATTACATTCATAAAAAGTGCTTTTACAAGTTTTTATTAAATGAAGATTCCTTTTTAGTGTTTAATGTATTATGAGTGTATTTAGAAGTATATACATTTGTTTCATATATATAAATTCAACATGTGGTGGTATATTGCTAGTCATGGGTTATAACTATGTTCTAAGACTTGTCCTTCTTATGTAGGAAGACCCCCTAGTTGTGGTGCCACAGTCTTCATGAATTTTGATATTTGCTGTCTAATTCCATACTATACGTACATTTTAGTTCGTATAAACTTTTGCGGCTACTGTCATTAAACAGATTCTAGTTTATTAGGTCACAGCCTTTTTAACTGACTACGGCAAAATTAAAAGGAGGGTTATGATTTTACATAGTTTGCTAAAATCGTAATCCTTCATTTTTGCAAGCTATGTATGTTATATCTATTCCCTTTTACCATATCTAAACTACTCGTCGTATTTTGACAAATGAGGTGTACTCAATAAATTACATTCCTAAATTACTTATATTACCTTTAAGTATTTATACATAAACTGTAAAAAAAGTTGTGGGCAATATATGTTGTAGTCGGGTTTTAGTATTTAGCTTTCTTTTTACTAACTTCAAAAAGGAGGAGGTATTCATTTAAACTGTATGTTTTTTTTATGTGTGTTAAGCTCATAACTTTTCTGTGGGTGAACGGATTTTGATGATTCTTACTTTATCTGAAAGCTGGTGCTTCTTGTGTGGTCCCATATAAGTTAAATCAAGATCTGATCAGTAGTTTTTGAGTTATCTTTTTATAATATATATTTAATTAACTTCAAATACATTGATTCGGTTGTATTGAAGTTGGTTGTACAATTTTTTTTTAATTTTACCACTTGTTATGTTTGATCAAATACTTAAATGGTCAGCATTGAAACAACAATATCACTATATAAAATCGTTAACCTTCTTTTCTATTTTTATTTCAGAAATGGGAAAACTACCTGAGGAATCCTGCGAGACAGCTGATATTTTAATGTTTTTTGACAAACTGTTTGATTCAGTGAATGGAAATTATAGTAAACCCAGAAAAAGAAAACTATAGAGAAGTGCTGTAACACCAAAATCACCTCATTTAGAATTTTGGAATAGCAGTTTACCTGTTTTAAGATCCATGAAATTTATAACAAAGGAAGGGAAAAAAGGGACAGTGCCTTCTATATCCAGTTGGATAACTGGGTTTCAAAAAATTATAAAATTTTTACAAGATCAGGGTGTTAACTCTCTATTGCTGAGAAATTTCAATCAAGACCCCCTGGAAAACTTTTTTGGTGCAATAAGAGCTCATGGTGTACGAAATGTAATGCCCACGCTAGTAATTTTATAAACTTATAAAACTTTATTAATTAATAATTTAACTTCTCCCCATTCTGTTGGAGCAAATTGTGAGGACGACAAAACGAAACGCCTTCAGTCGTTAAAACGTTTTTTAAAAAATGACTAAAGTATTGTATAAGTATGAAAAAAATGATATTAATGTGGATGAAAATCATTTGAATATTAACTTAGTTGATACAACTAGTATGTTAGCAAGCAATTCTTCGGTAGATAAGGAGAGGTGTGCAGCAATAAGCTACTGCTGTGGTTGGCTGGCACAGTCATTAAAGAGAGTTTACAAAAACTGCAACACATGCAAAAACAATTTAGAATCGGACAGCATTGAGAATTTTCATTCATTTATAAAAACAAAAGAATACACAAACAACAAAGCTTTGATGTGTTATCCAACCAAAAATTTGTTTGAATATTTTTGCCAGTTAGAAAATATATGTAATGAGATTTTAAAAACGAATGGGCAGAGAACAAATGTTTCAGATTATATTTATAAAATGATTTCCACAGTAAATTTACAGTTATCTTTTCTCACTTGCCCTCAGCATAAAGATATATTAGCAAAAAGCTTGAGCTTGTTAAACAAAAGTATAGATTTTTTTAATAATAATTGGTGCAAAGAAATAAATAGTATCATGTGTGGAAAGGCTATATTTTGCGACGAAGATGACGATTTCAAAAACTTGGCTTATGATTACTTTGTTAAGCATAGGAAGAAACCACAAAATCAGTCTCAAAATGTAGTTTCTTAAAATTAAGCTGTTTATAGTGAAACTAGCGCCACTAAAATATCTATTAATTCAAAAAAACATTGATTTAAAAAACTAGTAAATAAGTAAAACCATTTGAACTTAAATACTTATCATGGGGGTTAATTGGGAACAGAATTTATTATTACTTTTCTTTTAGTTTTATTAATATTGATAAGAGATATAAATTTACATACTTAATTAATAATAATAATATTGTGAGAGTTGTATGGAAGGTTCATTAACTAGTTCACTTACCATTTAAAAATGCAGATCAGTGTTATAAGAAAATCTGTTTCTCAGCATAAATAACAAACTATTTTTAAGTTTGATTTCTTTGATTCTATGTGAACTTTTGATGTGGAAAATCGCGAAAATGGACTCTATCAAATTACGGAAAGAATAACAAAAACTGTATGAGTTATTTAGAAAGATTTTTTTAGATAATATTGTTGTTATGTTTTGTTTCCTCAATATTTGAATTTTTAAATAATGTTGCTCGTTTCTTTTACTATGATATTTTAAAATATAAAACTATAAAGTTATGTAAAAGCTGTAGCCTAACAGGGTTTCCTTGCGAACAATCTAATAAACTTGATGAGCATATAAATTTTAGTGTTGTGTATAAGTTAATATAAAAGTTATTTTATTACTACGTAATTAGTTAAAAGCAACCACAAGTTTTTTAAAAGAATTTCTAAATTTCGGTGTACATTACACCGAAATTTAGAAATTCTTTTTTGCTTTCATTTATTTATTATTATTATTTTCAACATATTTTCTAAAATTGTGAAATAAAAATGTTAATAATACTGAAAATCTTTCTTTTTGCCTAATAATCCCACAATTTATCGAGAGTATTTATGCCGGTTTCTAAATAACATACAGTTTTTTTTATTTAGATATCGACAAAATACTTAATAAAAATAATATGGAAGGAGTAGTATAGAGGTATATATTATATCTATAGTTATGTAGAGTTGAAGTAGTAGTTAATAAACTAGCTTTCAGGCGGCGCTGTTGTCGCGGCCAATTTTTACGTTAGAGATTCTTATCTATTTCCGTATATAACTTTTATCTATGGCGCGAAGTGAGCGATGGAGCTGAATGTGAACACTCACTGCCGCTCGCGCTACCCGTCCTTTGACTTCCGCACGAAAAACCGACATTTGAGGGATCGTCGGGCAGTGGCAGCGGCAGCGGCAGTGTCAGCGCAAGTAGCCTGTTTACATACTGCCCTGCTCACTTCCCTGCCCAACAACGCTGAATGTAAATGGGGCATACGGGCTTTGATTATATTATATTTGACTGAGCTAGCTCAGTATGCAGAGTAATGAACAACACAGAGAGCATTGCTTACTTCTTAAATAAATCTTTCTTATTTATAATATTAGTTCCTACAGATTATAAATTCTGTACTTTATTCGTTAAGTATAAAATATTGTTCGAAAAGTTATTGAATTGATATCGATTTTTTTTCTTCTTAATTGGTGCATCGTACGTAAAGAACCTCATATAACTGAAAATGTTTGTTCTTGTGAGTCTTACAAGATGCCGTAATGCAAATTGCATAAATAATTAAGAAAAAAAACCAAAAAGTCGGTGATTGTCTTAATTTACATACACAGTACCTATCCCCATAGTGGGGATAGGTACTGTGTATGTAAATTCTCACAAGACTACTCCGACTGGTCAATCACTTCACATCCGAAGTATTTGGGTTTTTCTTAATTATGTACTTACCCCATGCTTTCGGACAATACATTGACTACTCTGTACATACTTTTCCGACTCGATCTTGATATTTACATTTTTAGTGTTTATCACTTGAAACTAGAAAAGTATAAACGATCAGTTTGGCTAATGTAAATGAGTAAAAATGCAGCCTATTAGGCAGCCTCAAACAAAAAATTACCTTACAAAAAATATAAGTAACCTCAAAATACAACATTCGAGCAGCGTTCATGCGATAAACTCTCTTTGTTTTACCACTTAGGTAACATTTATTTCTTTTCCTTTTCACATTTATAGTCACTTAAACGCGTATAAAACACTAAATTAACGATTTTCGCTACAGACACAATGACTGTTGTCACCTAACGTCACACGTCGAAGCGCCTGGTAATTTATTACGGCAAATTTTTATCTGGCGATATACAATATTATTATCGGGTGTTTTTAATTAAAACGAATTATGTTAATAAATAATATTTTGTATCGAAAATAAAGATGGCAGGCACCTTCGGAATCACAATACAAACACTTTTAAGTAAAAGAATTTTTCCTAAATTAAAATTCACAGAGTTTTGGAAGAACAATCATTTTTAAATATCATTTCTTAAAATTTTTTTTATTTGTTGGTATATTCATTTATTTTAAAATTTTAAAACTGCGGGCACCTTGTGAAGGAACCGAACAAACCTACAATAAATGTCTTAACGCTTAGAATTACTTCAGGTCAAAGTTGTAGTGAAGAGAAATACATTAAATTTCGCCAGTTCTCTTCGTATTCGGCCTTAAAGAGTACCTCCCACCCTACCTCTATTACGTACTTACATAATTCCCGTCACCATTTATCCTAACACCACTACTCCAAACACCACAACACTAGGAAAGACACACCTCCGTCGCTAATATTAAATATCCTTCAGACTGAAACAAATCAATTCAGTGGCGGTGTAAGATTATTCGCTTTTTTACTTCTTTTAAAAACATTGCATCCATACTAGGAGTTTCTAATGTATCTGGTTTATGTGAATCTTCTATACATATGAAGTTTGATACCGTTTGTAGTTATATTAGTCGTGTGATATGCCGGCTCTAATGAGAATCGGCTCTGTAAAAATACCGCACTGTGTATCTTGTCTTATACGTGAGACGCCAATAGCATGGTTTCGGTGCCACGCTTCCCTTCGGACGTGCCGTGTCCTCGTTAGCCTAGCCTCGGTAGCCTCACTACAAGTGTGCATTAACACTTTATTAGTTTTAGGTATTATGATGTAGTTTTAACTAAGGCTAAAATTCTTTGAAACAATTTCTAAAATATGTGTAAAGTATAAGGTGTAGCTCAGGGACAGCTGGTTGCAGGTCTTCTCTCATTTCTAAGAAGATTGTGTAGCAATAAGTCCATTGAGATACTCCCATATCCAATAAGTATTAAATCAATTTCAACCTACTTCACATGTCCTCGAAACATTTCCCAGACATGTAGGTTTCCTCACGATGTTTTCATTCACTGCCGCAAGCATATGGTAAATCGGTACTTCAAACTGCAAACTAAATATTTCATTGATATCGTTGGGTTGCTCTCATACTGACGGTAAATGTCCCTGATCCACTTCGTTTTAAAGTGATGATACTTCCAGGAATACGACGTTGCACACAGTCATTAAGAAATAAAATGATGATCATCGAACCAATATCGTTATACAAATTAGTTTCACAAAGTGTGCTACTGCTTTATCTTCAGTTGTTGCGGCATAAAAAATCACTTCATTATAGGTATAATAGACTGGCCCACTAGATGGAGTGACGCCCTGTTATGACACACAAGAAGTCGATGGATGCAGGTGGTTCAGGACCTTTATAGTATTCCGTAGGGGAGGCCTATGTCTGAAGTGGACTTATTAAGGACTGTAATGATTTTTTTTTATAGGATCGAGTAACAAACGAGCACACAGTCCACCTGATGGTAAGTGGTTGCTGTGGTCCATAGACATCTACATCTATCCTCGATTACGAATCAAAATGCAAAATAATGACGACATAATAACACAAGTATTTTTGCAGAAGAGATTTAGACTTGATTTTAAAATATTTATGACTTAGAGCAAACAGCGTCCAATTTGCTTTTGAATCATCCAAGGTGTTTTTAGCAAACTCGGAAACACTTTTGTTGCACAAAAGGCAAAATACGTTAATAATTCAACTGTGATTGTCATTCGCATTGTTACATTCGCGTAACGCTTTTACAATGAACTGAGAAGGTTTTCTCTGCAGGCGTGAAAATAGGTCGATTGTCAGCTGTTGTCAAATAATTGATATTGAGCGCTTCTTAGAAATTTATTCGTACAGAAAATTCTTTTTATATATTTCTTCAACATATAGCAAATTACGATTTATTTGAACACTGATTTCACCCATAAGGTGCTGAGACATTTTTGTCCGTGGAAGAAAAGGAGAGATCTCCCACTGAGCAAGGTGTTCAGCCAGGGGAGCGGCCAATGCTGCGGGTGTCAGTATAGAGCTGTTCTGTATATAGCGCAGTACTTCGGAACTTTGAAAGCGTGATTTAGTTTTCGGTGCGTTTCGCTATAGGCGCGACGACAGCGCCACCACAGTTTTAAGGAGAGGTTTTGCCTTATACGCCACGCTTGGCAGGTGGATTAACGATTGTACCTACCATAGTATCTATCTTCTCTTCTCTACCACGTTTTAAAATATCTCATAAGAGGATGGAAATAGACTTCTATCACATTACAGCTGCAATTTAAAGCCCTTAAAGAAAGAAAAGAAAAAACTTGCAAGAAAATTATTTTTAGAACACAGCACGCAGCGAACTCTTCATTATGCAACCATTGTCACTGCACTATCACGAAATTTGTTGCTTTTGCAATTGAAGCGAATCTTCTTTGAAAATATTTACTTTAATGAGCGAATTTCCATGTTTAGTAGTTTTTAATATAGACTAGTAATCCGCCAGGATTCACATTATTAGATTTAAAAAAATCATTAAAGACAATGTATTTCATAAATTTTTGAATTCTCAAATAAATCATGTCATATTTACACCTGAATGGTATACAAAAAAAAAGCTCAACAAAAGACAGTTATTTCGATATTACAGTCACTTCAATTTTATTCAAACTGTAACGCTCCCCTCCTCCCCCCACAATGTATATATATATATATATATATATATATATATATATATATATATATATATATATATATATATATATATATAAACATAACATAAACACTCACGCCTGTCACCCAGAGGGGTAGGCAGAGACTACAGACTTCCATTTAGCACGATCCTGACATACCTTTCTCGCCTCTTCCACATTCATATACCTACGCATACATGCTCGTCGGTTAAGGGTACTCTTAATTTGGCCCATTTTTAGTATATCGCCAATTTGGTCGACAAACTTCCGCCTAGGACGTCCCTTTCCGACTCTTCCATTCACTTCTGCAACATATATTTGCTTTGTCAGTCTTTCCGCATTCATTCTTTCTACATGACCAAACCACCGAAGCATTCCTTTCTTAATCCTGGTCACCGCATCATCTTGCAAACCACACTCTTCTTTTATCACACAGTTTCTCACCCTGTCACTCAGATTCAGCCCTAACATACTCCTTAGCGACCGCATTTCTACCGCATTTATTCTACTCTCGTGCTTCTTCTGCCACACCCAACTTTCACTGCCATACGTTAAAGTAGGGACTAATACAGCACTGTGAATTGCCATACGTGCCTTTTTTGACACATTCTGACTTTTCACAATAGAGTGTAGAGCCCCATTTACTTTATTTCCTGCATTCACTCGTCGTTCAATGTCCTTATCATATCTCCCATCCCTGCTGAATACACATCCCAAATATACGAACTCATCCACTTGCTCAATTAACTCTCCTTCTATTCTTATTTCACATACCGTTTTGCTTTCATCTCTTTCAAAAACCATCACTTTCGTCTTACTTGCGTTCACTTTCATTCCCCTTTCTTTTAATGACCTGTTCATTAATGTAACCATCATTTGCAACTCGGCCGCCGACGACGCAAGTATGACTTGATCATCGGCGTACAAAAGGCATTTGATGGTTAACTCACCCATTCTTACCCCGCATTCTTCAACTTTCAAATTTTCCAAACAGCTGTCCATAAATAGGTTGAACAGCCACGGGGAAGCTACACAGCCCTGTCTGACACCTTTATGGATGCCAAACCAGCCCGAGTAGACCCCGTTGATTCTAACACAAGCACTCGAGTCCCTATACAGAGACTTTAATGCCTGTATCAAACCAGCGCTCAACCTAAATGCGTTCAGCGTTTGCCATAACACATCCCTGTCCACTCTGTCATAAGCCTTTTCCAAGTCCATGAACGCACAAAAAACTCTTTGGTTTTTCGCCAAAAACTTCTCCGCGATCATGCGCATGGAAAAGACTTGATCTGTACACCCCATTCCCTTTCTAAATCCCGCTTGCACATCCCAAATTTTTTCATCAGTTTCTTTCATAACTCTTTCAATTAGTACCTTAGCATACAGTTTTCCCACAATGCTAAGAAGGCTGATACCACGGTAGTTTTTACAGTCCTGCTGTGACCCTTTTCCCTTATATATTGGGATTATCACGGCTTTGCACCAGTCTCCCGGTACCCGCTTTAGTTCCCAACATAAATTAAACAAGGTGTACAGCAGGCCTGCCACCACGTCCTCTCCAGCCCTTAGCATTTCGAGTGAAACTCTATCATATCCGGCTGCCTTACCTACTTTCATGCTTTTCATTGCTTTCATTATTTCATCCATACTTATCTCCCTATCTCTTTCATCTTCTTTCGGAATTTCTATTTCATTTAGTTCACACTTCTCCTCACTCATAAATTCGCTTTCAAAATATTCCTTCCATCTCTTTAGACTCAACACTTCATCATTCAGGATACAGCCATTCTCGTCTCGTATCGCATTCAATCTAGGCTGTTTTGTATTTCCCCTGGTATTTCTTACGAGTTTCCAGAACATTTTAATATTTGCCTGGAAGTTATCCGATATTCTTCTATCATTCCTATCCGTTCTTTCTTGCTTTTTCCTTTCAACTAATTCTTTTACTCTCTTATTTAAACGTTTAAACTCTGCCTTTTTCCTTTCATTCTCATCATTCTTACCACCAGAGTTACCAGCTTTGGTCGCTAGTAAATCTAGCCATGCTCTCTTCTTTGCTTCAACTTCCATACGTACCTCGTCATCCCACCATAACGTATTGTCTTTCCTTTCATTCATTCTCTTACTAACACCACATACTTCGGTAGCTGCATCCACTAAACCTTTCTTAACATTATGCCACACATTCTCCAAGTCTAACTCATTCACACACAACTCATCCAAATTACTTATATTTTCTCTCAGTCTGCATTTGTACTTGTCTTTCACATCTTCATCTTGTAACCTCTCAATTCTTATACGCTGTAACGCAGTGGTAGACACAGATGTCCTATGCCGCCAACGTCTGAATAAACCCCTAATTCGGCATAAGACCAGGTAGTGGTCCGTCCCTACGTTGGACCCCCGGTAAACCCTTGTATCCACTACTGCGCTCCTCATTCTTTCATCCACAGTTATGAAATCTATCATGCTTCTATCATCACCTCTTTCCCAAGTGTACATGTGAATCTTCTTATGACGAAAGAAAGTGTTCGTCACAAAAAGATTCCTTTCCACACATACGGTGAGGAGGCTTTCACCATTCTCATTTATACTTTCATCACCAAACGTTCCCAATATCCTTTCATAACCAAGCCTCCTCACCCCAACCCTTCCATTAAAATCTCCTAGCATAATAATATTTTCATTTCCCTTACACTTCATTAGCACCATCCTTACCATTTCCCAAAACTGCTCCCGGATATAAGTGGGCTTAGACATGTCTGGGGCGTAGACCCCTAACACAAACAACTTCTTTAAGCCCACTTTCATTCGTATCCATAGCAGTCTTGGGCTTACACATTCATACTCTTTCACACATTGGCCCATTCGTTCTGAAAGGATGATTCCTACTCCCTGGCATGCCCGCTCGATCTCGTCTACACCAGACCAGTATGCGGTATACATGCCAAGTGCAGTGACATCCTTCCCCTTCCTTTTCGTCTCATTTACACATAATACATCTATTCCTCTATCATACATCATATCGCATACTTCATCCATTTTATCATTCATTGCCCCACATACATTCAACGTAGCCAGACGGGCCTCTGCAATCCACTTTTCGCCTCTCTGGGAGACAGAACGTGACGGGTGGCGAACCTCGTCGCCGGTTTTCCTCCCGGAGATTCTTCGCACCCCTGCCCCATCAAAGGGGCGCCGGGAACTCGGGGCCATTTCTTTTACTTTTTGCCTCATGGTGCGAAAACTAGGGCGTGGCATATTTTACGCCGCTACCACACGGCGAGTAGCCGAGTCTGTTCTTTCGGCTTTGTCGCTCTTTTAGCACCACCCGGGGGAAACGTGTAGGGTGGGCCTAGGATTAGGTGGTCGAAGCCTACGGACGCGAGCGACTTATCCCCCTATGAAATATTTAATATATATATATATATATATTAAATATTTCAAAAACATTATAGATATGTGACCAGGATAAATAAGATATGTTTTGATCTTTCTAACGGATCTTTCAAAAGGTCTAATAATAGGCCGCCCATATATCCATCGCCCATTTTTGCACGTGATCACTATCAAGCTATTTTTCAGTGAGTAGCTTTATTTTGATGAGACGCCCAATAATTTCCTGTACGAAACTCTCAATTGTGGTAGCTAACAGAACTAGCAAGGATAAAATATGTTGATTTGATGATTCTCAAATATTTATTACCAACTGAATTTTTTTTTGTTAAATCTCAAGATAATTATCTAAATTATTCGAAAAAATATTTGTCCTACAAAATCCATGGTTTGATCAAAGAGTCCCCTCTATCCAATATGTATCGATAACGAGGTCATCATAAATGATTACTAACCAGCTGATTTTTTTTTTGTTTTTACTTAGTCAATATTTATATAAAGACATATTGTCCTAAAAATTGCGTGGTACGTTATCCCGGTCCTACGCTCAAAAGTAGAAGTACAGATCCTTGATGTAAAAATAATTAAGTACTATCAAGCTGAATCTTCGTGAATAGCTTCGTTTCGATGAGTCGCCCAACAATTTCCTATGCGAAAATTCTCAATTGTGGTAGCTAACAGAGGTAGTAAAAAAAATTGTGTCGCTTGGGTTTCTGTATTTTGCTACTACAGCTGAGTCACACCGGTACGGCGGTACGCATGCGCAGAGCATTGCTTACTCCGTATTAGGTATCCCACGTTAGTGTCGACCATAAGCCTGCAAACATTTTCTCAGTCGACCACGTGTTTTATTTTGCTTGAGAAATTATTTCAAAAAATGTTCTTTGTGGTGGAAAATAATTATGGAGTGTTTTTTGTGTAATTTCTTTTGTGAAAACCCTACTTTTCGAGAGAAAAGAGAAAAAGGTCTTTACTGTTTTACTTTTCGAGAGAAAAGAGGAAAAGAGAAAAAGAGAGAAAGGTGTCTCATGAAAGGTAAGTCGATCGAATATTTATTTACTTTAATTTTAAAATTATTGAAAAATAATTTATTAAGTTCATATTTTCACGTAATTATGTAAAATCGAGCATTCGCATTGTAACATTCTATTGTAGCATTGTATTATTGTTAAATTCTTTAAACAATAATTTTTGATAGTATATTATATTTTAAATATTTTCTTATTTAATTTTTTGTCATTTAAATTTATATTTTTGTATCACTATTTGACTAAATATTAATTTAATATGGAATAATTTTTTGAATGTCGATGATGCTATGTGATATTTATGTAGATACTGTATTTATTTGCATGTTTCTCAAATAAACAATTTTAAATTTTTTTTAATAATTTCTCATACACAGCACTGAGCCAGCTTCGACACTCAACTTCTTCTAAACTTCTTCGCTTTAACGTCTGCTGAAAATGTACAACCGGACCCATTGCCATGCACTTCACGGTTAGTTAATTAAATATTTTTTTTTATTTGTTATATAATTTATTTGTATTATATAGGTAATTTACTTAATTTTTTCATGTTATTACAGAGTCAGATATTACGAGTGAGGAAAGTGAAATAGAAGATGATTGTTCCCGAACCCAACGTAGGTGTTATAGGAGGCCGGATCGAGAGAAGCCTCGATTCCTCCCTTCTGTTTCAGAGCCCGAACGTTTACGGCACGCCCTGGTTCCTTTTCACCGGACTTATGGAAAACAGCATTGGTGACACCCAAATTTTTAAAAGAGGTAGCAAGCTGGAACCATCCCATTACAGACCCATCAGCTTAACCAGTGTGGTCTGCAAGGTTATGGAGAAAATTGTTGTAAAGCATATTAGAAACTTCCTCTCCAACCATGAAGTTATTCCTAATCAGCAACATCAGATGAATCTGATGAAGATTAACTTCTTTATATATATATATATATATATATATATATATATATATATATATATATATATATATATATATATATATATATATATATATATGTATATATATATTATATTATATATAAATATATATATAAAAAATACTGCCTTTTTTTACTTATTTACTGAACTGATAAATCTTCGCTACTAACATCGCTGTCATCTTCTATTTCACTTTCCTCACTCGTAATATCTGACTCTGTAATAATTATATAATAGTATATATATAATTATTACAGAGTCAGATATTATAATGTTATATATATATATATATATATAAACACATATATATATATATATATATATATATATTATTTATACATACATAATATATATATATATACATACATAAACTTTTGTAACAATTTTATTAAAAAATAAAGTTATTTAAATTTTAAAAAAGCTTTTTTTACTTTATCTTATTTTACAGATAGAAAAACGAAAAAATGACAATTCTTGTCGGACTAAATCATACGTGGTAGAGCCATGCTGCAGTAATATTAGAAGTATAGTTGTAGCAGGAATGGGTCGGCTCGACCGGGGAAGGACCACGCTCTCACAGAATACCAGCGCGAAATAGTAGCTTAACGCTGCTGTTTTTCGTATGGTGAGTGTAGAGAACCGGAGACCATTTTGACTGGAAACGAGGCATTCCATCCTAGTCCTCACGGGTGACAACGCATCTGCATTGATCTGTAATCAAGGATAGATGTAGAAGTCTATGGGCCGCAGCAACCACATACCTTAGGTGGACTGTGTGCTCGTTTGTCACCCTATCCTATAAAAAAAATTATACAAAATACCCGATACAAGGGATTCGCGCTCCTACATTTATTTAAAAAAATGTACGAGGCACACGGCTTCACACACGCCGTGCGCGGTGAGCCGCCAACCATTTTGATGCACTCCCCCGAAGGGAACGCTAATTCGGGAACTGGACCGTAGTGCACTGCAAAATAACTGGCGAACCAGTAAAAGAGGCTTGGCCCCTTGTAGTACGTAAGCACAAACATCGACCGAAGTCGCGCATGTCAATGTGTGTAAACGCCACACAGAATACGAACGAATCCAGCCACAGTGAATGTACGTCACATGTCTCAGGCTATTAGGCACACTGGCCGTAAGCCCTCCGTGAGCGCCACCACATGCCAGACCGCCGACCCTGCAGACGTGATGTAAGTGTATGGCATCACCACCGATTGCAAGATCAGCACGGCTACTAGCCGCAGAGCGTGTCATGAGTCTACCGCTTACCTCAAGGGAATGGGGTCCCACGTTGTTCGGCTTTCGGCCGCAGCCTTGAGAGTCCCCCCGCCAGCTACCACCCGCATGAGGTCGACACATATGCTCCACCAACCAATACAACGGCAGATATAGCCGAAAGGCAGTTATAAGATGTTAGTAATAATTTGCCATCAGAAAGGTTTTGTGTCACTGACGTTGAGTAAATGCATTTTCGATCATGTTTGTCTCACCCACCAACAAGTTGCCTTCAATCATTCAAAGGTGGGAAAGTTACAGAGATATATTATTATGTTGTTATATAAAACATCATAGAGGGCAGATAGTCAGCAGCTCCGTAATGAAGGGACCCGACTTGGGCAAAGCTACTTGGGTGTGAGTCAAACCAAGATGCAGAGAGCGCCATTGAGAATAGCGCCCCACCAAACAACCATCGCAGAGACGCAATGCTGCAGAACGCAACAAGCATCAATACGACTATCGTCGGGCTTACACCATCCCAAGGTCCCCCATACATCCCAGCAGACATCACCACCCGCATACCTCCATCGACCAGAACCACAAGAGTGCGTCGAATCAGGCGCAGCGCACCCGCAGATCCATCACAAGACGCAATACCGCAAGTAGTAGTAAGCATCAATGCAACTATCATACGGATGGCGCCCCCTCACAACACACCCACATGATCCCTATCGAATTTGGTAACAAAGTTTGTATTGTTGTTAACTAAAAAAAATCACCAACGTATCATAGTAGCACGCTACTAAGACGCCAGTGAACGAAACTTCACGTATCATAGCGCTAATGCACTAAGACATGAAGTTCAGTATGCTGGTTACATTTAAAAGTGCTACCAAACACACTCCCAATCCCAATCCGAAAGATAGACGACGAATCGCTATGCGCTACGACGCCGCCCACAAACGGTATGGGTGTGCGATGTCCACGGGAAAGCCGTATTGCTACAACAAACCCGCTTACCACCAGCACTAAGATATGTCTAGGACACATCGGTTAACGAGTCCAAGTTTACTTCGGACCAATTGCTCGTGAAACAGCATACATGCCACCATAATATTCCTTTTCAAGTCCCTAATAAGGACTAGTCATTTTGCTACAGTACTAGGAGCAGTCGGTCACCCGACCACCCCATATAACGCTTATGCATCATAGAGACCTTCTATAGTAATGCTTTTGTATCATAGGCCTTCCTTTCATAAGTCATTAGTTAGAAGATTACAGTTTTGTGAGTTGAGTGTTGATCAGACCCATTGACGATATTTTTAAAGTGGTGCCTAATGTGAATATGGCGAAATCCGTAAACGAATTATTAACGAACTAAATTCTTATTTTTATTCAATTAATTCTGTGAATATTTACGTTTTTAATTAACTTCATATATTTTTGTAACTGACAGCAATTTAAATTACCTTCCCTAAGGCTTTGCCTCATTCGTAATGAAACGCGAGTAATAATATTCAGAGCCCGTATTTTTAAAAATAAGAGGCAGCAAAATTGGACAGATAGTTAAACTATATTTTAAAGAGCCTTTAAAAGCTACAGAAACATTCACGAACATGAAATTTACTTTTATATAATATTCCTCGAAAAAATATAGTTTTTATCTAGTCTTTATGAAAAATTTTGCAGCGGCGTTCGGAAATGAACCATGTCCTTACTCCCTTGTTTTAACGCAATTTAAATAAAGTTATCAAAAGTTGGATCATAATATTTAATTGCAATTAAATTGGTAATGTAGGTTTTTTTTAAAATTTCAAATATATGTATTCAACCTACTCTACTTGATGGTAAATGGATGCTGTGGTCCAACTACTATATCAATCCTCGTTTCCAGTCAAGGGGTTCTCTACACGCACCACACGCAACACAGCATTATTCTGCTGTTTCGCTTTAGTATTCTGTGAGAGCGTGGTTCATCCTCGTCCAAGCTGACTCATTCCTGCTTCAGATAAACACAGCCGCAGCGTGGCTTTGCCACGTTAAAAGGAATGACTAAAAGTGGACTTTTTTCAGTTTGATGGAGGAGTAGAAGGATGATTGAGAACTGTCAAGCTATAATCAACTCTCAAGGTACTCGTAAGTTTTGATATGTGAATGATAACAAATACTTTGGAGCATACGGTCAGAAAATTCCGAAAACGCACTGGAGCATCGCAAACTAACAGTCCCCACAGCTCTCTCAACGATCAGAGGAGTCCATCCCTAGGTGTAGAACAAATATAGACAGTAATTTTACTAACTTTAAGTTCTCTGTACTATTTTAGACTGGTAATCTGTGAGAGCGTGGGCCTGCTAGCACACCCATTTGTTATACAACCATATTATACCTGCAGCGTGGCTCTATCACGTAAAACCTGTTAACGAGGCATTCCGTCTCAGTTCTCAGGGTTGATAACCCATTTGCTTTGTGGCATGTCGATGGGTCACAACATTCACTTACCAACAGGTGGACTGTGTGTTGTTTTGTGACTCTTATACTATAAATAATATAATTACAATTTATTAAACTAACTAAACTTTATAATTTATTTATTAAAAAGTTTTTCAAAAGGAGTTAGTAATTAATTATACATAAAATTTCAATCTCAATTATACTAAAGAATTTTTATAAAAAATATTAAAATTTAAAAATATCTTATTAAATATTATAATAAATCTAAGAAATAAAATAATTTATACGAATTACATACTACCGAAGGAGCTTTTGAGTTTTAAAAAAAAACTTATTATAATTTCTTCGCCCTGTTGAGACTTATCATCATCATCGACGTTATAGCCCTTCACACACGCAACAAAGCACGATCCTGAGTCATTTGCATTCATAATATCATAAACATACACCTGTCACCCAGAGGGGTAGGCAGAGACTACAGACTTCCATTTGGCACGATCCTGACACACCTCTCTCGCCTCCTTCACATTCATATACCTACGCATACATGCTCGTCGGTTGAGGGTACTCCTAATTTGGCCCGTTTTCAATAAATCGCCAATTTGGTCGATAAAGTTTCGCCTAGGACGTCTGTTTCCGACTCTGCCATTCACTTCTGCCGGGCTAGCATGGGCAGGAGAGAATATATCCCCGGGGAAAGGATAAAATTTTTATCCCTGCGAGCATGGGCAAGAGACAAAAATTATATCCGCCGATTATATCCACTGACAAGAGATAAAATTATCTTATCTCTATAGTATATCCCCGATTGACATAACGAGTAGACATATATCTCCCCGTACGTAGCATGGGGCCGAGGGAAAGAGAAAAAATTATCCCTTTTTGACATTTGAAAGGGGCAATTTTATCCTCTTTCGCGGACGTGGGTTTAAGTTTATCTCCAAACCATTTTAATACAAAAAAATATGTCTCGAGCCTATTGCAACTACATTTTCGTGTCAGAAATTGAAAAACAAGAAAGAAAATTACATCAGTGATCGATACGTGATCAGAATACTTAATCTATTGGAATTCTCCGACAACGAATTTCTACGCCGGTTTTGGATGCTCAAAGATTGTTTTGTATTTGTGTAAAGAACTCTATGAGGCTTTAAAGCCTATTAATTCTGTGGATGGACTACCAGTGCATATTGAAGTAAGCATCCATTACAACCACCTTGTTCAAAAATATCGTATATTTGCAATCAATACATGTGGCTTATGTAACTTATCTTAATATTTTTTCTAGGTAGGTAGTTTACATCTTTCAGTTTCTAGGCAGATGATAGTTACCTACTAGAGAGGTACGATTCAAGACCATGGCATGGCTGTTGTTCAAACAACAAATAATCAGCAAATACTTGACCTAAATTATTGGGGCCATCATTAGAGTGTGTGGAGCAATATACTTTAATTAGCCTCTTGTGTAGGTAAATACAAGTTTCAGTGCATCTACTTCTTTCATTTTATTTTTGACTAATACTGAAGTAAATGTCATTTTCGGGCATATAACAAGTAAGGCATAATATTATAATCTGCTTTGTGTTTTGTCATCTGTATATTTGTTTGTGGTGTACAATAAAAGTATATTCATTCATTCATTCATTCAAGTCAAAATGTAGCTAGAGGATACCTAGCAGAGCATGGTCTGCCAGATCTTCTTAGGGCTATTGACTGCACCCATGTTGATATATTTCACCTACCACCCCAGACTGGGGTTTAGTACAAGGAAAGGGCGGTCTACAATTCTAATTTAAATTGTTCAACTGGTAATAGCAAACGAGTTATAGTTTTTAAAAACCTAAAACCTAATAATCAAGTTTTTTTTTCAAATAAAGAATAGTAGTATTATATTAATCTAATATTCCCCTTTCCCCAAAAAATAACTGTAATGCATGTGTGCCACAATAGTCTTACAGGTGGTCCCATGAGACTATAGTCGTCCCGGTTAAAGATTCTACAACCTTTCAGATTGTAGTCACCCCTTAAACATTGAGTTATTGAGTCTCAATAGCTTAATGCCATGATTTAATTACATAGGTTGTGTCAACAATACCCAAGGCGAGTCCATGGTCAAGTCATATTTAATGATAATAGAATCGGTCTATACTATATTTTAGGTAAGTATTATAACGTTTTAAAATAAAATTATCAAACTTAGTAAAGTTACAATTCAAAGGTTTAAATTAAGAAATATGTTAATTCTTTAGCAAAGCGTCCTAAATATACTATACTCATGATTATAAAATTATTTATTCCTTGTTTTGTTTGAAATCTTTACATTTTTATTCTTCATGCTTCATCATTTTTAATTAAAATTAAATCTTTGTGACTTAGAGTAGACATCAATTTTGATGTATTTTGTAATTTTCTTATAATGGCAGTAATTGCGGGGATAATTTTTAATTAATAAATAATAAAAACAAGATAATTTTTAAGTTAATTAAAAAATTAACTTCCTCAAGAGATTACACCACCTCCAAAGGGTCTGTATTGTCCAGTTTCACAAGTACCGTAACAACCACAAGCGAAGTAATACCTGCGATTTGATACAAGCAATGTATATTTAACTTAAATATTATACAAAAGAAAATAAAGAAAGAATTAGAATAATAGAAAAATAAAAACAAGGCAGAAATACGCTTAAAATAAATATAACAAATATTATAAATGACATATTGTTTAACAAAAAATATTAACAGTTTGGCAATATAATAAACAAAAGGTAAAAGAAAATATAAGTTAATGTAAATCTACCTGATCTTAAAACTAGTTTATAGCTAGTATAGTTTATAGCTTTATACTATGGTATATTATCTATGCGCGGGGATAAGTTTATCTACTGTCGATATTATATTCAACATAGGCCCATGCTCGCAGGGTGGATAAAGCTTTGACATAGGGATAAGACAATTTTATCCCTTGTCAGTGGATATAATCGGTGGATAAAATTTTTATCCCCTGCTCATGCTAGCTCGGCAGCAACCAAAATTTTCTTTGTCACTCTTTCCTCATTCATTCTTTCCACATGAGCAAACCACCGAAGCATTCCTTTCTTAATCCTGGTCACAACATCATCTTGCAAACCACATTCTTCTTTTGCCTTCATCGACTGCATATCTTACCAGGTCGTCATCACATCGCCAATGAGTTGGGATACATTTTGAGATAATCGTTCACTGCAACAGAGAAAAACGTTTGAACACTATTTCGCACGGCTGCCTTAAAAATGGTTGCACCACCATATGACACTATGGTAACAAAATCGTATAGACAAATTAAGGGGAAATATAATCTCAAATGGCTTAGCAAGATCCTTCGTTATGCCGAAAATATTGCAGCATTGATTTTGAAATAAATATATGGTAAAGTTGAGGATTAATGTAAAGGATTATGTTGGGCGAAAACACGTTTTCGTAAAATTTTCTCGATAGAAAAAAAATCCAAAGTTACCTCCAAAATAAACAATAAACCGCTGTTATACTAACTGAACTAACTATAAAGCAGTGCTTATGTTATTTACTTTTTTTAAATATCATTATTTTCACTATAAAAAGAAATTACCTAAACTATCGGCCTCTTGAACCGTGATTCCTGCCGTCCGGTCACTGCGCTTCGCCCTTTGAAGAGGGAGGTTGTGTCGCTTACGATCGGAATATACATTGTAACAGAATACACATGCAACAGGACGACGTAAAATTAAAATAGGAAATAACTGTAATAAAAATAAGAAGCGACTGGCTTGGCGTTAAGAAACAGGCATAAATATGATAAACCTAATGAAATAAGTGTCTCGACCTTTCTACTTACAGTATTAGTGATTACAAACATGTCGGTACATAGCATACGACGCGCGGGCAAGTGGGGACAAAATTAGAATTTGAGCTGACTTACTCTATCCCCTTAACAGTGAGGTCATTTTAATATGTATTACAGCCGCTATCTTGCAGCAGAACTCTTCGCTTTGCTAGGAAACGTTATTTTTCCATAAATTTAAAATGAAATAGAGGTCGATCACAATTTCATTCTGGGTATTTGTTGTCCTTGTATGTATTACGAGTAGATAGGTCCTCAATATATATTATGGGTAGATTGTGTAGTGCCGATGTAAGGATATCTACCACCGCATATAGTCTTGTAGGAGTTGTATGAGGCGACAGAAGGAAAACATCGGGAGAAGGGCAGCGTCGTCTTCCTAACAACCAATAAATAATAAAAAAATACGGGGGTTGCCAATCCTGATGCACGGTTATTACAGCAAATATCTCTTCTATGACGGAGGTATATGTTCAGCAGAAATTTTTTAAACATATTATCAGTAACAATTTGGAGCCTTAGCAACTTTCTCCAGTTCTCATGGTCATGCGCAGTTTTAATTACAGTTGGCTCTTTGTTTATAGTAGCATACAAGTGCCATCGTCTTTTTTCATTTACGGCGAATGAAAATTTCGTTACATTACAGTTAAGTGATCGAGTGACAAGTGTTGTCTCAACAAATATTAGTTAAAGGCAGATGACAATTATCTGGATTATTTGATATATTTTGGTATGTTAGGAACAAGAAACGTTCATAAAGTAGACGAAAGTTTATAAATGAAATAACTTTTAGAATTATTATATAAGAAAATACTCCATAATACGCTGTGCAAGCATAAATTTCAGTTTAATTTTATATAATCACAGCTCTATTGTATCTAAAGTAGGCCTTATTCCTTATAATAAATTTAAGCTTCCTTTTATATGTGAAAAAATAAAAGCAAGTGGTAAAATTAAAAATTTTGTACAATTTTCTTCAATATAAACAAACCGATTATGTTCTCACATCATCAATTTATTTAAACTCAATTACATTCGCATTATGAAGATGAGAAGCACCAGCTTTGAAATAAAAAAGAATCATTATAATATGATTATATGTAGGTATATGTGTGTGCCTACATATGTTAATATTATTTCATTGAAGCATTAATAATTTCCTAGGTCAGCCGTGACAAACATTTTAAATAAGTATTGTTTTAGATCAAAGGTTTTGTTATTTTTTCTTTTCAACTTTTCATACTTCTGATTTGTGCTGAATTGTGGAAAGTGGATGACTATTATTGGCCCTATGTAAAACATACTATATGAGATTTTTTTTCACAGAATGAAGGCTATTGTTATCCCTAATAAATAAAATAAAATAGAATAGAATCATCAAAATCGGTTCAACTAGAAAAAATTATGAAGTAACACACATAAAAAACAAACAGTCAAATTGAGAACCTTCTCTCTATTTTGAAGTCAATTGAAAGTAGTATGAACGACATATCTTATTTATGATTGTATTCGGTGGTCCAGAGTGCAGACTTCAAAACTTTATAAGCATAAAGTATATCACGTGTCCCAGAAATAAACGTAAAGCCGAAAACGGGCAATAGGCCAATTCGTGACAGTTATAAGAAACATATAAAAAAAACCTTGGTCATGTACTTTTGAAATTATAAGGATTCAAAAATAAATCCAGACTATTGCTGTTTTATTATTGATATGAGACTAGGAGTTGTTTTGGTTGGTATTTTGAATGTTAAGGGTATGTTTCTTTCTTTGTCTCAAATTGTTTTCAGACTAACTTTGTTGGTACAACAGTACCCACTTACTACCTGATAGACTGCTAGATCACTAGTAAAACTCTCTAATATACTCTTTTGAATACATTTTAGTATTAACACCTGTCTAACACTAACGTGATTACATTCATGTTTTTTTCTTTGTTTTGTATTTTTATCAAGTCTCCTTTTTAATGCTGATTGTAATTATGTAAGAAAATCCCATACTAAAATTCGACAGGGTCGATAATGATATGAGGTTATTGAGAAACATGTACTTAGTCCGAAGAGCGTTGGTTGATTCATCGCAAAATTGAGCAATAAAATATATGACAAACAAAACTGCCATAAAAACGCTTATTTTGTAATGATTTCTTCAGTTTATAAAATCCATAAAAAACTAGTTTCATTTAAGCGATCATTTTGCGTACTTCGGCGATGCGGATGTGGCCTATTTGTTGCTAAATGCTAAGGATGTGTAAACACACAGTTTATTCATCCCTTATACATCTTTATCTGAACAAGCCAAGACAAAACATTTATTGAAAGTTTACGACAGTTGTTCTTTGAATAAAGGAAGAGTTTTCCTGTTCTGTAGATATTTGTTGCACTGTGCGTGAAACTTTCGTACAGACAATTTGGCGCCGTCTAACCGTATTGTCTACTTAACAAGTAAACGATGTTATTTCTTCCTATACACCAAATAAATATTTAATTTTATAGAGAATAACAGTGACAAATGAGCTCACAATCAACCTGTAAGTTTAAGCTCTTGTCTTAAAACGTCCATCTAGATATGTTTTCAAATAATAATACCCTGAAGTGTGGGTCTAAAATGGCTCGACGTAGGCTTTGGAATTTACGGGGAACGCCCCTAATTCAAACTTAGTATGAATTTGGGTAGATTCACTCTATCTTCCAGGCAGAAATTTACGTACTACTACTACGTAAATCATGTAATTTATGTAAACTCTGATAGTCAAGCAGCACTGCTAGCTTAGTGAACTCGAAGCTATTTGGAGACTGCGTGAACCGTTTAAACGCCCTGGAATGTAACAACAGGGTCGTCTTACGATGGGTTCCGGGTCACGCGGGTAATGTAGGCAACAATTTGGACCTGAGCCATTTTGTGGAATCTCAAGAAGCCTAGCCCGATTGACCCTTGAAAGTCTTTATCACAATAAATCACTTAAGGTCTGGTCTGACACACCAGGCTTAAAACATTCTAAAAACTTGATCCGGGCTTTTAATATAATAATTTTTCTGTTCCATAACGGAAGAAACGCCTCTGCATATCCCTACTGATTGCGGACCCTTAATGCGCAAACGTAACACTCATCTGGGAATCTTAGTACTACGCCCAGAAAAAGTGAAATTGCTCACGGCTAAGCAACTCCTTCTATTCATTGAAGACATAGGGCTTAGCAGTGAACTATAGCCATAGCAGCGATCACATTAGGTCTTTTAGGTTACAGTGATACTGGTCTCTTTCCCTAGACCTGCATAGCTGTTCGCATATAAAAATACTCTGAAGTTATAACCTATTCAATAAAGAAGAGTAATTAAATTGGTTACAAATTGAAGAAGTTATCGCGTAACATACATACAAAAAAGAACATACTGTCAAAGTTTTCTTTTTGAAGGAGAGGGGGTAACACACACAGGGCTCACCTGATGGTTAGTGACTAACGCCGCCCATGAACAACGGCAACACGAAGGGAATTGCAGGTGCGTTGCATGCCTTTTAGAAAAGATTATGTTCTTTTTTTGAAGGTCCCTAATTCGTATCGGTCCAGAAAAATCGCCGGTGGTAAGCTATTCAGCAGAGGGTTGTACGCGAAAGAAACTCCTAGTGAAACGTACAGTGTTGGACTGCCAGGCATCCAGATGGTGTGGATGGCATTGAGAGTTTTGCCGCAATATGTGCTTATGAAATTTGGCGGCTGGGATTAAGACGACACATCGAAAACGCTATCACCTTACTGATCCGAGTGAAAACATAATTTCTATAAAAACTCGAAAAAACGCCGTCATAAGGTCTTAAAATTGCGTAGCGCCCGCGACGATTAAAAGCGCTTAGAAATTGTCAGAATCTTAAAATATTAAAAAAAAAATTATTGATTGATCAAAATAATTAATAAAGAATATATTTGAGTGATTCTCAAGCATATAGATCAAATGATTTCGTTGTAATTTCAACTATAGTGATTTTTAGAGGTGTTTTCGCAAATAATTATGATAGAGTCAAAATTAATCAATCGTGTTTTTGAGCAATTAAATTCAAGATAAAGACATGAATTTACCTATATCCCACTTTCGTTAGTGGTGTCATAGTCATACTATTCGATGAAAGGAGGTGCATTTTTTCACGGTGTCGCCTTAATCCGAACAATTCCTCAGCGCACGCTCTGTGTTAGATGCATAAGAAAATGCAAAGAGATGCAATTACTCTTTGCAGAGCCAGTGAATCGAGCCAATCGGAAAGGACTCGGTTGTAGATAATTTGAGCCGCTTTGCGCTGTATACGGTCAAGTGAAAGGAGCTGGTAGTAGGAAGCCCAAGCCCAGAGATGGGAATAGTAACCCATGTGCGGCTGAACCTGCGCCTTGTAAAGTTGCAAGTGGTGTGTCGGCATAAAATACTGTCCCGCTCTGCTGAATACGCCAATGTACAATGATGGCTCGAAGACCTTCGCGAACGCTGAAAGGTCACAGGCACACACGCACACACATACACACGCACACACATACACACACACACACACACACACACACACACACACACACACACACGCGCGCGCGCACGCACTCCTTCTGCACAGACCAGCTACAGTGACAGCTTGTGCGAGCCACACAGGTCATCCGTGTTTACATAGCTAGACAAATCCTGTAAATTAAGCTGAAAATAGAATGGATGAATAATCTAGTTTTTGATTTTTGTTTCATAATCATCTAATTGAGCCAACATGGTGTATCGCTACGTCATCCACTAGCGTATTTTTCCTCACTTTGTTTTTATTAAAGTACATAATACATAATATAATGATTATGACTAAATAATACAACAAAATTTGCAGTTTCCACACTAAATTATTTTTTCTTCCACTTGACATTTTGGAAAGACAAAATGGCTTCGAATCTCGGTTCGAGCGTTGGCGTCCCAGTTCTTGGTGTAAAATTATTAATATAAAAAATATTGGGAAAATATTGGTATTTTACAGACCATGGTACTACTACTTGAGGTACCATGCTATGCAGACTAGCGAAAACATTGTAAAGGCTATTATTCCAAAAGGATGTGTGTTTGATTCTTTAATTATTCAAAATTAAACTAGTTCACAATGAGGGCCATTAATCTTACGCTCACCAGATGTCGCTAGTTGAGGCAAAGGTTAATTTATTTGTTTGATAGATGATTGCACAGTGTCAGCATCACTGCAAAGTTACGATTTAAATATACGTTTTTATCCGTACTTTGGTTTATCCATTTCTAAATTCATTGATATTTTATCCTATACTATTAAACGAGCAATTCTTATATATATATATATATATATATATATATATATATAATCTCATAAAAATTTCATAAAATTTAGTGCCCAGGGAGTTTCGGGGATAAAAAATCGATCACTTAGGATTTATTTTTAGAAAATGTCTCTTTGTCCGTGTTTTTAGCCAATGAAAAACTGCTACAATATCGTTAGAATAAGAGGTAGATAGTAAATTTTGACAGATTGTTAATGATTATATATAGCTTAATTGGTATAACGGGAGGTTACAGAGTCGTAAAACCCCGGTTCGAGCCCAGACCGACCGACTTTATTTAATTTTTTTTCAAGTTCCTTTCTTTTTTTTGAATATCTATTTTTTCGAGCCCTTTTTTTAGTATTTTTTAAAAACACGAAAATTTAAATTAAAATAATTGCACTCATGATTTTTTATTCAAATAACCAGTTCCGTTTTTTCTGTTACTTATGTCGCTAAGATCAAAAAATATTATTTATATTTCATCAGTATGTAATTTGTATCTAAATATAATTTCCAAAACACACGAATTAAAAAAAAATCGAGCAAAAACTACCGAGCAAAGCTCGGTCAACCAGGTACTATAATTAATATAATTTATTTAAATAAAATATAATTTGATAGAAACGTTAAAATGTACACTTTTCTAAAATATAATTTCCTCCACTATGAAATATGTAAGGTATTTCACCCTTTTCGTAAGTGACGCCGCCTTGGTGGCAGAGAAAGTTGTGGATTTCCTCATTGGCGTAAAATACATACAAAAATACAATCAAATTTAGAACCTCCTCATTTTTAGAAGTCTTCTAAAAAAGCAATCGTAACAGAATAATATTGTCATTTGTAAGCCCTCCAAAGCTGTAAAAACGCCCACGAATACGTTTTATAGTCTATATAATTTCACTCGAAATCATTTCGTTTCCGTCCAACCTTTTCTGAGCGGTTTTATTTATCGCCGAGCGGGTAGGTTCGGTGATTAACCCTCTTATTTCCATATTTTAACATATAAATACATTGTATAACGTTTATTGCTTTAAAAACATTAAAAACAAACCGTCCAGTAGTCTTTTTGGCTGGAGAAGTCAGTGTAAGTTATCCAATGACAGTAAAGTATTTTATTGTACCAAAGAAAATCGGCAGATTTTGTCCTGCCCGGGTTTACCAATTTTGTCGCGATTGATATGGTGTAGAAGTTAATGTACTTCAGCGCCATCTAGTAATAACTTACAAAGGGGATATCATAAAAAACTTCTCCATTAAAAATACTCACACACACACACACACACACACAAACACACACTCATATATATATATATATATATATATATATATATATATATATATATATATATATATATATATATATATATATATATATGACATAAACGAAACTTAAGAATGGAATGCATCCGTGTTATGTGTTTCTAAAAATCAAAATTTATATAAAAATAGAACTTCATACGCCAATTGCTCAATATTAAAAATAAACAAAGTTCTATTAATTTTCTTGCAACGCTTCCCACGATTTTCATTTAAAAAGATGGATATTAACCGTGAACATTTGTGCGCTATGATCTATTACGATTTTAAATTTAGTTTTACCAAACAAATAAGTTTACAACGGTTACAATTAACATTCGGGGACTCAGCTCCATCACGCACGACAATGGTAAAATAAGCCTTAAAGATGACCAAATAACTGAGGCCCCGGAAACAGCAGTCACGGTAGAAAATTAATGAACTACTGAAATGTTGGTGCGAGAAGACCCACGAATCACATATTCAGACATCGAAAAGATTGTAGGCATTAGTTCGGAAAGCACTCATACCATCCTACATCAACATCTTGGAGTGAGGAAGCTCTGTTGTCGATAGATCCCTTGTTTGCTCTCCGAAAGCGAAAAACCATGGTGCCATGAAATGCGTTTACGTTTTGAAAACGGAATATCTAGGCGTATTTTAGAAATCTTTACTTGTAAAGAGACATGGATCTGTCAACATATTACATCTGTTAAATATACTTATATCCCTACTGCCCCATATGATCACAAGGGCGTCATAAGAGGCGACAGAGGGAAACAAATCAGGATATTATGCCGGCTATACATGTTGGCCGAGCGAAGGCAAGTACCAACGTATAGACACCCCATTGGTCTATCCTCGCCATTACTCGTCGACGCTCGCCTAGCTGGCCGAGTGCAGGCGAGCGCCAACGTGTATACGGTTCGTTTGGCGTGTCTTGCCGCCACTCGGGATCGCTCGCTACCGCTCGTTCACTTCGGAATGGTGTCGGTTTTTCTGCACAAATCAAAGGCGCTCGCTTATGCTCGGCAAGTCGTGTCCACATGTTGACGGCCATGTCAGGCGTCCGTCCCGGTGATATAGGTATTTTTTAATTAAATTGCAACTTTAATCCTATATAAAAATACTCTATGTTTAAATAATTTCGACAATGTCACTCTGTACTAACGAGGACACCTTTAAGTTTTTGGAAATATACAAAAATGAACCCGTTTTTTGGAACCCCAAAGACTTTACTACGGAGTACACTGATATAATAATTATAATATGCACTCATTAAATAAATTGCAGTTGCGGCAATAATTTCTACGTCGTCCATATCGTCCCAATTCTCAATGACAACTAATTACGGCCAACATGTAGATAGCTCCACAAAAACTCGTGAACATTGGCCTTGGAATTGGTCTCTTTCGAACTTGACCAACGTGTAGACTGTAGTACTCGCCTTGTATCAATTTGCCTACGCTCGCGTTGGCTGAGGCTTGGCCAACGTGTATTGCCGGCTTTAGTAGTAATATCTTCCTAATAGCGACTAAAAATAAAACACTGCACTTGCCCAACTGCGCATGCAGTCATGGCAAATATCTCCCTACGAGGAAATCTATGGGGGAGGTTTACGTTCAGCAGTGGATTTTAATAGGCTGTAACGGTTAACGGAAACTTATTTAGAGGCTTAAATTATTTATCGTCTTAAAATTTTGTAGAGATATTTTAGATATAATACGTATATTTCTTTAATGGTTTTTCGTTCAGTGTTAGTCACATTTCCCCGTAGCAAAATAATAATATTAATGTCCTCCAGACCGAATTTCAGCCACGGCGGCCTGCCTCAACGGAGGCTAGCCAACGGCGCGGGACAGGATTATAGTGCCCAAGTGTATGCGCAAGCACAGGTGCACTCTCTATTCCCTCGCTCTCCTAATCCGATGGGACGTTAAACCAACACGACCGTAGAGAGATCAGGCGCGGGACCAACGGCTTTACGTGCTTTCCGAGGCACGGGGGTGAGACACCGCCAACTTCCTGACTCCGGGCGGCTACTGAGAATTTCTTTGACAGAAAAACACAATAATTGATTTTTTAGCCCGACCTGGGACTCGAACCCAGGATCTAATGATCAGCAGTCGCACTACAACCGCTAAACCAACGAGGCAGTTAGTAGCAAAATACATTACATACATTATGCGGTGGAAATAGCTAACAGGCAAAGCCGGCTTCGAGTAACAAAAAATAGTAAAATGATTTTGCACTCTAGGGTTTAAAGAAAGAAAAATCGACTTTTGCTTTAAGTTAATTTTTAACTTTCCAGTGGCAAAATGATTTCTTAAATTTACGCGAACACTACACATTGAATAAAACTACTATTTACGGATTTTATCGCGTTTAATTACTTTAATTTATTTTTATTATTATCCCGACGTTTCGGGTGCTTTACAGTACCCATGGTCACGGGGGGGACTGAGATGTTTGACGTCCCAATGTCATAGTTACATACTGAAGGTAGCCGGACTAACTATGACATTGGGACGTCAAACATCTCAGTCCCCCCCGTGACCATGGGTACTGTAAAGCACCCGAAACGTCGGGATAATAATAAAAATAAATTAAAGTAATTAAACGCGATAAAATCCGTAAATAGTAGTTTTATTCAATTTCCAGTGGCAAATTATTGTAATGGGTCCGATTTAGCAAATTGGAAATTTTAACATATCTCCACGTTTCAAGGTCTTTAGAGTCGAATAGTATGATTTTAGGAGGGAGTCCGTATGTGCATATGTATGTATGTGTTTATGTATGTATGTATGTACGTATGTATGTATGTATGTATGTTGGGATTCAATTTTCGCCTTGTGCATCTCGAAAAGTTGATCGTGCGAAAAGGTGTCTCGAGAACAAAGAGCGATATTGACATGGGACCAGTTTCATTTAACGCATAATTACGTAACTGAGACCTCATTAAATTTTGAGCAAAATCGGTCAAGTCGGTTTTTGTGCCGAATGAAAAATTGTATAAAATATTAGAAAATATGATATTTTTTTATTCTTTCCACTAGGAAGTTAGTCGTGTGGACCCTTCACACTCACTTCACGTCACACCTAGACCGCTTTTTTATTACGTTATTCAAACTGATCGTTAAGGCTTACTTTGTTTGTTAAGTATGCTTTCTTATCCGTTGATCGGCATACCATGAAATTTTTGTGAGTTGTTTTGTGTGCCTTTCTATGTCTTTGTAATTGAGAAGTTAAATATAATTTCCACACACTTAATTAATGTAAGGTTGACAAACGAGCACACTGTTTACCTGATGGTAGGGGGATTTTATACCCATATACATTTACATCTATCCTTGAATATGTATCTAAATGTAGATGAGAATTTTCACCAGTAATAAAATAAAAGTAAAATAAACGTTTTCATTGAAATACTCTAAAAATAATAAAAAAACTTTAAATGAAATCAAACCCATCAATTTATTACATAACACAATTTATATGATATAAAAACTTATACTAATTATACCGTCTGCTATATTGGATTTAATATGACGTCACTTAGATAACCATGCATTGTCATCCAAACTTAAAATGTATGCGAAGTCCGGTCTGGAGTTTACTGCTGCCCCATATAGGCTGGTGCTGCAAAATGCCAACCAGTGTTGAACCTTGGTACGATGGATATCTCCCTTTCTATATTTTCTGTAGACTTTTCTTGGAAATCAAAAGGCAATTAACAGAATCAGATGTTACTTTGCAGAAATCCATTTTACTACATAATTTAAGCAGTCAACCTGCGCAGAGTCTACTTCACCTGAGGATGCTTCGTGTAGAGGCAAAATACTTGCCGTATTATCGACGGTGGTGTGCCTTTCCGAGTGTAGTGGTTGTTTAGGCCTAATTTTAACGTTTTGCAACCTGCGTTGGCGCGCGTTTTCGAGCGGGAAACGGGCCTGACGGCGGAGGCGAGGGGAGTGCGGGCAGGTGCGGCAGATGGCCACGCCGGCATCATCCGATTTGGTTTACTAGCCGACTAGCCGTGGAGCGTGGAGCTGTGTAGTTGCGCGTTTTGTTAATATAATTGCCGCCTCGTAGCTCAGACGTTTAGACTTCGCGAACCTTACGTTTTTTGCTACGCTGTCCGGTGATATAGTACTTTCACTAGCAGTCAGTGTGTTGTAACGCGGGTTCGGTTAAATCTTGTTGAATTTGATGGGATTAACTTGATGATAATTGACTTGACTATAATTAACAAGTGATAAACGAGCATAATTTCCTAGACTCTGAAGTGTTTTCTGTGACTGCTTGCCCCTTCGATGGATCCCATATTGGAATAGAGGTGAAGCCTCTGGATCTGCTGTTCTGCAACCAGCGGGAAGTCAGGTTACATAATATAACACGTACTGATCATAACACAATCACACACATACTTACACCTGAATCTTTCTAGGGTTGACCCTACTTCGACGAAAAAAGGTAAGTTTTGTTTGGTTCTTTGTTAGCCGCTATAGCTTAATATTTCACAACCCATTTTAGGCCGACCTCCTGTTACTCGTCGAGTTGGACTCCTGGTGGGCCTGGGGTTCAACGACCTTTGTCCGGGTAACTAGAGGCCGTAACAGTGGTGTTGCGAGTAGTGGTGCCGAGATTAGTGGTGACGGTTATAGTGAATCTTAGCAAAATAATTTTAACATCTTTATTCCATAAGGATTATATATCTTATAAAATTATTAAATGTTTTGATACAACTCAATTTCAATTTTAAATCAGTTTGAAGTCAAACTAAATATCTCGAATGTATCAAACGATTAAACGTCAAATAAAACTGTAAGATACTAAGCATTCTCCGTATACTACAAGTACCTTAGAAATATTATTATGATATGACCATCAAATAACAGATTCACTGTAGCACCTTTTATATGGAAAATTATTTTATAATATATCAAGGTCTATGTAAAACCTTTACGTAAGCTCTTTTTGTCAATGCATAACAGAAAAGGTCAATGCTTCTTAAAAAGGAGTTTCTATTGCCCTTTCAATGTCCCTTATATTGAAAGGGCAATAGAAAGTTGTTAGAAGCTTTTATCAGGTAATGTAAATTTAATAAAATACGTAATATTTTAGTAATAAAATATTATTTTGTTATCTATATTTTTATAACAGGATATATTCATATTATTATTTTGATATAATTATGCATATGAAAATGACATTGATTTCTTTTTTACTTATTGTAAGCCAGTGCTAAAAGCCAGATAGTAAATCGCACTCTCTTACGGCGCCTCTACACGTTGGCCAACACAGTGGCGAATGTAGTGGCCAATAGCATTGGCCAACGTGTAGACGGGGTGTTTGGGCTTCATTGGTATGTATTGGAACGATGGCCCGCAAGTTGGCGCGAAATCCGTGTGGTGTCGGTTTTTTACAAAAGATCAAAGGATTGTTGGCAGTGTTTGGTCGCCGCGTCCACACGTTGGCCACGAGTTTAGTTTGCTGCAAGCTCCCAGGGTGATTACACGCATCTGATTATAATTTTATATTCACGCTTTGTAGGGTGGATGACCCAATTACCAGCCTTTTAGTGCCAATTTCAACTTTAAACATTCCTACTACTTTAAACATTCCTACTACTTTAAACATTTGTTATTTTTAATTAATTATTTTTAATTAATTATTTTTATTTAATTATTTATTTTCAGCTAATTATTTTTAAACATTTGTTTTAATCGATAAGCTATTAATTAAAAAAATAATGAACATTTATTTACAATCAGATTATTACGAGAACAATTTTAAAATATAAAGAAATGAAGCACGTCGTTTATACGTGGTAGAACCATGCAGTTATATTAGAAGTATAGTTGTAGCACGAATGGGTCGGTTCGACCGGGGAAGGACCACGCTCTCACAGAATATCAATGTAAAATAGTAGCTTAATGATGCTGTGGTTCGTATAGTGAGTGTAGAGAACCAGAGACACTTTTTAAAGGAAACGAGGCATTTCATCTTATTCCTCACGGGTGACAACGCATCTGCATTTTGATTCGTAATCGAGGATAGATGTAGATGTCTGTGGGCCACAGTAACCACTTACCATCAGGTGAATTGTGTGCTCGTTTGTCACCCTATCCTATATAAAAAAGCGTCGATTTCTTATAATTTAATCGTGCAAGTTTTCGAATCATCATCATCATTACAGCTCTTCACAAGTCCACTACTGAACATCCTCCTCCAAAGAATGCCGCAAAGCATGGTCCTGAGCCACTTTCCTCGTCATGAGTTTTTCATTTATGTTCTAAGTTATAATTAGTACCTACCTATTATTAAGTCAGTGTTAATTATATTTATTGCTATTGTTTTTGTCTTTCTCAAAAATAATTAAATTACCAAATAAATTATAAGTTGTTTTTTTTTATATACATCAAATGTCTGATAGAAAAGCAAGTACATGTTTTGCTAAAGTTTAAAAACAAAACCCAATTTTAAAACATAGACTAATCGGTTATAACTCATTTAACTTTAAAATAAGTTAAGTTCTAATTAATGGTATTAATTCCAGTTTCTGATGCATGTAAAGAATAAATAAAGCTAATCGTATATCGTATATCTATTTACAGTCCCATTAATATTCACTATTCTTTTATAATTATTTTATAAAAACGTTACCCCCCTCACTTGGATTTTCTCCTGTATCGCGGAGGCAACTTACAAACATAAATTGCACAAGGACACACATCCAGACCCGAAACAATTATTTGTAGGATGTACAAATACTTGTTCCGTGCGGGATTCAAACCCGAGACCCCTGGCACAGCCACTCATTGCCAAGCCACTGCGCCACGGAGCCGTCGTCTAAAATAAAATAAATTCGTCCGCACATTGGCCCGAACCGAAGTAAACTGAACGACCTTCCAACGTGTGGACGCCGTCACCAACTCTCGGCCAATATATTCGCCACTACATTCGCCACTGTGTTGGCCAACGTGTAGAGGCGACATTAGGTATTCATCTACTTATTTCACCATGTCACACAACATTTATAGAAAATGTGAAAAATATGGGCGATCTCCTAAACAAGTGCCAGACATTAAATTGTCTCGGTTTCCTAAACCTGGGCCTAGAAATGCTATTCGGTAAGTTTGTTTGTACTTTCCATATACATATTGGGTATCGAATTACTATAACTTCTACATTATAGTGTTTTTGTTTTACAACTACTGAAGCTCCTACATTACATATATACATTACACAGAATTCTGCTACATGTTTTTATGTACATAAGTACATTATATTTTCACAAAAATATTGTGATGCCAAAAATTTTAATAATAATAATATCATTATTAATATAATCATTTTATTTTTCTCTTCACAAAGGTATATAATTTCACATTATTTCTTAAATAATACGATAGTAGATATAAAATTAATTTAATTTTGTTTATTTGTTTAAATTTTTCTCTAAGGGACTCTTTACAATTTAAGTGTAATCAAAACAAACATGGCTTCAATGCACTTCAATGTCAGTTGCTTATATGCTTATATTACCCCATATCAAAATTCCATAAGACATTACAATAGGAGTAAGATAAAGGAGTCAAGTGAGATAACAAGTTTTGTACAATTTATGCGTTTTTTTAAATTGATTGATTTGAACTGTTGATTTGCTTCAATTAATTAATCTTAATTTGTGTTAGTTATGATTTTAAAAATAAGTGTTGATTAGTATAGTTTAGATTTATATGCGATTTCCTTAAATAAAATGGAGGAGGTGATGGGAACACCATCCGGATGGGGAGTCCCTCCTGATCCGGATGGTGTTTCCTGTAATCCTCGCCCTCCCATATCAGTGAATAAGATTAACACTGAGCAAATTAATCGCCAACGATCGCAAAGCACCAATGATAGCACAAATGATACAATTAGCGAAAAAACAAGGTTGATAATAAATCCAGCACAACCTTTACCATCGATCCAATCTATATATACCCCCTCTGTTTACATTGAAAAAAGTCTAAATACTCCGATGACTTTTTGTTTTATTTGAATTGCCAACATATAAGAAACAGCAATTAATGTTTGGTTATATTACAGCATTATAAATTTTACATGATTAACTGCTCTTATAATTATAGGCAATCGCAGCATGCATTGTGTTACAAATTTTTAACAAATTTGAGAAAGATATGTTCTTAAATAAAATAAAATAAAATAAATAAAAGTTAATTGTGTAACCAGTTTAACATACAACAACATGCTAAAGTTTAAACAAAAAGAAAAAGAAGAAGAAATTACACTATGAATTCATAGTACTATCAAATTTAAATACAAAGGTACCTATTTTGTGTTTCAGCTGTGAATCATGGGCGAGATATTGCTTCCCCAATTCCCCATGGTCATATCTGGATTTTCAAGAAAATTTACATTCCAAAAATAAGATGCTGTGCCTTGAGGCAAATACCTGATAATAATATGTTACATTTCTGCTTTTAATTAGGCCGTTTTCAACAAGAACAAGAATTTTGGACCCAACGATAACATTTCATGTAAAACAGGTTGCCAAGAATCGTAAGTTTAATCCATATACTTAAAAGAAAAATTAGATGGTTTAGGTTCACATTTGACCCGTTAGGTGGCGCTTTTGTCAAGGTCCAGAAAGCATCCTTGCTAAACAGGTGTGGATCGCTAATATTCTACATTTGACATCAATGTTAAATTTCAATGTAGAAATTCCTTTTTATTTATGTAATTCTAATTCAATAAAAATTTTATTGTTGTAGCACTCTTTCTCTTGTCCCTAACTTTGTCTGAAAAATGTTACTTAATCTGACTATGTTATTTTTCAGGATCAAACTATAGCATTGCAAGAATATCTGGGATCAAATTCATCTCTAGATCTCAAGTCTCAACCAGGTCCATCCCTTGTTGAGAATATTACAATTACTGAAATGCAATATATCAAAGTAAGTATACTAGCATTGCAAAATGAATCAATGGTCCTCAGCTATGAATATGTCTGCTTTTTGCTAATATCCCACTGATATGATACAGTTGTGATTTCTACTACTCGCATTGTACCTAATTTTAAAGTAGCCTTTGAACTGCTATGGTACTAGCCATAAATACCGTTAGCATTTTTGAGGCTCCGTGCCTCAACTGGCCTCAAGACTAAAAAAGGAACCCTTATGAAATTGCTAAAAACTTTTGAATATCCCATCATGTACTTGATTATTGTTTTAAAACTACTTAATATTCATTTTAATCTTTCATATAAACTAGCTGTTTTACTGAAGACCTCGAAGTTTTATAATAATAATAATATCTTGTAATAGTCCACCAAGCATAGATTATATATTATGTGTGTGTCACATGTGGTAGAGCCATGCTGCAGTTATATTAGTAGTATAGTTGTAGCACGAATAAGTCGGCTCGACCGGGAAGGACCACGCTCTCACAGAATACCAGCGTAAAATAGTAGCTGAATGCTGCTGTGTTTCATATGGTGAGTGTAGAGAATTGGAGACCCTTTTTACAGGAAACAAGGCATTCCACTTAAGTCCTCACGGACGACAACGCATCTGCAATTTGATTCGTAATCGAGGATAGATGTAGATATCTATGGGCCACAGCAACCACTTACCATCAGGTAGACTGTGTGCTGGTTTGTCATCCTATCCTATAAAATAAAATAAAATAAAATAAAAAATATGTAGTTCTAGCACTACTCTTTTCGCTAACATTAGTCATTAGTAGTAATTAATAAATGACGTATTATTTTGCAGGATCAAGCTTTAGCTCAAGATCTCGAGTGTCAACCAGGTTCATCCTTTTGTAATGTTTTTAAGAACATTACAAATTCTAGTACACAACATCACAGAGTAAGTACCTACCTACTCTACATTTATATCTAATATATATTTAGAAAGAAAATGTTATTGACTGACTGACTGAGCTGTCAATGCACAGCTCAAACCAATGGATGGATTAGACTGAAATGTTACCCACTGATAGCTAATATGACGTAAGCTCCTGCTAAAAAAGGATTTTTGGAAATTCCCATGAAATCTTGAATATGCCTAGTTATGTATAAACTGAAAGTAAAAAATTCAACACATGTAACCTATGAAATTTTTTGAAAATGGTGGCTAGATTATATCTAAAAAGAGCCATTAAAATATCTTAATAAAATTTTCCATAATAAGTAGATACCTCCATACTACTCATCACTTAATCGCTAAAAGGCACAAATTAGTAATTAATTGTTAATGCTTTTGTTTTAGGTTACAGTCTGTAAAGAAATACAGACACAAACAGTGAAAAAAAAAACGAAAAAAGATGGAGAAATTATTTGTATCAAAAATGTAGAAGACGTGAAAAAAATTTGTCAATTGAAAAAAACTATTCAGAAGATGAGAAAAGGAGATGCCCTCAACATTTTGGAAACAAATAAGTCTGTAGCAAAACTAATGCAGAGGCTAACGCCATCTTTTGCGCTGATGCTACAGGCTCAATTAAAAAATGTTGGTAAGAAATTTAAAGGCAGGGGGTGGACATTCGACGAAAAAGTTGTTGCATTGAGGTTATTTAAAAGGTCTCCAACTTGCTACCGACTGTTAAGAAGGAATGTGGTGCCTTCCATCAGCTAGTACATTAGATAAGTTATTAAGGTTATTTTCATTAAATGTGGGTATCAATGCTAATATTTTAATAGCTTACGAGAAAAAGTAAAAAAACAACTGCCCTCAAATAACGAATACATATTGATGTTTGATGAAATGTCCATTAGGAAACATTTACAATATAATAATAAAGAAGATGTGGTGGAAGGTTACCAAGATCACGGTGTCCATGGTCGAACAAACCAGGTAGCTACGCATGCACTCGTGTTCATGGTAAAGTCTATTAGGGAACAAACAAAACAGCCCATTGCCTATTCCATTCCAGCTCCTATGTTACTGCGGATAGACTGAAGGCCATAATAAAGGAGGTATGTACCTAAAGAAATTATTTCTTTATATTATGACAATAGCAGTGTACCATAAATCGCAATTTCGTGGGTTGTTTATTTAATACTTACCAAATTTTTATGAAATTGTCCATTACAAACATCCATTTCGACTTTATAATATTATTTAGTATACATAGATCGATTTAGAACTTTGCTTATTATTACATTATGAAAATATTAAACTCTAAAATACTTTATTACAAAATATCGAGAAGCAAATTTATTTACTTTTCAGGTAATTGAACATGTCTCAAAATAGGGCTAAATATAGCTGCGACAGTATGTGACATGGACGGTGTCAATAGAAGGCATTGACCTTATTGGGAGCCACTGAAGAATCCCCATTCTTCAGTATAAATGGGACGGAGGTGGTTGCGCTCTTTGATGCACCACATTTATTAAAATGTTTCAGAAACATATTGTTAAAATATAATATTAAATTTTCAACAAATATAAAATCAAATGAATCAAAAGGGCAAGGTACTAATAAATTCTTCAAGTTTGTATGTACTTTATAAACTAAATAATTTGAAATGTTTTAAACTGTATTTTATTTTCATGTATAGCTAAATGGAGTCACATCCAAGAATTTTACGAATTGGATCATAAGAATGAAATTTTCGTTTTCGCACCTAAGCTACACAAGGAGCACCTAAACCCAAACACAAAACAAAAAATGCGCGTAAATTTGGCTGCACAGGTGTTTAGCCACTCAGTTGCTGCAGGCTTATATTCAAAAATATCAGACGGTACAGTATTTATATCTTGTCTGCTATGAATAATCATTATTCATGTTTTTTGTCATGTTCATGTTTAGTTAATATTTCAAGTATTTATGTACTTGTGTTTTCTTTTTTCAGGAGTTCTCACTACTGAAGCTCTTGCAACAGCTGAGTTAGTTTCTAAAATGGACAAATTATTTGACGTACTCAATAGTAGCACACCTAATTTAAAAAATGGTAAACCACATGCCACGAATATATTGAAGACATCTCCACATTGGGAATTTTTCAATGAAATGAAGAATTTCTTTAAATCTTTAACATTGATAGGATGCCAGAGAATGCCACCTTCTATAATGGGTTGGTTATGGACAATGAATGGTATAAAACGTTTGTATTCCAAGTTAACAAAAAAACACAAAGACATTCGTTCTATATCAACCAGGGCTCTTCAACAAGACCCTCTAGAAAATGTATTTGGGGCTATAAGAGCGAACTGTGGTTCGAACATCAACCCAACAGTGCGTCAATCTGTATTGCTGTGCTGCTTTAAAAAGTACCATATTTTCGAAATTAAATAGTCCAACGAAAGGCAATTGTGAAGAAGATGAAAGTAGAGCAATTGTAGAAAATTTTAAAAAACTATTAAATCGCCCACAAATACGCTCAGATCCAACTTAGCCTGAAAACTCTGTTAGTAATGATTCTGTTATTGATGATTTTATGTAATCAATAACAGAATCATTTGATGGCAGTGTTGGAGAGCCCTATGCAGAAATGCGGGCCTGTGCTTATGTGTGTGGCTTTATTTTAAAAAAAGCAAACATTCCTGTGAACTTTGTAATAAAAACTTCACAACACAAAATGTCGATAGTAAATTATATTTATTCAGCACTTATAAAGAATACAGTGATTATAAAAGGGCTTTAAAATATGCGTCTGAAAAATTTGTCGAGTGTGTGGCAGCGTGTGCAAAATCTTCTAACGAAATCTTAAAAACTGACAGCCATGGCATTAAGAAAACTGTCAAAGATAAATGTAAACAAACTGTTAGTTTTTCTTTCTTAACTGATTGTCACATAGCAGAAAATGTTGAATTTATTGTGAACAGCGTATTTCATATCTCATATTATAACGTTTGTTTAGTTAAAACTACAGAGTTTACATGTTTTACATTTGAATCATCATCAGAAGATCAGAATCATCACTAACAAAGACTTCGACTTGTGCATATTTGTGGGCGCTCGTGTGCATATTTGTGGGCGCTTCAATAGTTTTTTTATTATATTTTATACTCTTTACAATTTACGACGATATTAGATGTAAAGGCCGATTTTTCTTTTAAAACAAAACTCAAATTATCAACATGTTTAATTTTTAAATCGATTATATTTTATTATAGATATTTTTCTATGTGAAAATTGTAAGAAGTTTGCGTAATTTAAACGTTGTATCATAAAATATTAAATTGCGCCTTAAACTGTAATTCCAACATAGAAACTTAATTGAATTTAATTTTGTTAGTTTAGATATATTTGTTTTTTCTGTATCTTTTCTTTTAATGAATTATTTAAACATAAATTAATGTAGGAAGGGAACGTAAGTTAATGGAGTGGAAACGGAACTTAAGTGTGTGAGAAGGAGGACGTGAGGTGAGAGAGAGAGGGGGAGGAAGGTGTGGCCTTTAAGTGAAATTAAAACAATATATTGATTATTCTCGATTTTGTTAAGAGTTCTTCCAAAATCCCACATTAAGATATATTATACTTGTAATCCAAACTTATATTATTAGTTTGGATTCATGTTCCAGGCACTGCAACTTAAAATTATTTCCGCTGTATAAATCAATAAAATTTAATATAATTAATTTGCCCTTACATCTTTAGTAGATGTAAGGGCAAATTTTTCTTTTAAAGCAACACTCAAATTGTCAACATTTTTATTATATTTTATTTAAATTGATTACATGTTATTATAGTTATTTTGTATGTGAGTATTGTAAGAATTTTGCATAATTTAAACGAGTTTCGTAAAATATTAAATTACGCTACATCTATAATTCCTATACACCAACTAAAATGAATTAAAAACATTTTAATATATTTTTTCTAATTATATATTTTTTTAATATCTTTTGTTATGAATAAATGGATTTGTAAACATAAATCTTATTTTACTTGCTTAGTTACCTTATTTTACAACTATGATCGATTCTGGTTTTTGCAAGATTTATTCTATTAGGAAAAATGTTTTTAAAATTAATTATTACAATTCTAGATATATGTTTATAGAAATAATGTTTAATTTAGAGAAAAATATTTTAATAGAATAAATCTTGCAAAAAGTAGACCGATGAAAAAAATTTGATTTGTGCGATTCAAATTTTCCCGCACAATTTATTTTATCTGCGTCAACGATAGATGGCACTGAATTTTGTTCCCATCCATTTTATATGGAGTTAACATTCTTCTCCGCTAGGAGTAATGGTGTTCTGTGATTTCTTATGATTTTTTCTATTTGATTCAGTGTTGCCTAATGAAACGAATCTTAAGCTTCTATTTCTTACTATTACTCCTTATAATATGTTGTATATACACCTCATGTACGTAACAAATATAAACTAACTTGAGTTTAGAACTATAAATATATATTTTTTTAAATTATTGTTACGCGCTCAAGTCGACGATATACTAGCGCCATCTAGTGTCGGGAACGAGAGCGAGTAGAGCGTTGCAGAAAATGACATCACAAATCTCTCAACCGACAGCGCCATCCGAAGAACTAAGTTTCTAGAAAATCTATACTCGCACGCTCGTCCCTTTGCGCGCATTTACTTGAATATTCGGGACGCTTCTTTGCTAATTTAAATAAATAGGTGCCGTAAGATGCGATCGAGACAGAGTTGAACTCAGCGACACAAGCGAAGCTTCGGAGCGGAATTAAGTGAATTAGTGTGTTGAATTATTAGTGTTTTTAACTTTAATTTGTGTAAAGTAAATTAAAGTGTTAATTTAGGTAATTCTATCGGCAATTTTTATTGTCACGAACCTCAAGCTCGTAACAATTGGTGTCAGAAGTGGGATAAAATCATGCCGATTTTACCTAAGGAGGAAACGGAGGGTCACCGAGGTACCCGAAGTCAACGCCAGCAGGAGACGGACCGACGAAGATTTGGTGGTGCAACGCCGCAGACGTCGGAGGGCCAGCCGCCGGCTGCGGGCCCGTCGGTGGCTCCTACATCTGCGGCACCTGACTTAGGTGCTCTGATGGTGATGCTGCAGGAGCAGGCTCGCCGACAGGAGGAACAGGCTCGCCGACAGGAGGAACAGGTCCGTCAGTTGAAAGAGCAGCTGCAGAGCGGACAGGAGGAACAGGCCCGCCGATTGGAAGAGCAGCTGCGGGGCGGACAAGAGGAGCAGGCCCGCCGACAGGAGGAACAGGCCCGTCGGTCGGAAGAGCAGATGCTCCTCATTAAGGATCTTCATGCTACCTTTGGGAAAGAGATAAAGGAGGTGAAGGATAGGGTTGCTCAACATGACAACCGCCTGTCGGAAGCTGAAACCCAAATCAAGGAAGCTAAAACCCAAATCGACCAAGTGAACAATCGGGTTGATTACGTGGTGTCTGACATGAAGAAATCACTGGACGAACTCAAACTTGGAGATGGAGCTACAGCTCCCATAGTAGCTACAACACCTTCGCTACGTGGGTTCACACCACAGGTGCCACCGTTCGACGGTACCTTTTCCTGGTCAGCCTACAAAATCCAGTTCGAGGCTGTTATGAAGGCGAACGGCTGGAATAAAAGTCAGGCCATGACTGCTCTCACACTAGGCCTGCGCGACCAGGCCTTAACAGTTCTGGAAGCTCTCGGTGAGGAAGTGACTTATGAGCAACTCCTTCAGGCATTGGAGGCGAGATATGGCGACGCTCACATGGAACACGTCTTTCGTGCGCAGCTTAAAGATCGCGTGCAGCGCATCAACGAAAACCTGCAGCAGTGGGCTCTAAAGGTGGAGAAGCTGGTGCGAAAAGCATACCGGTCTGTACCTGCGCTCATTGAAGGGAACCTGGTTCAGACATTTATCAACGGCATCCGCGACCTTGAAGTCAGAGCTGCTGTGAGACTCGGGCACCACGACACGCTTAAGAACGCCTTGGCCCATGCACTGGAGGTGGAAGCCGTGCGGCAGGATCATCGTTCCCATCGCGTCAGTGAGGTTGCAGCAGCTACAGTTCGCGACCGCAACAGAGGATACAGCCCTAGGTGCTATGGCTGTGGGGAAAAGGGCCATCTACGATTCAGCTGCCCTAAGCGAACCATGGAAAGGAGAGTTGATTTGTCTCGAGAGGGTAGTGCAGCTAACGGCACTGCCTGGCGGCGACAGGATCATCGTTCACCTCACGCTAGGGAGGTTACAGCAGTTACGGTTCGCGACCACAGTAAAAAATACAGCCCGAGGTGCTATGGCTGTGGGAAAAGGGGCCATCTTCGGTCCAGCTGACCTAAGCACACCCTAGGAAGGGAAGGCGAACGGTCTCGGGAAGGAAGTGCGGCTAACAGCACCGCCCAGCAGCAGCAGGAATACGACTTTACTATCAGACACTGCAACGGGAAATCTCACGGCAACGCAGATGCATTGTCAAGAAGACCTTGTCCGGAAAATTGCAACCATTGTAGTAGGCAAGAGAGTAAGGAAGTGGTATCCGTGAGGATGCTCAGGACAGACCACCTCAGCAACGGGTGGAAGGACAGCCTACGACGTGCACAGCAGGAAGATCCAGACATCAAGCCGATTCTGGGATGGATGAAGGCCCGTGCTACCAAGCCTAAGTGGAGGGACGTCTCAGCGATGAGTTCAACCACGAAAAGCTATTGGGCCTAATGGGACAGCTTGCTGCTTCAGGATGGAGTCCTGTGCCGTAAATGGGACAATGGTCGAGGAGACAGCTGTCGTCTGCAAATGGTTGTCCCTAAAGCTAAAGTGCCGAATGTTCTACAGCTGTGCCATAACGGTCGTTCAAGAGTCCATCTGGGAGTTAAACGAACTCTCCTGAAGGTCCGAGAACAGTTTTACTGGGTCCATTACCGTGACGATGTCGAGGATTGGTGTCGTACATGTACAAGTTGTGCGGCCGTGCGGGGACCTCAGACACGTAGTAGAGGAGCACCGAAATTGTACCATGTTGGTGCACCACGGGATAGGACAGCCCTTGACATTGCGGAGCCGTTACAGAAAGGCGCAAGAGGGACTCCTAAGATCGTCCATGTGGATCGCTTGGCGCGTTATTATGGGGCCGATAATGCTCGGGACGAGCAGGTCTTAGGAGGGGGCAGTGTTACGCGCTCAAGTCGACGATATACCAGCGCCATCTAGTGTCGGGAACGAGAGCGAGTAGGGCGTTGCAGAAAATGACATCACAAATCTCTCAACCGGCAGCGCCATCCGAAGAACTAAGTTTCTAGAAAATCTATACTCGCACGCTCGTCCCTTTGCGCGCATTTACTTGAATATTCGAGACGCTTCTTTGCTAATTTAAATAAATAGGTGCCGTAAGATGCGATCGAGGCAGAGTTGAACTCGGTGACACAAGCGAAGCTTCGGAGCGGAATTAAGTGAATTAGTGTGTTGAATTAGTGTTTTTAACTTTAATTTGTGTAAAGTAAATTAAAGTGTTAATTTAGGTAATTCTATCGGCAATTTTTATTGTCACGAACCTCAAGCTCGTAACATTATTTTGGAACACAAAATTGAGTGAGGCTCACAGAAAAATGTACCAAAACACACAAGAACTTGTAACACACGATAACACACTGTAATTGTATGTGTAACACACTGGAAATGTTGTTAAGCTTGATGCACATAAAGCAATTAAAAAATTGAATTTCAAATAAAATACGATTATAGATAGAATTATTTATTTAATAAAATAACTTAAAAAACAAAGAGATCAAAATTTGTACTTAGAATTACATAATCGTATTATTTTGGCATTATTTGAATATTTATATATATATATATATATATATATATATATATATATATATATATATACCTACTTGTAAATATTCTACTCAAAATAAACCTTATCGCTAGGATCAGCTAAAAAGTATTCTTATGGTCGTTTTGTGTTTTGTGTTATGTTAACTATTAAATCTTCAGTTACAGTGTCTTCATCTTTTATTTTGTATTTTTTTATCTTCATGGCTTGATTGTTCTATTGTTTTTCTCTCTCTCTATTTTACTTGTGTCTGATATTTTTCTTAAATTTGTAACGTTCTTCTGTTCTTTCAATTGATAATCCATATGATCCAGATAATACACATCTGATAAGATATCATTTGTAATGTGATACTCTTCATCAGAAGTATCATGCACAGAAACCGTCATATCTTCGTCTGTACTGCTCTCCTCTTCCGTTTTAAGTTTCTTATTTGTTTTAAGGTGTATGTCTTTTATTTTTCTTTTCTTTGAACATTTCTTCATTCTGTCATGAGAATTTTCTTTCAAACTTTTGCTAGCAATGTCTGTTTTGAGGTTTATTTGTTTTAAATTGAATGCATTGAGTTACAATACCTATAGAGTCACAAACAGACAAATAAAATGTCCGCGCCAAAACTCGGCGCACGCTGCGAAGTGCGCAGAGTTTTTGTTTAGTTGTAAGGCGACCACAATCCTCGTACAACGTCCGCGATGCCAAAGTGTTCGGTGATTTCCTGCCCAAATAACAGCAGACACGTGCGAAAAAAGGATGGTGTTTCATATTTTAGGTAAGTATCATACCAAATTTACGTATTTATGTATCCACAGTGCATGTTTTCATTTAAATTTCAATAATTTTCATTTTATTAGCAAACTAAATCACTCACCGCCGACCGCGCGGCGCCGCGATAACGTGCCCTTGAGTGAATGATGATGACATTGCATACGAGCGACTTTGAACATTGTACAAGCAGGTTAACGTCTAAATTCGAGCAAATGTCATTTTGAACTATATAATATCAAAATATATAGGTATATGGAACGGCGCTCGGACATTTTTTGAGTATTGTCAGTTAGAGATTGTGACTCTATAGGTATTGTAACTCAATGATTGAATGGTCCATATTGCCTCAAATTAAAATAAGACCTGTTTTCTTGAGTATTTTTAATGTCAGCTAATACTGTTATAGACGTTTTAGACGGAATAGATTTCTCATTTAACATTTCTGTTTGCTTTAGCAAGTCCGCAAATTTCAGATTGAGACAGTAGCAAAAACCTGGTCTACTCTTTTCGCAGAAGCAACTTAAACAACGGTAGGAAATAGAGTTAGCTGAGTCAACATTGTTAATAATCTGATGTATTTTCATCGTGTATGGTATGGCAGCATGCAGCATGGCATCTTCAGGTATAAAGAAAAGCTGTATTTTGGTTTCAGACCCTTGTAAAAATTCATAAGCTGTTTTAGCGTCAGGAACATTTGAACCATAAGCGACAATTGAGTCTAATTTTCTTTTAATGGCTCCTCCTACACCATCAGCGGCTCCTTTACCGTGTGACGCTTCGTAAAAGTTCCACGTGGAAAATGGAAAGCCCAACTCTTTCGTCAGTTTTGCGAAATAATAAAAGTTTTTCTTCTGTCGGTATTGTATAGTTGAGCCATCTGAATAAAAATGAATCCCGTCTACTTTGGGTAATTTCTCCTTGACCAATTTAAGCACAGGTAAGAGATGTGCCCAAATGGCATCTGGTCCGTGGTCTTTGTTTGGACTTAAACTTGCAAAAGATTGATGACCTTTTTCGGTATATAACACCCCAGTGTGGAGACTGATCTGTTGTCTGGACCCATCAAAATGCATGGCTTGTATTTCAGTGGCTAATTTGCAACAATAGTTTTCCGAAAAATCGACGTGTACAACGACAGTACGGTCATCTAAATTTTCTATGCACTGCCGATATTGTTTATACTGATGCACGATATTGTAGGAATGGATTTTGAAACTTTGCAGTTCTTCTTGAAAGGCACCTAGGAGCATTTTTAGCGAACCAGTTTTTTTTCTATGACGTTTTTTTGTAATCTTTGTCACATCACAATTTTTTTTTGGTTTGTATTCATGAGATTTCAAAATCCATTCATCTCATGAAACATTATAGTTTAGATCTTTTTCACCAATACGTTTGTTTTCGCAAAAATCACAGTCTCCGTAAGCACATTCATTTGACTTTGAAGAACATACAACCATACTCAGTAAGTCATCAAGATCTGTTGTTGCTATTAATCCAATTGACTTCAATGACGTGGCTTTCATTTGCAAATTTTCGTGCCTCTTGCAAGCGCAAGTTTCTCGTTTCTCGGCTTTTGGTGGTAATACATAAAAGTGTCTGTACCTTTTGAAAGTTGAAAATGATAATTTTCCTCCTTCTTCTCTATATTTCTGATATAATTTATGTAGAGTGCCAAGTAAATACTTTCTCTGTATTTTTTTTGTGTCTTTACTTCGTTTTTCCCTGCTGTCATCCTACTCACATCATCCCTTTCATAAAAGTTTCTTAACTGCGTCTGTATTAATGGGCTTTTATTTTTCTGTTCAGTGTGACGAATTTTTCTTTTAAGACCTAAATAGGTAGCCATCTTAGTTTTCATACTGTATTTATTAATGTTATCACTTTTGGAAAAAACATCTTTAATTAATCGTTTTTCTTGAGTGTTTTAACTTTTGTAGCTGTCTTTTATAGTGTCCACTATTACATTATGTTCTAGCCAAACTTTTTTCACGCTTTCTCTTTCTTCAGGTCGAATACTAGGTAAATTTTGGTCAATGTATGCGCACGTTTTCGAAACGGGGGTCATTTGTTCAAGGGCTTCATCTTTTTTGGCAATTGGGCTTGACCTGTCTTCAAAGCTACGAATCATTTGGTTTTTCTCCTCAATAATTTCAAGTAACTTTTTATTTTTTTCCATAGAACGGTTTAATCTTTGCCTAAGTTTTTTCAACGACTTATATTTTTTTAATTCCTCTTATAGCTTTGTGTTTTCATTTTTCAGTCTATAAATGACCCTTCTATTATAATTTCTCTTTTGTGTTAAAATTTGTCCATGTCCTTCTAAAGGCACTACTTCAGGCTTAGGTTCTTTCTTACTTTTCTTCTTTCTCTCTCTCCACTGCTTTCTTATGATTTCTTGATCAGATGAAGGATATTCTGCTATTCTTTTTCTATTTCTTTTTGTTCTTTCTGCATTTTGTTTTTGCTGCAATTTAAATTTTTCAGGATTTACTTCTTTCAGCTGTTCTCGATAAAGTTTCTTCCTTTCTTTAGGTGTTAGAGGCATCTGTAAAATCAGCATAAAATAAAAATAAAAACCATGAATGCAGTTACATTTTACTTTTTGTTGTATATTAAACATTTTTCTGGTTTAAAAACCCAAAAATAGCCTACTTTAAACAACAAATTTATATGGGACAAGCCTGAAGGCATTCTCTATTCACCAAAAAGTATTTTTGAAATCGGTCTACAGAATCTGAAGAATCGTATAACATACATACAAAAGTTAATAAAAAATATCAGTTGAATTGAGAACCTCCTCCTTTTTTGACACAAAACATAAATATTTAGCTTTTTCTATACCTAAGTATTGCAATGTGAACTAAGCTTTACACATTTCTCGTGTGTTACGTCACACAACTTTGTAACACACGCAACATACGTGAGCAAACACTCGTGAAGAACATAACCTAAAATTCAGGTAGCATCTTTACTTGCAAAGCAAATCCGTAATAAACTGCATTATTTAGGAATATTTAATGTCTCTTTCAACTATATATATTACAAAACAACTTAATGTTATTACTTACCTTGCAAAATTATTTCCAAAAGTCTCTAAAATCCAATGACGAAAAATAACACACACCAAGTACTGCCTACTGCCCGTAAACCGAGATGTCTGACAAAACACTGACGTTTCATATTGAAAGTTATAGTGTTGCCATTGTGAAAAAAAATAGATGACGTGTTGCTATTGCTTCTACAAAAAAAAGCTGCTATGTAACACAGTTTTTGTAACACACGTGAATCAGATGGAACACATTTGTTTATTCAATCGTTTTTTAATTTTTTTTACTAGTTTTATTACACTTATTATTAGAACAGTAGTTTTATGCAATTACATTTAGCATAACATTAAAAAATCACGATACTTTATTCAAACGACGAAGTAATGAAGAAAAAGAAAATGTTCTACGCATGGACACATTTTATTTTTCTATGAAATTACATCTCACCGACTATTTGTACCAGTTTGTTTTTGCTTATATTAAAAAGTATTCACAATTTAAATCGAATAATATTAACAAGCGAATAATGCCCAATACAGAAAATAATCAGATTATTTACAAAGAACTACCAAAAAATATATTATATATTCTTGAATTTTGGCACGTGAAAAATATAGACGAAGTACATTTTTTGTGAGCCTCAACCAATTAATTAATTTAGTAACTTCGATTTTTTAATGTAGTTCATATCTACAATAACATATAACAACAACTTGCTTAATAGATCATGATTTGCCTTTAAGAATATTTCCTTTTTACCTATCATTAGAATTATTACTAATAATGCTTGATTTTTTGAGGCGGCCACACTATCTTGATTGATTTACATAAAGTAGCTAAAAATGCAAGATTCTAGAGCAGCTATAAATTAAAAAGTATCCAGCAGCTTCGCGCAGCTTAGCTTGCTACATATTTATTTATCTATGGCTTCGCGCCAAGCGCCTGGTTGGACGGACGTGCGTGTCGTCTTGTCAGTGTTGCCATATATACAGATTTCCCCGTATTTATACAGATTTTCGGTGTGTGATACAGATTAGCACTGGATACAGATTTTTATACAGAGTTTTCAAATTGACGCCTTTTTTCGTATTCGCACACGAAAAAGATAGATTTATGTATATGTCTTGCATAGAAATGAGACAGAGTGGTGTGATTGTTTGTCCCTTTCTCCATGCCGGTTTTTTTATTTAGCAAACTACACTTTGCTAAGCAACTTTGACAGTTCGTAGCGATCTAAGGAGCTTACAAGTTGGTTTAAGTGGGAAAAAATTGTATTGTGAGCTTAAGATTGGTGAATCTTGTTCAGTTCAGTTCTTAGAACAATTAAAATTTTTATCTAAATATGTTTAGTCATAGTCATAAAGATTATTGTATAACCTAAAACTACGTTATCGTTCTTTCTCACTCGAGACCACGCTAAACATTAGTCTATAGGTTTCTCTGTCTACGGAGTTTTCTAACTCTATTGATTGGGTTACCATAATATTCAACTTAAGAAGAATAAGCAAAATAAGTGACTACCTACTTAGTGCGACAGACATGCAAGTGTATTATATAATATGTATATATAAAATATGTGTGACTGAAAATAATAACTTAATTATATGTTCGTTTGTTGCAAATGTTTGAGTTTTAATACGTTGTTTGTCTAAATTAATGTGTTCAATTTTGCTATATAATTTTTTTTGTGTATAGTGTATATTTTATACTTGGTAGAGCCACGCTGCAGCTATATTATAGTTGCAGCACGAATGAGTCAGCTCGACCGGGGAAGGACCGCGCTCTCACAGAATACCAGCGTAAATTACCAGCTTAATACTGCTGTGCTTCGTATGGTGAGTGTAGAAATCCGGAGACCCTTCTTTACTGGAAACGAGGCATTCCATCTTAGTCCTCAGGCGTGACAACTCATCTGCGTTTTGATTCTTAAGCGAAGATGAATGTAGATGTCTATGGGTCACAGCATCCACTTACCATTGGCGTACTGTGTGCTCGCTTGTCACCCTTATTCTAAAAAATATTTTTATTTAATAACGGTAATCAAATTTTATCAGCTTATCACGTTAGTAGTTATTCCTTGTTTTTCAAAAAAAGCGATGATGATGATCAATTATTCTAGTTTGGTTTATTAAATTATACAGATTTCAAGTTTAAATAGCATACAGATTTAATACAGATTTTAGCAGTTTTTAATACAGATAAAAGGCTTAAGGCATCTGGCAACACTGCGTCTTGTTATTATATAAGTACGATCTGCCAAAATGCCTTTCGAGTGGAATAATGATAATGAAAAGACAATAAAGATTTTAGAACTGCTGGAATCAGAAAAAACTAAATGGGATTTCAACGATAAAAACCATAATTCATCATCTTCAATTAAAACGAATTTTCTATTTGAGATAACATAATACCTATGTACATAATTAATTACAAATTCGTCAAATTTATTATATTAATATGAAATTTAGTTTAAGGAATTAATTAATAAATAAATTGTCATTTTATTTCTAAAAACAATTGGTAAGTCATATTGATTATTTATTTATTAAAATGTAAAATAATGTATTAAGTTAAATGGTACCTAATATTTGCATAATAGCCCGAGATTTGTAAATTATAATTTTATTGTAATTAAAATTATGAATTAATTTATACTGTAGTGTAATTACTAAAATAATAATAGCTTAACTAATCTCAGATAATATTTAATACTATTTATGTAACAATAATGTAATAATTTATGGTATAAGAATTAAAATAGAGTGGATCTGTATAACTATTTAATTGTACATAATATTTGAATTCAAAAGAATGTTTGTACCTAACTTTTAAGCAATGAAATAATTTTAAAATATAATATTGGGTTTATGTAATTAGCTGTATTTCATATCATTCTTGCATGCCAATTATGGCAAAACATGTCGGTTCCAAGTCATTGATCATCTTATGTACCATGTTTTTAAGCAAATAAATTTTCTATTTAACTATCTATCATCTTTTGAATTTGATATCTTTTTGAATTATTAACACAATTTTGTATTACAAGAAGACGCAGCGCGGACAATTAAAAGCACGGTAAATTATTGAAAATATTATCAGCTTTATAGCGCGCTTCACAAATGTGTCAACTGAAATATGTATTATTGGCCTTCAAGGGTCTTTCCGCAGTGAGAGCTTGCAACGGAATACTGTTTATAAACTCGGTCACACTCACTACGTGCACGCAATAATTTTTAATTTGTTACTCTAGAATTTAATGGTACACAATTAAATTTTTTAAGCGTAAGAGTCAGAAACGAGCGCCTGATGGTGGATGGATATGTGTCTCATAGGCATGTTCATATATATCTTTTATAAAGAATCGAAATGCAGATGCGTTGTCAACCTTGAGGACTTTCCAGTGAATGGTGATTCGTTTCTCTACACTCACCATACTAAATACAGCAACATTAAGCTGCTACTTCGCACCGGTATTCTGTGAGAGTGTGGTCCTTCCCCTGCCTAGCCGACCTATTCGTGCTACTACCATAATAGCTGCAGCGTGGCCCTACCAAGGATAAGATGCTAGGAGATGAGATATCGACTCCCACCGGATGAGATTCAATACTTAATTATATTAACCTTTCGAACGGCAGGCGTCCAACTTTAACCGCTTCGATATTCTGTCAAAGATCAACAGGTCAAATGTGACCACACCCACCCACAGCACTTTAAATCATCAACACTTATGTTTAGATACTACTTTTCTATGAAGAACTTTGGCATTACATAATCAATATGAAATTTTCTATCACCTAGTGGAATAAAAAGTCAGTTAGTTTATGACTATTTATTTATAATCTACGTTCATTTCGTAAGCCATTTTCGTGTGAATGTCAATGTGTTGATTTTTGGATTTTACTAGTGTTTTAGTATAGTGTTTTATAAAAAAAATTGTAATGAAAGGTTTTTGCGTGAATAAAATTTATCTTTTTACGTAAATAAATTCGAATAATATATATAGAAATAATTGTAACTTTCACGCTGCCGACATCCGCTTGGTATGTATTCCTTTTTGTTATAAAAATACAATAAAATCTTTTTGTATTGAAGTAAAACCTGACTTTTGTTTAAACCAAAGGATAGAGAATTTTGTATAGATTTTATAGTGCCAAACTTCTTCATAGAAAAGTAGTCTCTAAATATAAGTATTAATGGTTTAAAGTACTGTTGGTGGGTGCGGTCGCATGCAACCGCTCGGGATATGCTGCATGCAACTGCATGGGATTTTTATGGGGTTGAAGGGTTAAATAATTATTGGTTCTAAGTGTTTGGTCATTATTGAAAATCAGCGTTGTGGCTTTGTCACAAATACTGCTAAGTAATGACCGCCTTTGGCATGCCTTCGAATTACAGAGCCAAAATTTATTAAATTTCGTTTTTGTCATAAATTAGTATAACTTTTAGCGTTGAACGACTATTGGTCTATGCCTAAATAAAGGGTTTATTAATTTCTTTTTTTTTTATCATGGTGCGGCATGGTAACGATATAGTTTATTTCCTGGACACAGGCAGTAATGATTATATATGATGGAATTTGGTACATTGTTCCCTGTATTATATTCCTGATGCTAGGCATGTTTTTTTAAAGGAAAAGGGTGACAAGCGAGCACACTGTGTGCTCGTATGTACCCAGACTTGCCCGGACGGACTTCTAGACAACGAAGAAGTTCTACCAGCTAGATGAATATAAACATCCTCTACGCCATGTCTGAAGCCTTCTTTAAAACGTGCAACTTGGGTAGTATATAAACTATGGGAATGTGAACAATCCTTTTGCGCTCATATATTTTTTTATAGGATAGGGTAACGAACGAGCACACAGTTCACCTGATGGTAAGTGGTTGCTGCTGCTCATTGCCTTCTACATCCGTCCTCGCTTGCGAATCAAAATGAAGATGCGTTGTCAGCCTTGAGGACTAAGATGGAATACCACTTTTCCTGTAAAAAGGGTCTCCGGTTCTCTCCACTCACCATACGAAACACAGCATTAAACTGCTATTTAAATCTGGTATTCTGTGAGAGCGTGGTCCTTCCCCGGTCGAGCCGACCCTTTCGTGATACAACTATACAATTAATATACCTGCAGCATGGCTCTACCACGTAACTGCAGCATGGCTCTACCACGTAAAATTTTATTGTTTAGTATTTTTATTACATATTGTTGAAATAATGTGTAGTTGTTTACTTATAAATTCATTTCTAGAATACCAGCTTTTTTATTTACCATTTTTACGGTTTATTTTTTAACATCACTTCATTATTTTTAATAGATAATGTTCCACCATATATTGGTATTCACCAGATGTAAAGTAAAGAGACGGCTTATGGTGAGCAGTGTCCGATCTCCGATTACTCTCCGATTACTATACCTTAGTCTGAAATATGGTGCCAAAATCCTCCTTATGAGGGCTATAGCCCCAGAGAGTATTGTTACGGCTATGTTAGACAAAAATATCCACATAAATACATATACATAAAAACTCACGCCTGCTAATTTTTGATTATAACTTTTAAATTTGACTGATCGAAAAAAAAGTGTTCCTAACAGATTCGGCTGGCTAAGATTGAATTTACTAACTCTAAACCTGTCAAAAACAACTTTTATCCAGTTTAACATCAAGGAAAACCACACTGAAAATATATCTATCAAGCTACATTGCTGTAAATTACTGAAAGATCGACAATGTTCATGCCATATGCTCCATAAATCTGATACTGTCAAATACCTAGGCGTTATTTTAGATTGTAAAATAAACTGGCTTACTCATATAGATCTACAAACCTCTAGAGTAAGGAAGCTAATTTGGGCGTTTAAGCATCTAAGGTATGTGGCTGATTTTGATACACTTCGCGTAGTATATTACGCGCTTGCTCAGTCAGTAATAAACTATTGTATTAGAGTTTGGAGTGGCGTATGCAAAACCCACATTTTGCGACTTGAATGAGCCCAAAGGTCGTTGCTTAAAACGATGACTTTTAAGACGTTTAGATTCCCAACTAGAACACTTTATAGTGATTGTCAAGTTCTGACTGTTCGGCAGTTATACATTTTACAACTTATAAGCAGACAACATCTTGCTACTGCATACGACAAAGACAAAATAGAAAGAAAACGTACAATAGTTAATGTCTTGAATCCAACCGCCTTCCGCACGTCCTTTGCCACTTTGCCAGGCGCCAACATGGTTATCTTAGTGTACATTTGTATAACAAAATAAACAAAATTCTTGACTTTTATCCACTACCACTTTACAAATTTAAAAAGAAGGTAGAAAAATGGCTTTTATCATTAAATTATGAAGAAACGGAGGACTTGTTTAATGTTATAATGTAATCCGCTTGATGAATCCTGTTATTTTCATTTATTTATAAGTACATATAAAACACATGCATACACAAACGCAAAAATACGCTTGCTGACACACACACACACATACATACACACACACACACACACACACACACACACACACACACAGACACGCACGCACGCACGCACGCACGCACGCACGCACGCACGCACGCAAGCAAGCACGCACGCACGCACGCACGCACGCACGCACGCACGCACGCACGCACTCACGCACGCACGCAAGCACGCACGCACGCACGCACGCACGCACGCACGCTCGCACGCACGCACGCACGCACACACACACACACACGCACACACACACACACACGCATGAACCCTAACACACTCAACACACAGTTAGTACGTAAATTAAGTAGTATATTATTTTTTATACCTTTTGAAACATTCTTGTTATTTTGAACCTTTATTGTTAATTTATTAGGTCATAAAATTGGGAGAGGGCGCTGATTGCTGAGATACAGGTATAATTCCTAGTTCAGCAATCAGAGACTTCATATATTCACTGTATAATTATCAATAAAGCTTATTATTATTATTATTATTCGGGCAACGTAAGCATAATATTGATGCTTCTCCAAACAACAAGATTTGGGTAAAAGTCAAAAAATCGGCGTTTTTAGTGGAAAGAATTTTTTTTTTCTAATTTGAACATGTATATAAATTACGTCAAAGGAAATAAATAATTTATTTGTGTAGAGTTCGACTGATTTATACTACCACCGTTTTACATATTTCTGCCATCAAGTAGCACACGTAACCCGATGGTAAGTGGATTCAGTGGCCCATTGAGACCTACGTTTCCCTATGATTAAGAATTAAAATGCAGATGAGTCCCGAATACTGTGATTAAATTCAGATGCAAACTCATAAAGAAAAAAGTTAATTCACAGCTTTCATAGGCCCCAATTTTAGCATCAGCATTTTATAGCCAGGAAGTGTCAGCCGCGTTACCCCAATGCATGTTGGTGGACGTCACATCATGTCTTTGAATTTATTTTCAACTAGCGACCTACTCCGGCTTTGTCTTGGTAGGAACTGTTAATGTGGTATTATTTACATTTAATATAATCAATTGAATAAATTTTCCGTTTTATAAAAAGTCTCCAAGCTGTTTGAATTAATATAGGTATATCCTAAATCGGTAAAATTATATATAGCCTAAGTTTCGGATTGCCGTGTCATCGGACCATGCATGTGAGAAATTAGAGAATGCAACTGTGCTCACACACTTAGGTACATAATCTTTTCCTGTCTACATAGCTGGTCTCCATTGAGACTGGCTGCCTTGACCGAAATTCTGTTTAATGACACTTTTGTAAAAGAAGAAACGTTATAATATAAGAGTTTATCTTTTGTTAAACTTAGCACGCTACCATCAGGTGGGATCGCAGTAAAATACTGACTTATAATAGGACGAAAAAAGGATTTGGAGGCAATGATTAAAACGACTATTAAGTACCTATTTTATCACGTTTAATTTTCAAATTCCCAACGTTTCGGGTACTTCCCAGTACCCATGGTCACGGGGACTGAGGTGACCGACGTCTCGATGTCAGAGTACCTTTAGCTTTTTATAATTGATCTACGCAGAATGAACTATGTCTTGAAGTCTAGCAGTGGTGTGTTTGGGGTTAGTTTTAATTTCATTAATTAAAGTATCGCAAGCAGGTGGTTGCACCTAGCTTTCTTCTCTATTGATTGGGATGTTTTTTAATTTCAATAGCATAACGTATCACCCTTGGTAGGAATCGACGTTCTTTTGCAGGTATTTATGGTCTATCACATCTGCTCTAATAGCGGGGGTCGTCTAGGATTTGATCACAAACTGCAGACTTCCTGGAATGTTAGTGTTTCACGTCAGTTATATGTTCTTTTACGCGGGCTCTAATTATCTTTTTGTTTGCACTATGTATGAGAGACTACATTCACAATCAAGTTTGTACTCTCCTGCATCTTATTGAGAGATATGACACTTGACGGATGGTAAAAACTTGGGATCCAGTAATTAATAAAATTTAAAACTTAACCCTTTACACTGCAAGACATCAAGACACAGTAAGTTCATTCTTCATAGATCGGACCATAAATAATAAAAAGCTGAAGGTACTCCAGGTTACCACTGACATCGGGACGTCAAAAATCAGTCCCCCGTGATCATGGGTGCTGGAAAGCACCCGCAATGTCGGGAAATAAAAATAAAATAAATTGAACGCGAAAAAATCCGTAAAAATAGTTTTAATCAGTGTGTAGTTTTCGCGTTCATATAAGAAATAATTATAATTTGGAGGTATGATAAATGAACTGTACATTGGAACTGTGTCTTTGCTCGTTGTGCGATCACAACGGCCTTATAAGAAAGCTATTATGTCAGTGTTTCTGTCCAATTGATTTCCAGAACAATAAATTACTGGGTCAGGTTGATTTAGTACAGAAAACTTCATTACTGTTGTTATGATTGCCTTTTTTGTCATGGGAAGGACAAGGGTCTACTCAAATATTAGGAACAAGCGCGAGCTAGTAAAACCAGAGTCAATAATTGAGATCGAGGGTCAATAAGAGTCAGTAATCCTTCACGGGGGAATGTATACGTTTTTACAACCAAGTCCATAAAAATATGCAGGACCTATATTTCAAAAAGTTAAAAAAAATATTAAAGAAACAATATTTAATAAACGTTATTACTCACTACGAAAATGAGGTTAACTCTACTGGGATGTTTCAAAATGTTTTCATACTATCTGTATAAAATATTATATAGTAAATTAATGCCTAATAAAATTCCACTGAATTTCTTACTGGGTCTTTCAAAGACAGAAGATTTTTTCGGGCCACCAACAGTAAAACATAAATGAACCACAATAAGTATTATTGTAATCTCTTTATATAAATAAAAATCAACGGCCACAAGTAAGCGGTGAGGGACGCGGGTACGAATTCTGCGCAGAACAAGTACTCGTATGGCCTTCAAATAATTTTATCAAATCTGGTATATTTGTTTTTGTGAAATTTATTTATGTAAACTACCTCCACGATACAGATGAAAATCCTAGTGTGGGGGTAACAGCTTTTAAAAAAAATAACTTCACCCATCCATCGCTGGACGTGAGCCTCTCTTGTTGCAAAGAGTTTTCCTTTACTTCACGCTGAAGCTGAAAAAGCAGTTGATTACATACTTTATCCTGGGTCGGAAACACGAATGATATAAAAATAACCGTATTAATATAGATAACCATTCAATTGAATATATATTTCACTTTAATTTAATAGAAAATGAATATATTGAAAAATTTTTTCAACGCGGGCTGTTGTGAGTAATTGCAATAAAAACTCTTCATTGGAAAAAAATGTTTCTTTGTTGGATACACATTTTTTATAAAGCAATGCTTAAAGTGCATCATATTTATTAATAGGCAGTAAGTAGCAGCGCTTGGGGACGATAGTTCGAATCGCGCACGGAACAAGTATTTGTATGGCTTATAAGTAATTGTTCTGGGTCTAGATGTTTTTCCTTGTAAAACTTAAGTGTGTAAACTACTTCCACAATACTGGAGAAAGTACTAGTTTGGAGGTCACGTTTTATTAAAAAAAGATTGTAAAAATGGTAATACAAGGTAGTGGAAACTACAACGACTACACAGCCCGAATAGACGCCTCATGCCAGGCAAACACTTTCTGTCAACACGTTAGACAAAAACGTCTTACTTCAGAAAACGATCGCAAGATCTACTTTCTAGCGACCACTTCCCTGACCCGTAAACATCTTGCATGTGACTCGTGAATTTTCGACAAAATAAAATACAACAGACGCGCAACATGGTTCCCTGTACAATAAAATAGTAGCAAAATGTGTAATTCCAAAAAAATGCCAATACTTTTCATAGATAAGTAAATTTTTATTTTCAAATTCATTAATTAAAATTAAATCAGAGCTCAACCTATATTTGTCACAAGCGTTGATGAACACGTTGATTTATTCGGACATCTTCGGATATTTTCGGACTATGCATCCCTTTCTTTTCAATTCTGTTCATTGTTGCTATACTTTTCTTTAATTAGGTACCGGCACGTGTAACTAGTGCTGTACAAATTAAACTATAATATTGGTAATATTATACGTGTTATCGTGAATGTTTTACAGACTTATAATATAAGCGACATAGGTGTAAGTTGAATTTTTTTAGTGAATGTACGTTAATCCATATTTGAATTAATTGATTTAATAATTAAATCAAATTATTCAAAACTTCTTTAAAAATTCATAAAAAAATTAATATAATTTTTGATAGAGGGCACTCCGCTCTCTTTACTGCTAAGACGCCATGTCAAGACAAGTAGGAAACGGAAGTGAACTTGACAGTTTAAAATAACTGTTGCTATTTTATTTTTAATAATATTCTATTATTATTTCAATATTGTAAAGAAAGCTTGTTTTAATAAAATATATTCTTTAACCTTTTGAGCGCCACACCAAAAACGCATTACCGTGTCCTGTACGCCAAAGCGAAAAGTAAACAAAAATACCTACGAAAAAAATAGTGTTTCCAAGAGTTGATATACCGATAACACAAAATAACTTGATTTTGTTGGTTTTTTATGCAATAAATGACTCTTTATAATCTGGTATGTTTTATTTAATCTTGTACTGTCTTCCACTCTTTTTATATATGTACTTTGTAGATAAATAAAAATAAATAATAACAATAAAGTTGTAGTAAACCGCACTACTCTTCATCGTGGTGACGTCACTGTCACGACTGGACGACAACGGCTTAGCTGACCTTCCTTATTGACACTTTTTTAGAGATGTAGCCGTGTCGCACGTTGTGTATCCATTTCGGAATCGATTTAACCAAAATATACAGAGATCGATACGACTCAAAATATTTTATGTGTCGGGGGAGGCATAGGCCAAGTGAAGCACAGAAGAAGTCTTACGCTCTTATGATAATGGGGGTTTGATATGATGCTGATGCTACTACGTGATTTTGAGATAATCATAATCATAATATTTATTGCAATCAAATGGTAACAATAGAATTTGGAATTTTTAAAAAGAATAGTCCGCATTTTAACCCAGTTTGGGCGTAGCAATTATAAAAATATTAAATATTATTTTAAAACTACAAGATTTTATTAATAAATTACATTATTAGATTATATTATTTTAAAATCTTGTAAATTTAATTAAATTAATTATCACATGTCAAGTAAAAAAATAATTACTATTATTATAAATAAAAATAAGTAAAAAATAATAATTGAATAAAAAAATTTAATTAAATTACATAGGCACAGGCCGAAGTTGTCCTTACAAATTAAATAACATTTGTACCAAAATATTCATTTAAATTATAAAAACATTTTTCAATTAAATATAACTTTAATTTGGATAAAAATAATGTAGTACCTACTCGTTAAATTTGTTATGTCATTTGGAAGGTTATTAAAAAAATTTACCGCCATACAATAGGTACTAGAGCTATGCAAAGCAAGAGTAGATTTCGGCAATAGTAGCCTATTTTTATTTGGTCTAATTGAGTATTTGTATTTTTGTTTCACTTAATTTGGTTAATAGTTCTGGGTGTTTTTTTTTACAAATTTGCATGTTTCCCAAATATAAATAGACATCAAAGTCAAAGTTTTAAACTTTTTGAAGTGGCGCTTACAACTTTCTGGAATTTTTATGTTTGCCAAGATTCTTATTTTTTTTTGCATTATAAATAATTGCTGTGCATCTTTACTATTTCCCCACAACATGACACCGTATGACAGCTACGAAGAAGTGTAGGTATGCGTAATATGCTGTCAGAGCGCTGGGGATGGGGACATCTGTGGTTTTCTTTATTTCTCTTTATTTATATGGGCTTTCCAGTTTATATGGCAGTCGATTTCCAGGCTTAACAAGTTGAAGTTGTCAACAGTCCTATAGGTACATTATTATAAGTAAAAGCGATATTATTTAGTGGTGATTTTTGAACTGGTGGGGATTGCATAATTTTGGTTTGTGATGTGTCAGCCAATTTGTAACCTGATTCAATTTATTATTTAAATTCTAGTCTTTTGTATGTGGAATAATAATAGAAATGTCATCAGCAAATATAATAGAGGTTTCAGTCAATACCCTATATTGAGAAAGAAAATCGCACAAAACAAAATGTAAAATTGCTCGTCATATCTTAACGGCCTATAGGACCTCAGCTCAAACTCGTATTTCGCCTCCATTTTTGCCGCGCCACTCGTTCGCACACTTTGACTCAAGGTCACGCGGGAACACAAAGCCAAAGCGATTATGTTACGAGTAAAATAAACTCTTATCGGACTAGCACCAAGTAATAAAATTTTCAGTAATAATTTAATATTAACTTGTCATTATATGAACATAAAATTATATGTCGCAAATTTAATTTCATTGTACTAATGTTCTAGTATAAGTTGACCCTTCATTGTAACGGAAAGTTTATAGAAATCAGCTTATACTGGAAATTTCTTCTTATAGTGGAAGGATGCACCCATTGTTGGTTTAGTGGTAAGCTTGAGTTTTATAGTTTTCGCCGTGTATGTATGTAATGTGACAGCCGTTTACGTATGTAATTATGTTGGTAGTAGATCTATGGCAACCACTTACCATCAGGTGGACTGTGTGCTCGTTTGTCACCCTATTCTATAAAAAAAAACTACACTATAGTTTTCGCCTTATATTACACACACACACACACACACACACGCACACGCACACGCACACGCACACATGCACGCACACGCACACACGCACACACGCATACACGCACACACGCACACACGCACACACACACACACACACACACGCAAACATATATATATATATATATATATATATATATATATATATATATATATATATATATATATATATATATATAATACAAATGAATCGTGATTTTAGGACCAGGTTTGTATAAATATAAGATAGATAGGTAGGTAAGTATGTAGGTAAGTAAGTAGGACAGTTAGGTTGAGTAGGTTAGGTAGGTAGGGCAGGGTAGGTAGATAGGTATGGTTATGATAATAACCATAAGTTTTTAAAAAAAACATTGTCAAAGTTATGCAACATTTATTTTAATTCGCTTAAATCTCTAATTGGCATATTTCGAACATGTCTGGGATCGCATAGCTCAGGTAACATGCATGTTATATAAAAATGTTCTAACTTTGGTTCCATTTCTTCCCAATATTGGTCATCTCTCTCTATAATTTCAACTTTGATGCCTTCGTCGCATCCAGACCATACTCCGAAAATACATTTTCGCCTATCGGTGATATGTAATTGTCCTTGCACTTGTATATACCAAGGATGTTTTTTATTTATGACAAGTCCGTTTTTAGTTTTTCTCCAAAACATCACTTTTTCATTATTTATAGCTTCATCCAAAGATGTTTTAAATGCTGTAATTGGACATTTAATTTCAATGATTGTGTCTTCTCCCACTATTCCGTCTGGAGTTGCACCTACAAAAGGAAACTTTTTGTCTATGAAGAGACCACAAGGCTCTATTTTAATGTTTAATTATGATGCTATCTGTTCCGCAGCTATTGCTTCATGCTCTACGCCATGTTTCAAAGATGGCACATTGCTTAGATTCTTCGGATATATATAATATTCTTCACCAAATTTCTCACACTCGCATTTTGACGCCTATTCACTACTTTGGCAAAATTCACTCACTGGAATCTCTTTGCAGATTAGTTGATTTTTGTATTTGTTTTCTATCTTCTTCTGCACTCGATAAATTTTTCAAAAAGTCCTCCTTACACTGCTTGTACTCCAAAGTTGTCATATATGGCTTTTGACAATTTTCACCATAATTTTTATAGTTTTCTTTGGCTTTTAAAAAACAGTTTTCTACGTTTTCCTAAGTATTTAGACGCGCTTTCACTTTGTTTTAATCGCTTTTCCTCCAATTTTTTCACTAGTGACCTGGGACTTCTCCCCAAAATAGCTCTGTGTAATGTAGTAAGTGGGAGCTTTGTATTAAATGATACCACAGCAGCGTTGCATCTTGCATCATAGCCCCGACGTAAGGAAAAGCTTATGCGTGTCCCGCCAACAAATTTGGCAATAATGCTGTTAAAAGATTCTACTTTATTGCTATCAATATTTTGCGTCAGGCTTCGAGCTTTAGCTGCTACTGTGTTTACTATAAACTTAATTCTGTACCATATAGCACACGTCTTCAAAATTATAGTAAGATCTTCACTGTTGTTTTGGCTAGTACAATAATATGGTTGGCAGTTTTCGTGGTTTCCGAATGCATGATTGTAAGAATTCATATCTGTGAATAGGCTATTTACCTTTGTGTCGAAGTTTGCGTCTTTAGAAATGTGTTCAGTTATGTAGGAGCAAATGACTTTAAGGATAGCTAAGACTCTTTGAGTAGTTATTTTTTTCTTAAATTGGAAGGATGTTTAGTTTCAATAGTTATATTCCTTAGCTTTTTGCACGTGTTCCTTAAAATACGATTTTTGCATTCTACCTTTTCTATGGTGCAATTGGGATACGGACGACATTCCAAAAATTTTTTATATGTGCTTGAGTCACCATACGTTGTCACCATACACCATAGTCTGCCACCATACGTTCGTATATAAGGTTATGCATGGAAATGGACTGTTTAAATCCTTCTAACAATATTTCAGACTCCATACCTGTAGATGAACCGCTATAATTTTTATAGCACACATGGTCGCCTGGACGGATACCTTTACTTTCAGCACGCGCACGTATACAGCAATATTTATTCTTCACCCCGTTAAATAAAACCTCGCCGAACCTTTTTCCAATAATAGTGGCAGCTCCAGACAGGGCTGAAAAATTTGTGTTGAAGGAACGTTTACTCCAGACACCATCTGCAATGACATTGCAAGCAATGCCGTTTTTTACGCGCCCTTCCGCTATAGCTGCATTTCGTTCCCGTACTGCAGCTATCTCCATCGCAATTATAGCTGTTTTTTGTCAGTCATCATACGTCTCATTTTGAAGTTTAGCGTAATGCCTTGGAGAGAAAGACGGACAATCCATTGATGCACATAATTCGCTAAATTGAGAATAACCAATTCCAGAAGATATAATACCAGATGTTGCAGATTTGTTTAAGTCTAGGTTTGATTTAGGCTCAGAATCAAGACAAAATGTCTGGTTACAGAAATTGCAGGCTAATTTATATTTGGAAAGAAGACTTTTTCTTTTTTCTGATAAAATGTGAACGTTGCTCAATGTACATCCGAAAGCCTTATTATGATTGCATATTTCTTGAAGTCTTCTATAAAAATAGTCAATGTCTATTAATCTTCGTCCTTCTACACAAAAACTGCTTTTACCTTCTAGAGGATTGTTAAAACTCACTTCGTACCTGAAATGACCAGCATAACAATATTTGATGAATTCTTGTAAAACTGCATAACATACAACCTTCTTCTTATATAAAAATCTTGTAATTACCAATTAGCATCACCATCATCACATTCATCATCTGATATGTCGTATTGCGGAGGGTTGTGTGAATGTCTGAAAAAAAAGATAGTTTTGGTTAGTATATGAAGTAAGAAATTATAATCCTAACTTCCTAACTAATATTATAAATGAAAAATTGAGTTTGCTTATTTGTTTGTCACACTTTCACGCTAAAACGGCTGAAATTTCGCACGTGGGTAGATCATATCCTGGAAACGGATATTGGTTACTTTTTATCCTGGATCGCAGACAAAGGCGCGGGCAGCAACTGGTTACCAATAAGATCAAGAGTATTATTATTCAAAAGCTTACGCATCCAATCTTCTTTCGTCACTATGTATATTGAGTGAACAGCTCATGTCCTCAGGTAGAACTTGTGATCTGCAAGAAAGTAAACCTGGAAGCATAATTTTGTCAAAACGAATAAATAGTACGGAACCCTAAAAACTCCAACATTATGAAAAGTTTTATCGTGAAATCGCCAATTTCGTGATAGTACCGTTACGCGTTAGTACCTACCAAGCGGTAGTGTCATGGGGGAACAGCTAATTTCGTGATTATCAAACACGTATGGTACTTACAATTCTGCATTTTGTAATATATGGAGATTTGTTTCGTCCAAATTTATATCTACATCTTTCGAAGTTATTTGGATCCTGTAAGCTGTAACAATCACACGTGGCAAGTTAATAATACCTACCTAGGTATGAGATATTTTTATTTACCATTTGGATATTATGGAACCCTAAAAATACACCAAAGAAGACGAAATTATCCATAAAACAGACTTGCCCCATGAATTATAATGCATAATTACTTACCTACGTTTATTATTACAGTGGTGTAATTACGCGTGGCTACATATCAAGATATTATTTTCCAGTATATGCTGACCTCTCATTGTACCTAATGCCTCTACAATTTGAGATCAGCTTATACTGGAGTATATAGTTTGATAATTATGTAGCAACGTGTACTAACATATCTGTTACATGTTTAGGTAGGTAGAAGATACTCACGAATTTACCGGAATATTCTCTTTATCACCATCGTCTTCAGTACTTTGAAATCGACGTCTTCTGAAAAAAAAATACATTACCTATAATAATTTAGCTAAAGCTTAACTATCAAGGGACGTCAGTACTCAATAGGTTCATATTTTTTATGTATGTAGTAGGTAGCACTATAGTTGGGTTAGTAATTTTTTAGAACGTTACACCCACACTAGGATTTTCTACTGTATCATGGAGGCAGTTTACAAACACAAATTGCACAAGGACAAACATCCAGATCCAGAACAATTATTTGTAGGTCATACAAATACTTGTTCCATGCGGGATTCGAACCCACGGACTCCAGCGCAGAAACTCATTGCTAAGCCAGTGCGCCGAGAAGTAACGATAACGTAAGGACAGATCAGGAAGTTACAGTTTTATTTCTTTATAGTTAGACAAGTAGGTACCTACTTACCGACCACACTTATATTTTTTATTACTAAGTACTTGACTTCTGTACTACGGGTCGGGGGTTCGATTCTCATACGGAACGAATATTTTTATGGCCTACGGATAGTTGTGAAAATTTGTGTTTGTAATGGCACCGTCTCTGATTCAGGAGAAATCCTGGAGTGGGGCAACGTTATAAAAAAACAATATTTTGTTGCATATTGTCAAAACAGAAACAAACCTATTTAGGTAACTTTTTATCTTTTTATTTTTCATAAAAGTTGCCCCACGTTCGATTTCTCCTGAATCGTGAACGGTGTGCTTACAAACACAAATCTTCACATACAGAAACACCTGTGACTAGTAGCGCAGCAACCAATCGCTTAGTCACTGCACCAAAAGTGTCATATGCTAAATTTCTACATATTAATAATTCACTAATACTGTAAGTAGATATGTACTTACTTCATTATGTTTATCATACGTCTGCCCGTTTCTTTACGGCAACCCAATCGCTTCTTATTTTTATTACGCTTATTTCCCATTGCGCCAACACTATAAACCTAAGTGTCTATTTTAATATTACGTCGCCCTGTTGCGTAATGTGTGTTTTGAGCACAAGCGACACAACCCTTCCCTTCAAAAGCCGGAGCTAGAGTGAATGACGGTGTCGGGCGATTTAAAACGACGCGCGACGATAGATAGTTTAGGTGATTTCTTTTTACGGTGAAAGTAATGATAAATAAAAAAAAGTAAATAACATAAGCCCCGCTTTATAGTTAGTTCAGTTAGTATGCAAAGTTTTATGATATAATTTTAAGTATTTTTTGATGCCAGCGGTTTATAATTCGGTTTGGAGGTAACTTTGGATTTTTTTTCTATCGAGAAAATTTTATGAAATCGTGTGTTCGTCTAATATACCTAGTACTTAACATTAATCCTCAACTTCACCGTATATTTATTTCAAAAACAATGATCCAGTAGTTTCGGTATAACAGAGGATCTTGCTAAGCCATTTGAGGTCATATAGCCCCTTAAGAAAAAAATAAACGTTTATATAGATTATTTAACCTTTAAACGAGCAATTCTTGTATATGTACCATGCGGTCCCATAATGAACTGGCCTGATATAGTTCAACGCGACATGTCGCTACATGTTGTGTTGCATTAAATAGTACGTTTATCGTGCACTTAATATAAGAAACATGCATCGACATGAAATGCTTAGTCTTAGTTTAACAGGCATGTGAATAACGAGAATCGCGTATTTTTTCAAAATGTCGAAAACTGAGTATCGAAGTGTCATAAAGTTTCTGTTTAAAGAAGGTTTATCCCCTGCCCAAATAAAAGTACGATTGGATGGCGTGTATAAGGAGTCTGCCCCTCCTATAGCACAGTGAAAAATTGGTTGAAAGAGTTTCGCCTCGGGAGAGAAACCGTCGAAGACTTTGGCCACGACGGTCGACCTGTGGAAGTGCTCACTCCCGAAACGATTGCTCTTATCGAAGAGGAGGTTGTGAGTGACCGCCGTTTGAAGATTAGAGAAATTGCAGCAAGGCTTGGGCTCTCTAAGAGTACCGTTCATCGCGCGATCCATGAACATCTTCACACGAAAAAAGTGAGTGCAAGATGGGTACCGAAACTTCTTTCAGCGGTACAGAGACATGAAAGAGTGCGCTGCGCTTCGGAGTTTTTGGATCTTTGTGGCAAAAATCCAAAGACTGTGATCGAGCGGCTAGTGACTGGTGATGATACTATGATCTTGTATTATGATCCACAAAGCAAGCGCAATTATATATATATATATATATATATATATATATATATACATATATATATATATATATATATATATATATATATATATATATATATATATATATATATATATATATATATTAATTTTCAAATTAAAACGACAGTTATTAAATTACGACGAAGTAAATAATGCTATAGCTAAGTTAGTCAATTGGTTTAATGTTAATAATTTGCATTTGAATAGAACTAAAACTAAATGTATGAAATTCGTAACTCCTAATGTTAAACATGTCAATACTAATGTAATTTTAAATGGGGAGGAACTGAGTCTTGTTGATACCACCATTTTTCTTGGAATCACACTGGACGCAAAGCTTCAATGGCTCCCCCATATATCAAAACTAGCTAGCAGACTTAGGTCTGCAGCATATGCTGTAAAAAAACTGTAGAACTCTTACCGGTGTTGAAACAGCTAGATTAGTTTACTTTAGTTATTTCCATAGCATTATGTCGTATGGTATTTTGCTATGGGGACACGCGACTGACACTGAAATTATATTTATTTTACAGAAGAGGACCATTACAGCAATATATAATTTAAAACCAAAAGAGTCACTGAGACAAAAATTTAAGCATATTAATATATTAACTCTGGCCTCTCAATACATTTATGAAAATGTAACGTACGTACACAAAAATAAGAGTAGTTTTGCGAAAATAAGTGATATTCATTCTGTAAATACTAGGAGCAGACACAAGCTGGTAGTACCAGTTACTCGACTCCACCGAGTCAGTAATTCATTCTTGGGGCGGTGTATACGCTTTTACAACAAAATCCCAGAAAATATACAAAATTTGTCATACACAAAGTTCAAAAATGTTATTAAACTAAGTTTGTATAAAAAGGGTTATTATAATATTAAGGAATTTATAGATGATAATAACCCCTGGGAAGGGTGATCGCTACCAAGCTATTCAATCAACAACAACACAAGACAAAGTAGATTTGTCTTGTGTTGTTGATTGCAAACATGATTGTAAGCTATTATTAAAAAAAATAGTCCCGCTGGGTTTCTTGCTGGTTCTTCCCAGGACAGAGGTTTTTTTTGCGAACCAGTGGTAAATTAAAAAAGTGACTTTCAATAAGTATTTTTCTAATCTACATTGAATAAAAAAGTTTCTATTCTATATATATATATATATATATATATATATATATATATATATATATATATATATATATATATATATATATATATATATATATATATATATATATATATATAATCGGAATATCGGAAATGGTTCCAACGATTTTCATAAAATTTTGTGTGCAGGGAGTTTCGGGGGCAATAAATCAATCTAGCTAGGATTTACTTTTAGAAAATGTCTTTTCGTCCGTGTTTTTAGGCAATGTGAAACTGCTACAATTTCGTTGAATAAGAAGGTAAATTTTGATTAATGATTCATCATCATCATCATTACAGCCCTTCACAAGTCCACTGCTGAACATAGGCCTCCCCCAAGTAATGCCACAAAGCACGCTCCTGAGCCACCTGCATCCATCGACTTCCTGCATATCTTACCAGGTCGTCACTCCATCTAGTGGGGGGTCTTCCCCATCGGTTATCGGTTCTTCGAGCTATATGGCCGGCCCATTGCCACTTCAGCTTACTATTCCGTTGGGCTATGTCAGTCACTCTGGTTTTACTGCAGATATCCTCATTTCTGAGTCTATCACGCAGAGAAACTTCGAGCATAGCCCTCTTCGTAGCTCGCTGAGCGACCTTGAGCGTCCTCATACGACCAGCAGTGAAGGACCACGTCTCAGATCCGTAATTCGTCACTGGCAACACGCACTGGTCGAACAATCTAATTTCCCCAACGCTGCCCAGCCGAGCTGAATCCGTCGATTGACCTCTCGGTCGAAGTTGAACTTACCTAGTCGGACTATTTGTCCCAGGTAAACGTACTCGTCAACAACTTCGAGCATAGTGCTCCCAACAACTACCGGCATAGATGTGACATGGACATTAAATATGATCTTTGTTTTGTCCATGTTCATCTTAAGACCTATCCGTTGGGAGGCACTATTGAGGTACTTACTTACTTACTTACTTATCGTCACGCACAATCCCTAACGGGGTAGCCAGAGAGAACAGATCGCCAAGTGTCACGATCCTTACATACCTCTTTCGCTTCTTTCAGGTTCATTAACTTCTTCATACATGCACGTCTAGGTATCCGAGTACTCTTGACCCTCCCCTCTTCGAGCAATTTGCTCACATGGTCTTCGAAAGTTAGTCTCGGTCTACCTCGACACCTTTTAATATTTACTTTCGCTCTATATATTTTCTTCACCATTCGGTCTTCACTCATTCGTTCAACGTGTCCAAACCATTGGAGTACGCCCCTATCAATTTTTGTGATAAGGTCATCTTTCAACCCTGCCATATTGCGAATCTCTTCGTTTCGCTTTCGGTCGGCTATGGTAACGCCACACATTTTACGAAGAGATCGCATCTCCACTGCATTCAACTTGCTTTTATGCTTCTTCTTGCATACCCAGGTTTCGCTGCCATATAACAAAGTCGGTACCAACACTGCGTTATGTATTGCAAGGCATGCACTCTTCACCACGCCTTGCCTTTTTATTAATGCATTCAGGGCACCATTGACTTTGTTTCCGGCAGCGACACGCCTATCCACATCTAAATCACATCTTCCATCCCGGCTGAAAGCACTCCCCAAGTATACAATTTCATTTACCTGTTCTAGACATTCCTGATTTACCCATATTTCACATTTCGTTCTCTCTTCGTCCTTTTCAAATACCAGAACCTTAGTTTTATTAGCATTCAAACGGAGACCTTTAATTTCACATTCCTCGTTCATACACGTGACTAATGCCTGCAGTTCTGCTTCTGATGGTGCAATAAGCACTGCATCATCAGCATACAGCAGACAATTAACTTTTATGTCACCCAATTTCACACCCAAACAGCTATCTTTCAGCTTCTGTAAACAGCTGTCGAGATACAGTATGAACAGCCAGGAAGACATGACACAACCCTGTTTTACGCCCGCTTGGACGCTAAACATGGGTGACAGGTCATGCCCTACCCGCACACAGGCTTTACAGTCATAGTAGAGTGACTGCACAGCCCTTAACAATCGACCATCCACACCATATCCCGGCAACAGTTCCCACATTTTCTTCCTTATAACCTTATCAAATGCTTTCTCCAAATCCACAAAAGCACAGAAAATCCTCTGGTTAACACTCAGAAGCTTCTCCGTGATCATGCGGAGAGAAAACATTTGATCCGTGCATCCTCTTCCAGGTCTAAATCCGCATTGTGCCTCCCATAAGAATCTTTCCGATTTCTCTTGCATCCTGCGTGTCAAAACCTTCGAATAAACTTTACTTGCTAAACTGGTCAAGCTGATCGCCCGATAGCTCCCGCAGTCAAAATGTGAACCTTTACCTTTATATAAAGGCACAATGACCGCGGATCGCCAATCATCCGGGACATCTCCCGTCCGCCAGCACAAATTGCACAGCAGATGAAAGCTGTCCCAGACGCGAGGCCCACCGTACTTGACCATTTCAGCAGTAACTCTGTCTAGTCCCGCAGCCTTACCACATTTCAAACTTCGAATCGCACGTTCAATCTCTTTCATGCTGATGACCTCAGTGTCATCGAGGTCCGTGTCTGGCGTGCCAGTCACGGCGTCACCCCCGGATCCTTCACTAAGATCATGACACGCATACAATTCTCTATAAAATTCACTCCATCGCTGCATGACGTCCGATTTTTCTGAGAGGACGTCATTGGTTCTCGAAAGCACTTTGTTCATTCTTAAAGCTGTCGCACCACTCCGGGACCTTCCAACCTCTTTCCAGAAGAGTTTGGAGTTTTCCCTAAAGTTGTGCGACAACCTCTCGTCCGCTTCTATTCTACACCTTTCACGTACTTCCTCAATCAATGTTTTCGCATGAACTTTCTGCAGCTTATATCTTTCTTTCATCTTCTCTCTCATATGCTCATCGTTACTAGAGGCTAAGTAGTCTAACCATGCTTTTTTCTTTATTTTTACAGCTTCTTTCACTTCGTCATTCCACCATGCATCTCTTCTTTTACTACTACCTCTTTTTGTCGTACCACATACTTCTTCCGCTGCACTTACCATTCCATCCCTAAGGTTCTGCCATATTCTCTCCACACATTCTTTCCTGCCATCGATGGTGTCAAGCTTTTCGGCTACCCTCGTGTGATATTTGTCCCTAGTATCCGCTTCCTGAAGCTTCCAGCTTCGGATGCGACAGACCGACTGTGGTTCTGTTACTGCCGTCCGGTGGCGCCAACCCGCGAACAAACCCCTAAATCTAGTAATTACTAGATAATGATCCGTTCCCAGGTCAGCACCCCTGAACACTCGTGTATCCATCACCTGTTTTCGCAGTCGGTCATCCACCAGGAACAAATCAATCATACTTCTCTCATTCTTTCTTTCTCTAGTGTACATATGGATCTTCCTGTGATTAAACATAGTGTTTGTCACAAGAAGACCCTTTTCCTTGCATACAGCCAGTATAAGCTTGCCAGCATCATTGACCCTTTTATCTCCAAACTTTCCAAGCACCGACTCGTATCCTGGTCGAGCGATGCCTACCCATCCATTCAAATCACCACATACAACAGTTCTTTCGTTTCCCTTAACCAAATCTAGAACTTCTCTTACATTCTCCCAAAACTCCTCCAGCTCAGCCCTGGACGACGAAGCTACCGGCGCATAAACAGCCAAAAGGAATAACTTCGTCAGTCCCATTTTGAAGCGAACCCAGAGAAGTCTTGAGTTCACAACCTTGTATTCAGTCATAAGATCGACCAACCGGGACGACAACAGCACTCCCACTCCTTGGCAGGCGTTCTCGCTTTCCGGGACTCCGGACCATATAGCTAACGTCCCGCCAGGGAGCTCTTCAATACCACTGCCTTTCCGTTTGGTCTCCGACATACACACGACATCTAATTCTCTTTCTTTCATTATTTCGATCAACTCATTCGTCTTATCTCTCATGCCTCCTCTAACATTCCACGTGCCAACTCTGCACTCCGTCCTCCACCTTCCGCCGTGTCGGGCTGTGCGTGACGGGTGGCGGTCCCCATCGCTATTGAGGTCATTGAGCATAGTGCTTAAGTCCTCCAGCGATTCTGCTATAAGGACTATATCGTCGGCAAATCGAAGGTGAGTGATGTACTCGCCATTGATGTTAATACCGTATCCTTTCCAGTCCAGTATCACAGCGGTGAAGAGTTGCGGGGATATAACGTCACCCTGTCTTACACCTCTCTGCAGTTGGATAGAAAGAAAGAGAAAGAAAGAAAAAACATTTATTCACGGTCTAATCACAATAGATACAAAACATAGCAAGAAATTGGAATTAAACAGAAAATAAAACGATATTTCCCTAAATTAACAAAAATGTAAAAATAATATAAAATGAGTCTGTGTATAAAATGAGCAGCATAAGACCGTGAAATGGACAGGACTCAGTAAAAATCGAGATACAGAAACACGAATTGCTCTGATCCCGACACTGGTTTTCAGTCCGGCCCGCACTCCGACGTAACTCGGACGGCTGCCTCAATGCACATGCTATAATGCGACGCGGAATATATAAAAAAATATATGTTTTTAAATTTTAATTCACATAAATAGTGGATATCATTAGTCTAATGAAGGTAAGTACAAAATAGAATTAACGTTTTCCTTCTAAATATATCAATTTTATTTATTAAGAATGCGGAATAAACGTTGCGTTGGCTAAAGAATAAAGGTAAGAAAATGATTGTCAGAAAAAGTAGATTTATTATATAAATATTTAAATAAAATAGTTTTATATATTATATAAAGTGAAAATTAAAAATATCTACATAATTTATGGGACTGAGATTACCAACGTGTTGAAAGAACTTAACCTCCTACCAGTTTATTTTATAGATCAGTATTTTTTTATACCGAAAGTAAGTGTAACCTGTATTTGATTTTAAACCCACTAATTGTTTTCAAGTCACGCAGTGGAGGCAGGAGGTTATTCCAACATTTATTGGCATTATATTTAAAACTACCTCACTAAAACTAACTTGTAATTGGATGCTCTGGTATTATACTGCTTATTTTGATCTTTAGACCAAATCAACTTATTATATAAATATAAAGGTTCCTTATTTTTAATAACTCCAAACAAAAGTGAGGCAAAGTGTTGTCGCCTGCGACAGTCCATTTTTAAGATATTAGCGTTATTAATGAAAGGGGTTACATGTGCACGTGGTGGGACATTGAAACAAAAGCGTGCACAGGCATTCTGTACCCGTTGTATTATTTGCTGTGTTCGAGACAATAGTCGTGGGCCTATGAGAGAATCCGCGTAATTGAATTTTGAAAGCACGATAGACTCGCAGAGATGTATACGTAAGGTGACACTTAGGTACTCGCGAATACGGTAAAGTACTTTCAACCTATAAAAACAGTTACGTGCATGTTTCTCAAAACGAAGTTTGTCGTCCATTATTACCCCCAAATTTGTGACTTCAGTGACTCTCACAATAGGTTCGTTGTTTACAATAATGGCAGGGTGGCTTCGTGTGATCTTTTTTATTTGATTTGGCGATCCTAGAATAAGGTACTGCGACTTTTTTGGATTGAGAACCAATATGTTACGCTCTGACCACAAAGATATCCGACTCAAATCCAAGTTCAATTTTGTCACTGCTACTTGAACATAACAAGGCTTAAACGATATATATATATATATATCTGTAAGTCGTCAGCGTACATGTGGTCCTTACAATACTCTATATTTTTAATAATGTCTGTACTATATATTATAAAAAGTAAGGGACCTAAAATGGATCCTTGCGGTACTCCTCGGTTCACAGGGCGCTTCCCAGAAATAGCTTTACCTTTTCCATTTAATTGTATTTCAACTTGCTGTGACCTATTTTTAAAGTAACTGGCAAACCATTGGGTTGCGTTTCTGCTTAAACCATAAAAATATAATTTTGAAAGAAGTAATGGGATATTGAGGGTTTCAAAGGCGCGCGAGAAATCAAGTAATGTTAAAATAGTACCCTCACCACTGGCTTGTGCAGTCAGTATATCATCCACGACCTCTATAAGCGCTGTGGTAGTGCTGTGCTTCTTTCTAAAGCCAGACTGCAGCTCAGGAAGGATGTTATTTGCTTCAAGGTACTTTGTTAGCTGATTACATGCAAGCTTTTCTATTATGTTAGAAAGGCACGGTAGAATAATAATTGGCCTAAGATCCGACATACAAACAGGGTTACTAGTTTTTGGTATAGGTTTAACGATGGTTTTTTGCCGGAGATCCGGATAGGTATTTGTCGCAAAAGATTTATTAATTATGTATGTTATTTCTGTAATAACATCTTTAGGTAATAACTTTAACATGTCAAGAGAAATGCCATCGCACCCCACCGCATTAGACTGCAAAGAGTTTATAACTTTAACCACCTCAGCCTCCGAGGCTTCTTTAAAATAAAAAGAGTTATCATTAGTGCCATTAAATTCAAAGAAAGTGAGAAGAGACAATGAGACGTCATTTTTACCAGGAATATTAATAAAATGATTGTTTAAAGCATCAGGGTCACTGAAATGGGATGGCAAAGAAGTATCCTTACTTTTTATTTGAACTTGGCGTTTAATGTGCTTCCACATTATTTTAGGTTGATTTAGTTTTGAATTAATATAAAATTTGAAGTAGGCGATCTTTTCTGAAACTATCGCTTTATTAACTATTGATTTTAGTTCCCTATAATAATCCTTATGTGGAGTAAGTTTTGTTTTCCGGGCTCTCACTTGAGCCTCGTTGCGTGTCCTCATCATGCATCTTATGTTATGCGTTATCCATGGATAATATTTTTTTTTATATAGACAGTTTTAGGAGGGGCGTGAGAATTAAAGATATTTAATAAATTTTTGTTAAAAGAATCAATCATATCGTTTATGTTATCCGACGATGCACAGTGCCAGTTAATTTGTTTTAAATTTTGGTTGAAAAGGTTTATGTCCATATCCCTTAAAGGTCTATACGTGACGCTTTCAGGCTGAAACTTAGGCTTGGGAATGTCAAGTTTACATACAATAAAGGCATGACTACTGAGGTCACTAATATAGTCCACACTTATATATGACACCGATGCATCTGAACATATAACGTCTAACAGTGTCTCACTATATTCAGTAAAGTGTGTTGGTTCCTCCACATATTGCACGAGGTTATTGCATGTTAGGAAGTCCGAAAGCATTTTGGTACTAACACAATTTTTATTTAAAATGTCGATATTAAAATCCCCAAGCAGTACTGTTTGATCGTAACCTACAAAAGAACTTAAGGACTCGCTCAGCGCGTCCAGATATAATGTCACTCTCAACCAAGGGGGACGATAAGCAGTACCAAAGACAAGGGACTTGCCGTTAATTTTAATATTTAACCACATCTGCTCCACCGCGGGACAAATAGGATGTTGAATAGTCTTTGACGACAAGCCCCGTCTCAAATAAAAACCCACACCGCCACCACGCGCACGAACTTCGGGAGGTCGGGGTACGTGAAGCAGTCCAGCAGTGAACTGTCCGAAGCCATGTTTCATTGATAGCCATTATGTCTACAGAGTGATGCGCCATAGCAGCTAGGAATTCGTCGTGCCTAGTACCAAGGGACCCGGGGTTCAAGAAGCCAATTTTCAACTTATTTAATTTAGTCATGTTCAAAGAATTTATAATAATACGAAAACGTTATTAAATTAATAATAAGCCAAACAAAACCATAATAAAGGAGACTATGATACCACTGCTTATGTACTGTCAAATACATTTCTATGTATGGGCCACAGTTATAAGTTATAAATAAACATAATTTATTTCCGAATATATTATCCGACAATATCCTGTCGCCATTTTCCGTTATGCTGCTACACGTTAGAAAGCAAACATTAAACCTGTCGCAATATTCACTATAACAAAAGACAAAGAATAAATGTGATAATATTAAAAGTGTAACTACAAAATAACAGACAAAAAATTTACTCCATACTCCATAAACGTATGCAAAGCAACTTAACAAAAATAAAATGTAACCTAATAATAAAATGGAAATAAAATGTAGTCTAAATAAAAATAAAAATAAAATCTTCTCGTAATAGCAGCTACGTAGATGCGTAGGGGAAACAATCATTGAGAAATAATTATAATCCAGACGACAGCCAAATTGACATCGTGCAAGAAGTAACGTAAAGAACAAGATTAAAATTCGCTTCAAACTATTTAATCCCCAAAAATTTTATTTATATCTATTTCTGTTCGAATTCCATAACGGGGTGAGCCAGAATCACGACGCGCAAAAATGCATCCTTCCCGCGTCCACACATATCTCCAGCCTTTGCGGCGCCCTTCTTCCCGTGCTTTATAAAATAATTGCCTATTGATTGAGGTGAGCCGCTCATTAACATAAAATCGGCGCGGCTCGCCACCTAAGTTCAAACCGGCAGTATCCGCCCCCCGCCGAACGCGCGCTTCGTGAATTAGTTTGTCTCGAATCACTCGACGAGCGAGACGGACAACTAACGGACGCGGCCTCTGCTTGTCACCGCTGCCTGGTATTTCCTTGTGGCGCAAGCCTATACGCCTTGCACTTACAACATCGCGCTCATCCAATTCAGTGCCAATTTTAGCCGCAAGCATAGTGACGAGGTGCACGGGGTTTTCGCCCTTCTGTTCTATTACACCAGATATTTCCAGATCGTTTAAAAGTAATTCTTGATCACGCTCGTTAAGTCGACACTTTAACTCCGCTATGCTATCTTCGACCTTGGGCCCTCCGGGTTGACTCGGCAAGTCCGTTGCCTGCTGCTCAAGACATGCGATCCTTTTCTCGACGTCGCTAACCCTGTTACTTATTTCACTGACATTAGAATTAATGTTAGTGATTTCCTGGCGAAAAGATACCATTTCGCGGGCAATAGTAGTCAACTGCTCGCGTATTAATTTTAGCTCGTTTGCTAAGTCGACATTAGTTTCACAGCGCCCTCCATCGTCGGATCCAAGCTGTGCATCGTCGAACTCTGCGTCCGTGCCGCCCGAGCTACACGAACTGGGCGTAGCAATTGTGTTCACCCCACTCGCACATACATTTTTTGCCTTACAACCGCTGCATTGCCATTTATTTGATATTCGGCCGTCAATAGGAATACTAGCACATTTGCGATGAAATAAATGAGTGCAACTTGAGCACTTTATCGAGTCAATTGTAGAAGCAAAACGACCACAGGCGCCGCACTTATTTGCCATTTTTATTGACAAGTACTTTCTTTAGATGAAAGTTAGACCAATAGATGTCGCTGTACGAAGTTTGTATTAATTATGTAATTTGATATATATAATTATAAGAATGTTTAATAATTAGCGATTTACTATATACTATTTACCTTGTTTACATTTAACTATTTAAGGTTTGTTAAATAACTTAAATGTTTAGAGCAGCAATTTGCAATACGGTTAATGACAAACAGCTGATCTTGTTACGAACAGCTGATCACTATTTTGCACTGTAACGACCAACGACCACTGTTTTCACTTCATTCTACTAATGTATCTTATAACACTACTAAAATTGTTCTTAAATATACTTGTTTACTTATTTAAAAATGCTGTTTTATATTTAAAATAATTTTTAATACGGGACACAAGCACTTGACAGCCGACCAAGCTACCCGCGATCCATTTTAGTGGATAGGTTTCAAGCTCTGGTTCTGTACTCGGATAGCCATCGTAGCCCTACTGTACAAACACTTCAGCACTTCGATATACCGACAGTCAACTTGGCACCGCTGAAGGTACTGCAGCACCGCCCAAATTTCGACGGAATCAAAGGCTTTCTCATAGTCCACATACGCCAGGCAAAGTGGCAAATTGTACTCTTCAGTCTTCTGTACAATCTGCCGCAGGGTATGTATGTGGTCTATGGTACTGAAGCCTTTTCGGAAATCGGCTTGTTCGGGAGGCTGGAAGTCGTCGAGTCTGCGTGCGAGACGATTCGTAATGACTCTCGAAAACAGCACGTAGACGCAGCTCAGAAGGGAAATCGGTCTGTAGTTCTTCAAGAGAGCGTTGTCGCCTTTCTTAAAGAACAAGACCACCGCACTTCTGCTTCACGCCTCTGGAGTAGTGCCACCATGGAGGACTGAATTGAAGAGCTTCTGAAGGACTTCAAGTACCGGTGTTCCACCCGCTTTCAGAAGCTCAGCTGTAATTCCATCCTCGCCTAGGACCCTGCCGTTTTTAAGGTGCAGGAGAGCCATTCTAATCTCGCTTAGACTGACGTCCGGGATATCATCGGAATAGTGTCGGGTAAGACTTGCTCTTGGATCGTTACTCACACTTGCGTGTGGCTCCAACGATGATGTGTACAGCTGCCCATAGAATCTCTCAATCTCACTCAAAATATCAGGTGTCCCGGAAACGATGCTGCCACACTCAGTCTTCAGCTTTGACAGTTGGCTCTTACGGGCAGACAGATCTCTGGCAAAGACTTTGGAGCCCTGGTTCCGCTCGATCGCTTCTTTAATACGAGCAGTATTAAAGTTGCGTAAGTCTCGCCGCATGCATTTGGAGATCTGTCTGTTCAGTTGCCTGTATGCTGTCAAATCTGTTGACGATTGCAGCCTCATCTCCCGTCTAACAGCTATGAGATTAAGAGTGTGATCGGAGAGTTTTTGTGTTCTTCTGCGGCGGGTCTTGCAGAACTTAGCTCCGACTGCATGGACAGTTTCCACGAGCTCGTCATTCATATCGTCCACTGCATTGCAATCTTGTAGGCACTGAAAGCGGTTGTTTAACTCGAGCTGAAAGTTTTCGGGATTCTGGATTAGAGCACGAGGGGGACGGAGCGTTGACTTCATTAGACGAGACCTCTCCAACTTAACGTTTAGGTTCAGTGTGCCTCTAACCATTCGGTGATCGCTGCCAGTTTTCACCCTTGCGATCACTGAGACATCACTGAACAGTTGGCGTCTGGTCGTCGTAATGAAGTGAATCTCATTTTTTGTCGAACTGTCGGGGCTCGACCAGATCCACTTCCTGTGGGGCCGCTTCTGGAAGAGAGAGTTCATCATAAAGAGTCCCTCTTTCTCCATAAAGTCGGCCAGCTGCTGGCCCCTTCGGTTCCGTTATAATAATAATAATAATATAATAAAGCCATTTATTCCATATCTTCACTTTCTTTTTACATTTCTGTATTTGTTAGTAAGTTATAGTTGTATATTGTTTATGAGATATGGACCCCTGTTTGGGTAAAGGCCTCCTCCATCCTTTTCCATGACTCCCTGTCCTTGCCTAACTTCATCCAGTCGTTTCCTGCAACGTATGTTATGTCATCAGCCCACCGTCTTAATTGTCGACCAACATTCCTTTTCCCCTTTGGTCCTTTCCATAGTGTGGCCTCAATGGTCCATCTTCTGTCTGAGTATCGTGAGATGTGCCCGGCCCATCTCCACTTTAATAAGAGTGCGTGCTTGAGGGCATCTGTAAGTTTGGTTTTTTGACGAATGACTTGGTTCTTAATTTTATGTATTCTTCTAATTCCCAACATGCTTCTTTCCATTGCTGTTTGACTGCATTTAATTTTTTGTTTAATTTTGTTTGTGAATACCCAAGTTTGGCAGCCATACAGCAAGCAGGGTAATAGGCATGTATCAAATATTGTCCTTTTCATGTGCAAGTTGTAGTTCCCTTTTAGGATTTCTCTTAATGTCCAAAATTTCTTCCAAGTTGCGTTAATTCTTCTTGTTACTTCTTCTTCATTGCTTGACGTTTTAAAAGAAATTTGTTTACCCAAGTAGATGTATTCGCTGACATATTCTATATTGTTGCCTTTTATTGCTATCGGGTGTTCACGATTGTTGGTTATTATCTTAGTTTTTCCTGCATTCATTTCCAGCCCGATTTTGGAGCTTTCGCAGTCAAGTGCTGTGATCATTTCCTCTAGGTTTTTGGCGGTTTCAGCTATTACAACAATGTCATCAGCGAACCTCAGATGGTTTAAATAGTGTCCGTTGATGTACACTCCCCTGTTTTTCCATTCTAGTTTTTGAAAAATACTTTCAAGGACTACTATAAAGAGTTTTGGGGATAGAGGATCTCCTTGCCTGACGCCTCGTTCTATGTTTATTTCATCCCCTCTATTTTCTAATTTTATTCTGCTCGTACTATTTTCATAAATATATTTTAAGATTTTGATGTATTTATAATTAATGTTTGATTGTTGTAATGCGTTCCAGATTGAACAATGACTGATACTGTCAAAAGCTTTGCTGTAGTCAATGAAGGCCACATACAGAGGTCTATTATATTCTCTGTACTTTTCTATAACCTGTTCTAATGTCTGTATGTGGTCCATTGTACTAAAGCCTGTTCTGAATCCCGCTTGTTCCTTTGGTTGCTATTTATCAATGTCGTCGGATATTCTCTTTAGTATTACGGATGAAAATAATTTGTATATACTTGCCATGAGACTTATGGGTCTATAATTCCCTATGTCCAAGGGGTTTCCTTTTTTAAAGAGCAAAATTATGTCTGATGTACACCATTGTGTTGGTACTTTTTCTTCGTCTAGTATCATGTTAAATAGTTGCGTTAAATGGCGGATTAAGATGGGTGCTCCTATTTTTAGGGCTTCATTGCATATTCCATCTGGTCCGGGACTGCTCAGCCTTCAGCTTTTTGACGTATTCGTAAACTTCGGAGCCTTCAATTGGTCTGATGCTGTCCTTCATATTTTTGTGGGTTGCTTGCGTTTCCATTTCAGTGTTATTTTGTTTGGTGTATAAGCTTTTGTAAAACCTTGTTGCCTGGCTTATTACATCTCTTCTAGAATTTGTTTCTTGTGAGTTGTGCTCAAGTTTCTGAATCCATGATTTGAATGTAGTTAATTCTTTATAGGCTTTTTTGGCACTCCTAAAATTCTCGATGTTTCTTGTAATAATCTCATATCTGTGATTGTTGTAGTCCTTACGGATTGATCTATTAGCCTCTTTGTATATTCTGCCAAGTTCTTCTTTCATCTCTTTGGTTTTATTCTTTATGTGTAGTAGTTCCGAGCGCTTTCTTATAAGTTGAACTGTGTCATCGGAGAAAATATTATGTTGATGAGGATTTGTAGTGTTTTTGTCTTTTAAGCTTTCTGTTATACCTCTTTCTAGGATATTGTAATATGTTTGGGTGTCGATGCGCTCTGTTTCTATATATTCCGTGTGTGCACGTAGATTTTCAATGTAATTTTTGATTTCTGCTTCTGTCTTGGGGATTTTTAGTGGAGTTGTGTAGGTTTTTCTGCTCTTTATTGGGCGATTTAAGCGTAGTGTTGCTCTCACTAATCTGTGATCGGAAGAGAAATTGAGTTTGCTTAGTACTTCCATATTAAAATAATACTAGTTTTTACGGAATTTATCGCGTATATTTAACTTTTTAATACCCGACGTTTCGAACGCTTTACAGCACTCATGGTCACGGGCGGGACTGAGATGTTCAACGTCCATATGTCATAGTTAACCGCGGTTACCATAGATTAAAATTTAACTTTTGTTCCGATCTATGCAGTAAAAGTTAAATTTTAATCTATGGTAACCGCGGTTAACTATGACATATGGACGTTGAACATCTCAGTCCCGCCCGTGACCATGAGTGCTGTAAAGCGTTCGAAACGTCGGGTATTAAAAAGTTAAATATACGCGATAAATTCCGTAAAAACTAGTATTATTTCAATGTGTAGTGTTCGCGTAAATATAAGAAAACTTCCATATTAGTTACAAGCTTATGGTGGTTTATCATTATAAAATCTATTTCATTTTTAGTCTTTTGGTCAGGCGATAACCATGTCCATCTTCGGTTCTCCTTCTTTTTAAAAAATGAGTTCATTATTGACAATTTATGTTGATAAGCGTAGCTTAAGAGACGTTCACCTCTCATTTAAGAGACATTGCACACTCCGTAACCATGTTTTCCCATTATTGGGTAATAGTTTGCTTGTGGACAACCAATTTTAGCATTGAAATCTCCCATGACTATAACCTTTCCTTCGGTCTTGGTGTAAGCATATTCAACGTCATTGTAGAATTCTTCAATTTCTTCTTCATTTGATCTCTCAGTCGGTGAATATGTTTGAATTATTGATAAGGAGAAGCATTCAAATTTTACTTGTAAGAGTGCTACTCTTTCTGAGATTCCTATAAAGTTGGTAATGTTGTTTTTATATTTTTTCTTGATCAGAAATCCCACTCCATGTAGTCCTTTGATTTCACCAATGTAACAAAAAATAAAGTCGTTGTATTCTTCGATCTGACATCCCATTTTTCGGATTTCTGCGAGGCCTAGAATATCCCAGTTGATACTTTCTTAAAGCATTAGTTAATTCAAGGAATCGCTCTGTTGATGCAAGTGATCTTACATTATAGGTGCAAATTTTGAGGGTTTGTTTTAAATCTCGATATGTTTCTGTATTTGGTGGAGGGTTGCAGTCTGATTCCCCACGATGACAAGTCGGGTTGGGGAATGTTTTGTTTTTGTTATCTTTAAGTTCTTGTTTATTTAGTGTTTTGTTCCGGTGGCTGATGGCAATTTCCAAAATGCGTTCTGAATAGTTGGCGAGTTTTCCGAAGGCAAAGAGTTGCTCCTATGCCTCATTAAATCAAAAGCATTTAGACGGTGTGTTTTAGTTGACACTTGTTGTTTACGGGGGTGTTCTTTTGCATTGGGCGAGGTTGACGGTTCTCTTTTGCGTTTCTCAATTCCTGGTTTCCTCTCTTTGATAACTAGCTTATAATAATTTATGTATGCATAATTTCCTTTCTTCCTTTCTTCTTCTAATATGGGCTGTAGTTTCCTTCTCTTGTCGAGGATTTCTTTCGGGTAGTCTTCAGACACATAAACATTTTTCAGTTTCTTTTTATTTGCCATTATTAAGTTTTTCTTCCAGAAGTTTACAAATGCCAGGAGGATTGGCCTGTCCTTGCCATTTTCTATGTTGTTTTTGCCAATTCTGTTTATCGTGTTTATGTCTCTATCTTCTATGGTAATATTTAGATCGTCTTTAAATTTCTTTATAATGATTTCGATGAGATTGTCGGTCGATTTTTCAGTTTCTTTTACTTCATATAAAATTAGATTATTTGACCTTGCATGTTTTTCTAGATTTTTTATCTTTTCCTTTAATTTCTCATTTTCTGACCTTAATTCCTGCATTTCAACTCTGAAAGGAACTAATTTTTCGTCGATTCGTGTCATCGGTTTGTTTTGACATTTCTATTTTAATTTGATCGAAAAGGGATTGAAGGTTTTCCATTTTCGCTACTCTTCCTTGCATGGAGTGGAAAGTAATACTATAAGCCTTGGAATAATTCTTCTAAGTTGTGAACGCAGCTTATTTAGTCTATGGTAGAACGAAACGCAATGTTCCGTTATAGGCTTAAAAGACACGTATCCAAGGCAAAAGTATTCTTTCTCTGATGTTGGTAGCACAGTAGCACTGCCATATGTAAGAATTAACTATTGTTTATGTGTAAGAAGACAAAGTTATTTGCACTTTATAGCACTTATTTTGTTCTTTACACACACGATTTTTAATACTTTATTTGCACTTTTAGTCCTAATTTATCGATACACTTGCACACTTTGTAGATTTATGCAGTTCTTAAACAGTTATGGATTTATATTTTCGGAGCACACTTTACGACGTTCGTACTTTTCAAACACCGGAACCGGAAAAAACTTCGGTTCCGTTGCCCTACTCCAAATTTCCCTAACTTCAGCTCACCGTTTTCTCTTGATTTGATTAATGATTACAAATAGCTTAATTGGTATATTGGGCGGTCACAAAATCGTAATACCATGGTTCGAGCCCAGACCGACCGACCGACTTTTTTTAATTTTTTTTTTCAAGTTCCTTTCTTTTTTGAAAAATCTACTTTTTCGAGCCCTTTTCTTAGTATTTTTTAAAAACACGAAAATTAAATTAAACTACTTAATTGCGCTCATGATTTTTTATTGAAATAACCAGTTCAGTTTTTTCCATTATGTCGCTAAGATTAAAAAATATTATTCGTATTTCATCAGTAATTTATGTATGTAATTTGTATCTAAATATAATTTCCAAAACACACGAATTAAAAAAAACCGAGCGAAAAATACCTAGCAAAGCTCGGTCACTTTTATATTATTAAAATAAAAAAAATTCATCACCATCGACGCTTTCCAAAATGCGAATGAGTTCTGATGCCGGCTGTACACGCTCGTCGAGACACCACGAGACAGCCCTAGAGGTGAGCGTTATTTAACATAATCTTTTTTTTTAGGATAGCGTGACAAACGAGCACACAGTCCACCTGATGAAAAGTGGTTGCTGCGGCCCATAGACATCTATATCTATCCTCGATTACAAATCAAAATGCAGATGCGTTGTCACCCGTGAGGACTAAGATGTAATGCCTCATTTCCAGTAAAAAGGGTCTCCGGTTCTCTACACTCACCATACGAAACACAGCAGCATTATGCCACTATTTCACGCTGGTATTCTGTGAGAGCGTGGTCCCTCCTCGGTCGAGCCGACCCATTCGTGATGCAACTATACTACTAATATAACTGCAGCATGGCTCTACCACGTATAAAAACGTTTATACGGTTTTTTTTAAACGTTTCGGTTTCAGAAACTGCTTACGAGCGTGATAATCGTATATCCAGTTTCGTGGTCAAAAATGTAACGATTATTTTACGTACGCAGTTGACACACACAATGACCGGCGCTCGCGTAAGCGTTTCGTTTTGAACAGATTATTATTAAGATGAATATAATAGGTACGTAACACGATATACGACTCGCACAACGAGAGTAAAGAGTTCCTTCGGGGTAGGTAATGGCTTACACGCAAGATGTGGATCATAAAAATTATGTGATGTGATGGACAATAATACTTAGGTACTTACATATTTTGTGACTATAAAATTGTACAGAAGTACTAATATTGACGATGTCGCGCGTGTATTATAATACCTATAAACTGTTATATATTCGTAATCATATCATAACACAGTTAAACTAATGTTATAATTTTTTTTAAACGTTACCCCTACACTAAGATTTTCTCTTGTATCGTGGGGGCAGTTTACAAACATAAATTGTACAAGGACAAACATCCAGACCCGGAACAACTTTTTTTTTATTTTTTTTTTTTTATAGAATAGGGTGACAAAACGAGCACACAGTCCACCTGATGGTAAGTGGTTGCTGCGGCCCATAGACATCTACATCTATCTTCCATTACGAATCAAAATGCAGATGCGTTGTCACCCGTGAGGACTGAGATGGAATGCCTCATTTCCAGTAAAAAGGGTCTCCGGTTCTCTACACTCACCATACGAAATACAGCAGCATTAAGCTACTATTTCACGCTGGTATTCTGTGAGAGCGTGGTCCTTCCCCGGTCGAGCCGACCCATTCGTGCTACAACTATACTACTAATATAATTGCAGCATGGCTCTACCACGTAAAAAAACTATTTGTAGGCCATACAAATACTTGTTCCGTGCGGGATTCGAACCCGCAACCCCCAGCGCAGCCACTCATTGGTAAGCCACTGCGCCACGGAGTCGTGAATACCTATAACCTGTTAATATTTTCGTAATCATAACCTATCGCAAACGCAAAACTAACCTACGCTATACTGTATTCTATACAGATGTATGTAGCGTTGCCAGGCGTCCGGATAAAGCCGGACACAGTCAGGCTTTTTGTTTGCATGTCCGGCCAAATTAGACGGTGTCCGGGCCTGTCCGGCATTTGTCAGGCTTTTTATATTTGACAATTTTTTTACATTTTTCATGTACATAAATACATATTATTGCAATTATTGAAACTAATATTGTAATGAATATTGAATGATTAATAATAAAGAACACTGATTCTTTTAATTTAAGATTTTATGGTAAACGATATAAGCATTGTTTTACTTTAAAAAATATATTATCGTGTTATATTAAGACTGAATAATTAAGGGTGTCCGGCCTTTTTACCAAAAAGTCCGGCTAAGCTGAAAGGTCTGTTCGGCTTTTCGGTTTAAAGACCTGGCAAACCTAGATGTGTGTATAGCCCGTTCACCGTAAGATGTCCCCTGCCTTGGGAAATGGCAGCATTGTCTACGGTGCTGCCAACAATATATGGAGCATTTACCCCACTTGGTGGTTGCTGGCAAAATTATCTAAACTTGAAAACCCCTGATTAATATGTTTTACTTGCTTATTTAAATAATATACGGTTAGTTATAAGACTAGTAAGGTTTTGAATGATAACACAATTTAATTTTTAAATTATTTATTGATTTATTTTTTCCGACAATAATTATGGTCGAAAGGAACAATTCAAGACATACTCGTATCACTGTCACTTTCATAAACGTCGTCATCATCATTTGTCGTATCCGAATCTGTGCTGCTGTCATTTCCTAATTCAATTATGAATTTATCAGTAATATGGTCTGGAGTCTCTTTATAGGGACTCTAGTGCTTGTGTTAGGATCAACGGGGTCTACTCGGACTGGTTTGACATCCATAAAGGTGTCAGACAGGGCTGTGTTGCTTCCCCGTGGCTGTTCAACCTATTTATGGACAGTTGTTTGCAAAATTTGAAAGTTGAAGAATGCGGATTAAGAATGGGTGAGTTAACCGTCAAATGCCTTTTGTACGCCGATGATCAAGTTATCCTTGCGTCGTCGGCGGCCGAGTTGCAAATGATGGTTACATTAATGAACAGATCATTAAAAGAAAGGGGTATGAAAGTGAACGCAAGTAAGACGAAGGTTATGGTTTTTGAAAGAGAAGAAAGTAAAACGATATGTGACATAAGAATAGAAGGGGAGTTGATCGAGCAAGTAGACGAGTTTGTATATTTGGGCTGCGTATTTAGCAGGGATGGGAGATATGATAAGGGTATAGAACGACGAGTGAATGCGGGAAATAGAGTAAATGGGGCCCTACACTCTATAGTGAAGAGTCAAAATGTGTCAAAAAAGGCACGTATGGCAATTCACAATGCTGTGTTGGTCCCTACTTTAACGTATGGTAGTGAAAGTTGGGTGTGGCAGAAGAAGCACGAGAGTAGAATGAACGCAGTAGAAATGCGGTCGTTAAGGAGTATGTTAGGGCTGAATCTGAATGACAGGGTAAGAAATTGTGTAATAAGAGAAGAGTGTGGTTTGCAAGATGATGTTGTGACCAGGATTAAGAAAGGAATGCTTCGGTGGTTGGGTTTTGGTGGTTTGGCTTATACGGGCAACTAAAATTGCTCAATTCCAGTCAATACTCGTCAACTATGACGTCACGACTATTTCAAGCAATTTACGGCAACGGCAACAAGCATCAATACTGCGCAATACAATATTGAGCGATATGGCGCAACTTCATCAACTAGGCAATACTGTCCTACACGAGCATTTCAGTATTCGCTCGCTATGGACGACATTGTTCTTGCTGCGACGGCTTGTAGCACTTTTTTATTATTAATAAAAAAAAGAAAGAAAAGGAATAAGTAGGCGTATCTGGGTGCGATCTTTTTTGGCAAAGACGCCGCAATTTTTATTGTGTAAAGAATTAGATGATATATTATTCAAAAACTTTACTAGAATGTCACGAACAGACCCGACCTCTCGCTCTCCCCGCGGAAGAAAGACGGCAAGCCGCAAAACAAACACGTGCGAATGATATATACAAAAATTGCTAGGAATTTCCAAGCCCATTGGATATTCGTCATTCGTATCTGCGACATTGAGCGATATGAAACATCTGGAGCAATATCGCCAAAATAATTGCCGCAATTTGCTCCATTGCTTTGAAATTGCTCCAGATCGGTCCATTCGTGTCGCCGAGCAATTATTGCCCTCGTGTAAGCGCACCTTAAGTAATATCATCATTCGCTCTCGTTTTCATCGCGATACCTACGAGACCCTTTGACTCGAGCGCAAAAAACCGAGACGCTTCCGAGAGCGCACGAGGGCCACGAGACGCAACGCGACGCGACGAGAGCGCCCTGTACACACTCGTACTCGGCCTGTCTAGTCATGGGTCGTAACGTCTTTTGGACGTAATCGGTTGTACGTAGTTTCGTGGATATGAGTAACTAGTTTCAAAACTACTTATTTTTGTAATTAGTTACATCTGTATACAGTATAGCCACGGTAATATTTTCTATACAGTTGTAACTCGGCCGTATCTTTGAAATAAATGCCTACAGCCGCGCGGTACGTAAACATGCGATAGGGCTGCCTGCCTCCAGCATTTTTACATTTACCTACATTGTGTTTCCATTTAGTAGTAGTTTCCATTTTTTATGATTGTAAATATACTTTTTTATATAAACAAATATAATAGGTACTTTGCGAATTGAATAGGAAGTGTTCAATAAAAATGCGTGTCGTTTTTTGATTGGTAGATTTAATTAAAAAACCATGTTTATGTTTTAATAACGTTAATAATAATGTTTATGTTATAATAATCGGTCTTATGAATTTGCGACCGAAAAATATTTGCGCCTCGGCTGAGACGTACGAAATCCTTTATTATTACATTTTTAAGTATAAAAAATCGCCATTCTAATATAAAGCTTAATTAAAAATTGTTTTGGGAAACATGGACAAGGTGGAGAAAAGAAACATCTTTTACTTGGATAAAGAGGTATCTATAACCAAGTAAAAGATATTTTACAATTTATTTGTTTGGTTTTATTATTATTACGGATTTATTATTTCTTTATTTCTAATTTATTTCCTCCATTTTTTTATATATTCCACAAAATCATCACTGCGGTACTAACGACCGTCTGCATGCCGAGATCGAGGCGCGTAGGCATAGCTCTCGCTTCGTCCGTTTCTATGAAGTTGGAATACTGTATAGATAAAATTACCGTGGTATAGCGTAGGTTAGTTTTGCGTTTGTGTTATGTTACGATTACGAAAATATTAACAGGTTATGGGTATTATAACATTAGTTTAACTGTGTTATGTTATGATTACGAATATGTAACAGTTTATAGGTATTATAACATGTGCGCGACATTGTCAATATTAGTACCTTTGTACAATTTTATACAGTCACAAAATATGTAAGTATTTAAGTATTATTGTCCATCACATCACATAATTTTTAGGATCCACATAATACACAAAAATTTACTTAATACAAAAAATATTTATTATTTATTTACACTAATTATATGTACACTAAATATTTATATACACTTTAAATGTTTATTCACAAAGAAAACTATACATGTTATAATATTTTTTTTTTTAAAAAACGCAAAAAGTTTTTAAGAATAATGTTAAATAACGCTCACCTCTAGCACGGTAATATTATCTACAGTATTGTAACTCGGCCGTATCTTTCAAATAAATGCCTACAGCCGCGCGGCACGTAAACATGTGATAGAGCTGCCTGCCTCAAGCATTTTTACATTTGCCTACTTTGTGTTTCCATTTAGTTTTATGATTGTAAATATACTTTTTGTATAAACAAGTAAAATAGGTACTTTGTGAATTGAATAGGAAGTGTTCAAAAAAAATGCGTGTCGTTTTTTGATTTAATCGGTTAAATAAATTTGGGACCGAAAAATATTTGCACCTCGGCTGAGACTTACGAAATGTTTTATTATTAGATTTTTAAATATGCTTCCGCTTTCTAATATAAAGCTAAAAATAATATAAATTAAAAATTGTTTTGGGAAACATGGACAACGTGGAGAAGAGGAATATCTTTTATATAATTGGTTATATACCTGCAGCTACTTTACAATTTATATGTTTGTTTTTAAATGAAGTTCAGATTTATTATTTCTTTTCTATTATTTATTTCCTCCATTTTTTTTTATATATTTCACAAAATTTTAACTGCGGCACAGTCTCGACTGTCTGCATGCCGAGATCGAGGCGCGTAGGCATAGCTCTCGCTTCGTGCGTTTGTATGAAGTTGGAATACTGTATAGATAATATTACCGTGCCTCTAGCCCTGTCTCGTGATGTCTCGACGAGCGTGTACAGCCGGCATGAGGAATCGTTCATGTTGCACTGCACTACTTTTTCCGCTATTAGTTAATGACGTCATCAGGGTGTCGTCTATCCTTGACTACGGCACCCAATGAACTGATAATCGATGACGCGCTAAGGATGCGCCAGAGTTGAGATATTAGATTTATTATGTGAAGTTGATTTGATGAACTTTTCTTTTATTTATGTAGCTGATGATAGTTTTAAGTTTCTTACCTTTTGTTTTACTCAAATATCAATAATAATTTATAAAAGTAACACGTCTGCGTTTAGTTTTGAACAATTTTCAAAAAATCTCGGTCAAGCATAGACGACTTTGGCGTGCTGGACATTGTATTTGCTTAGATAAAAATCCATTTTTTTTAGTTCAATGTTTCTTAGTACTCGTGGCTCTAGGAGACTTGTTTTTTATACTCGCATGTTGCTGGGTTATTCTTCTTTGAGTGTAGAATTAAAATACCAGTAATTACTTTCCAATATCTATATTTCATATTTTTGTGGGCCGAATTTTTTGTCAAATATAGACGTCGTTGGCGCTCAGAGCTCGCAGGTGCTTGTCAAGTAAAGGCTACTTTGGCGCTCAAAAGGTTAAAACAAAAAATTATAGGTATTTTACTAAATATGATACCTACTTAAATAAAACTTCTTTTTTATTTTGTACTAATTTAAAGTAGAATATAATTCTGGTACTGATTAAGTAGATTTGTTACCAAATTTATTAGTTAAAGTTCCCATCACTATTTGCTTATTAGCAAGTGTCGCAACCTTGATTTTAACCAATTAGTGTGCATTTCAACCCGCCTCCCCCGTACCGCTTATCTCAGACTTTTGACAGATAAGTTTGGATGCAGTACATACATTAAGCGTCTATTCGGTCTGTGTAGTCGTTGGAAAACTATAAATATAGAAGGTTATAGATTGGCGATGGAGTGATTAGGGCGTAACAAAAATCAAAATACACTGGTGTGTATAATCTGCATATATAGATGACAAATAGTGCTGCACCATGCATTGCTCGTCTTAATTTAAATTATCAATATCAATTGACGTAGATGCTGTAATTGAATAGTTTTACATAACTACAGCGAGGCCAATGACAATTTTAGAAGGCTATGTAAGTATGTATATTCAGCTGTTCTCTTAGATCTTCTAAATTGCTCCTCTTGTTATTTATTAAAAATTTCAATTAAATTAGATATGTATCTTAAAAAGCATTCTGCATGTGCACGATAGCATCAAAGGGATCGTGCGGGTGAGCAGTGCGGTGCAACTAGTGGGGGCTCAACCACGTAACAATTTCTTTATTGTATTTTACTCTATATTTGTTAATTGTAAATGTTTTAATTTATAATTGTTTACTAAGTAATTTGTTTAATAATAAATAGTTCATTCGGTAATTGTATACTATCGCGGTCCCCTCGTTTTTTGGCCGCATCGATCACTAATAAAAACCAATTCGATCGCTAATAACAACCAAGTTTAATATTAGTGATCGATGTTTGGCCGCCAAATTTCGTTAGAGCACATCGCGGCAAAACTCCCAATGCCATCCACACCATCTGGATGCCTATCAGTCCAACACTGTACGTTTCACCAGGAGTTTTCTTTCACGTACGACCCCTCTGTGGAATAGCTTACCACCAGCGATTTTTCCAGCGATACAAATTAGGGACCTTTAAAAAAACTATTTTCCAAAAGGCATGCAATGCACCTGCAGTTCTCTTGGTGTTGCGGTTTTTATTGGGCGGCGTTAGTCACCATCAGGTGAGCCCTACTTTGTCACTATCATTCTCTGTAAAATTAAATATTTATTTGGTGTTTAAGAAGAAATCGCATCGTTCACTTCTTAATTTGACAATACGGTTACATCAATTTTCCAGAAAATCTTCGGCGCCAAATTGTCTGTACTAAAGTTTAAAGCACAGTGTAACAAATATCTACAGAACAGGAAAACTCCTCCTTTATTCATAGAACAACTATCGTAAACTTTCAATAAATGTTTTTTCTTGGCTAGACTATATCACATTTTTATCGCTTGTTGAATCTGGTCAGATATAGATGTATAGGGGATGAATAAACTGTGTGTTTATTCATCCCCTATACACAGACTTAGCATTTTATAAATAGGACACATCGCCGAAATACGCAATAACCGTTTTTTAGCAATTTTTTTGTCATATATTTTATTGCTCAATTTTGCGATCAATCAACCAACGCTCTTCGGACTAAGAACACGTTTCTCAATATTTTTTGGAAAATCCACTAGTCACCTCATATCGTTGTCGACCCAGTTAGTATTATAATATGGAATCTTCTTATATAATTACAAGTTAACCTTTTGAGCGCCAAAGTCGTCTATACGTGACCAGCACCCGCGGGCCCTGAGCGCCAACGACGTCTATAGTTGACAAAAAACCCGGCCCACAAAAATATGAAATATAGACATTGGAAAATTATTACTGGTATTTTAATTCTACACACCTCAAAAAAGAATAACCCAGCAACATGTGAGTATAAAAAACAAGTCTCCTAGAGCCACAAGTACTAAGAAACATTGAACTAAAAAAAATGGATTTTTATCTAAGCAAATATGTACTATGTCCAGCACGCCAAAGTCGTCTATGTTAGACCGCTAGTGTTGTAATGCGTTAGGCATAAATTTATTGAAAACTATTCAAAATTGAGCTCAAACGTGTTATTTTTTTCTTTTATTATTGATATTTAAATAAAACAAAAGGTTAGAAATTAAAAACTATAATTAGCTACATGAATTAAAAAAAATTATCTTCGCATAATAAATCTAATATCTCAACTCTAGCGCATCCTTAGCGCGACATCGAAAAGCAGTTCACTGGGCGCCGGGTCAAGTATAGTCTACACGCTGATGACGTCATAAGCGATTAGCGGGAAAATCAGTGCAGTGCAACATGAACGATTCCTCAGAACTCATTCGGATTTTGGAAAGCGTCGACGATGATGAATTTTCGGAAATTTAAAATTATCGTGAAACCAAAGTTTTTCATTTTCGATTAACTCTACCTCATCGAGGTAGGAATACACTTTATAGTCTTTTTACGGTTAATTTCTTTTTTATAGCATAGGGTAATAAACGAGCACACAGTCCACCTGATGGTAAGTGGTTGCTGTGGCTCATAGACATTTACATCTATCCTCGATTACGAATCAAAATGCAGATGCGCTCTCACCCGTGAGGACTTAGACGGAATGCCTCGTTTCCAGTAAAGAGGGTCTCCGGTTCTCTACACTTACCATACGAAACACAGCAGCATTAAGCTACTATTTGACGCCGGTATTCCGTGAGAGCGTGGTTCTTCCCCGGTTGAGCCGACCCATTCGTGGTACAACTACTCTCCCGTAATATAACTGCAGCATGGCTCTACCACGTTAGAAAATTTGCTTTGGACAGCTAAACATTTATTTTTTATTATTCCATAAGATTTTTATTATTTTAAGACTAATATTACCTATAATTTATTAATTATTTTTAATTGTTGTTTTCTATATTAAGTACTGATTGAGTTAAAGACCAAGATTTTAATATTATAAGACTGATTTTTCTAGTGCGAATAATTATATACATTTGTTGATTGGTGGATAATTATGTACCATTTGTTGATTTTTATAATAATTACTGATTTTTTATTCCATGACCAAGATTTTAATATTCATCATCATCATCATTACAGCCCTTTACAAGTCCACTGCTGAACATAGGCCTCCCCCAAGGTATGCCACAAAGCACGGTCCTGAGCCACCTGCATCCATCGACTTCCTGCATGTCCTACCAGGTCGTCACTCCATCTAGTGGGGGGTCGCCCTACACTTCGTCTACCGGTACGAGGCTGCCACTCGAGAACCTTTTTTCCCCCAACGGTTGTCGGTTCTTCGAGCTATATGGCCGGCCCATTCCCACTTCAGCTTACTAATCCGTTGGGCTATGTCGGTCACTCTGGTTCTACTGCGGATATCCTCATTTCTAAGTTTATCACGCAGAGAAACTCCGAGCATAGCCCTCTCCATAGCTCGCTGAGCGACTTTGAGCGTCCTCATACGGCCAGCAGTGAAGGGCCACGTCTCAGTTCCATATGTCATCATTTAATTTTATAAGACTGATTTTAATATTATAAGACTGATTTTCCTAGTGCGAATAATTACCTGTATACAATTGTTGATTATTGAATAATTACGTACCTTTTCTATTTTAATAATATAAAATTACAAATAATAAATGTGTTTTCTTTACTTAAGGTATGAAGAGCAATTATTCATTTTGTGTTGTGCGATTTTCTTTCTCAATCTCAAAATAATTTAGCAACATCAGCATCGTATAAAACCCCCTTTGTCATAAGAGTGTAAGACTTTTCTTCTGTGATTCACTTGGCCTACGCCTCGCCATAAAATATTTTGAATCGATGTCTGTATATTTTGGTTAGATCGATTTTGAAATCGATACACAACGTGCGACACGGCTACATTTCTAAGAAAGTTTCAAAAAGAAAGGTCAGCTACGCCGTTGTCGTCCAGTCGTGACAGTGACGTCATCACGATGGAGAGTAGTGTTGTGGTTTACTACTATTTTATTGTTGTTTGTTTTTTATTTATGTACAAAGTACATATATAACAAGAGTGGAAGACAGCACAAGATTAAATAAAATGTACCCGATTATAAGAGTCATTTATTGTATTAAAAACCAACAAAAACAAGTTATTTTGTGTTATCGATATATCAACTCTTGGCAGCACTGTTTTTTTCGTAGGTATTTTTGTTTACTTTTCGCTTTGGCGTACAGGACACGGTAGTGAGTTTTTGGCGTGGCGCTCAAAAGGTTAATATTAAAAAGGAGACGATAAAAATACAAAACAAAAAAAACATGAATATCACACGTCATTGTTAGACAGGTGTTAATACTAAAATGTATTCAAAAAAGTACATTAGAGAGTTTTACAAGTGATCTAACAGTCCATTTGATAGTAAGTGTGTACTCTCGTAACAACAAAGTTAGTCTGAAAACAATTCGAAAAAAAGAAAGAAACATACCCTGAACACTCAGAATGCGTTAAAAGCCTGTAAATGTATTAATTTTCTTAACATTCGACTCGGAATACAATAATGTATGTATAAGTAAATACACCAACCAAAATTACTCCTAGTCTCAAATGAATCTCTACCCTTTTAATTAACAGTTTCTTTATTATGATTAATCTGGATGGCCTGGAAGCCTGGATTTATTTTTGAATACTTATAATTTCAAAAGTACATGACCAAGATTTTTTAATATTTTTCTTATAACTGTCACGAATTGGCCTATTACCCGTTTTCGGCTTGACGTTGATTTCTGGGACACGTGATATACTTTATGCTTATAAAGTTTTGAAGTCTGCACTCTGGAACACCGAATACAAGCAATGTGAAACAAACATTTTGTCACCTTTCTCCTATAAAAGAAAACCTCAAAACAGTTTTGAATATTCAACGACAGTCTTCCACTGATATTTGCTTTTTAAATACTGATAGAAACAGAAACTTTTTTATTCAATATGGATTAACCACCACTGTACGTTTCCCTAGGAGTTTCCTTACGCGTACGACCTCTCTGTGGACCTTCATGAAGAGCTTACTCCTTTCTAAAAAGCCGGCAACCACCTGCAATTCCCCTGGTGTTGCAGTTGTTCATGGGCGGTGGTAGTCACGTAACATCAAGTGATGCTCCTTTGCCCCCTCTTCTATAAAAAAAATAGTATTATAACAATTATTTAAAATTTCATGTAACTTTTTAATGGCATTCTTAAAATGATAGGTGATAGAGTGAACTGTCCCTATCTGCAACATTGTTGTAGACTGCATATGCCCAGCAGCTAATTTGACTGATGTTTAAGTGCATTACGGCATTTAGTAATAATTAATAGTTCTAATATATTTGTCTCGTCGTATTTTGTTAGATTATTTGATTTTAATTTTTTTTTAATAATTATAATTTGAAAAAAAAGTAATGTAAATGAAAATGAGTCTTGGATACCTGAAATTAAATAAATAATAATAACAATAAACCTTTTTTTACGTGGTAGAGCCATACCGCAGCTCTATTCGTAGTACAGTTTTAGCACGAATAGGTCGGCTCGACCGAGGAAAGACCACTATCTCACAGAATACCAGCGTAAAATAGCAGCTTAAAGCTGTTGTTTCGTATTGTGAGTGTTTTTTTTATAGAAGAGGGGGCAAACGAGCATGCGGCTCACCTGATGTTAAGTGACTACCGCCGCCCATGATCAACCGCAACATCAGGGGAATCGCAGGTGCGTTGCCGGCCCTTTAGAAAGGAGTAAGCCCTTTTCTTGAAGGTCCCCAGGTCGTATCGGTCAGGAAAAATCGCCGGTGGTAAACTATTCCACAGAGAGGTTGTACGTGGAAGAAAACTCCTTTTGAAACGTACGGTGGTGGACCGCCAAGCATCCAGATGGTGTGGATGGTATCGGGACGTTTGCCGCGTAGTGCGTTCACGAAATTTGGCGGCTGGGATTAATCCGAACAATTCCTCGGAGCACTCTCCATGGTATATGCTAAAGAAAATGCAAAGAGATGCAACATCTCTTCGCAGTGCCAGTGAATCGAGCCGATCGGAAAGCACTCGGTCGTCGACGATTCGAGCCGCTCTGCACTGAATGCGGTCAAGTGGAAGGCCCAAAGATGGGAACAGTATTCCATGTGCAGCCGAACCTGCGCCTTGTAAAGTTGCAGGCGGTGTACCGGCATGAAACACTGTCCCGCTCTGCTGAGCACGCCAACCTTTTTAGAGGCCAATTTGGCCTTCTCTTCAAAGTGACCTCGAAACTGCACGTCACTCGATATGTCTACGCCGAGTATTCCGATACTGGCTGAGGCAATAAGGGGAGTGTCTTGAAACTGAGGAGATACGACAAAGGGGTTCTTTTTAGTGGTTAACGCGCAAACTTGTGTCTTCTGGGGGTTAAACTGGACTAGATTTAGTCGCTCCCAACCCGAGACTCAGTTCAGCAAAGACTCGACTTCAGACATGAACGACGACGACTTCAAGTTTGTCCCGGCACTTGGAGACGTTTTCCCGAGAAATATTGGCTCGGCCGGTGTAAAGAGCATCACCAGTGCTGTCATCTGCATAGCAATGAATGTTACGGATTTGCAACTTTTCATTGATATGCAGAAGAAACAGCGTTGGCGATAGCACGCAGCCTTGTGGAACACCAGCATTAATAAGCTTGCAATCGGAGCTTGCACCGTCTACAACGACCTTGATGCTCCGATCTGCAAGAAAGCTGGTGATCCAATCGCACAATTTCTCGGGAAGCTCATAGGAAAGGAGCTTCGAAAGAAGCGCTTTGTGCCAAACCCGATCGAAGGCCTTCGCAATGTCCAAACTAACGGCCAATGCCTCCCCCGTGGACTCTACTGCCTCCGCCCATCTGTGAGTGAGGTAGACCAGAAGATCACCAGCTGACCGACCACGGCGAAAACCTTATTGGCGGTCACTAATCAGCTTGTGATCCTCAAGGTACCTCATGAGCTGGCAGTTTACAATGGACTTCATTGTTTTGGAGAACAAGGAGGTGATGGCGATAGAGTTAATATAGCGCATAGCGCCATATTATAGCGCACTATCTCTTCATTACGCATAGCGCGTGTTATGTAGTCGCCATGGCGCTATGACGCTATGATGCATTGGCGCTATTCATATCAAGCGGCAATTAGTTCTAGCAGCAGCGTTGTTCGGAGTAGACTTGTGACGCAAATTTAATCTAGCAGCACGCTATTTATCGCGCGCGAACTAATTTAGTGTTAGACGTTATTTAGTTAGTGTATACCGTATATTTATAAGTGATCGAAGGACACAGTTTTCTGCTACAAAAGAAGCCAAACTAATGTTTTAAATGTAAATAAAATATAGAAATAAAAGTGTATATAATAGTGTTGATGTTTGATTGTTGTTGATTTTTGTATATACAATCAATAACTTTTAAATACACCTTTAATTGATTTATAATTTAAATTAAGGTTAAAATAACGTTCAAATCTTTAAATTATAATAAAAAATGATTAATTTTATTTTGTTTTAAAAGTACACGCCTTAAAAATATTTTCAGGGTTATAGAAAGTCGTAAGCCTGAAAAGTATGAAACAGCGTTCATTGATTTTTCTTTACCACTTAATTTTATTTTAATCTAAATTGCGATTTATTACGAAACAATATTCTTATAAAGCACGTGGTCTATCCAATGAACGACATGTAATGTAGCGTGCTCCGAGATATAGCGTGCTGCTAAACTTAACGCGCTTGCCGGCCTGCTACACACTTTTTTTATAAATAGCGCGCTATAACATAGCGTATTTAATAGCGCGCTAGAAATTTCTAGTTTATAGTCTGTAGCGTGCTATTGATTTATAGTCGTTTTGAACAACTTTACTATCGGCGATAACAACCACTTACCATCAGGTGAACTCTATACTCGTTTGTCACTTTTCGCCTATAAAAAAAAACTTTAAAAAATAACAGTTTTTAATATTCAACAATAGTCTTCCACTGATATTTGCTTTTTAAATATCGATAGAAACAGAAACTTTTTTATTCAATATGGATTATATATAATACTTATTGAAAGTCAGTTTTTTCATTTTCACATTTTTTCGCGCCCAGAAGCAAAGAAGGGCTACCCTCCGGGAAGCGGAGGAGGGAGGTGGTGAATACTCATAACATACCACGCAGCCGGCTCCGTGGTTAAGACAGACTCACTGAAAAACCTAAGTGCCTACCCACTAAACACTACTTACCTGATTTTGACTTTGGCCTGAAGGGCCTTTTGTCATCTCGGATGCGACCCACATTGGGGAAAGGGGGCGCTGGCGGCAAGTAGCCGCTGAGAATTGCGCCTAATAAAGACAAATTATGAAATGGGAGAATACTCGGCCTGGGTCGCCAGGTGGCAGTCCAGGTCGGCCGAAAGCTTCCGAAGAATCCGACCACTTCCGCATCGGGCTGTTCGCGACGTCCAGTTGTAGGAGGAGAGTAAGAAGCTTCAGAGAGATTAGATTGTTAAACAATGGCTTTAGGACCAATGTTTCTAATCTGTTGAAGAATATTTAAAATTTAAGATTAGGATTAGACATCAATATTAAAATGAAATAAGTAATTACAATTATATTATTTTAATTAAATTAAATGTAATAAAATGATTATGATGAATTTGAAAAAATGTTATTTATTATATTAGTTGTGAAGATGTAATTTATGTAAGTATTAGATAAATATTTCAACATTATGTATGTCAACATTATGACAAAACACGCTGGTCTTAAATAATTTACCGATGTGCAATGTACCATGCTTTCTGCAAATAAGATATGATTATGATTATTAATTAAGTTGACTGATATAATTAATATTGTAATTATTGAACAGGTCTAACAGATCAGAGTCAGATGAATCAATATATATGATCGGGTCTCTAGAAATTAATGCATATATATATAAAATAAACATGGTCTTTCCCCGGTCGAGCAGACCTATTTGTGCTACAAGTATGCTATTAATATAGCTGCAGCATACCCATAACATGTATAAAATATTTTACAAGAATAATAATAACAAATTATAAAACACATAAATGTAGATACTGACCTCTTCATCATTTGGCTCAAACTCACTGTCCTCCGACAGATCATCGATCATCATCATCAGCATAAAGCATGTGGATGAAGTCTGCGTGCGGGTCATGGTTTGTTCTCCAATTTGACATCTGTAATATGTTATAGAATAAAAAAATAAAATCATATTATATTTTCACACTACACTGTAATCACATGGGTATTTGTATCATAATACATGCTAACAAGAGAGCCGTAAGAGCCATGGTAGCTCAGATGGTTAATGCTCGCTGTAAATATAACAGAACGCGAGTAACCCGGGTTCAATCCCCGCCGGCACCAATGAAATTATTAATTGCAATTTTAAGTGCTGATTTACCATGTGCTCGGCGGTGAAGGAAAACATCGTGAGGAAACCTGCATGTCCGAGGAATAAGAAAAAAATATTCCAAAGACATGTGAAGACCAACACGCATTGAGGCTGCGCGGCGGACACTTCCTTGCCTTAAATCCCTCTCAGAAATGAGGGGAGGCCTGTGCCCAGCAGTGGGACGTATATAGGCTGTAACTTTACTATACTTTTACATGCTAACAAATTATTTCTCTCCTTTTGTAATATAAATAATGCTTATAAAATGGATCATTCATGTAAATATATAATAAAAAAATTATTATCAGATCTGTAGAATTTTCTTCCGGTATCCCATCATATAACATCGATCCATGACTATGAACACATTACACCACAGGGCTAAACTTTCCAATATGGACCATCGATTTCAAAGCCCATATTTTTTTTGTAGATAGTACTCACTAAAAGAAAGCGTTTTGCAAAGTTTTAGGTTGCGGAAACTTACGGTTCATGAGATATATTTTTTTAAACTTTTCATACAAATTGGTAAATAACACGCAATTACAAAATAAATTTGACAAATGATTGATGTTAAACGTCAGTTAGTGAAGGGTTCCGAATATTTTGAAAGTATCGATACCTACTCTATACCAAGTATCGTATCAAAAGTATCAATACTACTTGGTATCGAGTACATTTAGTTAATTTTGGAGACGAAAAATTATGACAAAACAATTAGATGCATAGGAAGAGCTGATAAGTGCAATTATATATGTATATAAAGTAGAATAAAGTTTACTCTATTTAAGTTCCACATTGGTACTTGTATTTCATTGTTTGCAACTTGTTTGTATTTCTTAATTAGTACAGCTTTTGTACTTTTATTTTATTGTTTGCAACTTTCTGTATTATCTAATTCTTACTACAATAAAGTGTTTACTTGCTTATTGACTTACTTATTTAATATTCAAAAAGTACCCAGAACCGAATCAGAGCACCCCACTATCCACGTGGTCTTGTCTGCCCTACCCCTAGAGTGTATATAAGAGCCCGGAGGCGCGGAGGGAGAGCAGTGCCCGCCCGCCGTAGGGAAGCGCAGGCACCGAGATCGCCGTAGCGGCTGAGGCTGGCCAAAAAGCCGAAGCTGCGAAGGCGAGCCCAGGTGCCTGTGCTTCCCTACGCTAGGGCGGAGGCACTGCTCATCCCGCAGCGCCGGAGCTGCCACGGAGCACCGGAGCACAACTTCCCGGCTTCTTACCCCCCTAGTCTCCAAAATTAACGAAATGTACTCGATACCAAGTAGTATTGATACTTTTGATACGATACTTGGTATCGAGTACGTATCGATACTTTCAAAATATTCGGAACCCCACACTAATTTACGTTTGACATCAATGATTTGTCAAATTCATTTTGTAATTGTTGTAATTGCGTGTTATTTGCCGCTTCGGCTTTTTGGTCGCCTTCGGCGACCAGCCTCAGCCGCTACGGCGATCTCGGTGCCTGCGCTTCCCTACGCTAGGGCGGAGGCACTGCTCATCCCGCAGCGCCGGAGCTGCCACGGAGCGCCGGAGCACAACTTCCCGGCTTCTTACCCCCCTAGTCTCCAAAATTAACGAAATGTACTCGATACCAAGTAGTATTGATACTTTTGATACGATACTTGGTATCGAGTACGTATCGATACTTTCAAAATATTCGGAACCCCACACTAATTTACGTTTGACATCAATGATTTGTCAAATTCATTTTGTAATTGTTGTAATTGCGTGTTATTTGCCAATTTGTATGAAAAGTTTAAAAAAAAATATCTCATGAACCGTAAGTTTCCGCAACCTAAAACTTTGCAAAACGCTTTCTTTTAGTGAGTACTATCTACAAAAAAAATATGGGCTTTGAAATCGATGGTCCATATTGGAAAGCTTAACCCAGCCCTTCACAAGTCCACTGCTGAACATAGGCCTTGCTCAAGTAATGCCACAAAGCAGAGTCCTGAGGTCTGCATCCATCGACTTCTTGCACGTCTTACCAGGTCGTCACTCCATCTAGTGGGGGGTCGCTCTACACTACGCGAACAAAATACCACCTCTAACGATATATACTATTGACATATCCCGTTACTATTCCAATCACTGCCGAATAATAGATTCAACGCTGTAGTTACATAAAATAAAGCTCAAAATGGCTTGCTGATTGTCGACTGTGGAGACTGCACTACTTTTATTTTCTATAAAAATCGTTGTAAACTTCAATATAATACTTGTTGCTGTTTATTCATTACTTTATATTACTTTTTTAATGGTTTTACTTCAATACAAAAAGACTTTATTGTATTTTGTTAACAAAAAAAGTTAAAAACCACGCGGATGTCGGCAGCGTGAAAATCACTATTATTTTTATATATTACTAGAAATTTTTTGCGTAAAAAGATAAATTATATTCACACAAAAACTTTTGTAACAATTCTGTAATAAAACACTGTACTTCCCTTAGAAAAATCCAAAAAAACAAGTCAGCACTGCACATGCACAATAGCAACCACACCCAATTGCAAATGTATAGATAATGCAAATGGCGCAATTTGAAAGCAGAATACAAATGTCAAAGTCATAGAGTAAGAAACTTTTTATTTAAACTAGAGGGTAGGAAATTTCATATTGAGCATATAATGCCAAACTTTTTCATAGAAAAGTAGTCTCTAAACAAAAGTATTTATGGGTTAAAGTGTGTGTTTGGTCGGATCCGTCCACTTGGAATTTGACGGAATATCGCCGTGGTCGGATCCAACCGCGCGCATATTGAGAGGCGAGGATGATGATGATGAGTCTCAACTGAAGCAGCGAGGGGAAGAAATGCTGATATATTTTAATTCAACTCAAAAAATCCTTCGGTAGTATTTAATTAGTATAAATTATTTTATTTCCTAGATTTATTTCGTCTTTTGACGATAGCTTATTTTTCAATTTTAATATTTGTTATGAATACTTTTCAGTTAAATTCAGATTAAAATTTTGTGTATAATTCGTATTAAACTCATTTCGATAAACTTTTTAATAAATAAATTATAAAGTATAGTTAGTTTATAATAATATAACAAATTGTAATTATATTATTTATAGAAAAAGCGTCACAAAACAACACACAGTCCACATGATGGTAAGTTGGTAAGTAGATGCTGTGACCCATAGACATCTACATTTATCCTCAATTAAGAATGAAAATACAAATGCCTTATCTATATTCTAATGGTTTTTTTACGGGGCACAACTTGCGACTCGTACAAGCTGTACGAGTCGCAAGTTGTGCCCCATACCTTTTAGAATCATGTAAGTTGATAGATATGTAGTTTTAAGATAATTCAAAATGATAGTACGTAATATGCCACTCATGTACTAGTTATGAAGTAAACGCTCATGATGTTACTTTAGCAGTTTATTGCACACGGAGCTTAATAAGTGCATTGTAAAATATTCCCGGCGCTAAGGCTTAAACCGCATCAGTATAAAGTAAATTGTGTGGTTTTTGTAGTGCAGTATGTTTTCTTTTAATTAAGCACATTTATCTATACATATGTGTAAAATTAGGATGTCTGTAATGTCGAAATAACTGCCTTTTATTGATTTAAGGGCTAAGTTTATTTGCATGCATGATTTATTTGAGGATTCAAAAATTGATTAAATTCATTTTATTTAACGATTATTTTAAATCTAATAACGTGAATCCAGGCGGATTACTTGTCTATAATAAAAACTACTAACCATGGAAATTCGCTCATTAAGGTAAATATTTTCAAGGAAGATTCACTTAAATCGCGAAAGCAACAAATCTCGGTGGTAGTACAGGGACAATGGTCGCGTAATGAAGAGTTTGCTGCGCACTTTATTCTAAGAAATAATGTTGTTTCACGTGTTTCCTTGCTTTCTTTAAGGGATTCAAATTGCAGCCGCAATGTGATAGAAGTCCATTTCCATCCTCTTAAGAGATATTTTAAAACGTGGTAGAGAAGAGAAGGTAGGTACTCTGGTAGATACAATCGTTAATCCACCTGCCAAGCTTAGCGTTTAAGGCAAAACCTCCCCTTAAAACTGTGGTGGCGCTGTCGTCGCACCAATAGTGAAACGTACCGAAAACTAAATCACGCTTTCAAAGTTCCGAAGTACTGCGCTATATACAGAACAGTTCTATACTGACACCCGCAGCATCGGCCGCTCCCCGGGCTGAATATCTTACTCACTGGGAGATCTCCTCTTTCCTTTCACGGACATAAATCTCTCAGCAGCTTATGGGTGAAATTAGTGTTCAAACAAAACGTAATTTACTATATTTTGAAGAAATAAATTATATGAAAAGAGTTTTCTATACGAATAAATTTCTAAGAAACGCTCATTATCAATTATTTGAGAACAGCTGACACAAGCGACCTACTTTACACGCCTGCAGAGAAAACCTTCATAGTTCATTGTAACAGCGTTGCGCGAATATAAAAATGCGAATGGCAATCACAGTTGAATTATTAATGTATTTTATTTACCTTTTGTGCAACAAAAGTGTTTGCGAGTTTTCTAAAAACACCTTGGACGATTCAAAAGCAAATTGCATGCTGTTTGCTCTAAGTCATAAATATTTTAAAATCAAATATATATCTCTTGTGAAAAAATACTTGTGTTATATACGTCGTCATCATTACAGCCCTTAATAAGTCTACTGCAGAATATAGGCCTCCCTTACGGAATACTATAACAGGTCCTGAACCACCTGCATCCATCGACTTCATGTGTGTCATACCAGATCGTCACTCCATCCTATAATGATGTGTTTTGTTTATGCTGCAACAACTGAAGATAAAGCAGAAGTACACTTCGTGAAATTAACTTGTGTTATGATATTGGTTCTGTGATTATCATTTAATTTCTTAATAACTGTGTCATCTTCGTATTCCTGGAATTGGCATCACTAAAGTGATGCTAATTCCAGGAATACGAAGGTTTGGTTTAAATCCAAAGTGGGATCGGGACGCTTATCGTCAGTATGAAAGCAACCCAGTTTCGATTCCCGTCGATATCAATGAAATGTTTAATTTGCACTAAAAGTACCGATTTATCACATGCTTGCGGCGATGAAGAAAAACATCGTGAGGAAACCTACATGTCTGGGAAATATTTCGAGGACGTGTGTGGAGTATCTCAATGGACTTATTGCTATACAACCTTCTTAGAAATGAGAGAAGACCTGCAAGCAGCTGTCCCTGAGCTACCACGCCTCAAACTTAACACTTGCTTTAGAAATTATTTCAAAGAATTTTAGCCTTAGTTAAAACTCCATCAAAATATTTATAATTAATAAAGAGTTAATGCACTCTTGCAGTGACGCCACACTAAAAGCGATACTGTTGTGTCGTCACACATAAAAGACAAGATACACAGTGCGGTATTTTTTTCTTAGTATAAGCCGGTGTTTGACCCTAATCCCTCCTGGTAATAAGTGGTGATGAAGCCCTAAATGGTAAATCGCACTGTTTTAGCGTAACAAAAGCCTTTTCACTCTTGCCTTGAAACATAGACCGCTGCAAATTATTCCACTCCTTTGCTGTATCCGTTACAAAAGACGAAGCAAATATTTTGGTTCTATATAAATATATGTGTGGGTAGAATATCGTTAACAAAGGAGTAAAGACTAAGCGACTGATTGGTAGTCCGATGGTGGAAAGGAGAGGGAGCAATTACAGCATGTCATTTCTGCTTGTCTAGTATGCTAGCCCGTTGATAAAGGCCCAATATCGTGTGGTCACTCCGTCATACATAGAATATATAACATATATATCAGTGGTGCGCCTGTCAGTGATCGTATAACTTGACTGACTGAGGTCATAATCACACAATATATTATTTGAAAGAAAGAAAGAAACATTTATTTGCACAGAATAAGGTGGTACTAGATTTAACAGTGGTGCATAGTTCAAGCTATATTCTGTCTTTAATAGGCTTGCAAATATTTATAATTATATAAGACAATAAAAATACTATTATATTACTTACAAAAATGTAGAGATATATTATTTCTTATTATTTTGGGGTATTAGTAGTGTATTCTCATCTGGTTCATCATGTTTACGTGGTAGAGCCATGCTGCAGTTATATTAATAGTATAGTTGTAGCACGAATGGGTCGGCTCGACCGCGGAAGGACAACGCTCTCACAGAATACCAGCGTGAAATAGTAGCTTAATGCTGCTGTGTTTCGTATGGTGAGTGTAGAGAACCGGAGACCCTTTTTGCTGGAAACGAGGCATTCCATCTTAGTCCTCACGGGTGACAACGCATCTGCATTTTGATTCGTAATCGAGGATAGATGTAGATGTCTATGGGCCACAGCAACCACTTACCATCAGGTGGACTGTGTGTTCGTTTGTCACCCTATCCTATAAATAATAAAATAATAATGGTTGGGCTGAATAAATAAATAAAAGAAAATGATAAATACAAATAAATATATATTTCGTAGACTAGCATAAATAAATAAATAATACATAAATAAATAAAAGCCCAAACAGATGGAAGTCCTCGGCAGGGGAGACCAAACGTCCGAGGGTTAGGGGGAACGGGAAAGAAACCGGCGGACGATGCGGGTGGTATCGAGGAGCACCGCCTTCTGCATATGAGCATGGAGCGATCCGTCACGGAGTCCCAGCCACCTCAGATGACCGGAGGGGCTGACTGGGATTAGCCCGATTGCAGAAACGACAACAGGAATAATTTCAGTCGGCAGACCACCCCACATGTCGGTCACTTTGTGAGGCAAGTCCAGATATTTTGTTCGCTTATCTGCTTCGGCTTTCACGAGGTTCTCGATATACGGAATGGTAATGTCGACCAAAAATATCCTTGACTGTGCCAGGTCCATCAGCACAATATCAGGCTTATTCGCAAGAATAGTCCTGTCTGTGATGATGGCCCGGTCCCAATAGAGCCTGGCGCGATCATTTTTGTTTGTATTTTGTATTTTGCGCAAGTATTTGTAATACGGCAATTTCCGATCCACGAAACCGTATTTCAGAGCGAGCTCCTGGTGTAGAATTCTGGCTACTAGGTTGTGCCTGTGCAAGTACTCAGAGTTAGAAAGCGCCGAATAACCGGAGATGACATCCCTAAGTGACTCACACGCGACAAGCTCGACAGATGTCGACGGTGCCATCCTTTAAGATGTATCTCCGATAATTGTTGGTCTTAATAACCTGATCCTGTATTGCACAGACAAAACTCTCGTTTTCCCCAAAGAGGTAACCAAAGCGTAGCCAGTGGAGGGAGGCTACTGTGTCTACGAAAGGCTCATGTAGAGCCTTGTAGTACCTCCCGTGGAGATCCTTCTCCTTCCATACGGTCTCCCGGTCGGAAATGCTCTGCACTGCCAGTTCTTGCCATTGCTCGTTGGCTAAGGATAGAGGGGTAAGTTCTTTATCACAAAAAATGACGTCTTTATAGAATGGATCATCCGATCTCGCCAGGAAGCAATTACGAAGGCTGCACAATTCGTAATTACGCATGGTGAGCGCGCTCAAAAAGCCACGCCCATCATGCTTTCGCGGCAAGTACAGCCTCATTACCGACGATTTTGGATTATGCATCCTATGGGACGTCATAGTAGTGTGGACTTTTCTATCCAGGGCGTTAAGTTCAGTCTGAGTCCACCTGAGTGTGCCAAAGGTATACATGCGGACAGGCATGACCCAACCGTTACATGCGTGTGTCTTATTCACACCGGACAAAAGGCTGATAAGCATTTTGGTCAAGCGTACATAAAACACGTCGCAAACTGACTGTTTCATACCAGCTTCATCGATACCGATGTTCTGTGACATACCCAGGTATCGGTATGTTTCAGCCTCGGAAAGGGTCCTTAAGTTGATGGGCATAGATAAGTCCTCACAGTTAGCAACCCTTCCTCTTTCAACATAGAGGATCGCACACATATCCGTCCCCAGCTCCATTCCAATAGAATTAATAAATTCACAAGTGATATTTAGCAATTCCATAAGATGGGAACGACTGGAGGCGAATAACTTGAGGTCATCCATATAAAAAACGTGGTTCACTTGTACCTCCTTTCCGAAGCTGAAAACCCCTCCCGGAGCCCTCCAGTAAAGTACTGAGAGGGTTCAAAGAGAGGCAGAATCAGATTGGACTCAGACAATCACCCTGGAAGATACCCTTCTTATCCTTATGTGGCTTTCCGCAGCCATCATCCGCTCATCCAGATGGCAAAGTATCGTACTCCACTGCCCCATACACTGCTCGAGGAAATCTTTAACTGTACAGTCAATATTGTACAGCTCGAGGACCCTCTTTAGCCATGTATGGGGCACCGAGTCGAATGCCTTTCTGTAGTCTATCCAGGTAGCGGAGAAGTTCCGACGGTTGCGTTTCACCACTTTGTCAATGACCGCGTCAGTGAGAAGTGGTTCCTTGGTTCCACGACCACCGCCCCGACATCCATTTTGAGCGCGCGACATCACCCGATTTGAGTCCAGGTTACGAGTGATTCTCGCGCTCAAAATGGATGTTAGTTTCTTATATATGGTCGGTGGACACGTGATGGGGCGGTATTTGCTCGGGTCTGTGGTATCCTGGTCTTTAGGAACCAAATGAGTGATCCCAGTAGTGAAGAGGCTCGGGAGCGACTTCTGGTTAAGAACCTCTTGGAACTGTCGGGCGAGCACAGTGTGACACACCACAAACCCCTTCAGCCAGTAGTGATGCAGCCCGTCGAGTCCCGGACTTTTCCAGTTCGGGGCCCTACGGACCGCCTCAGCTACGTCATCCGGTGTTATAATGACGGGGTCCATGAGCGTTATACTCGCACACTGACTCGCCACAACTTCCGTCCAAGGGCCCTCGCTGTGGTTTACGAGCTCTGACCACAGGTCGCGCCAGAATGTTACAGTGTCAGCCTGTTTCGGTGCTGGGCCCGTTCCACTTAACATTGGTCGCTCCAATGACTCTGGAAGGTATATCGCCGAATCCTCTTTCCCCAAGCAGTGATTCTCCGCTTCGGATCATCTATGCGCTCCGTCAGTTTTTGCATTATATCCGGCAAACGACATCCATCCTCCCACTCCATTGACGGTGCATACAATTCTTGGCCTGTTATTACCTGATCTGAAGCATATCAGTCTGCCGATGAGAGCTCTAGCCTTTGCTATAAGCTCCTCAATTCTTCTTCTTCATGCTGGGATAGCGCTACTTTAGCCAGTAGCGTGCCCAGCCGTGGAAACCTTGGCGCCTATGATACGGCAGACCTTATTATTATTATGGGGTATCTATATAGTTTTCTCATCTGGTTGGGTTCTATAAATATATAATTATAAATGAAAATGAAAAGATAAATATACATAAATATCAATAACATAAAATAAATATAAAAATACATAAATAAATAAAAGCCCAACCAGATGGAGGCCCTCGGCAGGGGAGACCAAACGGCCGAGGGTTAGGGGGAAAGGGAAAGAAACCGGCGGACGATGCGGGCGGTATCGATGAGCACCGTCTTCTGCATTTGAGCCCGGAGCGGTCCGCCACGTAGTCCCAGTCGCCTCAGATGACCCGAGAGGCTGACTGGGATTAGCCCGTTTGCAGAGACGACTACAGGAATAATTTCAGTCGGCAGACCACCCCACATGTCGGTCACCTCGTGAGTCAGGTCCAGATATTTTGTTTGCTTGTCTGTTTCGGCTTTCACGAGGTTCTCGTCATACGGAATGGTAATGTCGACCAAAAATATCCTTGACTGTGCCCGGTCCATCAGCACATTATCAGGCTTATTTGCAAGAATAGTCCTGTCTGTGATGATGGCTCGGTCCCAATAGAACCTGGCGCAATCATTTTCGAGCACGGCTTCCGGCAAGTACTTGTAATACGGCAATTTCCGATCCACGAGACCGTATTTCAGAGCGAGCTCCTGGTGAAGAATTCTGGCTACTAGGTTGTGCCTGTGCAAGTACTCAGAGTTAGAAAGCGCCGAGAAACCGGAGATGACATGCCTAAGTGACTCACCGGGATGGCGACAAGCTCGACAGATGTCCACGGTGCCATCCTTTAGGATGTATCTCCGATAGTTGTTGGTCTTAATAACCTGATCCTGTATTGCACAGACAAAACCCTCGGTTTCCCCGAAGAGATCACCAAAGCGTAGCCAGTGGAGGGAGGCTACTGTATCTACGAAAGGCTCATGTAGAGCCTTGTAGAACCTCTTATTATTATTATTATTATAAGACATTATATTTAATTTTCCAAATAATCATATGCATTAGTTTTATGTTGCATGAACTAACACTTATCCACTTGCCATTTTCTTAACTTAATTTTAAAATATTTAAATGGAAGTTCCCGTAGACTCTAAGGCAGTTTATTAAAAACTGATACGCACATATAATATACATTACGTTTATTTAAAGCTGTTCTGCAAGATGGAATCATTATTTTAGTAAGATCTCTTGGTTTGTATTTAGTGACATGATCCCCCTTGAATTAAAAGAAATCGTTATACTTCCTTACAAATACTGATACCTCAAGAACATACATGTAGGTCAATGTCAGTAAACTAAGTTTTTTAAATAGAGGTTTCGGGAGTCAAGTGGACTTGCTTCACAAACGGCTTTTAAACATTTTTTTTGTGCAATGAATGCTTGACCAACATCAGTCGAATTCCCCCATATTATTAGCCGTAGCCTTTTTATACTATACCTGCAGTATTTTCATCTGATACGGTCCGAAGCTTTCTAAGGGCATACGCAACGTTTACTTTTAATCGTATAAAATTTTATGAATTTTGTTTTTGACAGATTTACACGTTTTCAAGCTACTGGACTGGAAAGGATACGGTATTAACGTCAATGGCGTGTACGTCACTTACCTTCGATTTGCCGACAGTATAGTCCTTAAGGCGGAATCGCTGGAGGACGTACGCACTATGTTCAATGACCTCAATAGTCTCTGCCAACGGATAGGTCTTAAGATGAACATCGACAAAACAAAAGTCATGTGTAATGTCCATGTCACACCTATGCCGGTGATTTTTGGGAACACTTAGCTGAAGTTGTTGTCGAGTATTTTTACTTGGGACAAATAGTCCAACTAGGTAAGTTCAACTTCGACCGACAGGTCAATCGACGGATTCAACTCGGCTGGGCAGCGTTTGGGAGATTACAACACATCTTCTCATCAGGAATACCTCAAAACTAGATTGTAAAACCAGTGCGTGTGGCCAGTGATGACCTATGGATCTGAGACGAGGTCTTTCACTGCTGGTTGTATGAGGAAGCTCGAAGTCGCTCAGCGAGCTATGAAGAGGGCTATGCTCTGGGGCTCAAACTTAGGAATGAGGATATCTGCAGCAGAACTAGAGCGACCGACATCGCCCAATGGATTATTAAGCTGAAGTGGCAATTGACCGGCCATACTCGTATAGCTCGAAGAACCGAATACCGAAGGGGGAAAAAAGGTTCTCGAGTGGCAGCTTCGTACCAGCAGGAGAAGTGTAGGACTTTCCGTCCCTAGATGGAGTCGAAAACTGGTAAGACATGCAGGAAGTTGATGGATGCAGGTAGCTCAGGACCGTGCTTTGGGGGAATCCTATGTTCAGCAGTGGACTTGTGAAGGGTTTTAATGATGATGAATGATAATGGCATTATATTATTATGATACATAAATAGAATGGACGTTATGGGTAGAGGCGATCTATCCATTTTTTTTGTGCCCGACGCAAATGTGGGCAACCCTCCGGAAAGCGGGGGAGGGAGGCGGTGAATGCTAATAGCATACCACGCAGCCGGCTGCGTGGCTATGTGGAGACTTTTACCCACTAAACACCGCTTTTATGTATTGGCTTACCTATCTGACGAGAGATCTCTAAGCTGTATACGAACGCGACCCTCCTTGGCAGAAAGGAGGGCGCAAGCGGCGAAAAGCCGCTTAGAAGTGTGCCTAACTAAGGCAGATTAAGGGATGTGTTATATAGGCTCGGTCTGAGCCGCCAGGAGGCAGTTTAGGTCAGCCGAAAGCTTGTTGGTGGGGGGTCCGAGAGAGAGTGTCTCGGTCCGCGCACACTATAGCGAGTGTGGATAGGGGCTGCATAGGCAGCTGTCTCACGAATAGAGTCCATTCTATTTATTTAGGTATAGGTAGGGTATAGAATTTTTATCGATATAATTTGGTACACTGTCTTATCCCTTTTATTAGTTCCGTTAACGTGCACTTCTCTGTCAGCGCCAAAATGGCGGAATTCAAATCGCTTCATCATGTCACGATGTATGGCCAGTCCAGCGTACTTGTATATTATGTACAGGTCAGTGTGAAGGAATGTATTTAGTTTTATAGTCTTTGGTATCTATGGTTAGATTGATTAACCTGCATATATGACCCTGTAAGTAGTGGTAGTTATAATAATGTTCATTTAAATTAGATATATTCAAAAAATTGCAATTATGGTAAGTGTGACATGTTTTGAAATGTATTTAATTTTTTTTCATTTAGTTTAGTATCTCTATTAACGCTAAGTATTATTACATTACATTTGGTCAACAATTCTAAATTATTCTTTATGTGGAAATGGATTTGGTTTAGGTGTGCATCATTTTCACCAATACATAATATTACACAATATTTTTCTGATATGCCCAAATTATAGCGTGGTTTCAACGACTCATTACACTTAGCAAATAGTTTTATAAAGGCATATATTTTGTATTTTTCGTATTTATTTGTAGCCCTCGAAATTGTTAGTTTTTTACAAATCCCATGCACTGCTGTTCTCCTATAATAAATATTCTTCAGATGTTCTGTACATTAATATTTACTAAGTTCTTAGTGCCATCTTGTGGTTGATTGTGGCTGGAGTTATACATTGACATTTCTTGTGTATCAACACCAAACCCTGGTGCATTTTGAGTTTCTGGAACCACTTCAGACACTAATATATTTTGTTGTTGTTTGCGTATGTAACTAGTGTCGCCATCTGTTGGTATAATGTCATCATCTATTTTTAGTCCGAGATCTTCACTACTCATGTTCAAATTGTTTTCTTGTAGATTTTTTTCTTCGTTATCAGAGAATAAGTGATTTTTTTAACCTGTGGTGAACCTATACAAATTTGTTTTAACTGCAGAATTTTCCGTTCATGTTCATTAATTTGCTGTTTAAGATTGCTGTTTTCCAAGTTTAAATTATCTATTTCAGCATACGCTATTTGTAGTTGCTCCTGTAATTTCAATATTTGTTCTTTGTAGCACTTACAGTCCTCGTTATATAACTGTGCAGTAGATAAATCTGATAAGCTTCTTGCCAGATAATCTGAGTTTGTCGATATCAATTACATGTTTAGTGATTCATTTAATTTTTTGGTCTTTTGAGAACGAAAGGTGACATTTTGGTACTCTATTTCAGTCTTTAATTAATTTCAAGTCTTTATTTTGTTTCTGTATAGTAATGTTATACAACGCCCTCTATCGGCTTATCACAGTACCATGTTAAAATTATAATATCGATCAACTGTGCTAGTTTAGCTACACTTCGATAGATGTCGTACAATATTATTGTTTACGAATGAGTTGACTGGTTTTTGAATTTTGTAACAATTAATATTTATCACACACACTTTTCAAAAGATTATTTGATCTTTTACGCACTGGAAAAATTATTTTATTCATTATAAACTGTTGTTTATTTTAAGACAATTGTTCATATTTATTCTACTACTACTTTATTGACTAAAGTGCCAAAAATAAAATACAAAATCTGGACTTATAACTGTACTGGACTAATAAGCCACTCTGAATCAAGATTTATTACGTAATAAATCTTATATTTATAGTGTAAAAGTTAAGGGTGAAACCTATTCGAAACAGCAGAACTCTTAAAGGGACGAGCTATATATATATATATATATATATATATATATACAATATGTAACGTAATTAACGCACACCCTCAGACACCCCAATTAGTATATTATGTTATAATAATTAACATAGGTACACTGAATTTTTAGTTAAATATTTTTAGGCACTGATTATTTATCAAATTAGTTATACTAATTCCGAAAGAATGTTGTGGTTACAGTACAAATCCACGAACGCAAAGACTTTAACGTGCTTGAAATAAAGTTCATTCTTCTTTATTTTTATTGAATTACAGAATTAGTAATAATACAAATAAAACTGCACTCATAAAAGTCTTATTGCCTTAAGTTACGGTCCATTTCAGTTTGTTTTGACTGTACAGATTTAGTGTTACTGTAATTTACGTAGTTTTAATTATTTTTGGGATAAAAAATTACCTATATTAAAAACGATGTGATGTGAAAAAACAAAGTGCGTTAATTATGTAACATTGTATATACATATATATATATATATATATGTATATATATATGTATATATATATATATATATATATATATATATATATATATATATATATATATATATATAGGGTTTGTGACCACGTGGCAACGGTGTAAGAATATCCACTACATCATATCATTCCGCGGGTGTCGTAAGAGGCGACAGAGTGAAGCAAAGCAGGAGCTGGGCAGCAGCGCCTTCCTAATAACGACTAAAAATAAAAAAACCGCAGTTGTCAACTTGCTTGCCGAACTTGAAAACTATGAAGGCCTATGTTCAGCTGTGGACTTCAATAAACTGTAACGGCTGTGGGCCGTGGGTTCGAATCCCCATCGGACAAATATTAGCGAGGTAAGCCATAATTTTTTACATATTACTGGTTTCAATTATGTTGGTGCTGTTAGCATTTTGGCATTTACATAAACATTGGTCTCAGAGCTCGCGGTCTGAAAGGCCGCAATTTAAAAAATAAGAAGGGTAAATTTAAGTAATTCTGCGACGTAACTTGAGTAACGATGATCACCTACGTCAGTTGAAAGTTCACGTAAACCAGTTATCTAACGGTCGTCCGTACAGGGAGGGGCAGGTAGGTCTCCAGCTCTGACGGCTAACTTGTATATTTTGATGTTCTGGTTCTGGGCAGTGAGAACCGCTCAGGGATGCGGGTGTGTACGCGGTGTGGAGGGGTGTGCGGCACGCCCTTCTGCGGACTTGCTGCGTCCCATTCGATTTACTATTTGTGTTTGTGGCACTGGGTTAGTTTGTAGTGTTCGTGTGTGACTGGCCGCTGATATTCGGTAGTCGGAATCAAGCGGAAATCTTACAACTAACCACTGAGGCTTTGTTTTGAGTTTTAACAAACTATAAGAAATAATTTTTTTTAAACGCAATTAATCAATTATTGTTGCATTGCTCATTCACTTCCAATTAAAGACATCTAGTGAGCGCAAAATAATTAGCCCTTAGTACTTAGTACAGCCTCAGGTAAAAAGTACCTTCTTCTTTTTGCAGTCGGCAAAAATAACATTTATTTTAATATTTATGCAAATAACAATAATGATACTGGAATTGACACAAAATGAAGCCCAACGGATTAGTAAGCTGAAGTGTCCAAGGGCCGATCATGTAGCTCGAAGAACCGACAACCGATAGGGAAAGAAGGTTCATGAGTGGCAGCCTTGTACCGGTAAGCGAAGTATAGGGTGACCCTCCACTAAATGGAGAATGCGCTGGTAAGAAATGCAGAAAGTCGATTGTTGCAGGTGGCTCAGGATCGTGCTTTGTGGCATTTCTTGAGGGAGGCATATGTTCAGTTGCGGACTTTTGAAGGTCTGTAAAGATGACAATGATGAAGATCATGATGAAGCGTACTTCGTATACAGATAAATAATTGACGATGTTGGTATTGTAAATACTGTACACAAAGAAAAATTCTCTCATAGGTAACCATAAAAAACTAATCTTCCTTTTCCTTGCTTCTCAATACTTTACTCACAAATTATTATAAATTACTCACAAACCGCGTGCTCACTTGAAAAGTTGCCCAAATCTTGTCATTTCAAGAAGCGTCAATATTATGCTGACGTTCTCATTATTATAATTTTTTTAAAAAGTTACCTCCACACTAGGATTTTCTCCTGTATCGTGGGTTTAAAAACATACATTTTACAAGGACAAACATCCAGACCCGAAGCAAATAATTGCAGGCCATACAAATACTTGTTTCGTGCGGGATTCGAACCCGCCGCCCTTAGCGCTGTAACTTATTGCTGAGCCACTGCGCCACGGAGCAACGTTGCTAACGTTGTCAGACTATTTCGCGGATTTTTCTTGCTATTTTCAAAAATATATTCAAAGTAATTCTTTATTTTTTATTTTTCAATAGCAACATTGACTTTACTTTTCTTCATTCATTCATTGATAGCTATGAAGATCCTCTATATAAGTAAAAGATTTATTAAGGATTGGTAATGGAAGTATAGTAGTGGTGTAAAAGAATACACTATATATTCACTTAGAACATCATTCCATACGTTCCGTAAAGAAGTAAAAAGAAAAATTAAACAGGAAATTGGTAGCATCATCATCCTGATGATAATTCAAATTAATATGAACTGGGGTTGCAGCTCGCGAATAAACTAAGCAACGGCAACCAATAGCGCCCTGTGAGGCAATCGACTGGGGATGCGTATGTTCAGCGGTGGAGGTTTATAGGCTGTAATGGAAATGCTGAAGGTCCAGTCCAGTCCATCCAGGCTAATTCTGAAATCGGGATGTCAATCACCTTAGTGCTCCGTGACTATGGGTGCTGGAATGCACTCGGAACGTTAGGTCAAGTAAATTAAATGCGATAAAATCCTTGAAAATCGTTTTACTCAATGTTTAGCGTTCGCGTTAATACAAGAAATCATTATATAATGTATGGATTATGGAAATATTATCTAATTGACAAATATTTTTGTGTATATCAAATTATAATACAAATATGATTAGACATGATATGATTATATTCTAAAAATTATTAAAATACATATCTACAGAATCATGAACACAATTATAAAACGTTATTTTTAAATAACATTTTTTTAAGTTTTATTTAACACGGTATTTTGTTATAAATTCTTATTGACATGTTGAAGAAGTCTATGAACCTGAAAGAAGCGAATGAGGTATGTAAGGATCGTGACACTTGGCGATTTGTTCTCTCTGGCTACCACGTTAGGGATTGTGCGTGAAGATAAGTAATGTACATGTCTTCTTTTTTGTACCTAATATTCATCAACATCAAAGACCGTATCACTACGTGTCATTAAGTTTGATCGTAGTCAAGCATTAGCTTGTAATTTATGAAAATAACGAATATGATTTCTTTTTTTTTCAATGAACCGAAATCTAATTTTATGACAGAATATTAAAGAGCGGTTGTATTGCTAACATAAAAACCTTCCCCTAGCATTGATATGTAATAAAATGTACCAACGAAATAAATTCAATATTCCATTGTATTTGGGGCCTCTTTATTTTCTTGTTAGAGACTTTATAAAGAAAAAAGAATCGTAAACTCTCTTCGAAGTATTTCTTCATATTTTTTATATAGAATTAGGGTGACAAACGAGCACAAAGTCTCAGTCAGTCAGTCAGTGGGTGCTATAAGCATTTATTTTCAAAATTTATTTTCAATTAATAATCGAAATGCACATGCGTTGTCACCATCGAGGAATAAGATAAAATGTCTCGTTTGCAGCATAAAGAGTCTCCGGTGCTCTACACTCACCATACGAAACACAGCAGTAATAAGCTGCTATTTTACGCTAGTATTCTGCAAGAGCGTGGTCCTTTCCCAGTTGTGTCGACCCGTTCATATCACAGCCATAATATAGCTGTACAGTGGCTTTAACACGTACATAAAATTACCAAAAATAAACAAATCTACATAATAGATTTTGAAGTTGGGGCTTTAATCGTTTGAAGCTTGGTTTGTTAGGACTGACTTCAGAAGCTGTATTGTGAAAAGTATTATGTAGGTTTTAAAATGTATTCTATATTCCGTACCTAGCGTTTACCAATTCATGTAACCGTCGCTCTGCAGCAGTTGTAAAATGTGGCCACATAAAAATGTAAGAATGCGCATTGTAAAAATTACATGCAGTGGTAAAATATATTTTACTGATTTATTTTTAGTAAGATAGATATGCATTATTTAAAACATGAACATGAATACACATTGAATGAAATTTTTTTCCCACGTTTTTCATATCGTATTTATTGAAGCGAGTTAAGCAATCAGACACGGAGTCCAGTCATTTCTGCTCGGACGGTGGTTAGATAACTCGCAAAAACAACACAGGTGATTATTGTCGACGAACCCTACCACCATCATCATTATTCTCATTTATATACTTATATATTTTTATAGTTTTTTTTACTTCTTTTGTTTTAAACGATACCTCCACACTAGGATTTTCTCCTATATCGTGGGAGCAGTTTACAAACATAAATTGCACAAGGACAAACATCCAGACATCCATACAAATACTTGCTCCGTGCGGGATTCGAACCCGCGGTCCTTAGCTCTGTAACTTATCGCTAAGCCACTGCGCCACGGAGCCGTGGTTTATGTTCATCATTCTCCTTGATCTACAGTTAACGAGTTGTTTGCTATATACCGTGACCGTACCGGCCCAAAAACATGAGACCGATGTAGCTGTAAAAGCAATAAAGGCTAACAGCGCCAACATCTCAGAATATATCCGCATTTCCTATCATTTAACTATTTAAAAAAATGATTTCTTAAATTTATGCGAAAGAAAAACATTGCATAAAACTAACTTTAACTTGAAGTTGGCCGTTGTTAAGTGTGTAATAGTTTCAGGTTCACAATTTAAAACTACTTCCCCCCTCCCCTGTAACCATGGGTGCTGTAAAGTGACCAGCGAAGTTTTTAATAAATTTGCTTGTAGGGATTTTATCGCGTTTAATTTGCTTAATTTTAATATTCGACGCTTTGTGTGCTTTTCATCATCCATGTTTACGAGGAACTGAAGTGATTGGTGTCCCGATATAAGAGTTGACCCGAAATTCCTTCAGCTTTTAAATTATTACATTTGGTCCGATATACACAGAATGAACTTATTTAATGGTTCAGCAAAAAAGTACCGATCTATGTTTCATAAATGAAACCATAGACAATTGAATTAAAGAAAGTGAATTAAAGAAAGTTTGTCATTTATCGACATGTGATTATATGAATTGCATGAAAACTTTAGATACACGAGAAACAACTTCACTTTACTGCCTTCTGTGTTGAGATCTATACTCATATCAACAATATATTTTTGAATGGCGACAGTTGCCTAAATGTATTGTCTAATTACACTGTGATAAAATTTTCTATTTGTTCAAAACCATAAGGTCTGTAAACAGCAAAGATAGTAATTTTATGGCCCACTTTCACCAATAACCTACTACAATCTAGCATATCAGGTTCTTCAACTGATGGTTTATAAATATTTTTTTTCGCAAAGACTATTATACTGTCATTTTAGTTATATACGGTATTACTACCAAAAGTATTATATCCTGGCAGTGATGGCAGGTTGTTTTGGATTTAAGAGAGGCAGCATTATATTCGAAGGAATATATAGAAATTATCCATATTTTTGTTTATAATACGATTGTTACCCCACATAATCCCGTGGATGTCATAAACGTTGACAGCCATAATTGCCACGCATGACAACCCGCTTGTCATGCGTGGCAATTATGCCAAATGCCCCCCTACGAGGTGATCTATGGGGGAGGTAGGAGTTCAGCTGTGAATTTTTACAGGCGGTAACGGTAACGGTATACATTTTGATTGTGTTAACTATTCTGCCATTTATTGATGACGGTAAGGAATTTCTAGCCTATACTAATCACAACTCCCAGGGTACAATCACACAGCTTCGTTCGTCTTTTTGCAGTAAAGAATAATATTAATAGGTATAATTCATATTTGTCTACGGAGTGTGAACAGATTATTTGATATTTGATTCATTAATATAAATTCATAATAATAAACATGTGAAAATTAATAAGCGCAGGAACAACTAAGTCAGTTTGAGGTGAGAGCTCTAGGGTTTTGTGGTGACCATGATAATGTACACAGTTGATGGAGTGAGGGTGGTGTTCTTAAAACTTGGCACATAATTTAATTTTTAAGGGGATTTTATCTTATTAACTATCACATCAATAATAGCCAAAACTCTGTAAAGTCAGCTTCAGCCAACGAGTGTATATTAAGTTCCACTCACAGGAACAGACCTCGTTCTTTGCCCCAATGCATGTTGGTGGTCTTCACATGTCTTCGTAATATTTTTTTTATGTAGACTTTGGTTCCCTTACGATTTTTTTCATCGCCGAGCACGTGATAAATCAGCAACTATAATTGCAATTTTATTGGTGTTGGTCACGATCGAACCCGAGTTGCTTGCGAACCGTGAAATTTACAAAGAGCGTTTAACCCCTGTGTTGCCACGGCTCTAATAAGCAACATGTGGTTCCCTTTAAGTGACTAAACATAATTAGTATTCAAAACTACAGAAATATTTCAGAAAACTTAACTATAACTGACCTGAACTGACCTGATTCTGATAACGTATTAAACGGCAATTACAGAGTTTTGATACACGATGTATATCTCTAATAGTGTTTATACATCTCAAATTTCTTTTAAGCAGTGGAATGCGGATAGATTTTCTCAGCTTGAATGTGAGTTCATTAATGCACGTGTCACTGTACCGCAGCTGCACTTGCGGCAATAATGCGGTGCGAAGGAGCGTTCCCTAACGATGTAAGTAGAACACTTCAAGCACAAAATTAACATATCGAAGCACGCGACTGAGAACTCAACCTACTTCGTTTTAAATGTAGAAACTTTTTTAACGTTATGGTAACAGATCTACATCTGGAGATCATTTTGATGCTAATTTACAAAAGAATATAATAGAATAATGTTCTATTCAATATAGATTACAAGTAGTAACTATTGAATCATGTTTTCCTTTCACTAATGGTTCGTAAAAAACCTCTGTACTGGTAAGAACTAGCAAAAAACCCAGTGGACGGTTTTATGCCTTTACGTAACGCCAATTTTATACGTACTTTTATACGTGGTGGAGCCACGCTTCAGCTATATTATGGTTGTAGCATGAATGGGTCGGCTCGACCGAGGAGGACCACCTCACAGAATACCAGCGCGAAATAGCAGCTTAATGCTGCTGTGTTTCGTATGGTGAGTGTCGAGTACCGGAGACCCGTTTTATCGGAATCGAGGCATTCCATCTTAGTCCTTAAGGATGACAACGCATCTGCAACGCATTTGATTCTTAATCGAGTTTAAATGTAGATGTTTATAGGCCACAGCATTCACTTACCATCAGGTTCACTGTGTGCTCATTTGTCACCCTTATCCTATAAAAGTGGCTTTGGCCCAGATCAGTAACTACTATTTTTGAAAATTAAAAATAAATTGATCATAGTAATTTATTTTCAATCGAAAGCTGTATGCGATATTATTATAAATGAGCTTAAAACTCATACTAATTGGATACAATTAAAATAATGAAATCAGTGCCTTTTATAAATTACATTTGGTTTCAACAGCAAAAGTGCCTTTGGTGTTTAATATTTACAATATCGTATTGATTACTTTTATTCCCGTATTATATAGTGCAACGTGCGCGAGCAGCCTGGGTTTGATCTACACCGGTACGAGTCAATCATTACAGTCTAAAAAAACTTGCTTGCTGAATACAGGTACATAGGCCATTTTACGTGGAGCCATGCCGCAGTTGTGTTATGGTTGTAGCACGAATGTGTCGACCCGCCCGGGGTAGCACCACGCTCTTACAGAATACTAGTGTCAAGTAACAGCTTGATGCTACTGTGTTTCATATGGTGAGTGTAAAAATCAGGTGACCCATTATACTGGAAACAAGCTCATCTATATTTTGATTCATTATCCTAATAAATAACCCTAATAAATAAAAAACTAATACACTAGGAAAGACAGACCACCTATATTACGACAAGTGTTTAACCTCTTCGAAGTTTAGTTACTTTAACGGTCAGCCACCGTAATATTTCTATACATTATATTCAATAAATTTCACCTCGTCCAGAAGAGCCCACATCGCCACTGCCAGAATGCAGCGTCTGCTGGACCTGTTGCCACCATGGCTGGATGAGTGGAGGATGGTCGTAAACGTTGGTAAGACGACCGCACTGCTCACAGAGGCCAGAAGTACGAGAAGGCCGTGACCTACCTTGGGTGCCGGATTGGCAGGACGCTGCGCATGACCGTACACGTCGACTTCGTCGTCCGCAAAGCCAGATGTGCGCGGGCGACGTTCCTTTCAGTCCTGGCATCCAAGTTGCCTATAAAAACCAAAATTGAAAAATATACAAGATGTATACGCGTTTCTGAGCTATCCTCTGAGGCGGCGACTGCAGGCCCAGCAGAATCTGACATTAGGGACGATCGTGGGACCAGGTCGCTACGTCCGGAACGACGTCATAGCGGCCAATCTGAAAGTCGAGACCATCCGATACTTCGGGGTCCGGCTGGCGCGCGGTATGTTCGACCGCGCCGACAACGGGCCACAGGAGCACCTTAACGGCTTTGCGCCGTTACACACACGGCCCCCCGACGGGCAACCCTATCCAAGAGAACTCCTCCCTATATAGATTAGAGAGTTGAGTAAAGCCCACAATGCCGCAGATAGGGCAACACCGACTTTTGAAAAAGACAACCTCCTTTTATTACGGACTAACCGACTGCGACCTAACCAATTTTTCCGACTCTATTATGAGCCAAGGAATCCATCAATGCCAAATTTAAGATTCTCAGGACAGGCCCATTGTCGTGGGCCATGAAGAAAATCCGGGCAATGGGGGCATACCCCGAGGCCCGAGACCTGCAGGGCCTAAGAAGCCTATGCAGACGACGACACTGAATAAACATAGATTGTACAATAGGAGAATTTTTTCAATTGGCAACCGCATTTTTTTATAAATTTGATTTATTAGGAAGATACTGTTTGCTATCTTCTGATCACCTGTTTCGTTTTCCCCGTGTCGTCTCTCACTACACTCACGAGACGATTTGAGTAGTGGTTACTGTTTGACGCCTGATGCCTTTCATTAGCAATCATGCGCCTTAAATAGTTATAACCTTTTTTTGGTACTTTGTGGTCTTTTTTTATAATATAAAATAAAAATTAATATTTTTATTTTATATTATATATTTTATTATTATAAATTATAATATATTTATTATATATATATATATGTATATATATATATATATATATATATATATATATATATATATATATATATATATATATATATATATATTATATTTTATATTAATATACAATAATTATAACAATTTATGTATGTACTATTCATATAATCTCACGTCTTTACCAGACAACTGTTTGACCCGCTTTCAACGGATTGAGCAACTCCGCCAACATTTTTGGATTAGATGCTGTAAAGAGTAGTGTTTCTGAACTCCAGCAACGAATGAAATGGCGTGTCAGCAATGATGACTTTAAATTGAATTCTTTGGTTGTCGTGAAAAAAGACAATCTTCATCCATTGAAATGGAAGTTGGTGGCAGATATAAAAACGTCTGCAGTAATATTTTGAAGATCGTTCAGCAAGATTTATCCGCTCCCTATGCCTTCTGGTTGTAAGACGCGCTTGCAACGACCGGCATATTGACATTTGCATTGTGCATGTGCCTTAAATAGTTATTGCCTTTTAATTATAACATTTTATGTACTATTCATTGTCATTTTATTCGTCACCACCTGCTTATTTATTTATTTAAATAGATACACCATTGACAATATCAGTAAACATTGTCACAATCAAAATACTACATTTTTAGATAAAAGATATGTCTTTACAGGCGTATACATCAATATAAGTGAAAAATAAACTAAACAACATATAAACTCTAAAACAAAAATAAATTAAACTAATCAATCAAAGTAAAAGCACCAAATCTAGTAATAATTACAATATATAATAATTTTGAATCATTAAGCTGGCTTATTTCACTGTATCTTTGGCTCTCGCATTATGGAGACCTTCACCAGATCAATGTGTTTTATTATTTTAAAATTTGGTAATTTGTAAAATTAAATGTAATGTAATATTATAATAATACTTATGCTAAATATTTTAATATTATTACATTAAAATATTTACCATATTAATAATAATAAAACATTAAAATATTTAGCATAATAAAAATAATAATAATAATAATAACGTCCTCCAGACCGAATTTCGGTCACGGCGGCCTGCCTCAACGGAGGCTAGTCAACGGCGCAGGACAGGATTATAGTGCCCAAGTGTTTGCGCAGGCACAGGAGCACTCTCTATTCCCTCACTCTCATAATCCGATGGGACGGTAAACCGACACGACCGGACAGAGATCAAGCGCAAGACCAAGGCTTTACGTGCTTTCCGAGGCACGGGGGTGAAACACCGCCAACTTCCTGACTCCGGGCAGTTACTGAGAAGTTCTTGACAGAAAAACTCAACAATTGATTTTTTTCTGGCCCGACCTGGGGTTCGAACCCAGGACCTCACGATCAGCAGTCGCACTACTACAACTGCTAGACCAACGTGGCAGTAATGTAATATAATAAATAATAGATATAACTTGACATTTTTGTAAGTAATATAATAGTATTTTAATTGTTTTATATAATTATAAGTAGTTGCATGCCTATTAAGGCAGAATATAGCTTAAACTATGCACCACTGTTAAATCTAGTACCACCTGTATTCTGTGCAAATAAATGTTTCTTTCTTTCATGTAACAAGAAAACGTGCTGTTTATGTGAAGCTCTTATCCGGGTTAAGGTTGTAAGATATCTCGATGTACTTGTTGACAAAACTGGAATTTTTGTGGGTTGAAAAACGCACATAGTAGTTCTTTCAAACCAAATCAGAAGGATTATCTATATAATGAGAAAGCCACATTAAAAAGCAAATAAGTGACTTCTGAAATCTCTATATTTCGCTCTTTGTCATTTGCTGATAACTTACTTCATCACATGTTGGGACCGTGCGTCCAAAACAAATTTAATACAGATCGAGAAAGTGGGCAATTTTAAAGGAGATGCTAGGTAAACCATACGGCTATCCTGCTGCAATAGCTGCGTATACGAAGATGCTGGAGTACTTACTGTACGTGTTCGTTATTTTTAATGCTTAATACGTCTTTAGCGTTACATACGCCATCACTACTACGCGAAGCTTTTGAACAATAGGGTCACATATTCATTTTAGTCTCATAGTTATATTTTTAACTGATATAATATGTGTAGTGTGTTAAAAATGAAATAGGTCCTTGTAAGAGATATCGTTTAATTACATTTTTATTATGCGTGTAACAACAGTGCCGGCCCGATCGTCACTGACTCAATTCAGTTACATAGGTACGAATACTAAGTGTATTAGCTACATAGGTACAAAGTTTAGTTACATATTTTTATAACAAAGAGATAACCATGAAGAAAAAGTTATTTCTATACCCTGGTAAGTGGCTGTGTAAGAATATCTACTATGCCACGTCATCCGGTGGGTATCGTAAGCTACATCAGTTAGAAACAAACCAGGAGATGCCCCATTATTCATCATGCGTACTGGAAAAGGAGTAAAATAAGTTGCCAGAATCTGTCTTTCGATCTGATTATAATGTAGGCGTCTCAACGGCAAGAGTGAATAGGCTTTAGTTAAGTCAGTGCGCTTTACCATCTGCGCCTCCATCACCACTTACCATCAGGTGAAATAGTAGTCAAGCACTGGCTTCGAATGATAAAAAGATCGGCGGCAGCATTTTTCCTAAAAACAACTAAAGCATTAAAAAAACTGCGGCTACCCGCCAGCTAAGCGTTACTAATATTGCTAAAAACCACCTCATGAGGAAATCTTTGGGTGAGGTCTATGTTCAGCAGTGTACTTTTTAAAGGTTGTAACAGTAACGATTATTTTATATACATTTAGACGACGCAGCGTTAAGATAAGTACGTGTACGCAATCCGTCTGCAAGGCTGGATCTATTCGTCCTTAAATGTGATTAATAATTGAAAGTACCCGGTTGACCGAGCTTTGCTCGGTATTTTTCGCTCGGTTTTTTTTTAATTCGTGTGTTTTGGAAATTATATTTAGATACAAATTACATACTGATGAAATACGAATAATATTTTTTGATCTTAGCGACATAATAGAAAAAACTGAACTGGTTATTTGAAAAAAAATCATGAGTGCAATTAGTTTAATTAAAATTTTCGTGTTTTTAAAAAATACTAAAAAAATGGCTCGAAAAAATAGATTTTCTTAAAAAGAAAGGAACTTGAAAAAAAAATTAAAAAAAAAATCGGTCGGGCGGTCGGTTTCGAACCTTGGTATTACGATTTTGTGACCGCCCAATATACCAATTAAGCTATTTGTAATCATTAATAAAATGACAAAATTTACCTTCTTATTCTAAAGATATTGTAGGAGTTTTTCATTGCCTAAAAACACGGACAAAAAGACATTTATTAAAAATAAATCCTAGCTAGATCGATTTATTGCCCCCGAAGCTCCCTGCACACAAAATTTTATGAAAATGGTTGGAGCCGTTTCCGAGATTTCGATTATATATATATATATATATATATATATATATATATATATATATATATATATATATATATAAGAATTGCTCGTTTAAAGGTATAGGATTGAGGGATTGCATCATTGACGTATTATATATAGACACGTAATGAACGAACATCGCGGCACCTAAAAACGGCGAAAATACTAGAACTACTTATACGCGTGAAGAAAGAGAAAGAATATATGACACCGTAGGTACGGCGGGATGCCTGTTGCTTGACTACTAGCTGCATGCGCTGGCCGCCATTAGACAACGTCGTCGAATAAAATGAAATGAAAATAGGTAGTTTTGTGAACTTACGCATGAAATGACACATTTTTGTCTTTAACTTTTGGGGTATAATTTGTACATCGTCTGAAAACACAAGACGGCATGTTTTCTTTATGTTTTGCACAGGTTTACACACACGAATCACGATATAAAAAATTAAAAACAAACGTAGCGTCATGAGACAGGTTGGTGCGCGACGCTGCACGATGTGGCCAATTGGCTTCATTTCATCTTGCCATTTTAGAGTGCGGACAACGTATCTATAAGTTTATACATCATTGGATTGCATAGACTTTATCATTATATGAATAATTAACGTCATAATTTTAAAACATTTTAACCCCTTAATATCCAAGTTCGATTTCATCATTTCATTAAATTAAACAGGTACTAATTAGATTTCGTTTAACTTTATACGAATAATGTGTACATTGTAAGTATGTATCCAGAAAATTTATAGTTACATTATATATCATAAAGATTAAACATACGTTAAGAATTCGGGTACTTAAACTTCTTCAAGACAAGAATTCATGACGCCCTTAAACCCTTTTTAACCCAAGAAACCATTATTAACATCCACACAGAAAGGCGAAAGATAGAAAAAGTAGGCGACAAATGAAAATTTGTTTTTAACAAAATTATAACATACATTTATAACCCATAATCTGATGGCAGCAATTCGCAGCACTCTTTCTTTAGAAACGCGTAACTGTCCGTTGCTGGATATGAGCTTATTTTTTAATATTAAATATTTTTTTTTATTTATAAGATTATCGTAGATATTTTATTTGTCGAATATATTTTAACTTACAAACTCAAATATAATCAAGAATATTTTCAATAGTTTATATAATTGATTAAAGGAAAGTATATATATACTCTGACATCTACTCGTATAATAAGGCTATTGGAAACTAATAAAACATTACACCAATCTTGCAATATTAGTGACAGTGGGTTAAGTTGCAGCTGGGATGGCTCTTGGGCCACCCTAAAGTCGCATAGATTATAATGATATAAAATATAATGTTGAACGAATTTACGAACATAATAATGAAAGAATTTTTTTAATTTTATAATTATCAGTTTATAAGATTAGGTATTTATAATTTTTTAATCATACTATTATTTTATGATCAATAGCCTTGCCATAATCGCCGTTTCGAACCTGTGGCACTGATCCAAGTAATTTACATCTGTAATATACGAGATTGTTTACCGCTATTTATCGAAGGCGTCAGTCTTTTTGTTCTTTCGTATGGTCACCTGACTTACTTTCTGCAGCTATATTACGATAAGTAAGAATAAGTCGATTCAACCGGATAACCCGCAGAGTACTGGCGTAAAATAGCAGCTCAATGCTGCTGTGTTTTGTATAAGTGTATAGAACCACAGAACATTTCTACTGGAAACGTTCGTCTTAGTCTTCTTGGTCTTAGTGACAACGTATGTGCATTTTGACCATTCATCAAAGATCACCATCATCATTACAGCCATTCACAAGTCCACTGCTGAACATAGACCTCCCCCAAGTAATGCCACAAAGCACGGTCCTGAGCCACCTGCATCCATCGACTTACTGCATATCTTACCAGGTCGTCACTCGATCTAGTGGGGGGGGGGGGGTCGCCCTACACTACGCATACCGGTACGAGGCTGCCACTCGAGAACCTTTCTTCCCAATCGGTTATCGGTTCTTCGAGCTATATGGCCGGCCCATTGCCACTTCAGCTTACTAATCCGTTGGGCTATGTCGGTCACTCTGGTTTTACTGCGGATATCCTCATTTCTGAGTCTATCACGCAGAGAAACTACGAGCATAGCCCTCTCCATAGCTCGCTGAGCGACCTTGAGCGTCCTCATACGTGAACTCAATGCCAGCAGTGAAGGACCACGTCTCAGATCCGTAAGTCATCACTGGCAACACGCACTGGTTATACAATCTAGTTTTCAGAGATTTAGGTTTACCTGACGAGAACATCGAAGATAGATGTAAATATTTATGAGCCACAACATCCACTTACCATCAAGTGGACTGTGTGCTGTTTTCTCACACTTTTTCTATAAAAAAGAACGAAGTAGCGTAATGGAATTGTTTCATTCAAGATATTCCAAGTGTTTACTCTAATCATATGGTAGCTTTTGACACGCCCACCTCGTTGGCCGAACGCGGTGTGTTATGTTGCTGATCGACAGTGCAGAGCAACATCTTTAAAATAATTTTTTCCTTATTTGAAAATAAAAATAGAAAAAGTGAGATAGGTAGATTTACTCAATACATATATAATAGTAGGTTCTCTGTATGCATACGTATGTATCTAATTACTCTAATTAGTTTTTTGACTATTATCTCGTACAAAACGTGAGGACAAAGTCGTTCAAGGTCATGTAGGTTCAAGCACTAACCTTCGAACATCCCGATGAGACATATTGATAATATTATTTTCACTTTGAATATTTTTGACAAATTAGAATATCTTTTATATTTTTTACATTTACGTCAAAACAGTTTTGATATTAACATAAAATACCTACATTTTATACGGATTTAATCGTATTTATTATTTCTGTTGTATCGTATTTATTATTTCTGTTACCACATTCAGAACCGCTCTCGACTGATGCATTAGATTTAATTGATTACAAACATGTGCAAAACACTGATGGCTTATAACATGTTTCGCGAAGAATACAATGAATAAAATTTTAATCTCAAAACTCAAACATACCACCGCTATACTTACAGATACAATAAATTTGTCCTACCTACGGTTCGCTATGGTTCTAAGGTTCTCTGCCACGGTGCCTTGACTCGAGTTGCTGACGTATGATATTCACAAAGAGAAATTAGCCCTGAGCTACCACGACTCGGTTTGCGTATACAATACTTTTATAGACATATAAAAGTCCACTGCTAAAAATAGTGCATTACCTAATAGCTGAGATTCCGCCATAATTGTCATGCCATAATTGGAGACGGTTTTGGCAAACGCCTTTTTTATAATTTTAAGTTTTAATAAGAAAGATGATGTTGCCGATTTCCCGTTTCAGGTTCACATTGTTGCCTTTTATGTCACCCAGGGATATATATGGGTTAGTGGATATTTTTACATCTCCAAAACAATCAAACCAACATTAACAACTAAAGTTAAACGTAATGGTCATTTTATACACCAGAACGTCAAACACCTCAGTACACCGTGGCCATGAGAATTCAAAACAATCATTAATATCATTATAATCATAAATTTTATTCTATAAATAGTATTTGCGTACTTTGTCATTATCATCATTACTTCCCTTCAAAAGTTCACTACTAGACGTAGGCCTCCCCAAGGGGCGCGACAACCATTGTACTGAACTCCATGCATCCATCGACTTCCTGCATGTTTTACCAGATCGTCACTCCACTTCGTCTACCGGTAAGAGGCTGCTACTCAAGAACCTTTCGTAGCTTTGGTTGTGAGTTCTTTTAGGTATAAGGTCGGTCCATTGTTCATCATTCAGGATACTAATCCGTAACTTAGTATTCATGTAATAATAAGAAGTCACATCTAAGCCTTACTATATTTCCCAGGGAAAGAGAAATTAAAGAATCGTAAATATAACTCAAAATTCATCTTTGATCAATTTATCATCAATGGTTTTGAATTTTGCATCTTTCTTATTTATCTTTGTGTATTTTCCTATAATAATGTCCTCCAGACCGAATTTCGGTCACGGCGGCCTGCCTCAACGGAGACTAGCCAACGGCGCAGGACAGGATTATAGTGCCCAAGTGTTTGCGAAAGCACAGGAGCACTCTCTATTCCTTCACTATCATAATCCAATGGGACGGTAAACCGACACGACCGGAGAGAGATCAAGCGCAGGACCAACGGCTTTACGTGCTTTCCGAGGCACGGGGGTGAGACACCGCCAACTTCCTGACTCCGGGCAGCTACTGAGAATTTCTTGACGGAAAAACTCAATAATTGATTTTGGCCCGAGCCGGGATTCGAACCCAGGACCTCATGATCAGCAGTCGCACTACTACAACCGCTAGACCAACGAGGCAGTCGTTCGTCTAGCGGGTGTAGTAGTGCGACTGCTGATCATTTTGTTAGTTAGACCTATAAAGTTGAGTGAGCAACGGGAAAAATCCTAAGATACTTTATCCCCAAGATGAACATCAGCCATAGTTACTGACAACACGACGACAATTCACCTAAGCATAACTTTGTCGCCTTTCTTTGTGTTTGTAATATCGAAAATTTTTATTGGTATTTAAGAATATGAAGTAGTTTTGAATAGAAAATTACAAAAGATTCCGTTCAATAATTTCTTTTTAGGATCTTCAACAGATTTGATGCATAGGTAACTCAAAATTTCCAAGTTGTATAGTCACACTGCAGGTAAGCTAATACGAATGGGCGGCTCGAACTGGGAAAGATCACGCTGTCATAAAATGCGAGCGTATTTTTTATAGAATGGGTGTGATAAACCAGTATACAGTCCACCTGATGGTAAGTAGATAATTGTTTTTTACTTGTTATAAGCCAGTCGACCTGAATCCCACCTGGTGGTAAGTGGTGATGCAGCCTTAGATGGTCTGCAGTCGCACTGTCTTAGCGCAATAATTGCCTATTCACTCTTGCCTTGAAGATGTCCAGATTGTATTCGGACGGAAAGATAGACGCCGACAAATTATTTCAGTTCTTTGCCGTACGCATTAAAAAGTCGAAGTAAGCCTTTTGGTTCTAATGCGTGGAATATCTGCAACAAAGGAGTGAAGACTCGCCGACCGCCTGGTCGTCCAATGGTGGAAAAGGAGGAATTAAAGCGTGCCATTCCTACGAACACTCTCCGAAATGCATTCTATAGAATTCCGAAAGGCTGGCTAATTGCCATAAATCAGTGAACCTCTTAGCGCGTCTCTGCACTGAGTCCAGCGCTATATATATACTACATATACATACAGGTGAATATTTGCAGTATCTGCCCATATGTGACGGTAGTACTCCATGCACGGTCGGACTTGCGCTTTATATAAGGTAATAAGCTGTCCCGGCGTGAAGCACCGCCGCATCCTTGCAAGAACACCAAGTTTCCCTGCGGCTGCTTTAGCTCTGGACTCAATGAACCGCCCATAGATGAACCCGAACAACTGAAGAAAAAAAAAGAAAAATTCAACCCATAACAACTGAAGGCGGTCAGTGTACTTTAAAGATACATTCCGGAAAGTGCCAGCCAGGGTGAGCGGGCTACTTTTAGCGGTGAAAAGACACGCTTGTGTTTTGGGGGTGTTGAACCTCACGAGATTGACATCGCCCCACTCGAAGACTGCCTGTAGTGTGAGATTCTCACGCTCAATCATAGCCTCTCTTTCGGACTTGATTTGATCTCGACTGCCCCGAGCACTTGGTTGGCATTTCTCCACAACTGTCATATCGTTTGCTTACCCATAGATACCGGGAATAAGCAGATCATTAATATGAAGCAGAAAGAGAGTTGCGGAGAGAACGGACCCTTGAGGAACATTGGCGTCAGTCGCTACAGGAACAGATGAGCAGCCATCAACGACGACCCAGGGAGACCGTTCACTCAGAAAGTGCTTTATCCATTAAATGAGACCAGGGGATAAGCTGTACGCTGGAAGCTTACCCAAAAAGATAGCGCGCCAAACACCTTCAAACGGCCTTCGAGATATCATAGGAAACAGCAAGTGCTTCCCCACTGTTCTTGAGTGCCTCGCGGCGAAATCCGTATTGCCAGTCACTGAGGAGGTCATTTGTTTTAGGTTTGTCGTTAAGCGGGCGTTCAATATTCGCTCTATAATCCACTCTATAATCTTGCAGAGAGTGGAAGTAATTGAAATTGGTTGATAGTTGGCAGGGTCGGCACGGGTACATGTTTTAGGAACAGGCTGTACATTGGACAGCTTCCAAGATTTGGGCACGATTCCAGTCCTGAGGCGGAAGAAGCGCGTGAAATTTAGAACTATAGCCGGTATACCATCAGGTACACTAGTCTATTCACGTCAAGACTTCGAAAGTATTTAAGAACCTCCTCGTTGGTGATACGGACCTCTGAGATAGAGGTATCGCAGTAAGGTAATTAAGAATAATAGTTGCCACTGTCCAGATGCAAATTGCAAGCAAAAAGAGAAGCAAATAAAATCCACTTTATTCTTAGGATCGTGCGCCAGTGAGCCATCTGATTTTAACAGCGGAGGCGGTGTAGACCGACAGAAGTTTGTCTCGACTGCTTTGACGAGAGACCATAAAGGAGAGACCAAAGAGATATTTGTACCGATGCGTTGAATGCGGCAAAACTAGCTTGCAGTAACGCCTTTTTGCAAGACTTGACGGCTTGGTTAAAGGCTCTCTTCTTAAGGCTAACATCCGGAGCTTTGCGATCTCAAACATCGAACAAGGATAAGTACGCCATATGCTTGTATTTTTCAGGACAAACATACTCGGTGTTTACCACCAATGTGCACGTCAGCAGAGGGGATGAAATACTCCATCACTTGACGTCACATCGGTTATGGTATCAGCGCAGCTCGACGGATCTTCAGATGAGAAGCGGACCTGTCGCCAAGGTTAAGATGCAGAGAAATGCCGCATCTGATGCCAACCAGCTAACTTGTATCACCACGCACGCCGTACACCGTAGAAATCGTAGTTAGGTGGGGAATATAACGACACACATTTCACCAGATAGTAGTCAGATGTTCCCAAGGGTGAGGTAACCTGAACGTTGTACCTATTTAGATCGGTTGTAAGCAGAAGGTCAAAGCAGTTGGCTATGTGTTCATCCACATCAGATACCCTAGTTACTTGTTATACCAGTTAGGAGAGTCTCAGCGATAAAGCGAAACTTCACGCCTCTCTCCCAGAGTGGTCGGTCTTCTGGTATGGAAGCAGCCAGGCCTGATGACAGGCATTAAAGTTCCCTAGAAAAACCAACTGTGCATTTGGGTACCGATTTAGAGTGACATCAGAAGATTCACTGAGGTATTCAAATACCCTAGTTTTCTCCTGGTCACCGCTGTGCGATTGGTAGACACAAGAATAAATAATTTTATACTATGTATATGTCTATGAATACCCATATCTTAGAGAAAGTGGGGTCTTCAAGGTGACGGAGATGCTTACAGCAGATGTCCTAGCGGACGTAAACACAGACTGATGGAAATTATGCTCCAATGTGTACCTAGGGTAACCAAGGTACGCCACATCTAGAGGACATCTGATCTATGTCTTAAGCAAGAAGAGTAAGTGTGGCTTGTCAGTTTCAAGGTGGTAATGGACTGCGTTGAGATTACAGTTCAGGCCTCGGATGTTTGTGAGGTGCACATTTACGGAGAGGGAGTGCAACCGCTGTACAAACTTACTCTTCTCTTTACGTTTTTTCAAAATTACTGGAGTGAATAGGTTAAAAGAAATGGTAGTTGGACGAGGTGCCAGACATATTAACCTAGGGATGCGAACAGTCACAGCGTCGATGATACCTAGCATAGAGATCGCCAGGATGCCTAAACTTCCCTGAAAATCGCCACCAGGCCCTCTCCTCCGGTCGCCAACCGGCATGGTGGAGTCATCCCAGGATTTTTCGTGAGATGGCTTATGATAGGCTACATCATAAGTGGCTGGCTCATGAAAGGCTGCTACGCCATAATATCATTATTGGGCTTTCAACTATCTACGGTCGGCTAACAGTGCAACCGTGCTTCGGATCCCGCTAAGCTCCATAACCCGGCACCTGACACCAAGACACGGCCGCGTCGCAACTGGTTCTTACGCGCAACGCAACTGTCCAGACCCATTCTATCTATGAAATGGGTTTCACCTAACATCATACCGGAACACGACTTGCATCATTTGGTGGTATGTCTTTGCCAGGTGGGTGGTAACTAACCCTCGACCGGGCCTCTCACTAGTAGAGGGCCAACCTGCCACCAGTATATAGTACTGCTAGTTAAGCACTGCCCAGGGATACGCGTAGGGAGACAGGATTCAAGTAATTCCTACGGGCGCGAGCAGCTTCATCCCCCAATACTTTTCTGAGGCCATTACAACCAATGCACCAATACAATACTGTGGCCCAATTACTACAGTATTTTATTATGGTGTTTCGTTAACAGAAAGACACTGCTACCTATTTCCTGTTTTAGATTCCCTCAGTCGCCTGTCATCCACGGAATGATATGAGATTGTGAAGATGTGAAGTCCGCGTCTCAAAAAAGATAACGAAGGCATTGCCGAGGAGCGGTAATAACAAAAATAACACCGTAAATTTAAATAAGTTTCTAAGACAATAATTTTTATAAGCGACAATAGCCTAATGGCAGGGCGCGTACCGCACCCCCCCCCCCCCCCGAACGGGTTCCCGCCTTGTCGTGGCGGGGGGGCTTAGTAGCCGTGGCTTGGTCTCCCACGGTGAACAAAGAGGAACCCACGCTGGCCCGAGGTGAAGGGCCGGCCTGAGGTGGCCACTCCGACTGGGCTTGGGGAGCCCACTTCGGATGTGAGCTGGTGGACTGCAGCGAGTGGGGACTCGCGCACCCTCTACCGCTGCAGCCGAGGTGGAGTCGCGGAGGAAGACGAGTGTTGGTATGGCGATGCGCCACTCGCCCTATCCTTCGCGACTCAAACGGGGCCGCACCGTTGATGCGGTGGTGGTGGGGCTGCGGGGGGAGAGGATTGTCGGTATTGCGAGGCGCCGCTCTCCCTACCCTCCGCAGCCGAATCTTGGTTGGCGGCGGAGCCATAGACCAGATCCGCCGCTGGGATCGGGAAGGCTAGTACTTCTAAGTGCTCGTTTTTCCTGGCCCCATGGCCTTTGTGCATCGGACGCGGGGGCGTCTGTTGCACAGACGTAATTGGAGGCCGTGGAGGAAGGCGCGCCATGTGTTCTGGTGCGCCTTACCTGGGAAGGAGAACGGGGAGGAATTTTCCTCTCCCGAGGAGGCAGGCGCTAGTAGGGCCGCGGATGTGTGCGAAAGCGTTCCCGTAGCCCTGCCAATATGCGACAAAGGTGGAACACCATAGGATTTTAGTCGGTGCGAGTCCGACATAACCCGTCCTCGCCCCCGCGAGGCGGGTATGCGTAGGCATTTCCCCATGTAAAAAAAAAGGGCGCGTACCGCGAACTCAAAAAGGTCGTGGGTTCGAATCCACCATTCAACTACTGGCGTGAACCACTCGTAACACAAGCAATTTAAGCTTACCACGAGTGGTTAAAGTTACGAGTGGTTAGTAATGTTTATAGCATTGTTAATATTATTTTTTTTTTAAATTCTAAATCTAACACAAGAATAGAAGAAACATATTAAAATTGGCTTATTCCTTATGTTAAAGCTAAAGTATTACTTTTTATGAAATTGAGATGAACATTTTATTGCAAGAAACTATTTAATTATTCAAAAATGTTTTGCACATAAAGTATACATGCTGCGGACTTATTGCCTATAGTCATTGTCTACCATTCAACTACGAACTAAGTAGAGAAACTTTAGCAGGTGCTATAAAACATGAAAATAAATATACATAAATATAAAAAAACATAAGTACTCTTAAAATTTCTATGACATCATTTAGCGTGATCCTATTACCTTACTTATGCATTTCAATGGACATCAGTGACCGTCCACTTGCTTTGTTAACAGTATCGTTCAAGAGCAGCTTGAATCGATCCGTAGCTATGTTAATCAAAGTACGTGTTACGTACAGTTCAGCCTTTGTGTCCCACATCATTTACACTTAACACTTAATTGCTCTGATGTCAAACACTAGCTTTCAGCATAAAGTATTCGAGTTGAGAGTAGATTACCATTATATCTTGACTGTATCTATCAACAATATTCACAAACATTACTATGAGGTCTCACAATGCACTTTAACGGTATGTTGTGTAATGTTAAATGATGGTAGAGAAAACTTAAACTTAACAACACTTGAGGGACTATACGTTCATTATGGTGAACTCACATTTGCAACGCTTCCCGCGCTTTTCATTTAGAACGATGGAACTTAGCAATGAACATTTGCGCGCTATGATCTATTAAGATTTTAAATTTGGTTTAACCTAACAATTAAGTTAACAACGGTTACTATCAGCATTAAAGGACTCAGCTCCGTTACGCGCAACAACTTTTAAGTGGTTTTACTGAATTCAAAAGGGGTAAAATTAACCTTAAATATGATCAAAGAACCGGATCCCCGCAAACAGCAGTAACGGCAGAAAATGTATGAACTACTGAAATTTTGGTGCGAGAAAACCCACGAATCACATAAAAGGAAATTACAAAAATTGTAGGCATTAGTTTGGGGAGCTTTCATACTTTGTTTTGTACGTTGTGTGAGGAAGCTTTGTTGTCGATGGATCCCTCGATTGCTTTCCGAAAGCGAAAAACAAACTCGTGTGGATTGGTACTATGAAATGCGTCTACGTTTAGAAAACGGGGCATCTAGGTGTGTTTATGAAATTATTACTGGTGATGAGACATGAATCTATCGATATGATCCGTAACATAAAGGGCAATCAACGGTATGGGTCTACTCAGAAGGACAGTTACCGACAAAACTGCAAAGAACAACGTCGGCAAAAAATGGTGGCTAGTTTTTTGTCGCGGAGCCGAGAATTGTCGACGTCAATGCTGGAAAATTGTAGGTCAGTCAACTCTGAATGGTATACTACAGTTGCATTACCTAAAGCTTTTTAAGCTGTACGGGAGAGAAGACCAAAGACCGGGCTTCAGGGAATCATGCTGCATCAAGATAACGCCTCTTCACGTACCATCCTTAAAACAAAAGCATTTATTGAGGAATCTGGTATTGAAACTTTAAGTCACCCACCCTACAGCCCTAACTTGCTCCTTATGGTTTATTTTTGTTAGCCAGAGTCAAAGAAAAATAAAAGGCAAGTTTTTTTCAAGCACCGAAGAAGCCGTGGCTGCCTTCGAAAGAGCGATTTGCTGGAAGACTGGCAAAAGTGTTTTCGGAGTTGTTTAGGCGAATGGAACTTTGTATAGAGCATGATGGAAAATATTTTGAAAAGATGTAAGATATATATTAATGGTATCTAGTATACCTTTGTATATATCAAAACTTATTGAGTGTCCTACGTAAAGCAATCTCAGAATCTGAAGTTGCAAGCATTTCTAGGTCATTACAGACCAATACTAATACTAATACTAATAATCGGGATATCAATAGATGCGATAAGGTTGTTACTTCCAGATTTTCTTCAAAGAAAGATTTATTGATTTTTGAAGTATTAATAATTTCAATAATCATTATATCTTTCATAGCATATACCTTTCCTAGTGTATGGCAACAAGCCCTTGTTAAACCTATATCGAAAGTTAGTAATCCTGTTTGTATGTCTGACCTTCAGGCCATCAGCATGTTACCGCGCTTATCTGAATTAATAAAGAAAATAGCATGTAATTAATTATTGCTTTTTTAGGTTAAACAACTTTATCGAATTCGCAATTACCTAAGTCTGACTCTATGTGTTAATCTATGCGAGTTCCTCGTTCTCTCAAAATTTAACTATGCTGATTCTCTTATAGGACTGCGACTTCTAGCTACCAAACTAAGAATATAACGAGAGTAGAACGCTCGCGCGCGCTTATACTTTAACAAACCACCACATATACATATATGTAACACTGTTCTATAACAAAGCCAATATATTAAGAATGGACTTGCGCAGATAACTATTACACTTTTCCACTTTTTTGTTCAGTATAATAAAAAACAAAGAAGCGTTATATCTGTACAATAAGCTTGATTGGACCAAAGTTTCCGATAATACACATTACCTCAGACCAGTTGATCAAAAATTAGTAAATCCTTTTAGCCGTTCTACTGCATTCAGATGAAATGTTAAATCCAATGCAATGAAGGCTACGTAAGGGAGGGGGCAGGTTGTTCTCCTGCCGCCTCCCTTACGTAGCCTTATAACAATTAGATAATGGTTTTAAAAACAAATATAAATCACTCCTACATGATGACCAAAATACGTTGGTTACGACGTAGTACCAAGGTAGAAATAATTTATGAAAACTCTTTAATGTAGAATTTAACTATGAATGAATTGACTAGTAATGTAACTGTATTTCATAGATACCGAGCGGTTTCTTACTTTATATTTCACTAAATCCTGTATTTAAAAAAATGTAAATATAACAATATTGAAACTAACAGAGAATTTGCATATTATAATGTGGATAGCCTATTTGTTTTCTTATTTTCTATCCTTTAAATTAATTTAAAAATCTTCATACAATTTGTGTTTTTAACCTTAGTTATATTTTTATTAACACAAAACTATAGATATTGCTTGCACTCGTATCCTGTTAGAAAAATACTGCTAATTCTTCTGTTAGTCTTTTATGTATGCATATGGCCATACATATATAGTTCATTTTTTATACGCATAATTGTATTTTTGAACCAGTGACCTGACCCGCATCACCTGCTCTATATATGTTTGTAAAATAACATCACCATCGTTTCAGCATCCGAAGTCAGATAAAAAATATAAAATTTTCTCAATCTTAATAGTGTGAAAGTAATCCCCTTAGTTTAATAGCAGCCAATTTTTTCTATATTGCAGATAGACACTTCAATTTTATTTATTAAGTATATATTTTAACACCCTTAACAAATTTACTATCTCGCTTTTGGTAATCCAAATAAAACAAGAGTAAATGCTTTTCATTCTTTCTTCTATTGTATTTTCAATGTTAAGCCAACTTTATACTTACAATTGAACACTTTAAAAGATGAAAAATAGCTTTCACTGAGTATTTCAAGTAAATTTCTCAACAAACTCTGCAGTACAATTCAATTTCTCAGTAAACCCCAGTAAGCAACGTTAAGAGCAAGCTTTTGTTGTGGTGCTGCGGCAGACATTTTATCTTTTGTGCAGCATTAGCTAAAGATTTTGTTTTGCACTATTGATTTATTTGTTTTCATTCTTTGAACCGGGTATTATTTGGGAATAAAATAAATAATTGTTATGTATAGATTCGAAAACAGCTTTCCTAAATAATAGTGGTACATAAGGTCTGATATTACCGCTCGCGACGTCACAGTATATACTTTTTTTAACGTTGGGAATAACAACTCGCTTTAACTGTACCTTAATCGACGCGCCGACATCCTGCAGCATTTTCGCAATTTGAACGTCGGCTTCCTGCGCTGTCTTTTTTTTTTTTTTTTTTTTTTTTTATAGAATAGGGTGACAAACGAGCACACAGTCCACCTGATGGTAAGTGGTTGCTGCGGCCCATAGACATCTACATCTATCTTCCATTGCAAATCAAAATGCAGATGCGTTGTCACCCATGAGGACTGAGATGGAATGCCTCATTTCCAGTAAAAAGGGTCTCCGGTTCTCTACACTCACCATACGAAATACAGCAGCATTAAGCTACTATTTCACGCTGGTATTCTGTGAGAGCGTGGTCCTTCCCCGGTCGAGCCGACCCATTCGTGCTACAACTATACTACTAATATAACTGCAGCATGGCTCTACCACGTCGCTAATTCCTCGTAATCTAAGACCGTTCGACAAACGATAGTTTCAATACGCGATAACGCGTTTGCGACTGGAATATTGTTACCATTGACATGTTGTATACCGCTGGTATACTCGTTAATAACAACTGTCTAATTCGTCGAGGAGTCTCTTTACTGCAATTTACCTTTGTAAGTGCGTATGTCAGAGGTTTGTGGTCTGTGTACACGGTCAATTCTCGTCCGTCTATCATATTTTTGAAATGCATAATGGACATGTACACAACCAACAGTTCTCTGTCATACGTACTGTACTTTTGTTGAGCATCTGATAGTTTCTTAGAGAAATATCCGAGTGGCTGCCGAATACTGTTTACCTTCTGCTGCAGCACTGCGCCTACGCAGGTGTTGGAGGCATCGGTCATTAATGACAATTGCGCGTCCGGCACAGGGTGTGATAATGTTACGGCATTTTGCAGATCTAACTTACATTTTTCGAATGCGTGGTCGACTTCACTGTCCCAGTAAATTTTCGTCTTGTCCTTCTTTTTTGAGTTGTGTAAAAATTTGTTTAAATTCATGTGACATTCAGCTGCTTTGGGCAAATGTGACCTGTAGAAATTTACCATACCTAAAAAACGTCGTAGCTCGTCGTCTGTCTGAGGCTTTGGATAGTCCAGAATAGCCTTGACCTTGTCGGGTAAAGGCCTTATTCCTAACTGAGTATCCTTGTATCCTAAAATATCGACTTCGCTCACTCCAAACAAACTCTTACTTAGATTTATGGTCAACCCGATATTGTGGAATCGATCGAATACTTTTTGGATATGTTCTCTGCTCCCCTAATTCCAGTCGCTGCTGCCCTAATTCCATTCCCGACACGAGTTTGTAAAATTGGGCCTCGGCGCTGGCTTCAAAAACTCTGAGGAGCCTGGTTTTCAGTGCAGTGTAGCGTCCTTGGTCCGGTGGATTGCTTATGAGATCACTTACTTGGCTGAGCTTCTCCTAGCCCAACTTGCTCACTATAATATCTTACTTGACCTGTTCTCCCTGGTGTTGTGGTCCCATTTCAGTTCGCGGTCAGTCGCCGCGCAAAGCGGACTCGTTCACTGCAGTTAACGCGTAAAGCTTTATTATCAACTAGTGCGTTACGTTCAAAATTGTGTTCCTAAAAATAGATCTTCAATATTGCTTATCTAAATAACCATGCAGTGTGCAATTTGCCAAGAAACTTTTAATGATTGTGTATCGTGCTATGGTTGTAAAAACCATCTCTGCTACGGCTGCGCTGGCCTGGAAGAAAAAAGCTATCGTAGATTCAATCAAGACAAAAAATCAGCATGGAGGTGTGCTCATTGCAAGAATACAAAAAATGAACCATCGATCAACGAAGTCATATTGAAAGAGATCCGCGACATTAAAAGTAGGGTTAACTCTATACCGGAATTGTTGGAAGATGTCAAGACCATCAAGTGCGAACTGGAGGAGCTAAAAGACGCTTGTAATGAAAACAACAAGCGATTGGACGAGTTTGACGCCAGAATTGCAACATTGGAGAAAAACGTATCAGAGATCAATCATATCAAGGACAAGCTTGCCATAACGCGCGTTGATTTTGATCGCATCCACCATGAAATCTTACTTAACACATTCAATGCTACTTGCGTTGTGAGATGCATCTCTGTGTGCAGTTTTTAGTAATTAATGTTCTACTGTGGCCATACATTTTGAGTGTTTGTATTATTTGTAATTAAGTTTTATGTGTAAGTTGTGATAATAATTATAAAGTAACTACCTTTATTTAAAAAAAAAAACGCAATATCACGGCGCCGTGTACTAGGCCTACGGAGCTATGGGCAGCCAAACACACGGCGCCGTGTAATTGGTTTTTTTTTTCATTTTGTGATGTTTTAGTTATGCTTTTGGCTTAATTATTTGATATAGAAGGATATTAGAAATCAAAAGAATAAAATAATTATCTGAAGTTTAATTGAAAAAAAAAACATTTGAAACACAAGAATTATGAAATTATAAATGCACTTCAAAGAAACATTCTATGCAAAAGCCTGGCGTTCCAACGCAGCTTTTACATTCATACAAAGTGGCAACTCTGTTCTTCTTTTCTCTGCAGCCTTTACATTCTTTTCTAACTACTTCCGTGATAGTTCTTGTCTTCTTACCCTCTTTTTTTTGTCGCGATTTAACGTTTTCAATTTTGGTTAAAATATGTTTAGTTGACATTTTCTCAGCTATTTGTGGTGGATTTGGTAACAATTTCTCCAAAATATGTAAACGAAAATCATAAAGATTAAGTTTGCTATTCGTACTATATTTATTATATAAATGGAACGCATTACTTAAACTCATCTGCAATGTGTGAAAGAATATCTTTTTATACCATCGCATGGTTTTCCTTTCACAGGGGTAATACGAAAGCATTTGATCTTGCAAATCAACACCAGACATAAAATTGTTGTAATGTATAATTGCTGATGGTTTTACGAGAACAGTGCCCCTTTTGTTGGTGACTTCCATCATTTCGTTGTCGTGCTCTGTCGATAAATAAAGCACACATCGCTTATCTTTCCACTTGCCTACATGTACACCATTTAAAAAAAAAGATTTGTTTTCTCCTTTACGCAACGTGACAGTACCTAGATCTACTGGATTACCTTTTCGATTTTTATTTAAAGTCCCCGTGCAGTAAGTTTGGCAATTTAATAATTTGACAGCTAAATCATAGGAGTTAAAATAATTGTCCATATAGACACTGTGTCCCGAGTTCAATTCCTCTTCGAGTAGTTTTAAAACTATTTTTTGAGTGTGTCCTATTCCGGACGTATCGTCACCTGCACCACCATATATTTGAAATTTGATTACTGTGCCTTCTGGTTCTGCAAGTACGTATAACTTTACTCCGTACTTATGGCGCTTATTTTTAATATATTGCCTAAACTGGAGACGTCCACGCCATAACACCATCGATTCATCAAGAGATAGTTGTTTGCCTGGGTAATAAATATCATTCATTCGATTGTTAAAATGATCTACTATCGGACGAATTTTGGCCAATCGGTCTTCTTCATTTGTTTCAGATGAAAAATGAAGGCAACGCAATATTAGCATAAAACGGTTGCGTGACATATATTGTGCAAAGCAATGAATATTTAATAACCAATGTTTTTTCCAGTAATCGCTGAGTCGGTTCAGCCGGATTGTACCTGTGTGAAGGACTAACCCAAGAAATGTTAACAATTCAGTTCGTGTTATGTCTTTCCAGGATATTATTCGTGAGTGTTGTTTGACACCTGGGGCCTTCAGTACTCGAATGGCATTAGCGTTAGTTTCACGCACTATCAAATCTAGAATATTATCGTCTAATAGTAATCGGAATGCCTCAAATGGATTAGATGGAGCTGGAACTAGTAATTCCTGGGTTCTGGTGAATTCTATGTTTTTCATTGTCCCTTGTGTACTCCAAGAAGATGAAGTTCCTTCCCCTGATGGTTGGTCATCTAGCCTTACAACTCTAGTTTGTGACAGAGAGGCCGTTGCCGGTGGCAAGTTTTCGATATCTTCACTGGGAAAGTTAATTGATGTGGCATCGGACATTAACATAGATATGGATGTCGGTAGAGAAGTATTTAATAAATTGTCAGGTATATCAGGTAGCTCACCGTAATCTTGTATTATAGAAGGTGAGGTTGACATGTGCTGATCCGATGACATTGGATGGGTAAACGTCTCTTCAGGTACTTGATTTGAAGTCTTCTGACGAATTGGTGACAGAAATCTGTCCACACGTTTGTGTCTAACAGGACGCCTAGTATCAAAAATACTATCTGAACTATCGTCGCTAACCTCCTCTTCATCACAACATTGAGAGAATTCAGCTTCCTCGCTTGAACACTCAAAATCATCCAAACTACTATTGGCACTAAAACTGCGGCCTTTTTTAGCCCGGGAACCCGAAGTTAATACGCTACCGGAACGTTTAGAAGGACCTGGTTTGTCAGTCATTTTAGTGTAAAAAAGTGTATTTTTCAAACGTCTGTATTTAACAAATTGATCGCGCGAACCTTGATCCAACACTTGATATTATAAGGTGTGTACTTTACGTCTATGGCCACGTATGTCACGTACTATTATCTCTACGACCGGAGCAGTACTGATGCATAGAAAAAACACAGTCGCAAACCACGGCGCCGTGTGTTCGGCCCCCCGCTCCTCCACGGCGCCGTGTACTCGGCCATATACATCTCCACGGCGCCGTGTAGTTGGCACTGAATGTGTTAAGGAACAGTGGTCCCGGCTGAACAATATTGAGATCAAGGGTGTGCCTTTTAAAACCGGTGAGAACCTATTTCAGATTCATGAAGTTCTCTGCAAAGCCATCGGTTTCGACGTCCCCAAATCCCAAATAGATTATATCGCCCGAGTTCCCTCGCATAACTTGAAAGATAAATTGATAATTGTTCGATATATAAATCGATACACAAAAGAAGATTTGATTGCAACAGCTCGCGCTAAGAAGGAATTATATGCTAAGGACATAGGTTTCACAGGAAGCAAGAACCGCATCTTTGTAAACGACCACCTAACACTACACTTTAAATCATTGCTGACAAAGGTGAAGGCCCTCGCTAAGGAGAAAAACTACAGCTATGTGTGGGTGAAGTTCGGCAAAATTCATGTGCGCAAAAACGATACCAGTCATACTTTTATTGTACAAAAAGAAAGTGATTTAAACAAAATTGCCTAATCAACTTTAAGTCCTTATTTTTATATATCTTAATTCTATTAGCATTACTAGCTATTGTATTTTGCTATGACATAAATTTACCACGCAATTCTTATCTACGCGCCTTCCCTATTGTGCTATCGTTCGCTCGGACTCGCACTTGCCAAACCGGTAATTTTTGCCGCTTATCATCGATCCCGTCGACCGCTTATTGTTTACTTCATACCTGCATATTTATTTGTTTTATTTTTTTACTTGCTCGCACTATCTCGCTTATTAAACATTGCTTAATCATTTATATATCTTTTTTACGTATACTTATTTTGTACTCCGTACCTATAAATTATCCATGCCTCTGCCATGACTTTGTGCCTTATATTAAGACTCATTCTTCACTAAAAAATGGATAACGTAACTAAAAATAGTCTAAGCATTTATTATCAAAATGTCCGCGGGCTTCGTTCGAAAACAACGGTATTTCTCCGTAATTTATGCATGAGCACTTACGACATTATAATCCTCACGGAAACGTGGCTACTTGATGGAATTTTCGACTCAGAATTATTTGATGATAGATATATTGTATGGAAGCGTGATCGCGATTATAGCTTGACCCATCAAACACGAGGAGGCGGTGTATTAATAGCTATACATAAATGGCTCGCCTGCACAATACAACCAACATATTTTTCTACCGCTGAAGACTTGTGGGTGACCATAACATTACACAATAATAAAACACATAACAAAACAAATTTGCATATATGTGTACTATACCTATGTAGTCAAAATACTGGTAATAGTTTCTCTGTGCAGCTTAAAAATTTTTTGACGAACCTAGAACGATTTATATCAACATATTCTGATGATAGGTTTTTAGTGGCAGGCGACTTCAACTTAGGGGCTATATCATGGCTTCCCAATGGTGATCATTTTGTACCAACGGGAAATAAAACATATGACGAAAACTTACTAGTTGACGAACTAAATCTTTTGGGTCTAAATCAATATAACGGCGTTGTGAACGCACATGGTAAAATTTTAGACTTAGTCCTGTCAAACTTTACTCAGGTAGTCTCCAACTGTTGTGACCCTCTTGTTCCCATTGATCTACACCACGGGGCACTCCTAATTGAATCTCATCTTCTTGATTTCATACCACTAAGGCCAGCCCCTCGCGATAGGTTTCTGTATAATAAAGGCGACTATACATCAATCAATGCCGAGCTGCTCAAAATCGATTGGGCTAGCGAGTTTCATTCAAGAACGCTAGATGAGTGCGTCGATTATTTCTACTCAACCTTCCATATTTTGAGAGATAAATTTATTCCATCCAAAACTATTGTTAAACATCAATACCCACGTTGGTACTCTCTAGCGTTAATTAAGGTGATCAAGGAGCAATATAAATATCATAAAAAATTTAAAATTTACAATAATCGCAGTGATTATGAGTCTATGAAATTACTTCGAGTTAGGGCAAAAACCTTAGAGAGTAAATGTTACACTGACTACCTAGCATCTGTTGAAAACTCTATTACTAAGAACCCTAAAAACTTCTGGAGTTTTACAAAATCGCGCTCGAATTCAAACGTTATGCCTAGTACTCTTTTTTATAACCATAAAGTAGTCAAAACTGGCAACAGTATTTGTGAAGCGTTCTCAGAACACTTTAGTTCTAACTTCTCGGATGATACTAGTACACAGCCTACCTCTGATCCTGCCCATATTGACTATCCACCTTCTATTGCGGATATCTCCAAAATCTACGTCAGTGAACAAACTGTCCTCAATCTCTTGCATAAACTTGACAAATGTAAATCTGCTGGTCCAGATCACCTACCGGCCGTATTTTTAATAAATTGTGCAAGGTCACTGGTAACGCCTGTAACTCTCCTATTTAATAAGTCTCTAACAGAATGTACTGTTCCTGCTATCTGGAAATCGGCCTTCATCACTCCAATACACAAAAAGGGCTCTAGAGATCAGGTTAATAACTACAGGCCTATTTCCAAGTTATGCATACTAAGTAAAGTCCTCGAAAAAATAGTGCACTCTCAATTATATTTAGCTATTAGACAATCACTTCACGACTTTCAGCATGGTTTCCTCCCCGGTAGATCCACTGTCACGAACCTTGCTCTACTCAATGACTTTCTAACTGATTCCATGGATAAAGGCCATCAAATTGATGTCATCTATACTGATTACAGTAAGGCCTTAGACCGGATTAACCATAGTCGCCTCCTATACAAGCTTAAATGTGTTGGCATAAGCGGAGATTTACTTCGCTGGCTTTCCTCGTATATAGAGAACAGAACACAAGCTGTAGTGGTAAATAATTACATTTCTAGCTGGGTTAAGATTCCTAGTGGTGTTCCCCAGGGCTCGATACTGGCACCTTTACTCTTTGCTATTTTTGTCAATGATGTCAACAACTGTCTGTGTAACTCTCGTCTATTATGTTTCGCAGATGACATGAAAATTTTTTCAAATATTTCTTCATTAAAAGACGCAGAAGCACTACAAAATGACTTGAGAAACTTACTTGATTATTGTACCTATAACCATCTCGATCTCAATCCTACAAAATGCTCAGTTGTTACATTTAGCCGTAAACCCAATAAATTGTTGTACGATTACCACATTCAAGGCCAATCGTTGTCCAGAGATTGTTCCGTACGCGACTTGGGAGTTATACACGACTCGAAACTTCTGTTCGAAAAACATATCGAAAATATCATTGGCCGGTCTGCCAGAGCCTTAGGGTTTGTGATGCGTAGCTCTAAAAACTTTAAACAAATTAAAACATTGAAAATTTTGTATTGTTGTTACGTAAGAAGTATCTTGGAATATGCATCACAGATATGGAACCCTCAATATAAAACCTATATATCTCGAATTGAACGTATCCAGATGAAATTCATTAAACACCTTTGCTACCGAGTAAATGACCACTACAACTCTAACCTCTACCATGATAAGTGTAGAAAGTTCCACCTCTTACCACTTGAGATGCGAAGGCAAATAGCAGATATTACCTTTCTACTTAAGATAGCTTCAAGCGAGATCGACTGTCCAGATCTACTTGAGTAGTTAAATATAAAAATTTCAAAAAATGTTAGACGAAAGGTCCCACTATCGCTACCCGCAGCAAAGACTAATTATAGGCAGAATAGTTATATGTACCGTGCGAGCAAGAATTTTAATATTGTATCCCAATTGTTTAACTTAGACCTATTCAACACTAGTATCATTTCGGCGAGACGAGTTCTGAGTAAGCCTTTTTTCGATTCCAGCTGATGATCTTTTTATTTCTTTTTATTTTATTTTATTTTTTATATTTTTTGCTTTTGTTAATCTGTAATGTTTAGTTATTTAATGCACGATGTTATTTAGCTAAGCTTACGGTTGGTGCAACAGTGTCCTATTAGCTGTCGGTAACTCATCGCATGCAATTATTTATATAGTGCCACTATTTGCGAAAACCCATAAATGGTTTCCTATTGTTTAATTGTTTTCTACCTACTCTGTTTTTGTTAACTGAGGGATTTCCGATTAAATAAATAAATAAATAAATAAATAAATAAATTACTGACTCGAAGGGTAGAAACCACATTTTAGGCATGTCACTCCAAAATGGTAGGATACGCGACGCCAGGCCGATGGTGGCTACTTCGCCCCGTGAAAATGACGATGTGGACGGCGGTGGAATTGGTTGAGCCATCGTAGCGTGGTATCTCGCGGCACGACGTATATTAATTCCGCCCTTAAGAAAATAAATATTTCTCATAAATTTTATAAAATTATTATAGTAACAAACTATAAGGACGAACGAAGTAACGCAAGTATAATATCCTGTATCCGATGGAAAATTTCAAGAAATTGTATCAGCGGAAGTCTTAATATCAGAACGTGACCAATCCGCTCCCCAATCATTTTCTCATTCGTTCAACACGAATACGAAAACACACATCATACACGTGAAAACAGGTAAATATGACGTTTATTATTTATTACCTAAATATCGTCAACATTTTAGTCCATAATAAACTATCTTAAATACATTGCTGAATATGACCTATATTATTACCTCTGAAATGGCACAGAAAATTCTTCATCTAGTAGGCAACTGCTCTACACGTCACTTACCGGTATGAGGCTGTTACACAAATATCACGAATAATAAATAAAAACGTAAAAAAAATAATAATGTTTCAGATAGAAAAGTCCATAAAGACACGGCAAGGTTGTTAGTAACAATTTTCTTATAACTAATGTAATTAAATGTAAAATTAAAAAACCAACAAACTAAATACTTCGTCTACCCCTACAACAGTAGGCTCACATGTCTCGCAACACATGGAGTTCAGTAAAGCTACTAAGCAGAACAGTATCAGTTCCTTCACCTATCATCCTTAGGATGCTATTTAAAACTCCTCCTTACTCATCGCACTACAGACGAAACTTTTTTGCGCGTAATCTTTATATATATATAAATTACGTGTCACGTTGTTTATCCGCGATGGATTCCTAAATTTCTTAACTGATTTTAATCAAATTTGCACACCGTGTGCAGTTTGGTCCAACTTGAGAGATAGGACAGTTTTTTGGCCCATGAGTGGCCCACAATTTTTTTTTGGGAATATAGGTATTTTTAATAGGCATGTCCTATTAAAAATCCCTAAATTAACAAATTTAAGGATTTTTAATAAAATAATTTATATAAAATTTTAAAATAAACTAAACAAAGGGTTATATACATAATACATAACATAAACACTCACGCCTGTCACCCAGAGGGGTAGGCAGAGACTACAGACTTCCATTTAGCACGATCCTGACATACCTTTCTCGCCTCTTCCACATTCATATACCTACGCATACATGCCCGTCGGTTAAGGGTACTCTTAATTTGGCCCATTTTTAGTACATCGCCAATTTGGTCGACAAACTTCCGCCTAGGACGTCCCTTTCCGACTCTTCCATTCACTTCTGCAACATATATTTGCTTTGTCAGTCTTTCCGCATTCATTCTTTCTACATGACCAAACCACCGAAGCATTCCTTTCTTAATCCTGGTCACCGCATCATCTTGCAAACCACACTCTTCTTTTATCACACAGTTTCTCACCCTGTCACTCAGATTCAGCCCTAACATACTCCTTAGGGACCGCATTTCTACCGCATTTATTCTACTCTCGTGCTTCTTCTGCCACACCCAACTTTCACTACCATACGTTAAAGTAGGGACTAATACAGCACTGTGAATTGCCATACGTGCCTTTTTTGACACATTCTGACTTTTCACAATAGAGTGTAGAGCCCCATTTACTTTATTTCCTGCATTCACTCGTCGTTCAATGTCCTTATCATATCTCCCATCCCTGCTGAATACACATCCCAAATATACGAACTCATCCACTTGCTCAATTAACTCTCCTTCTATTCTTATTTCACATACCGTTTTGCTTTCATCTCTTTCAAAAACCATCACTTTCGTCTTACTTGCGTTCACTTTCATTCCCCTTTCTTTTAATGACCTGTTCATTAATGTAACCATCATTTGCAACTCGGCCGCCGACGACGCAAGTATGACTTGATCATCGGCGTACAAAAGGCATTTGATGGTTAACTCACCCATTCTTACCCCGCATTCTTCAACTTTCAAATTTTCCAAACAGCTGTCCATAAATAGGTTGAACAGCCACGGGGAAGCTACACAGCCCTGTCTGACACCTTTATGGATGCCAAACCAGTCCGAGTAGACCCCGTTGATTCTAACACAAGCACTCGAGTCCCTATACAGAGACTTTAATGCCTGTATCAAACCAGCGCTCAACCTAAATGCGTTCAGCGTTTGCCATAACACATCCCTGTCCACTCTGTCATAAGCCTTTTCCAAGTCCATGAATGCACAAAAAACTCTCTGGTTTTTCGCCAAAAACTTCTCCGCGATCATGCGCATGGAAAAGACTTGATCTGTACACCCCATTCCCTTTCTAAATCCCGCTTGCACATCCCAAATTTTTTCATCAGTTTCTTTCATAACTCTTTCAATTAGTACCTTACAAATGGTTGTATATAATCATCTACATTAGCGTCAGTAAACATAACGTATGTAGTGCAATATCGAGAGAGTCAAAACAGAGCGCTGAACAAATTATTATATTAGACGCTCAAGGCATTGTAGGGTGTCGGTCAGAATGCTTTGAACATCGCAGCGAACCTGTGTACCAACATATTACCGCGCACCCTTTCAGTATATATTTCGTCACTCAAATTCTTAGTTACAATGTGACTGTAACTAAGAATTTATGTGCAATGCGACTTAGAGGTACACTATTAAGTAATATAAGTGGTATAAAGATGTTGTTTTTATTGTAACATTTAAATAACATGAACTCACTTTTGCTTTCGTTGTACCTCAGGCCATGTTCCACAGCATAAACCTCACGCATTTTTAACAACTCTCGTAGACCACCGATTTGAGTGGCTCAGCAGCACCATATCATCGGCATAATCAAGTAATTGACACATATGTCATCACTGTGGCATCTAATATGCATGCTGCCGAGCTCCTAAATCAGATCGTTATTAAATATGTAAAAGAAGTTGTGGCGAAGTCAGCGTGACCTACCTTACACCACTATTGGGAGTAGTGGGAAATAAGAAACAATAGAATATTTTTTTTATTTTGGTGGAAAAGGTAAATCAGTTATTTTTTCTGGACAATCTTGTTATATATAGTTGCATGTTCAATAAGTGTGAAACAGGTACTTTTCGTGATAGGTTTGTAACTTTTATTAAGTTTATACTTACTCACCTCTCACCATATACTCTATACTCACCAAGTTTATAAAACGATCCTGTAGATTATTTTTCATTCTTATGCACATAATATATTTAGCGAGCTAAGATTGGAGGAATGCTCTTCGTCTTACGTATTACTAGCAAGCTTACAACGGTGCTCAAAAGAATTTAATTTAGAGCTGGTTTAGACGTCAGCATGCATGATGTCGCTCCGTTGCAGGAAGCCATGCACTAATCTAGTGGTTTGGGTGTGGGTATTATTATATTGTAACGCCATTTTCACCCATATATACCATAAAGAAGAAATCCTACATGTCTACGTAAGACTTCAATCGAACCAACCTGATGTGGTGTTTTCTTGTAGCATATTTTAAATACGATTAGGGAGAGAAGTGATCCTCTCTTGATGTGGAGACGCCAGGGGACTACTTTAGCTTGTGGAGAAGTTGATGAGTATGCAAAAAATGTGGGACAAAGGTTCTTAGTCAGTAGCTGACATAATCCTTACCTACGCGAGATAGGTATGAGTAAGTATTTTCCTGAATGAGGCGGGGATACCAATGCCCAGCGTTGGACTTTCGATAGGCTGTAGACATTGAAGACTTATAGAGTAATGTTCTCAAATCATGTTTGTTATTTAAAACGTTTAATATGTGTAAGTCTGCAAACATTAAAGAACTATTTAAATCCTTATATCCTATTAATGTAATATACAGGTTTTAGAAGGCTCAGTTGAAACGTGAAACTTGGCGTGTTTGTTACGTAGGTAATTACCGTACATAAATTCTAAGAGTCGATGTTCCTATTTCTATATGTAACATGTTTTAACGAAAGTTTAAGGAAGTAATGAGCTAGGTTTAAGTTTGCAAATGCGAATTAAGATACATAATATGTAAAATTATAAAGGCAGGGAATCTTTTAAGCATATAAGACGTAATAATTAAAAGTAAGGACTTCATTCGAATTTTTTTAATTCAAATAATTTTTTTATTTCTTGCTACATAGTTGTGTATAAAGTGCTATGAAGTGGCGCTTCGTTTTTGATTTTACGGGTTTTAATTTAAACTTTTTTAATATCCCTCTCGTGACCTTGAGTGCTGTAAATCACCGGAAAAGCAAGGAATTAAAAAGTTAAAATTCAGTGCGATACCATCCGTAAAATTAGTTTCATTAATGTGTAGTGTTCGCGTAAATATTAGAAATCACATTTAATTGAATATATACTCATATGTCAAAAGAAAATTCACTATTCTGTGGCCGTGGATGTCGTAAGAGGCGACTAGCGGGAATCAAACTAGAGATTGGCCAGCTGTCGTGAGCTTAAAATATAGAATAAGGACTAGGAATGAATAGATAATGAGGTGGCTAGCACATAAATTGCATAAATTGTCCGCTGGAATTCGAAGTCGGGGCTCAGCAGACAGGTTAGTTGAAATAATGAGTGTATTTGAAATCAAATTAGAAACAACGTCTTTACAATTTTATTGCAATATACACAACACTAATTATAAACAAAGGTTCTAGTTTCTAATTTTATTTTCACTCACAGTTTCACAAAATGTCAATAAAGTTAATTAATGCTCGGTAGTTTTGTATTTAATTCCTATTTGAACATTTGACAGTTATTTATAAGCGCGTAAGTTGTATGGTGATATTAGAAATATTGCTTATTTATAATGCAAAATAACACTTTCATTTCTTTTTGTTATGTTTACCTCGCACTGAATGAGTTAGTTTTTAGAATTATGATCTAGAAATATTTTAAATTATATAAATATACGGAGTCGATACTGCAACCACGAGCACTTACACGTCAATCCTCGATTCAATATCTTCCAGTGTATATCTTACAGTATCTGCAAAAAAATTTAAAATTCCTTAATGCCGAATGTCCATATTAAGAGGCCTGTATAAAGCCAAATAAAGCTGCATGGGGAACTTTTTGTGTGAAATACATGGTTAGCATCATTATCTAAAAAATGTAATTACTGTTACGAGCTTGAGGTTCGTGACAGTAAAAACTGCCGATTAAATTACCAAAATAAACACTTAAATTCACTTTACCTAATTAAAATGTAAAAGGCACTAATAATTATTCACACTTGTTCACTTTATTTTACTCCGAAGCTTCGCTTGTCTTGCCAAACGCAATACTGCTCCGATCGCATCTTGCAGCGCCTTTGAATACAATTTTACACGGAAACACACAGAATATTCCCGTAGATATGAGCGCCGACTGACCAGACGCAGAAAGTTCGAGTGTGGGGCTTCTAGAAAGCTTAATTATTCTGTTCGATACTAGATGGCGCTGTTGGTCGAAAGTCAATTGACATTTTGATTGACATTTTCTAGGAAGCCCTCCTCGCTCTTTTCCCCGACACTAGATGACGCTAGTGCCAGGTACCTGACGTCAATTTAGGCGCGCAACATTACAATTGAGTGTATTTTTTACCAGGTGGCGGTTTCTTTAACACGATACCATAAAATTTACTCAATATAAAATAATTAAAGTGGTAGTAAACAAAGTAGCCGCTGAAAACACTTAGATTTCCAACTTTCTCAGTTTTCCATAAAATAATGTTGAATATAATAACTACAGTTATGTGTGCCACATGTTAATAAAGCTACTGGCCGATTTTGATTTTCAATAAAGTGACTAATTTAATTTAAATAATTCATTTTACCCTAATATACCAAGTAGCGACTTCATTGTCATTCCTAATAAATTTGACAGTGCTCGCTGACATTCAGAGTTTCTAGATTGATCTGAATCGAGCACTGACCCAGCTGTTAAGATATTGCCAAAATAATCGAAAATAATTACTTTTGCTCTCATGCCGATGACTCTCTTGTTTTAAATTATTACGTTTAAATGTTGTTATTCCATTACTTACCGTTATTATCACATATAAATTCTTTAGAAATTATTGGTGGGCTACAATATATAAATAGGCACCTTGCTTTTGTCAAGAACTTTAAAAGATATTTGGTGTATTTAACAATGGAGCTTTAACACAATCTTAAAAACAAACAAAACTATCTACCAATAACTATTTGATTTTCAGTCGGTCTTTTACATTTGAAGATCAGTTATAAAAAAAAACTATCAATGGGACCTTTTTCAAAAGCGAGACCTATCACTTAATCTTAAAACCTATCTTTAAAATTCTGCTTCTAGGTCCTATCTCCACCTACTTTAATAATTTTAAGACATTTTATAAAAAAAGCAAAATTATTACTATTGAACAAAATGAACCTTTGAAGTTGTAAAGAAACACGACTAAGTTCACATTGAAAGAAATGCACGACAACGAGATTTTTATAATTTCTATAAAACGAAGACTACCGATTCCATGAAACTTTTAGAAAGTAAAAGAAAATGTTTTATTTATTTATTTATTTATTCTTTTTTGTACACCACAATACAGAAACATCAATATAGTTAAAACTAATTAAAGTATGTACAATAGGCCGTCTTATCACTGAAAGCGATTTCTTCCAGACAACCATTGCGTAGAGGAATGATGCAAACAAAAGTTACAAATAGAGGGGGGCATACAAAATAATAATAAAAAAATACAATAATACATACAAATAAAAGTAAGTGAAAGTTATATATAAAATATCATATAATAGATTAAATGAAAAGAATAAGAGAAAGGTAAAGTAATTTATCTAATAGCGTTCTAAATAATACGATTTAACAAGAATTTTGAAAGAGTGAAGAGATTTAGCACGACGAATATGGAGAGGTAAGGAGTTCCACAATCGCACAGCGGTTACGGTGAAGGATTTCTTGAAAAAGGAAGAAGAGTGCAAAGGTGTAGAGAGAGAAAGATTGATGGAGGATCGAAGGAACCGATTATGGGTAAGAGAAAGATACTGGAAACGGTTTTTTAAATAAAGAGGAGTAGAAGGATTAAACAGCACACTATACCACGCGGAGAGAATGTGAGTATTCCTGCGAAGGCGGATCGGGAGCCATTTGAGCTGTTTGCGAAATTCGGAGATATGATCATATTTGCGAAGCCCAAATATAAAACTAATGCATAAATTTTGAATGCGCTCAAGCTTATTAAGCTGCTCCTCGGTAATGTCAAGATAGCAAATATCAGCATAGTCAAGGATAGGCAGAAGAAGAGACTGGGCGAGCGTAACTTTAGTTGCTGTGGGAAGGAAATTACGTAATCTAGGTAAAGAGCTTAACGCAGCAAACATTTTTCTACTGACCTCATTAACCTGTGAGGTCCAAGACATACAGGAGTCAAGATACAACCCCAGGTTTTTAACCTTGTTACGATAAGGGATTAGAGTGCAGTCTAGTATAATAGGGGGTAGGGAAGACCAGTCAATTTTACCAATTAATCTAGAACTACCGATGACAATGACCTGAGTTTTCTTAGGATTAATCTTTAAAACATAACATTTACTCCAATTCGAAATACAAGTCAGATCAGCGTTAATAGTATCAACTGCTTTAGATAGATCTTCAAGAGAGGACTGAGTATAGATTTGGAGATCATCAGCATACAAGTGGTAGGAAGAGGACAAATTATGACTTATAGAGTTAATGAAAATTGAAAAAAGGAGAGGAGACAACACGCCACCTTGTGGTACACCAGCAGCTGTAGTAATGCAGGTGGAAAAAAAAGTTTTTGATATAAATCGAGACTTAAATAAATGTGAAAGGCCTCTTATCTGCATTAATATTTTCTTAAAAAATTACATAGACTTATATAAGTCATGCACACGGACAATCTTACTGATGATGATCAATTATACTGAAAATGTTTAATAGACTATTTCGAGTATTATATCCCAAAATATAATATTTGACTGGTATACTCAAAACTTTAATCAGATGTCTAAATAATCAACTAACATCTTATCTTGGGTTGCTAAACATGTAATTTCATTAAATGAAAATGCGCCGCATTGTTTTGAATTTCTTTGATTAGTAGACTTTAAATTACTTACTGAACTTCTTTGCTGAATCACTGAAATGACAAGAATCAAGCTTTTTTTTCTACCTTTCTTTGTTTATTTACAACCAATGAAATTTTTAGAAAACAGTTCTGAAAAAGAGGACCACAGAGTGTTGTTGTCCATAATTGAATAAAGTACCGAGTTTTTAATGAACATAACACATTTAGGTATAATTTTAAAATCTACAATATGTAAATATATTATATTACAATTTGGGAAACGCGTCACAGTTATATACGAAAACGTCAGAAAATAAACCAATTCTTCCTCAACATTATGAAAATTCTGAACAAATAGTCCAGTGTACACTGGGCTAGACATTTGAAAATCTGTCTTAACTTTTAAATACGATACGACATAGAGGTAGAGTTTTTGCAGAGACGGGAAGGAAATGGGAAGCTACATAATGATGAAATCGATTTCAAATAAAATCTAAAAATATATTAGGGCTTTTTGCTAACCACTAAAACTAGTTTATGCTATTTTAGGTTACAATTTTCTTTAAAAGCTGTAAGAAATTTTAAAACACGAACCTCCTGGCTGTTATGAATACTATTAGTTTAATTAGTGAAAAACAAGATGGACTGTTTTCTAAGTATAATTTACTGTGTAAAAAGTGCTATTTATAATTTTATGCAGATGATAATTAACGTTTCGATATCAATAGATGTGCCGTAACAGGTATTACATTGGTAGCGGACATTTATTTTTGGAACAGTTTCCTGCGACACCAAGCCTACGAATTATCACAACAAAAATACCAAAGCTAACACCATTTTCTGTATAAAAACTGGGAAAGTGTTGCTCAAGGAACTATGAACAAAGCAGCTGATAAAAACTGTACATCCATAATTGTTAACAAAAAGTGTTTCTCAAAACGATCATAAACAAAAAACTATTCTATAGTATCAGGTTCGGGAGCTATCATTAGAAGGAGAAGAGCTAAATTATTGTTGTTTCCGCAATCGTGCATAAGAGAAAAAAACTACAGCGATAGAGCATGAATAGCATTATAATTTCTGAGCTCTATTAACTGGTATGGAAAAAGAAATAATTTTAGGAGGTTTCCAAAAATCTATAGTGATTTCTCAAATAGAGATTATAAGATTTTACAGTCATGCTGATATCAGAGGACAGAATCACAATTTATTGCGAAACTATTTTTATGAAATTTAAAAAATACAAACTGTAACGTATTTTGTATATTATATGATAAAGTAATAAAATACGTTGCAAAAAAGTTTCAAAGTTATAAAGTAATGAATTTTCGTCATTTATTAAAAAGTTTATAAGAAATAAAAACAAGAAACAAAAATAAATCTCAAAAAAGTTCGGAACCTTACTGACGATATACAGCTGAGACTCAGGCATGCATTTGGAAACCACGCCAGTTGTAAACAAAACTTCTGTAAAAAATCTTGTACACAGGAGAATCAAGGAGAGATAATCTCTTTCTGTTCAATTTCGGCTGATTTGTATGTAGAAGGCCAAAAACGCTATGTGCCATTTTAAATAAAGATATTTTATATAGAATTTATATTGACTACGTTCGAAAAATGAGAATAGCAATGTTACAATTGCTTCTACAAGAAACAATATCAGTTGAGCCTTGGAGCTTATTCATTATTTTATTATAATAACCTTTAAATGTATGTTTTAATAAATCATTACCATAGTATTAGATACAATTTTTTATTTGCTCTGTCTGAAACAATCTAAGCTCTATAGAAAATTCGAAGTGTGAATGACTAACAATCACTAGAACATTTTATCTAGGTACAAAGATGATTTACGTTTACTTGACCTCCGTATAATATTTTTCTCAGTATTACGTACCTTTCTGCATCTGAAAAAAAATGAATATTGCATTAGTGCATGATACAAATAAATACTATTCAACAAATATAATAAGAACACTTACGTACTGAAAACTTAAACTTCATAGCTCATCGAAGCTACAACAGCACACCGTACAATTGAATTGAAGACGCAGAACACCGCGCACGCGACCGGACTCCTACGAGTACTCTTTTGTATACTTGTTACCTCTGCATTCTGTTAATCTTTGCACTTGTCTAACTTTAATATTATAGTACAGTATAGCCACTAGACGAAGTTTACGTCGGCTAAAATCTCTGCGGCAGCCGTTTCGTCAAGGTTATTCAGGTTTCTTAAAGCCGTAAGATGTAGAACCATAAAATAGAATGGAATTGTTTCTGTTATTTTGTAAAATATAATTAAATTCAGTGAGAACGAAGTTTATTTGTAGAACTATTGCCATATTTATATAAATACACCTTTTAATCTGTTAAAATTACTTTTAATAAAAGGAATATATTCTATTTAAAAATTTCACGTAATCAAACCTTAAGCAGGATAAGTAGAAGGAATTAAATACAAAATAACACATTTACAAAAAGTTGTTGTTTAAGATATCATCACTTCGGCGACGAAGTTTTGGTATATATACAAACACACATTGTAAACCAAAAGTGACTGATTACTCTGGTACTACACCGACTACTAATGATCTTTTCGCGACTAGCGTCACACTTGTTTCCGTGGAGCACACTTTCTGTGACAATTCCTCACTTCAATGGGCACTGCTCCATCTTCGATACATCAGTGATCAAAGAAAACGTACGGCAGAGTGAGCACATGCAATCATGTTAATGTACTTACTCTCATTACCGCTGCATAGCTTATGCAAAAATACTGTAAATCTGTAAATCTTTTATACTTTATGCGGTAGAGCGGTGCTACAGCTATATTATGATTGTAGCACGAATAGGTCGACCGTACCGGGAAATGACTACGCTCTCCCAGAATACCATAGTGAAATAGTAGCTTTATGCTGCTGTGTTTCATACATGTAGAGAACCAAAGACACTTTTTTTTATTAGAAGCGAGGCATTCCATCTTAGTACTTGGAGGTACCAACGCATCTGAATTTTGATGCTTAAACGAGGATATATACAGGTGTCTATGGGCCACAGCATTTACTTGCTATCAGGGGGACAGTGTGCTCGCTTGTCTTCCTTATTCTAAAAAAAAATACCAGAGTACAGAAGAAATGTCAGTACTACATACAGAATGGCCCCGCCCATCTGATTTACCTACAATATTTTCATAAACACACAATTTATCCTAAGCGAAGGGGCGAACGTGTGCTTGTGGTATTTTAACTCTTGCACACTTACAACGGCTTCATTGCAAAATTATAATAAACCGCGGTTGTCACCTAGGTGTAGCAGTTATGGAAAAACCCGCCTCATGAGGCAATCTATGGGGGAGACCTATGATATGGTGTGAAATTTTTCAGGTTGTAATGGATGGAAGGATTTAATGAAAAGCTGTTTTCATGCGTCACAGTAACTAATACAATAAAAAGTACCTTAAAAACAAGTAACTTAATTCATTAAAGGATATGTTACTAAAGTATTACTCAGAAAGTCCTCGTAAGCGTGTAAAGCTCAACGGCGAACTTTAATTACTAGTAAATTACTTTAATTAAGCTCAACGTAACATTATTCAAAACTTTTCATTGTATGTACATGACTTTAAGATGTTTAAGTTAAACGCATTACGAAATTGTAGAAAGAGTAGAAGTGATACGCTAGAGGTACCTAAATTTAGATTGGAAAAAGTTGAGTGTTTTCAGTATAAGTTCATAAAAATTTGTAACAAAATTCCTAAAAATAAAAAGTTGCTTCAGTTTTAAATAAAAAAATATTTTTAAGAAAATTCTGTTAAAGAGGCTAACTATTTTTATTTCATTCATTTTTAAATATTTAAAAAAAATTGAATTCGGGTATACTATGAAATCGATTCACATACCAAAACAAATTTTATTGTTAAAGTTGTCCGTTTGTTTGTTCTGTCTGGACGCAAAACCTGTAAACAAATTTGAAAGACACTTTCACCAGAGTGTTGTAACCAAACGTAACCACCAAAAGTAAGGGCCGAACCGTTCAAATAAGTAAATATTATCACGCTATCTATCATAGGAGTTCGGCAGTAGGCATTATCTTCACTTTTACAGTTACAGAGTCTTAAAATTTACATTGTCGTTAAAATTACTTAATAAATAAATCATTTTACTTTTGTAATATCATGACAATGCAAATTTTATAATTTTTAGTTGTACTTATATAACTCCTACCCATTTGTTTCTAAATATCATAGTTTTTATTTGAGTGCAATAACAATCTAATTAATATACTTTCACCCCAGATGGCTCTATAGGTATTTATAAATCACGGTATGGTTATATTACACGCGAGTCATAGTTTTAGTAGATCAGTGAATTCAGTTTTCCTACATTCATCTGAATAAGACCATGCTAAGAAGCGGGTTGTTCCAACTTCCATATAATATATTTACTGTAAATGCATTGTGATATAGAGTATATTTAATAGCTTATATCTGTTTTAAAAGCTCAACGGCGAACTTTAATTACTAGTAAATTACTTTAATTAAGCTCAACGTAACATTATTCAAAACTTTTCATTGTATGTACATGACTTTAAGATGTTTAAGTTAAACGCATTACGAAATTGTAGAAAGAGTAGAAGTGATACGCTAGAGGTACCTAAATTTAGATTGGAAAAAGTTGAGTGTTTTCAGTATAAGTTCATAAAAATTTGTAACAAAATTCCTAAAAATAAAAAGTTGCTTCAGTTTTAAATAAAAAAATATTTTTAAGAAAATTCTGTTAAAGAGGCTAACTATATTTATTTCATTCATTTTTAAATATTTAAAAAAAATTGAATTCGGGTATACTATGAAATCTACCCATTTGTTTCTAAATATCATAGTTTTTATTTGAGTGCAATAACAATCTAATTAATATACTTTCACCCCAGATGGCTCTATAGGTATTTATAAATCACGGTATGGTTATATTACACGCGAGTCATAGTTTTAGTAGATCAGTGAATTCAGTTTTCCTACATTCATCTGCTTCTTTAATACTGCTCGTATTAAAGAAGCGATCGAGCGGAACCAGGGCTCCAAAGTCTTTGCCAGAGATCTGTCTGCCCGTAAGAGCCAACTGTCAAAGCTGAAGACTGAGTGTGGCAGCATCGTTTCCGGGACACCTGAGATTTTGAGTGAGATTGAGAGGTTCTATGGGCAGCTGTACACATCATCGTTGGAGCCACACGCAAGTGTGAGTAACGATCCAAGAGCAAGTCTTATCCGACACTATTCCGATGATATCCCGGACGTCAGTCTAAGCGAGATTAGAATGGCTCTCCAGCACCTTAAAAACGGCAGGGCCCCAGGTGAGGATGGAATTACAGCGGAGCTTCTGAAAGCGGGTAGAACACCGGTACTTGAAGTCCTTCAGAAGCTCTTCAATTCCGTCCTCCATGGTGGCACTAGTCCAGAGGCGTGGAGCAGAAGTGCGGTGGTCTTGTTCTTTAAGAAAGGCGACAACGCTCTCTTGAAGAACTACAGACCGATTTCCCTTCTGAGCCGCGTCTACGTGCTGTTTTCGAGAGTCATTACGAATCGTCTCGCACGCAGACTCGACGACTTCCAGCCTCCCGAACAAGCCGGTTTCTGAAAAGGCTTCAGTACCATAGACCACATACATACCCTGCGGCAGATTGTACAGAAGACTGAAGAGTACAATCTGCCACTTTGCCTGGCGTATGTGGACTATGAGAAAGCCTTTGATTCCGTCGAAATTTGGGCGGTGCTGCAGTCCCTTCAGCGGTGCCAAGTTGACTGTCGGTATATCGAAGTGCTGAAGTGTTTGTACAGTAAGGCTACGATGGCTATCCGAGTACAGAACCAGAGCTCGAAACCTATCCAACTGCAGAGAGGTGTAAGACAGGGTGACGTTATATCCCCGAAACTCTTCACCGCTGCTTTGGAAGACGTTTTCAAGCTACTGGACTGGAAAGGATACGGTATTAACATCAATGGCGAGTACATCACTCACCTTCGATTTGCCGACGATATAGTCCTTATGGCAGAATCGCTGGAGGACTTAAGCACTATGCTCAATGACCTCAATAGTGCCTCCCAACGGATAGGTCTTAAGATGAACATGGACAAAACAAAGATCATGTTTAATGTCCATGTCACACCTATGCCGGTAGTTGTTGGGAGCACTATGCTCGAAGTTGTTGACGAGTACGTTTACCTGGGACAAATAGTCCGACTAGGTAAGTCCAACTTCGACCGAGAGGTCAATCGACGGATTCAACTCGGCTGGGCAGCGTTCGGGAAATTACGACATATCTTCTCGTCAGGTATACCTCAATCTCTAAAAACTAGATTGTACAACCAGTGCGTGTTGCCAGTGATGACTTACGGATCTGAGACGTGGTCCTTCACTGCTGGCCGTATGAGGACGCTCAAGGTCGCTCAGCGAGCTATGGAGAGGGCTATGCTCGGAGTTTCTCTGCGTGATAGACTCAGAAATGAGGATATCCGCAGTAAAACCAGAGTGACCGACATAGCCCAACGGATTAGTAAACTGAAGTGGCAATGGGCCGGCCATATAGCTCGAAGAACCGATAACCGATGGGGAAGAAAGGTTCTCGAGTGGCAGCCTCGTACCGGTAGGCGTAGTGTAGGGCGACCCCCCACTAGATGGAGTGACGACCTGGTAAGATATGCAGGAAGTCGATGGATGCAGGTGGCTCAGGACCGTGCTTTGTGGCATTACTTGGGGGAGGCCTATGTTCAGCAGTGGACTTGTGAAGGGCTGTAATGATGAATGATGACATTCATCTGAATAAGACCATGCTAAGAAGCGGGTTGTTCCAACTTCCATATAATATATTTACTGTAAATGCATTGTGATATAGAGTATATTTAATAGCTTATATCTGTTCTAAGTGCAAAAAGAATAATGAGTTCAATAAAAAAGTAAAGTTGCAGCCTGGTCTATGGATGAGTATAGGCATTCCCATATTTCTGAAAGGGTTTTCGTGGAGCAGGAAAGAGTCCATCGCACTGCCTTTGACGCGCTATTCTGACGCTTAAACGAGTATATGTGCACTTTATTTAAATTTTAAAATTTGGATTTAGTAATAAAGGGCATGTTATTAATTTGCACTAATGTTTGCTATGGAAACTCTTAAAATTAGAACAAAATCCTTATTTTTTAACAGAAATATTGTTATTTCGTTTAAAAATAGCGTTTATGTAATTTAATACATAATGGACCTACTAAAATCCAAATACAATGTTATTTAATTAGTTGTTGATATAGTTCTGCCCTTTACCGACATACGTCACTTTCAATCGAGTTCAACAAGCAATGGAGACTCTCGATGATCTAGGATCTGATCACCATCCTGTATCCCTCTTTCTTGGCCACCAGCTACCTCCAACTCACTCTTCCAAAACCTACACCAACTGGAAAGGATTCAGGGAGTCCCTAGCCTCAGCTATAGATTCTCCGTACCCTCCTATAGCCATCTCTTCCGAAGTCCTCGACAGTACGATCGAAAAATAGAAACCGCGGTCGAAAATCTCACCACACTTATAAAATCCTCCCTTACGGAGAATGAAAGGGTTGTCCTAGTTGCTAAAAATAGTCTTCCCCTAGATATTAGCAACCTGATCAAAGCCTTCTACTATATCCTCTATTATCTATTATATCCTCTTGACAATATAAGACAATCTGAGTGACTGACTCATCTATAAACGCACAACCCAAACTGCTTCACGAAGAATTCTGAAATTTGGACAGCAGCCACTTTAAATGACGTGGACTACTAAGAAACAATTTAGAGAAATTTGACCCTTATGAGGATAAAATAGTTTGTACAGTTGCTGTAACTATTTATTTTACGGGGCGATTGACTTGACACTTACTGAAAGTACCGTGTAAATAAAATAAATGAATACGTAATTTGCGATTTCAAAACAACCCCTTCAATGAGTAGCTTGAGCGTGGATGCTTAGCGAGGTACCATATTAAGGGGGCGGGGGAGTGGGCCTCCAGCCATCTACACTTACCAAATGAAACGCAGAAGTAAACTTCTATTTCACGCTAGTATTCTATGATCATTGTATATTGCAAATAAGTTATAATGTAGCTTCATAGTTTCATAACAAATAATACTTAAAGCAACACAGACCGCTGACGTACTGGACAGGAGCGGCCATTCGCAGGCGTTCCCCTGTACCAATGTACAAGTTCACCGGTCCCCTGCGTACAATAAAACTAGTTGCAACCTCACTGCACACCAAACTCAATTTAGTTGCGTGACTAAATCGACGTCCTATAAAAATGTATAATTGTTCAGTTTTTTTGCTGCAAAAAGAGATCTACCACGTGAAATTTACAAAAAGATGGCGTTTATCTTTCGTATAAAATAAATAATATAAGAATAATTTATATAAAATTCTAATAAGAGCCATGGTAGCTCAGATGGTTAGCACTCGCTGTAAATTTCACAGTTCTCGTGCAAACCGGGTTCGATCCCCACCGGTTCCAATGAAAGTTTTAATTGCAAATTAAAGTGCTGATTTACTATGTTCTCAGCAGTGAAGAAAAAACATCATGAGGAAACCTGCATGCCGTAGAAATAAGATAAAAAATAATTTGAAGACATGTGAAGTTCGCCAACACGCATTGGGGCAGCGCGGTAGACACACCCTTGCCTTAAAACCATATCAGGAATGAGGGGAGGCCCGTGCCCTCCAGTAGGACATATATAGGCTGTAACTTTATTTTACTTTTAACTTTACCTTTCATATGTAAGTAATTTTTAATGACTTTCTGAGTAATTTTTAATGATTATTTATTTCTTTTTAATATGAAAAAAAATAATAATATAACGGCAAATACCGGTCAATAATTACTGCAGTAACAGTCGTGTTGTTTCGGATTTGTTTACCAACACAGACCGCTCGCTCTCGTATAATATGCAGTTCCATCAAGAGACTGATCTGTATTCAAGTTTTCGCTTTCACAGAGTGATAGTTTTGATATACCACTTTACAAAGTTTACAAATAGTTATCGATAAAAATAAAAAATGACAAAATCATTTTTCTGGATAACAAAATCTTTGTTAAATAAAGAACAACCGATTGTTTTTGAAAAAAATGCCATTTAATAAAAGGAGCTAATTAAGGGTCAACTTAAGAAAAAATTAAAAGTCGGAAGCTGTCTATACTGATAGAAGAATTTCTTTTTGAATAAAAAAAGGGAACCCACCAAAATGTATTCGTTATGTAGCAAAATTAATCCATTTTAAAACCCAGTGATAGATTAATCGATTATTATATCAAAGAGAGATTATTTTAGGTATATAATATTTGTGATTGTTTTTATTTTGATTGATGAATATGATTAGTTTATTTGTTAAATGATAGGTAATTAAAGCAGTAATATATCCATCCTATCTTTATTACAATATCCGTCTTTTCATCGAAAATTCGTATCGACAGTTGTTAGGCCACGCATGTAGTTGCGTCACTTCATTACACTGTTATGACGCAGAATTAATTAAAAAAAAAAACAATAATAACGGTCTTTTGATTTTTTTGATAAACCAGGCCGCTTATGATGTCTTATTCTTGGAGAACATTGACTCGTTGAGCTCGATGTGCGGGCGCATTATCATCAGCCGGTATGAATTGACGCCCTTGATTTACTCGGAATTGTCTGACAATTCCATCAATAGCAACTGTTTTGTACCCATCTGGCGTCATGGAACCTCGATAAAATATCAAAGGCATTCTAGTTCCAATCGTAATTCCATCCGAAAAGGACACGCGCCTTCCTGAACGGTTCCGATTGCAGTTCTTTGCCTTTCAGAGTCTTCAGGCCTTCTCCAGACACGGACACGTCGGTTACATGGACGAGTACTGATTCGCGAAACGTCAACGACGAGACAGCTTTGCCAATTTTTTTTTGCCTCATCTCCTTCATTTTCCGGAGCCCAGCTCACTGATATCTCCGTCTCTATTGTTGCGGTGAATTCAGAGGTGCTCGACAATACCTCCATGCATGTAGTCCAGCCTGGTTTAAGCAATTCCGAATGGTCTGAGAGTTAACTTCAAGTCTAATATAGGCTGCCCGCACTTTTGCTTTTTTGTAGTGGCCTTGATTGTTGGATCACGGGCTGCCAGTAATCCGATATAGAGCTGCTATGCAGTCAGAACAGTTGGACGACCATTGCGGGATCGGTCAACTAAATTATTCATGCCGCAGTACCACTACAAAGTGGCCAAGACACAGGATTGGGGTACAGCAACTTTGCGTGCTATTTTTATTTAACTACCAATTCATGCTCGTTTAACTTCTGATAATTCTCTTAATATTTTTTCAATCTCAACTTTCCTCGAAAAAGTATTTAAGTACGTTAAATTTAATTAAGTCAGATTTCTGAATGAGCATAAGGTTGGACTGAATTTCTTTTTATATAGAAAAACAATAAAATTTTCATTTTCCATTCTAATTCTATATTTTAAAATAAAGAATCTAAAAATAAGAAGAAATTATAATATAGTCCACCGAAATGTAATAGACTTCGATTTAAAACTTATCGCAAACATTTTCGACGTATTAAATTGTTAGTATATTGTATATATTCTTATGTGTATGTGTTTGTAGTGACACACGATTACTTTGTGTGTGCAGACTTTTCCTCATAGAAAATGATAGACAGTTTTGTATCGGGGAAATTATTGCTTATCGCCTCCGGTCCGCTTGTTGCCCATGTTGCTCTATGAGCACAAACACTAAAAATGAAAAGGCGTTTGCGGTTACTAAATCGATACCAACAATTTGTGATCATTCATTTGAAATGCAAAAGAAGGAAGATGAAACTTTGTATAGCTTCACGTATATGAGTCTCATAAAAGGATATCAATTAAGCAAGGTTTGCGAATAAAATCTTTTAAAAGACTTAGTGTCCTTTAAAAAAAATAACGTACTGAAACGTATTCTTTGTTATTTTTTACAATTTTGCATCTAAAACATTATGTTTTTTAGCTTAACGTGATCCGAGTAGTTTGCTACTCATTGTACTTTAACTATCCCTCGCGTTTAGACGGGATGCTATGTTTGTATGTATACTATAAAAAATCTGATATAAAAAATTACGGAGATGTGCATTTTTTTATAGAATAATCGTGACAAGCGGGCACACAATCCAACATCAGGTGGACTGTGTGCCCGCTTGTCACGCGTGGATAATTCCGCCCGTAGCCGTCTACAAAATCTACATTTATCCCCGAATAAAAATGCAGATGCATTGTCACACTTGATGACTAAGATGTTATGCCTCGTTTCTATTAAATACAGCGTCTACGGTTCTCTACACTCGCAATACAAAACACAGCAGCATTAAGGTGCTGTTTTACGCTGTCATTCTGTGAGAGCTTGGTCCTTCCGCATTTGAGCCGACCTATTCGTGCTATAAATATTACTGCAGAATGACTTTATCATTTCATATTACAGTGTTGAGTTATTTAGTTTGCGCACGTGACATATCAACTGAGCGAATTAACAACTTTGCTGAGTTGTCGATTAAATAACTGTAATTACAATGAAGGAGGTGAATGATCCCATAAATGAAGTAATAAACTTTCTTAATTAAGGTACATTTGCTATGTTGTACAGGCGTGATATCATGAGTTAAAATAAAATTATACTATAAGCAGGAAAATTAATTAAACAGTATTTAACGATTTCTTAAATTTACGAGAACACTTAACATTGAATAATACTATATTTACGGATTTCATCGTGTTTAATCAATTACTTTTACTTATTTTTTTTAATTCCCGACGTTTTGGGTGCTTTACAGCAAGAAAATGGGACTGAGATGTTTGACGTCCCAATTTTATAGTTAGTCCGGCTACCTTTAGTTTATGAATATTAATTATTTGGTCAATTCTACGCAAAACGAGCTTATAATATCTTGAAGTCTTGTTCCCTTGGATCCCACACAGATGCCAGCACCCATCCATCTTCTCTATTGAAATTAGGATGTTTATTTTTATTTTCAATAGCCTTGCGTATCAGCCTTGGTAAGAATCGGAGTTCTTTTGCGAGGATTTGTGGTTTATAAAATCTAATGTAATGATGAGGACGATCTTGAACATGTTCGCAGACTGCAGACTTCCAGGAGCATCGGTGCTTCATGTCAGCTATATGTTCCTTTACGCGGGTTTTTATAGATCTTTTTGATTGACATATGTAAGAGAGACCACATTCACAATCTAAAATCACGCTTTAGTTTCAATAACTACACACCGATAAAGAAGGTTTATAAATATATGTAAATATATAAACACTCACGCTTGTCACCCACAGAGGTAGGCAGAGACTACGGACTTCCATTTGGCACAATCCTGACATACATCTTTCGCCTCCTTTACATCCATATATCTACGCATACATGCTCGTCGGTTAAGGTTACTTCTAACGTGGCCCTTTTTCAAAATATCGCCAATTTGGTCGATAATATTTTTTCTAGGGCATCCCTTCCCGACTCTGCCATTCACGACTGCCATATAAATTTGCTTTGTCACTCTTTCCTCATTCGTTCTTTCTACATGACCAAACCACTGAAGCATTCCTTTCTTAATCCTGGTCACAACATCATCTTGCATACCACATTTATCTCTTATCACGCAATTTCTCATCCTTTCATTCAGATTCAACCCTAGCATACTCCTTAAAGACCGCATTTCTACAGCATTTATTCTACTTTTGTGCTTCTTCTGCCACACCAGCTTTCACTACCATACATTAAAGTAGGGACTAACACAGCATTATGAATTACCATACGTGCCTTATTTGACACATTCTGATTCTTCATAATAGAGTGTAGTGCCTCGTTCACTCTATTCCCTGCATTTACTCGTCGTTCTATATACTTATCATACCTACCATCTTTGTTAAATACACATCCCAAATACACAAACTCATCCACTTGCTCAATTAACTCTTCTTCTATTCTTATTTCACATACCGTTTTTTTTCTTCTCTTTCAAAAACCATCACTTTCGTCTTACTTACGTTCACTTTCACTCCCCTTTCTTTTAATGCCCAGTTCATTAATGTAACCATCATTTGCAACTCAGCCGCCGATGACGCAAATATGACTTGGTAATCGGCATACAAAAGGCGTAAAGTATGTTTAATTAATAATAGCGGCATAAAGTAGGTTTAATTATTGATATGAAGTTCAGCATTCCAAATTCCAGAGCCAAAACCCAGTAGTTGACAATAAAGAAATTTGACTTATTGTCAATTGCTGCGAACTACTATCAGCTAGCTAGCTCAATCTTGATGGTTCGTCCTGTCCTGTCTCATAAGAGGTATGTTAAATACTTCAATTATTTAAAAGTTAATATCATTTCTATCGTATTTGAAGCACTAAGAGTTGTGATATTCGATGTTTGGCCACTCGTGAACACGTGTTGTACGTCACAATCTGTGCATGTATATACGTAGACCGCCTTATATGTGCCTACGTCGTAGACCATGTACATCGTAGATGGCCTACATCTGAAATCATTTCACATCGTAGGTGTTATAGCATCTGTAGAAAATCTAAAATAAAAACAGCACTACAATATTTAAGTGTGTCAATATTTTACCTTACACAACATCAAAGGCGTGTTCTAGTTTACACGTGGACATAAACCTCTTCAAGAAAGATCCTGTCGGTATGCAATGATTTTAAGAATGGCAATTTGCTTTTGTTCACAAAATATATCAAAGAACAATATTATTTTGAAATATTTATTAATTGCACCACGTCGTGGCGGTGTAAAAATATTGCACACCGTCCCAACGGTCGTTTTATACGTGGTAGAGCCGTGCTGCAGCTACATTAGTAGTATAGTTGTAGCGCGAATGGGTCGACACGACTGGGGAAGGACCACCCTCTCACAGAATACCAGCGTAAAATGGTAGCCTAATGCTGCTGTGTTTCGCATAGTGAGTGTAGAGAACCGGAGACCCGTTTTCTGGAAACGAGGCATTCCATTTTAGTCCTCACGGGTGATATCTATGGGCCACAGCAACCACTTACTATATTACTAGGTGGACTGTGCGCTCGTTTGTCACCCGATTCTTTAAAAAAAAGAGACGATAGAGAGAAATGAAACAGAAGATGGGCAGCAGCTTCTTCCAGCCAACTACCTAAAATAAAAAAGTAATGCGCTTACCACCTCGCTTGCCTTTATAACTTAATCTATTGGGGAGAGGCCTATGTACAGCTTGTACTTTTAGTAGGTTTTTTTGTAATAATGTTGATGGTGAAGAATGGCTGCGAAGTCAATCGTCGTCCATGCGTTGTTAGACGATGAATATTATATCAATACAAATTCTGTTTTTTCTATATTATAGTAAGAATGTGTGAATGTGGCAATCCATAGGGGAGACCTATGGTCAGCAGTAGACTTATAAAGCTGTAATAGTGGGGTAATTTTCATTTAAAGACCCCGGCAATATCCTTAGTTTTTTGGAGTATATTTTTAACCGCTTACAATTTAATTTAATTTGCCCTGCCGATTCGAATAATATCAATCACGCTGTGTACAATGCCAGCTTCAAAATAAAAATATTTGTCTCATATATTTTGTATTCATTACCGTTGTTGATTGTTATGCTCATACAAAATAGCGTTAAATAATTTTTAACTATCATAAGGTATTTAAGTAATACATGTACGCAGGTGCTAATTGCTTTAATTACCCCCTCTACTTTACCATGGGACAAGAGGAGGACGGCTGATCTGTACTCCTTTACTTTCCATATTCCACGCATCTTAACCAAAAGATTTGCTCTGTCTTTCACAATGTGTACTGCAAAGGAGTGAAATAATTTGCCGACGTCTGTCTTTGCATCCGATTACAGTCTGGGCGTCTTCAAGGCAAGAGTGAATACGATTTTGTTACGCTTAGACAGTGTGGTTTACCATCTAATGCGTCATCACCACGTACCACCAGTTGGGATTGTATAAAACACTGGCTTATCAATAGTAGAATAACCATATGTGACTTTCACACGCTGTAGAAGTAAAACTTTCAGAAATACACTGTATACTGTATTTTATCTCATTTTCTCGCAGGCTAAATCCTGTACACTTATATGTTTGTCTTTTTTAGTTTAGCTTTTTCCTTTCATTGAATTTCGAATCACAATGATGCTAAAGTAGTTTTCGCTTCAAAAAATGTATATTTTATACAATTTTTTATAGGATCTCTAATTCAACGCAAATCGGAACTTATCACAGATGTCAGAATAGACATGAAGCGATATCACTCATTATGTTGAAATTAATTTTTAATAAGAAGTAAACAGCGGTTTAAATACCTAAAAATAATAAAATATTGTGTTCAAAATGTACCACGTAATAGTTTCTGAAGTTGGTACTACTTCATAGTCTTATTTTCATTCTTTTAAGTACATTAACAAATATCACAAGCTCAAATATTAAGTGACGGATTGGCAAGCTGAAGTAGTAATTGGCCGGTCATATAGCTCGGGGTACTAACAATCGATGGGGAAAAAAGGTTCTCGTGTGGCAGCCGTGTACCGATAAATGAAAAGCCGTCCCCTTACTAGATGAAGTGTTGACCTGGTAAGACATACTTCCTGTATGTCTTACCATGTGATCGATCGGTGCAGGTGGCCCGGAACCGTGCTTTGTGATATTCCTTGGGGGAGTGAGTGGTATCTATGTTCAGAAGTAGACTTGTGAAGGACTGTAACGATGATGATGATGAAGGTAAAAACTGGAATCTCGTCTAAATAGTTACTCTAAGAACTTCAGATCCTATTTTATACCACCAAAAGTGATGGATAATATTCGTATGAAAATAAAAGGGATCACCTCTAAGGTATATCTATGTATTAAACGAAAATGTGAAACATAGAATTCAGGTGAATGACCAAAAAAAAGGAAGAAAAGAACGTACGGTCGAATTGAAACTTCCTCTTTTTCTTTAATATGGGCTAAAAATGGTAAGAAATGGAATTGCATAAAAATAATTTGGTTTCTAAAGTTTTATTTTCAAAATAACAAAGTACAAAAACATCTCAAACAAAAGGTAAATGAAAATCTCTTTCCCTGAACAAATCTAATCAAGGGCACAAGTGTACAGTAAAAAGCAACCTAGTCCACTCAACAACTCTCAACGCTTCTTTAATTGACAATGGCTGACAACAAAAATGGGTAAGTAACGAGGTTCTGTCAGTCAAGTTTAATGAAATGGTGGACGTAAATCACTTTACTAATCATTTTCATAGGCAAGGGTCAAAAACCTCACACGGTTATAGCAAGTAGATGATTAGCTCCACCCACACCTACTCTCCATTAAGAATACAATTTTTTTGTAGGTGGTGTAAGGGTAATAAGTACTCGAAGATGCTGTGATTCATAGACATATGCGTTCTTAATCTTTAATCTTTAATTAAAAATCGAAATGCAGGTGCGTTGTCACCCCTAAGTACTAAGATTCCTCTGCTCCATTGAACATATTGGCTCTACAACGTATAAATTTTTCACCTTAGACGTAATATTTTGCGTTATCACCCCTAAATTGACGAGAAGATGAAATGCCACATTGCCAGTACAACGTTTTTCCTGTTTTAAGTATATTACTTATACAATATACGAAAATATAGTTAGTGCTGTAATGATTTTTTATATTTACGTGAACACTGCACATTGATTAAAACTACTTTTAGGGATTTTATTGAGTTTAATTAAAATTATTTTTAATTCCCAACATTTCGGGTGCTTTCATATAAGTTAATGAATGTGCTCTAGATTGATTACGATCACGGTGACTGGCCTTAACGGAAACTAGTCAACTGCGCAGTACAGGATTATAGTGCACATGTCTATGCGCAAACATAGGAACACTCTATTCCCTCACTCTCATAATTTGATTGGCACTCGATAAGATCGGATAGAGATCAAGCCCAAGAACAAACGCAGAGCGGCTTTACGTACTTTACAAGAAGTGAAATACCGCCAATATCTGACTCAGGGCTGATACTGAGAATTTATTTGCTTATGCTGTAAAAATATAAGAGATCTCATTAGGGTGGAGACAGCTAGATTAGTTTATTTCAAATATTTCCGTAGCATATTGCTATAGGAAAATGCGGCTGATTTAGGAACTATTTTTGTTTTGCAGAAGAGGGCCATTAGAGCTATTTACAACATTGAGATCGACTAAATTAGAGTTACGCTTTTAATAGCGTAAGGCGACAAACGAGCATACAGTCTACCATCGGGGTAAGTAGGTGATGTGGCCCATTGACAATCAATTAAGAATCAAAATGCAGATGAGTTTTTACGCCTGAGGACTAAGACAAAGAAGAAGAAAAGAGCTTACTCCTTTCTAAAGGGCCGGCAACGCACCTACAATTCCCCTGGTGTTGCGGTTGATCATGGGCGGCGGTAGTCACTTAACATCAGGTGAGCCGCATCGCCGCTCGTTTGCCCCCTCATCTATAAAAAAAGACGAAATGCCTCCTTTCCAGAGAAATAGTCTCCTGTTGTCTAAACGTGTAAAAGCATGTACTGTTTTATAATTGTGCGTCTACTTAGTTTCTAGAAGATTTAACTACCTTGTATTTAAGTATATTGGACCCCATAACCATACTTTCGTTTTTTACGTGGTAGAGCCATGCTGCAATTATATTAGTAGTATAGTTGTAGCACGAATGGGTCGGCTCGACCGGGGAAGGACCACGCTCTCACAGAATACCAGCGTGAAATAGTAGCTTAATGCTGCTGTATTTCGTATGGTGAGTGTAGAGAACCGGAGACCCTTTTTACTGGAAACGAGGCATTCCATCTTAGTCCTCACGGGTGACAACGCATCTGCATTTTGATTCATAATCGAGGATAGATGTAGATGTCTATGGGCCACAGCAACCACTTACCATCAGGTGGACTGTGTGCTCGTTTGTCACCCTATCCTATAAAAAAATACCCAACGGCTACATCTGGGATCAGAATCTAATTCTAGTCTGAGCTAACATTTTGCAAGAATATAAGTTAAATTTCTCATGATACACCAAATCATATTATATTCATATGAGCCGAGTTACCCACGATGTTAAGCGCTCGCCATGTGAGAGAAACGCGGCTTTGATCCCCACCGGGACCAAAGAAATTGTTAATGGGAATGACTAACTCAAAAATAAGAGGAAGCTTGTGACCAGCAGTGCGACGTATGTATATATAGGCTGTAACGCAGTAACATAACAAACATGATGTAACATAAATAAACCTGTGGAATTTAACAACGTAATTTGCATACACTTTCATTTAATAACCCTTTCATATAATTTATAGAATCAGGCGTTGCTTTGCGGAAATCGATTATATTAATTAGCTAAGCTAATTCGGGTATTAAAAAATATATAACGTGTCTTACTTAGTTAAAAGAGCACCTCCGGTCCTCCCTCAATTGCGTGTACTCACAACCAGTCGTGTGTTATTTTGCTCTCACATTGGTGGTCAGATCTCCGGTCAACACTACAATTTGGTGACGAGAACGTAATTCACGTTTATAAATAATAGTGTTTGTGCTACACATGATGTCGCTCGGTAAAATAGAAAACTTTAAATTGAGTTCCGGTAACGGGTCGTTATATATCGAACGACTCGAACAATACTTCATCATTAACGGTGTTAAAGATGAAACGAAGGTTCCGACATTAATAACAGTAATGGGAGGTCCAACATACGAGTTATCAGTGAATTCATGCACTCCATCAAAGCCGTCTTCGTTGACCTTTAAATAAATAATCAAAGTCATGAGCAACCATTTGCATCCGAAGCCAAGTATTCTCGCGGAAAGATATAAATTTAGGCAACGAAAGCAAAATGAAGATGAAAACATATCGGAGTATGTAGCGAAGTTAAAAAAGTGACTAAATTTTGCGATTTCAAAAGTACAATTAATGAAAATTTACGGGATCAGCTGGTGGTGTGCGGGCTACGGGCGGATAGCATTAGACAGAGGCTGTTTGCCGAAGAGTGCTTACATTTCGAGGGAGTCTTAAAATTGGCACAGTCGAAATGGCAGTAAGAGACGCGGCGATCGTAGATGGAAGAGGTCAAATTAACGAGTCCGTTTATAAAATTACTACGCGTAATAATGAGGGACGATCGTTTGGTGGCTGAAGGGAGATGAGTCAAAGGTGGCAAGACGTCAGGTCAAGGTCAAACGTGCCGGAGGATGGAGGCAGTTAGTCGCGCGGACGCGGCCACGTGGCGGCAAGCGCCTTCACCCCGGTGAAGGTGTCCGGGTAGCAGTACGCGGCATGCGGTAAACCGTACGAGGTTTCGCGATGCAAATTTTAGGTTTATGTGTGCAGAATTTGCAATAAGCTTCATTCGTCCTCACTTAAAGAAGGTCTGTCCGCAAAGCAGATTCTCAGAACATAACTATGTCCAACAAATTGAGTTGGCGGAAAGGGCAGAAGACAGCGATGAAAATGAAGAGGTACAATTAATTAATAATATTTGTAACAATACATATTACAATTTATAATATTTCAAACCATATTTGTTAAATATATTAATTAATGACATTGTTTTACAAATGGAGATTGACACAGGTCACTCGGTTTCATGTATTAGTGAAGATTGTTACAGAAAAGAATTTTCGAATTGTATATTAAGACCTAGTAATTTAGTTTTTAGATACTACACCGAGGAGAGGGTGAGAGTCCTGGGAAAATGTGGGCGAACATTTTTAATCTGAAGACATTGGTTAGAAAAGTTAAAAATTGTGGACAATAGTTGGTTAAACAATAGCAAAATAAATGTAAATTGTAAAAAATTGAGGAATGTACATTCAATTTGGAGTCTTTCAGTTCCAGATATTGTGATGTGTTTGCGGAGGCGCTAGGGGGATTCACCGGCGCACCGGTCAGTCTTCGACTTCGAGCCGACGCGCGGCATGTGTTCCTGTGCGCGCGCGCTCTCGCGTTCGCGATGAGGCAACCGGTTAAGCGCGCTTTAGAAAGTATGCAGCGAGAAGGTATTATTTCACCGGTCGATACTTCGTAATGGGCTACACTGATTGTACCGGTAGTTAAGGCTGACGGTACGATTCGGATTGCGGAGATTTTAAGCTCACACTTAATAAATATTCAGAAGTCGATAGACACCCTGTTGCTCAAATTTATGATTTATTAGTTAGGCTAAGCGGAGAGAATAAATTTACTTAAGCCAAGCTTACGCGCAGTTGGTACTGAGTGAGGAATCAAGAAAATATACCACTATTAATACGCATACGGGTTTATTTTATTTCAATCTTTTGATGATATGGATTATCGTCGTCTCCGAGTATTTTTCAAAGTATACTTGAAAATATGTTTGCCGACTTGCCGAAAGTAGGGTGTACGAGCATGTAATGCAACGTACAATTACAATTGTTAAGTCATCATTTCACAACTTGAACTCTTTTACATATTTCTGCGACACATGTATTTTAAAATCAGTTCGCCGATAGCCATCAAGAGCGCTACGCGTACTCATTATCATTAGTTCTAGCCTTTTAATTTGTATACTTATCCACAATATATTTTATCAAACCTATCAAGCGTTATCAGTTTATCATCCCCTTAGTGTCGGTACTACCCCGAACATAGGGGTTTTACCTAGATGACGTGATTATAACCGGAAAGGATGGTAAATCACATATTAGGACGCTTCAAGCCGTTTTTGAGCGGTTACAAAATTGTGGATTATGCAAAAAAAAGAAAAATATAATTTTTTACATGCAACAGCGGGGGTAGAGTTAGAGCATTTTCAGTCTGGGACCCAGTATGAGTTCGTGAGCATTCGAACCCAGGCAGATGGACGGAAGGTGGGGTTAAAGAAATGATAGGTTCACAACATTACATGATTATTACGGAAACGGGTTTAAAAAAGAAACATAGATCATTTTCGGTTAATAGAGCGTAATCCGGTAAACAATGTCGTGAAGCGACAATAAAAAAACTAAAGAACCTAACTTAACTACAACGAAAACAACCAAAATAAAATAAATTATTTAAAAATTTGAAAATTTTTACAGTTTCTTTTATAAAAAAAGGTATGAAGATGATGATGGGATGTAATGAAAATAGTGATTTACAATATTATTAAAAAAAAATAAAGATAAAGATACCGCAACGAAGTATGCACAGGCTATGCCTATGATAGGTGCACAGCTCCTGCTCTAGGTACACGCAGAACCTGGAGAAAGCACACGCAGCGTCTGGAGAAGGTACACGCAGCGCTTGGAGTAGACACACACAGTGTCTTGAGCAGGTACGCAGCGTCTGGAGTAGGTCCACGAAACGTCTGGAGTAGGCACGCAGCGTTTGAAGTAGGTACACGCGGCGCTTGAAATAGGCAAACACAACTTCCGGAGTAGACACACACAGCGTCCGGAATAGACACGCAGCGTCTGGAGTAGGTCCACGCAACGTCTGGAGTAGGCACGCAGCGTTTGAAGTAGGTACACGCGGCGCTTGAAGTAGGCAAACACAGCGCACTAGTAGGCGGAGGCGTAGGCGTGGCTAGGCGACGACTTAAGGAGCGGGCAGAGGCTTGCAGGATCCCGAGGCAGTGCGGAAAAGGCCTTTAGGAGATGCTTCAAGTATCAAAGCTCAAGTCAGACTCCGCCATCCGCCGATTGTTCGGCTTATTTTGCCTTTTTGACGGATCTGGCATAAGAACGGAAAATTATTCTCCTTAAATTTGAAATTATTTAAATTAAAAGCAAATTCTTGTAAATGGCCAAGAAGAAAGGAGTATTTTGAAGTAAAAACATCAGGCCGGTAACGATATTTGAATAAAAATTGCCATGACAACCTGATAAACAACGATGTCAAAACATGTCAAATTTTGGTTTTAGGCTCGTAATACAGAAACGGCAAGATTTAAGTGAAAAATGAGATATTATTTATATAGGAAAAAAAAGTAGCGCAACAGCGCGCACGAAACCCGAAATTGCAGAGTTACGGAGAACTAAATAAAAGACCGATAAAGGTAGACTCCATTGACACCGATTTAAAAAGTGCTGATAGCATGAAAAATACGAAGTGAAAATGATTTGTTATTGTGTTCTTATGAATTAAAAATATTACAGGATCCTATAGAAATAAAGGTGATGCAAAATATCAAGTTTTGAGGCGAATGCAGAACATCAAAAACAGAATGGAAAAATAAATTTAAAATAGTGTAAAATGATATGTAAGTATGTATAAGCATAACACTACATTTTCCCCCCGACCCTGGAAAATTTTTGACTCAGCAAAAATTTTGACATGTACATTCTAAAATAAACCATGAAAACACAGCTTTGCAGAAACAGACATCACCAGGCAAAATCAGATATACTATCTCTTACATTCATCATCTGCATTCAGGTAAGGGTGGAGTTCACATTCAATGACTACCACTCTAAAAGTGTGTTTTCGAAAGGACATTCAGGCTTATTTAAGGAGTTGTCATCCGCTCCTGCGTGGGAAAAAAAAACATTTCGAAAGGACGTTCAGGCTTATTTAAGTAGTTGTCATCCGCTCCTGAGTGAAGAAAAAGTTAAAGAAATTAATCTTAAGCAAGCTTTAGTCGCTATGACTTAAGTAAAGATTAAGAACGGCCAGAGCGGTAGGGCTCAAGGCCAGAGATCAGCAACATCACTAACGAGATGTGTTTGAAATTGATATTTATACATATATACAAACTTATATACAAATATACAAACATATATACAAATGTAGTGTCATGCAAAACAGTATTAGCTGGTTCCTCACATCTAATCTTCACTTCGTATTCGAGTTCGGCCTTGTTACGAAATTTGTACTTAATAACCCTTTTCATTGTTATAATTAAGTGTAAAGTTAAGTTTAAGAAATAAAAATTTAATTAAAAAATTGTACCTCTTTAAGTTATCTAGAATAAAAATATTAAAGTGATGATTGTAAGTGAAGTGTTATATGTAGGTCTAAATGTAATCCAGATAAGTTGAAAAACTAGATGAAGTTTTGTTTTAGAATTTGGAAGATTGTACCTCTTTAAGTTATCTAGAATAAAAATATTAAAGTGATGAATGTAAGTGAAGTGTTATATGTAGGTCTAAATATAATCCAGATAAGTTGAAAAACTAGATGTAGTTTTGTTTTAGAATTTGGAAGATTGTACCTCTTTAAGTTATCGAGAATAAACATATTAAAGTGATGAATGTAAGTGAAGTGTTATATGTAGGCCTAAATATAATCCAGATAAGTTGAAAAACTAGATGAAGTTTTGTTTTAGAATTTGGAAGATTGTACCTCTTTAAGTTATCGAGAATAAACATATTAAAGTGATGAATGTAGGTGAAGTGTTATATGTAGGTCTAAATAAAATCCAAATAAGTTGAAAAACTAGATGAAGTTTTGTTTTAGAATTTGGAAGATTGTACCTCTTTATCTAGAATAAAAATATTAAAGTGATGAATGTAAGTGAAGTGTTATAAGTAGGTCTAAATATAATCCAAATAAGTTGAAAAACTAGATGAAGTTTTGTTTTAGAATTTGGAAGGTTGTACCTCTTTAAGTTATCTAGAGTAAACATATTAAAGTGATGAATGTAAGTGAAGTGTTGTATGCAGGCCTAAATATAATCCAAATAAGTTGAAAAACTAGACGAAGTTTTGTTTTAGAATTTGGAAGATATGATAAGGATGAGTAAATAAAGAGTTAAGAACGAAAGAGAAAGCAATTCAATCAAAAGGAAATGGATAAGGCGTAGCTAAGGTGAAGAAAAGAAGAACTTTACGTCGGGCGCCAAATTGTCGTGAAGCGACAATAAAAAGACTAAAGAACCTAACTTAACTACAACGAAAACAACCAAAATAAAATAAATTATTTAAAAATTTGAAAATTTTTACAGTTTCTTTTATAAAAAAAAGGTATGAAGGTGATGATGGGATGTAATGAAAATAGTGATTTACAATATTATTAAAAAAAAATAAAGATAAAGATACTGCAACGAAGTATGCACAGGCTATGCCTATGATAGGTGCACAGCTCCTGCTCTAGGTACACGCAGAACCTGGAGAAAGCACACGCAGCGTCTGGAGAAGGTACACGCAGCGCTTGGAGTAGACACACACAGTGTCTTGAGCAGGTACGCAGCGTCTGGAGTAGGTCCACGAAACGTCTGGAGTAGGCACGCAGCGTTTGAAGTAGGTACACGCGGCGCTTGAAATAGGCAAACACAACTTCCGGAGTAGACACACACAGCGTCCGGAATAGACACGCAGCGTCTGGAGTAGGTCCACGCAACGTCTGGAGTAGGCACGCAGCGTTTGAAGTAGGTACACGCGGCGCTTGAAGTAGGCAAACACAGCGCACTAGTAGGCGGAGGCGTAGGCGTGGCTAGGCGACGACTTAAGGAGCGGGCAGAGGCTTGCAGGATACCGAGGCAGTGCGGAAAAGGCCTTTAGGAGATGCTTCAAGTATCAAAGCTCAAGTCAGACTCCGCCATCCACCGATTGTTCGGCTTATTTTGCCTTTTTGACGGATCTGGCATAAGAACGGAAAATTATTCTCCTTAAATTTGAAATTATTTAAATTAAAAGCAAATTCTTGTAAATGGCCAAGAAGAAAGGAGTATTTTGAAGTAAAAACATCAGGCCGGTAACGATATTTGAATAAAAATTGCCATGACAACCTGATAAACAACGATGTCAAAACATGTCAAATTTTGGTTTTAGGCTCGTAATACAGAAACGGCAAGATTTAAGTGAAAAATGAGATATTATTTATATAGGAAAAAAAAGTAGCGCAACAGCGCGCACGAAACCCGAAATTGCAGAGTTACGGAGAACTAAATAAAAGACCGATAAAGGTAGACTCCATTGACACCGATTTAAAAAGTGCTGATAGCATGAAAAATACGAAGTGAAAATGATTTGTTATTGTGTTCTTATGAATTAAAAATATTACAGGATCCTATAGAAATAAAGGTGATGCAAAATATCAAGTTTTGAGGCGAATGCAGAACATCAAAAACAGAATGGAAAAATAAATTTAAAATAGTGTAAAATGATATGTAAGTATGTATAAGCATAACACTACAACAACTTGGTGTGTCCCCGTTCAGGTACAGAGACGACTGCGCGGGAACACAGCGTCGCGCTAGACTCGGGCGGCGTATCCCAGTCACCGGTAAGCAGTTACGGTCGAGCTATTATGCCAGTAGTGCGATATGGTTTAAAAAATAGATTCGTTGTAAGGAGTGTGAGGTGTAACTTAATTGTATTCATTTTATTTTGTATTATCTTATTCTGGATTAAGCCGCTAAGCTGAACAAACGTGTGTTATTCTGCTCCCTAATATATATATATACACACATATATATATATATATATATATATATATATATATGGTGGTCGGATCCCTGGTCCACATTACAACATTCAACGTCATAATTTAGTGAAATTTGGAGCGCTTTGCATTTGAAATTAGCGATTAGTTCCAAGGATGGCCTGCAGGGTGAACTAATTTTTTATTTTAAAGCCTTAACATTTTGGTTCTTATGACAATTTATTATGCTCTCACCAACAAAAGTTAAGTAAGTCTACCTTTATTTCTATAAAATAACCTTCGCTTTCGTAAAAAAATTCTAATTACACTGTACAAATATTATAATAAAACGCACTGCCGAAGACGTCAGTTGAGGCAAAGATTTAGAAAGAACATAAAAGTTTACCCATTCAGCTGCTTTAACCAACAATACTAACTTGGTTTTAAAGCAACATTAACATTTATAAACTCAAGAGTAAAGGTAAATTAAATTACAGTAAAGTACAGTTCACTTATTTAAGGATACGTATAATATGCTCAGTTTAGTCTCACGTTGGCTTTTATATCAGACAAGAAGTTTCCTTACAATGTTTTTCTTGAACGGCGAGCACGTGATAACGTAGCTCATAAAACTGCTAGTAACAAATTTGTTGGTATCGATGGGGATCCCTACCTACCTAGGTTACTCGATGCTGTGACACTTACAACGAGTGCTTAGCCTCTGAGCCCTCAAAAATTAAACGAGACTAAAACTCTTATGTAACTTGAATAATAAAATCAAGCAAATGTTACCACTTCATAGAGAGGCAAATTAAAAATTATATTATTATGTTACTATTTATCTATGGTGGCGAACATACTTAAAGTGATTTCCCAAGAGAGATAATAAGGTTAATAGTTAATCATAATTATACCAACTAGATCCTAATAGTTGAATAGTTTACTTCGTCGTTTGTAATGATTGCAGGTAACAAATAAGTGGAGTGAACAGCATTGCTTGCCAACATTTTTTTCGCCTTCAGTACAACGTGTGTCTTCGAGGAAACCGTGAATAGACTTTTGTTATGCAAAGGTAGTGTGATTTACCTGGAGTTGCAGAGCCACTAACGTACCGTAACACTAATGTAAAGCTTACTTTTTGGAATACTAATTTTGCACAGTAGGTATGTATCATCAGAGAGAGATTTTAAATTTTAAATTAGGTCACAGAATTTAAGAGACAAACGTTCACCAATTTTTCAAAATAATTCAAAGCGAATAAACTCTTTTTAGTATTCCGTTATTGAGAACTTCATACATTTATATGCACATGTCTATATTAAGAACTAATATTTCGTCGTGCACGTATTTTATGTTTACCCAAAGAGCAATGCAATGTGTCTCCCATGTTCCAACGAATAATGGAACATACGCCTGTGCAAATATTTGTACATTATTTCTATATTATTGAACACACTTTAGTCCCGAATATCAGTATAAGGATTTAAGTTTTCACAACCTGTAAGGGTCTTTTGGTTGCATTTTGTGAAGAAACATGTGAAAACGGGAGAGATAAGAAAGGCAGGGGGAGGGAAGAACTTTTTAACTTAGACTACGAGTTACAAAAAGCATACTGTTCATCTGACAGTAAGTAGATTCCATCCACATTTATCTTTTATTAAGAATTAAAATGCTGATGCACAGTACGAAACACATCTGCATTAATCTACCATTTTACACCGATATTCTGTAAGAGTGTCATCTTTCCACGGTCGAGCCGACCCATTTATGTTACAACCTTATTATAGCTGTAGCGTGGCTCTACCACGTATGTTACGATAATGAAAATGGTTTCGTAACATGCTCACATAAGAGCATCAGGAACCTGTTATGTTAGTGGCTAAATAGATAAATAAATCGCGTGCCACTGCCTTCGTGGAATAATAAGGAATACCACCAAGCGAAGTTTGATGCGGACAAAACGTAAATAATTATAGTTTTATTGATAAATAATATTATTATTTATTATTTCATAACTTGTAATTGTAATTATGTATGTGCAAACCCAGTAATGATTGTGTAAGAATATCTGCTACATTATATCTTCCCGTGGGTTTATTCTCTATGGTGATAGAGGGAAGCTAAAACAGAAGATGTGTACCAGAATATTCTTGACAACAACTAAAAATAATAAAGAGCAGCATCTATATCCAACGGTAAAGTTTTATTAAATGTAATGGAATATGCTTGTATGGGTGATTTTTACCTGAAATAGAATAAATATAATAAGCCGTGTAGTGGCGTTGCCGTGTAGTGGCGGTTGAGAATATCCACTACCGCGTATCTTGCCGTGGGTGTCGTAAGAGGCGACAGAGGGAGACAGGCAGGAGATGGGCAGCAGCATCTTCCTGATAACAACTATATATAATAAAAAACTGCGGTTGCCAACCCGCTCGCCAAGCGTGGCAACTATGGAAAATATCCCCCCATGAGTAACGACGAAAACAGACGGCCCCCAGTCCCCGGCGGCCCCGCTATTCCTGGCTACGGTGGCGACCATGGTAACGGCGGGGCAGGGGGTGCTAGGAATTTCCGGTGGAGGTTCGGTTGCCACCTACGACGACTCGACCTGGCAACATATAACGCACGCACCCTGAGGACTGACGAGAAGATACTGGAGCTGGAAGAAGAGGTAGACAAGTTGCGCTGGCATATTATTGGATTATCCGAGGTCCGAAGAGAGGGGGAGGACACGGCAATCCTCGAGTCCGGCAACTTGTTTTATCACCGGGAGGGCGACCATCTGTCCCAAGGAGGTGTCGGATTTATCGTCCACAAGCAACAACGTTTTAAAGATTGGGAGTGTGTCGACGAGGGTAGCGTACCTGATACTCGGAATCACCAAACGGTATTCGCTGAAGGTCATACAGGTTTACGCACCAACCTCGGCACATCCCGATGAGGAGATGGAGAAAATGTATGAGGATATTTCCAGAGCCATGCATTCCTCCAAAAGCCACTACACGGTGTTGATGGGAGACTTCAACGCAAAACTAGGCACAAGAGAAAGCGGTGAGCTGAAGGTAGGGAAATTTGGAGTAGGGCAGCGGAACCGAAGGGGCCAGCAGCTGGCCGACTTTATGGAGAAAGAGGGACTCTTTATAATGAACTATTTCTTCTAGAAGCGGCCCCACAGGAAGTGGACCTGGTCGAGCCCCGACGGTTCAACAAAAAATGAGGTTGACTTTATTATGACGACCAGACGCGAACTGTTCAATGATGTCTCAGTGATCGCAAGGGTGAAAACTGGCAGCGAACACCGAATGGTTAGAGGCACACTGAACCTAAACGTTAAGTTGAAGAGGTCTCGTCTAAGGAAGTCAATGCTCCGTCCCCCTCGTGCTCTAATCCAGAATCCCGAAACCTTTCAGCTCGAGTTACGTTACCGCTTTCAGTGCCTAGAAGATTGCAATGCAGTGGACGATATGAATGACAAGCTCGTGGAAACAGTCCATGCGGTCGGAGCTAAGTTCTGCAAGACCCGCCGCAGAAGAACACAAAAACTCTCTGATCACACTCTTAATCTCATGGCTGTTAGACGGGAGATGAGGCTGCAATCGTCAACAGATTTGACAGCATACAGGCAACTGGACAGACAGATCTCCAAATGCATGCGGCGAGACTTACGCAACTTTAATACTTCTCGTATTAAAGAAGCTATCGAGCGGAACCAGGGCTCCAAAGTCTTTGCCAGAGATCTGTCTGCCAGAAAGAGCCAACTGTCAAAGCTGAAGACTGAGTGTGGCAACATCGTTTCCGGGACACCTGAGATTCTGAGTGAGATTGAGAGGTTCTACGGGCAGCTGTACACATCATCGTTGAAACCACACGCAAGTGTGAGTAACGATCCAAGAGCAAGTCTTATCCGACACTATTCCGATGATATCCCGGACGTCAGTCCGAGCGAGATTAGAATGGCTCTCCACAACCTTAAAAACGGAAAGGTCCCGGGCGAGGATGGAATTACAGCGGAGCTTCTGAAAGCGGGTGGAACACCCGTACTTGAAGTCCTTCAGAAGCTCTTAAATTCCATTCTCCATGGTGGCACTACTCCGGAGGCGTGGAGCAGAAGCGCAGTGGTCTTGTTCTTTAAGAAAGGCGACAACGCTCTCTTGAAGAACTACAGACTGATTTTCTTTCTGAGCCGCGTCTACATGCTATTTTCGAGAGTCATTACGAATCGTCTCGCACGCAGACTCGACGACTTCCAGCCTCCCGAACAAGCCGGTTTCCGAAAAGGCTTCAGTACTATAGACCACATACATACCCTGCGGCAGATTGTACAGAAGACCGAAGAGTACAATCTGCCACTTTGCCTGGCATATGTGGACTATGAGAAAGCCTTTGATTCCGTCGAAATTTGGGCGGTGCTACAGTCCCTTCAGCGGTGCCAAGTTGACTGTCGGTATATCGAGGTGCTGAAGTGTTTGTACAGTAGGGCTACGATGGCTATCCGAGTACAGAACCATTCGAAACCTATCCAACTGCAGAGAGGTGTAAGACAGGGTGATGTTATATCCCCGAAACTCTTCACCGCTGCGTTGGAAGACGTTTTCAAGCTACTGGACTGAAAAGGATACGGTATTAACATCAATGGCGAGTACATCCCTCACCTTCGATTTGCCGACGATATAGTCCTTATGGCAGAATCGCTGGAGGACCTTGGCACTATGCTCAATGACCTCAATGGTGTCTCCCAACGGATAGGTCTTAAGATGAACATGGACAAAACAAAGATCATGTTTAATGTCCATGTCACACCTATGCCGGTAGTTGTTGGGAGCACTATGCTCGAAGTTTTTGACGAGTACGTTTACCTGGGACAAATAGTCCGACTAGGTAACTCCAACTTCGACCGAGAGGTCAATCGACGAATTCAACTCGGCTGGGCAGCGTTCGGGAAATTACGACACATCTTCTCGTCAGGTATACCTCAATCTCTGAAAACTAAAGTGTATAACCAGTGCGTGTTGCCAGTGATGACTTACGGATCTGAGACGTAGTCCTTCACTGCTGGCCGTATGCGGACGCTCAAGCTCACTCAGCGTGCCATGGAGAGGGCTATGCTCGGAGTTTCTCTGCGTGATAGACTCAGAAATGAGGATATCCGCAGTAGAACCAGAGTGACCGACATAGCCCAACGGATTAGTAAGCTGAAGTGGCAATGGGCCGGCCATATAGCTCGAAGAACCGATAACCGATGGGGAAGAAGGATTCTCGAGTGGCAGCCTCGTACCGGTAGGCGTAGTGTAGGGCGACCCCCCACTAGATGGAGTGACGACCTGGTAAGACACGCAGGAAGTCGATGGATGCAGGTGGCTCAGGACCGTGCTTTGTGGCGTCACTTGGGGGAGGCCTATGTTCAGCAGTGGACTTGTGAAGGGCTGTAATGATGATGTAATGATGAAATAAAATAAGTAGGTACATGTAAGAGAAACACTTGAGCTTTCAGCTACATGAACGAATCAGCTAGACCGGGCCAGGATCACGCTTGTAGAGAAGGCATGAAATAGAATAATACTGTTGTATGTCGTATGGTAACCGACGGTAAACTGAGACCGTTTCTTCTGAATAAGGGTAACAACGCATGTGTACATACAGTTTGATTCTTGATCAGGGATAAAAGATGTGTGTGAGCTACAGCATCCACATGTCAACAGGTTATCTGCGTGGGTGTCATCCTTATTTCAATAAAAACTTATTTTATTTGTTATTTTTATATACACATTATCTTTACTTAATGTTGAATGTTACTTAATGTTGAACGTGTAACTAGCAGAGCAAACGCTTCCACAGACAATTCGTGTTGTTGGTTTTTACACTACAACCAACGAGCTTCTTCTATACTAGAATCGCAAATACGTTTTGGTATATTGCTGTAAATTAGCTATTAGTTACTAGATACTATAAAGATGAAATGATATATCTAATGTTAAAAGTAGAGTAGTTCTAAGTAATTCTTATAAAAAGTGTTTTTCTAAACCTAGTTGAGCGGTAGCTATAATATGGTTGTACCACAAATTGAACGGTTTGCTCGGTAAAAGACCACGCCCTCGTCAAATACCAGAGTAACATATCAGCTAAATGATGCTGTGTTTCGTATAGTGAATAAAGGAACTGAAGATCATTTTTACTGGAAACAAGGGACTTTATTTTAGACCCTCTATGAAAAGGGTTATTATAAATATTCAGGAATTTATGGATGATAATAACTTTTGGGAATGAAGTGATCGCTATCAAGCTGTTTTTAATTTGTTTTGTGTTGCTAATTATTTTGCAACATGTTAAAAGATTGTAACCTGTTCTTTTTCAAAAATAATATCCCACTTTCTTTTTTGTTTTTTGCTGGCCTTTTTTCATTAAATAAGAGTGACAAACGAGCACTCAGTCCAACTGATGGTAAGTGGATGTTGTAGCCCATAGAGATCTACATTTATCTTCGATTACGAATCAAAATGCAGATGCATTGTTTACCCTGAGGACTGAGATGGAATGCCTCGTTTCCAGTAAAATAGTTCTTCGGATCTTTATACTCACCATACGAAACACAGCAACATTACGCTGCTATTTTGCGCTGGTATTCTGTGAGAGCGTGGACTTTCCCGGTTCGAGCTGACCCTTTCGTGCTGGAACATAATATAGATGCAGTGTGTCTCAACCAGTGGTAAATTGAAGATGAGAGTGACTTTCAATAAGTAATATTTATAATTTACATTGAATAAAAAAGTTTCTATTACTATTTCAAACTGCAGTTTAATTCTTAATGTAGATTTCTATGGACCACACTTATGAGGTGAACTGTGTGATTGTTCACCTTTATTCTATAAAAGAACCCACTAGTTCAAAAATATTCTGTCCTAAGAAGAATCACGAAAAAAATAAGCAAGACTTTTTCTAAGTAACATGATACAGTTTTTTTAATTAATTATACTTAGTATAGATTACTCTTTTTTAATAAAACATAAAATAATATTTAATTACCGAAAAACTTATAAATTAAAAACGGCAGCTATATTGCTTTGAGCAATTCCTAGATGAAAAATTGGTCAATAATTTATGGCGTCTACTTTTGGACACGAAATAACGTGGAACATGAAGATGAATACAGGGTCATTTATCGTTTTTATGGAATATGCTTGACAAAAGAGTGACATAACAAAATCCAGCGTGAAATCATCCCTGAGGACTAAGATTAAATGCATTGTTTCCAGTAAAAGGATCTCCCGTTAGCTACACTCACTATACAAAACACAGCAGCATTGAGTTGTTTTTACTCTGATATTGCGTAAGATTTATACGTGGTAGAGCCACCCTGCAGCTTTATTAGAGTTGTAGCATGAATAGGTCAGCTTGACCGGCAATGAACCACGATTTTTCAGTTTAATTTTTTTCAAATTCCATATATAAACCTTAGTAGTGAATCAATGTAATATTAAATTGAATATGGGCAACAATGGTCATGGTCACGGGACTTTCATCCCTCGCATCAGGTAAGAGGCGAATATGGGATAAGTGAGAAATATTTTTAGGAAAAACTTTTTTACGTTGGAAATTAAAAAGTCAAAATTGAAAGCGATAGTATTTTTGGTCGTTTATTTCTTATTTACATTGGTTAGAAAAACACCTCTGTCATTGGCATAAACACCACGCAACCCAGCGGTATTACTTTTTAACTATGAAATATTACAATTATTTTTATGAATTATAATAGAACCAGCATGGTAGAGATTTCCTGAGTTATTCGATCGTCACTGGCGCTATTTCACTTTACATTAAAGTCAATTAATTATGATTACTTATAATTACGCGAATAATACACATTAATTAAAACTACTTTTACGGATTTTGTCGCGTTTAATTTTCTAGATTTTTAAATTCCCGACGTTTCGCTTGCTTTCCAGCATCCATGCTTCTCGCAGGATGATCCCAGCGTTGTTGCTGATTCTGTAGCTGATGTGGTGCTATAGCGAATGGAACTTTTTATTCCATCATCTGTAGGAGCGACCAAAAGAAGGCTGGGTTCTGCCTCCGGTAGGTACCGGAGGCAGAACCCAGCCTTATTTTAGTCGCTCCTGTAAAACTGCATTACGTCATAAGCAAAAGTGCTACCATGCCTGGGCTCGCGAATCGACGTCTCGGGATGCAAATACCAGCGCTCTTAAAACGAAGTATAATTATGCTTCCAGATCCTTCAAAAGTGTCAATATAAAGGCAAAGTCAGAGCACATCGGTAGAATTGGTGACAAATTAGTTCGTGTTTCTTTGGGAACACGTGCATTCTGGTCCAAGGGAACTTCTGCCGGCCATCTCTCCCATCTCTGCATAGGGAGGACGACTCACTGGCACATGCTGCAAAGGAGAAAGCCGATCTACTGGACTCTCTCTTTGCATCCAATTTGACTCTTGGTCACGGGGAAACACAGAGCCGACCATCCCGCAATGTGAGTGCTCCGTGCAGAATGTGCTGTTTACCTAATGCTCGGTGGATAGAGCACTTCTCTTCCAGGACATCAACAAGTCGAGTGAGCCTGATGGTGCCCCTCCTATTATGTATGCTCCAGAGTTGGTACCGGTCTTAACGCGTCTTTTCCCGTACTCGATTTCCATAGGCGTAGTCCCAAAATCATGGAACATAGCTTTCATGCACCCGATCCCTAAAAAGGTAACCGCTCTGAACCGTCCAACCATAGGCCTATCACATCACCTCCTTCTTATTAATTAATAATGGTATTAATTATTAACGGCTAGATCATGCGGCACCTTGAGGATCACCAGCTGTTTAGTGACCGCCAGTACGGTTTCCGTCGCGGTTGCTCGGCTGGTGATCTTCTGGGTTACCTAACTCATAAATTAACGGAAGCATTTCGAGGGGGAGGCATAGGCCGTAAGTTTGGACAAAGAGAAGGCCTTCGATGAGGTGTGGCACAAAGCGCTTCTTACGAAGCTTCCCAAGAAATTGTGCAATTGGATCAATTTTCTTGCTAATCTGAGCATCAAGGTCGTTGTAGATGGTGCAAGCTCCGATTACAAACCCATTCACGCTGGTGTTCTACAGGGCTGCGCGCTATCATCAACGCTGTTTCTTCTGCATATCAATGACATGTTGCAAACCGGTAACATTCATTGCTATGCAGACGACAGCACTGATGATGCCTTATACACCGGCCGTGCCAATATTTCTCGGGAAAATGTCGCCGAGTACCGGGACAAACTTGTGTCTGAAGTCGAGACTTTGTTGAAAAAAATCTCTGACTGGGGGCGACTAAATCTAGTCCAGTTTAATCCCCAGAAGACACAAGTTTGCGCGTTTACCACTAAAAAGAACCCCTTTATCGTATCTCTTCAGTTTCAAGGTACTCCCCTTGTTGCTTCAGCCAGTATCGGAATCCGAGAGAATGCCAAATTGGCCTCTTAAAAGCTTGGCGCGCTCTGCAGAGCGGGACAGTATTTCATGCCCGCTCACAGCCTGCACATTTACAAGACGTAGGTTCGTCTACATATGAAATGCTGTTCTCATATCTGGGCTGGGGTTTCCTAGTGCCAGCTCCTTTCGTTTGATCGCATCTAGCGCAGAGAAGTTCGAATTGTTGGCCACCGGACTCTTTCCGATCGCCTTGACTCACTGGAACTGCAAAGAGTTGTTTCATCTCTTTACGTATTGCATCTTATCTACCACGTGGAGTGCTCTGAGGAATTGTTCAGACTAATTCCAGCAACACAAGTTCACCATCGCACATCGCGACGAAACTCGCGATTACAGCCGGTATGGCTGCTATCTGGATGGCTGGCGGTCCACCACTGTGCAATTTAAAATTAGTTTTCTTCCTCGCACTACTTCCTTGTGGAATCAACTACCATTCATACATACAGACCTTCAAAAACATAGCCTTTCCTTTTTTAAAAAGCCCGCAACGCATCTGCAATTCCCCAGGTATTGCAGTTGAACATGGGCGGCGGTAATCAATTACCACAGTTGAGCCGTGTGCTCGTTAGCCCTCTTTAAAAAAAACCATGGTCACGACTGTGGAGACTGACAACCCAATATTAATAAAAGTGTTAATTCGAAGAACCTTCAGCTTTTTAATTATTATTTATGGTTCAATCTACAAAAATGACAAAGAAGAGCACACGCTATGGATTCATACTATATTGTCACTGAGATAGAAAAAAACCTACGTCTTACTGACAATGAAACCATGGTAAGGTTTGATTTTCAGTCTCTATTTACATGTCTACTTGTTAACGGCTGCATCTCAATTATAGATAGAAACTAGAGAAAAGTAACCTGCTAGCAGAATATGCAGTACTACTCAGACATTGCCTTACATCTGGCTATTATTGTGGAAGGAAGAGTTTTATAACCAATTATATGAGGTTGCTATGGTCTCATTTGTATCTGCCACTGTCGCCGATATATTCATGGAAGACTTTGAGAAGAATGCTTACCTTACAGCACCTATAAATCCAAGGTTCTACAAGCGGTACATAGACAATTTTTTCAAATTTTACCATCAGAAAAAGTAACTGCATTTTTAGAACATCTTAATTCCATAAACTTTTATATTCAATTTACTATGAAGTTAGAATAAAATAATTTCTTATCCTTCCTAGATGTGTTAGTCATCCGAAATCCTAACAAAACCATAAATTACACTGTGTATGGAAAACAACGATATTTAAACGGTGAATTTCACCATCATTCTTCACAGTAAGCTGCCCTGGGCAAGTTTTATTATTATGGGGTATCTATATAATTTTCTCACCTGGTTGGGTTCTATAAATATATAATTATAAATTAAAATGAAAAGATAAATGTATATAAATATCAATAAAATAAAATAAATACAAAAACTACATAAATAAATAAGATCCAACCAGATGGGAGCCCTCGGCAGGGGAGACCAAACGACCGAGGGTTAGGGGGAAAGGGAAAGAAACCGGCGGACGATGCGGGCGGTATCGAGGAGTTATTATTATTATTATTATATTATTATTATTATTATTTTTTGTATCTATATAATTTTCTCACCTGGTTGGGTTCTATAAATATATAATTATAAATTAAAATGAAAAGATAAATGTACATAAATATCAATAAAATAAAATAAATACAAAAACTACATAAATAAATAAGATCAAACCGGATGGGAGCCCTCGGCAGGGGAGACCAGACGGCCGAGGGTTAGGGGGAAAGGGAAAGAAACCGGCGGACGATGCGGGCGGTATCGAGGAGCACCGCCTTCTGCATTTGAGCCCGGAGCGGTCCGTCACGGAGTCCCAGTCGCCTCAGATGACCCGAGAGGCTGACTGAGATTAGCCCATTCGCAGAGACGACTACAGGAATAATTTCGGTCGACACACCACCCCACATGTCGGTCACCTCGTGAGCCAGGTCCAGATATTTTGTTTGTTTATCTGTTTCGGCTTTCACGAGGTTCTCGTCATACGGAATGGTAATGACGATCAAAAATATCCTTGACTGTGCCCGGTCCATCAGCACAATATCAGGCTTATTCGCAAGAATAGTCCTGTCTGTGATGATGGCCCGGTCCCAGTAGAGCCTGGCGCGGTCATTTTCGAGCACGGCTTCCGGCAAGTACTTGTAATACGGCAATTTCCGGTCCACGAGACCGTATTTCAGAGCGAGCTCCTGGTGTAGAATTCTGGCTACTAGGTTGTGCCTGTGCAAGTACTCAGAGTTAGAAAGCGCCGAACAACCGGAGATGACATGCCTAAGTGACTCCCCGGGATGGCGACAAGCTCGACAGACGTCGACAGTGCCATCCTTTAGGATGTATCTCCGATAGTTGTTGGTCTTAACAACCCGATTATTATTATTATTATTTCATATATTTGCATAAAACATGGACAGATAAGGATGGTACAATTCTTAAAGCACAACATGTTTGCTATGTGATTGTGATAGCATGCAAATTTACTTAAATAGCAAATATACAAATGAGATTTTCTAATCATAATACAAAACAATTAGACTAAAACATATAAAATCATAAATAAACAAAGATTATCAATTCATTAAAAAATATATATATCATTTTACATTTAACAAACAGGTCTCTGATGTCATAAAATTGATTTTCATTGAGATAAGTCAACAGTTTTTTTTAAATAAATTATTATTATTCGATTTGATTTCATTTGGTATTTTATTATAAATTCGAATACACATGGTTAAACTGCTTTTATTATATTTGATTGATCGCGGTACATCATTTAATACAAGTCTATTTGCATTTCTTTTTAGTCTTATATTCATATCATATGCCTTTGTAAACACAGATTATTATGTCTATGTACGAAATTACAAACTTAGTATATATACAGAGATCGTAGTGGCAATAAACCTAGGCTCCTAAATATTGGTTTGCAGGATTTATCCGGTGCGATTCCAGCAATAGCTCTAATGCATTTCTTTTGTGCAGTAAATAATCTCTGTTTATCTGTACCATTGCCCCATATTACAACACCATAACGTAGTAAAGATTCTATGTAAGCGTGATACGTTAGAACAGAATTTTTTTGTCTGTAATATTTTTTACCTTATTAAGTGCATAAACAAATTGGTTAATTCTACTGCATAGGTGATGTATGTGACCTTTCCAGCTTAAATTTTGATCGATTATTACTCCTAGGAATTTAGTTTGTGTTACTTCGTTTAATTTGTCGATATTAAGAGAATATAAGCTATTTATATCAGTCTGTAAGTATATATCAGACCAAGATATATTCATAAGACATTCCCTAAGTTTCCGTATGTTCTCAGCGCAATAGTCTTTTTTGTAAATAAAATATGCCGTGGTCTTTAAGGTTTTTCTTTTTATGGGGATTTCCAGCAGTTGCGCTGTTTCATGGTCAGACAGGTATAGAGGTAGAATGGTAGCCGTTGCGTCTGTGATGTTGCTTAAAATATGGTCTATACAAGAGTTTTTCCGGGTCGGTGCCTTAATGTGAATGCTTAGATTGTAGTTGTGATATAGATCTTGACAAAAATTAGTAATATTTCCCTGTTTTAAAGTATTAATATTAAAGTCACCAGTTACAACTAGCATGTTTGGCTTATGATTGCTATGTAAGTCATATAAAAGTTTGTCCAGCTTATCTAAGAATATAGTAGGGTTTGACGAGGGAGTTCTATAAATAGCTGCATATTATAATCAATCTGTGTATAGAAATTTCAATTCCACAAGCTTCAAATGTTCAAATGTATTTGGTGTTGCATAATATTGTAATTTATTAATTTTTTTGTATGTTATATTGCGCTGTACCAAACTACAAGTTCCGCCTCCTTGTTACTCTCTACAAAATGCAGTTCCTAATTCGTAACCTTTTATTTGTCAGTATTTATCGTAACCATCTCGCAAAAACGTTTCAGAGAAACATAGTATATCGGGTTCGTTCTCCGCCTCACGTAACTCATAGAGTGTTAATTCTAATAGTTCTTATTTTTTATTATCACAAGCTTGCTTTTCGGTACCTTGGAATACATTTTATCATTAAAATTAGGTGTTGTTAAGGCCTTAGATCTTGTTGAGGGAAGCTCTCCTTCCCAGGCATGGGTTTGTTTCATGAGTTTCTGGGATTCTGGGATTCTTTTAATTGTTGCTGTAATTCTGCAATTTTCTGATGTAAAATCGTGATAGTATTACTGTAGTCGAATTTAATTTTAATTTTATCCGAAGTAGATAATCGAGTAGGTGTAAGTAAACTTTGCATGGTATATCTACTTTCCTTTTTAGAGCTGTGATTTATTCGACTATCATGTAACGGGGACTGGCATAATGATTTCAGCATACTATTTTCTTTATTTAACTTAGTAATTTGTTTGCGTGTCACTATTTTCCATTAATGTATTATCCAATTCATTTTGTGACAGAGCACGAGGGATCAGTGACAGCAAACACTTGGCCGCCGAGCTTCAGCACGTCAGGCATTTTTTGCACGACAACAGGCTTCGGGTCTCGCCTCTACGTCACAGTGACCGATGCGATGGCTAGATAGCCAGCTACAGTCGAACGTGCCTGATTTACTACCATATGTCAGAGGTGTCATAGACAAGTGTGCTACATCATGAAGCGAGCTTCTATTAGAACATTCTACAAGCCGCCTAAGAAGATTAGTCTGTTCTCAACCCATGTGTCAAGTGTCATATTCCTCTACAAGATGGAGATGCAGATGCATACATAGAACAAACAAAAAAAATCAATTAGAACCCGCGATAAATAAAATATACCTAACGTAAAGCATCAACGTTCCGGGAAGTAAGCAGTTTGTGATTATATCCTAGACGGCCCCAACTATTACATCAGATTTGATAGACCACAAATCGTCGCGAAAGAACGTCAATTCCTACCAAAGATTATACGCTAGGCTATTGCAATTAAAACACATCCTAATTTCAATAGAAAAGGCTGGCTGGGTACTACCACCTGCTTGGCTTCAAGACACAGTAAGTTCATTCTGCGTAGATCGGACTGTAAATAATAATTTAAATCTGAAGATACTCCGGGTTAACACTGACAAAGGGACGTAAATCACTTCAGTTCTCCGTGACCATGGGTGCTGAAAAACATTCGAAACATCGCATCGGGAATAAAAAATCGTATAAATCAAATGCGACAAAACCCATAAAAGTAGTAATCAATGTGTAGTGTTCGCGCAAATGTAAGAAATTTTATTGCAGTTCGTATTGTTCCAATATTAAGTTAGTTTATATTATCGCTTATTTAAGCTGCCAACTCGGGTAATGAATAAAGGTAGTAAACAAAACTGTAGCTTGTTTGGCAAACTTTATCCGTAGGCTCTTTAAATAGTAGGCTTCAATGCAGATCAGAATTTCCAACTAATGAATAATCAATTTAAGTTAACCTCACAGCTCGTTTTTATCGCTTACGAGGTAACCGTTCGTCACAATACAGTATTTTATATAAATGTACCAAAGTATTTTATAGATTGTCTGTATAAAAATAATATTGGTTATGAAGATTTAGAGGCCATACGCCAAGACATTTCGTCTATGTTACGTCGAAGTACAGCGCCGAAATTAAATCTTCCCAAAAATGAATTTAACGCGTTGAAAACCTTACGCAACAGACCAGAGCTTACGATTCTCCGCGCAGATAAAGGAAATGCTACGGTTGTAATGGATACGTCGGATTACAATTTTAAAATACAACAACTTTTGTCGGATGAAAGTACATACCGTAAGGTCAAAACAGACCCTAAAACTAATACGCTTAAAACAACTAGCGATCTAATTAAGAAATACTCCGAGAAATTGAATCTAGACGTCAATTCGATGATACCTTCGTGTGCAAAACCTCCCAAGTTGTATGGGTTACCAAAAATACACAAACCTAACGCTCCATTACGTCCAATAGTGAGTCAAATCGATTCGCCTACTTACAGATTGGCTCAACACTTAGCCAAAATATTATCACCACTCAGAGGACACACAAGAGCACATACTAAGGATTCATACCATTTTGTCAGTGAGATAAAAGACCTACGTCTTGCTGACAATGAAACCATGGTCAGTTTTGATGTTCAGTCCCTATTTACATGCCTACCTGTTGAAGACTGCATCTCAATTGTAACTAGGAAACTAGATGAAAATAACATGCCACCAGAATATGCAGTACTAGTAAGAAAAGAGCTTACTCCTTTCTAAAGGGCCGGCAACGCACCCGCAATTCTCCTGGTGTTGCGGTTGATCATGGGCGGCGGTAGTCACTTAACATCAGGTGAGCCGCATGCTCGTTTGCCCCCTCTTCTATTAAAAAAAAAAGTACTACTAAGACATTGCCTTACATCTGGCTATCTATTGTGGAAGGAAGAGTTTTACAAGCAAGTAGATGGTGTTGCGATGGGCTCACCTGTATCTCCCATTGTCGCCGATATATTCACGGAAGACTTTGAGGAGAAAGCCCCCCTTACTGCACCTGTTACCCCAGGGTTCTACAAGTGGTATGTAGACGATACTTTCACAATTTTACCATCAGACAAAGTAACTGCATTTTAGAACATCTTAATTCCATAAACTCTAAAATTCAATTTACTATGGAATTAGAGGCAAATAATTCCTTAGCCTTCCTGACCTTCCGGTGTATAGAAAAAAGACCCACACAAACCGATACTTAAATGGTGAATCTCACCACCATCCTTCACAGTTAGCTACTGTTGGCAAATCTTTGTTACAGAGAGCACGAGGGATCTGTGACAGCAAACACCTGGCCGCCGAGCTTCAGCACGTCAAGCAGGTTCTACACGACAACAAGCTTCGGGTCCCGCGCCTCCGTCACAGTGACCGAGTGAAGCCGGCCACAGTCGAGCGTGTGCCTGCTGTACTACCATATGTCAGAGGTGTCACAGACAAGATTGGCTACATCTTGAAGCAAGCTTCTATTAGAACATTCTACAAGCCGCCGAAGAAGATTAGTCAGTTCTTACCATCCGTCAAGTGTCATAATCCTCTACAAGACGCAGGAGTGTACAAGCTTGATTGTGATTGTGGTCTCTCATATATAGGGCAAACAAAGAGATCAATTAGAACTCGTGTAAAGGAACACATAGCTGACGTAAAGCATCAACGTTCCGGGAACTCTGCAGTTTGCGATATATCCTAGATGGCCCCAAACATTACCTCAGATTTGATAGACCACAAATCCTCGCAAAAGAACACCGATTCCTACCAAGGATGATACGTGAGGCTATTGAAATTAAAAAAATCCTAATTTCAATAGAGAAGGAGGCTGAGTACTACCACCTGCTTGGGATCCTATAATTAATAAAATTGAAACTAAACCCAAGCATACCACTACAAGACTTCAAAACACAGTTAGTTCATTCTGCGTAGATCGGACCAAAGACAATAATTAAAAAAGCTGAAGGTACTCCGGGTTACTTTGACATCGGGACGTCAGTCAGCTCAGTCCCCGTGACCACGGGTGCTGGAAAGCACCCGAAACGTCGGGTATTAAAATTAATATAAGTAAAACGCGATAAAATCCGTAAAAGTAGTTTTAATCAATGTATAGTGTTCGCGTAAATATAAGAAATCATTACGATTTAGATTAAATAGGAAAGTCTTCCTATTCGGAGCTCGATACAATCACGGAGTTTAGTCATTGTTTAAATTACAACGCAGAATGGGCGTGCATTATTCAACGCCTAGGTTGATGATACGTTGGAGACAAAGCCCTCACTTGCGGTCGTTTCAAACTGACTACATTAAACCACTTCAAAGCATTGATTTGCTCCACACTGGCCATATTCGTAAGTTGATTGAATTTGTTTTTAATTTTTTTTTTATAATAAATAATTTAGAGTTCACCTGTTGTTAAGTGGCTACTGGAGCCCATGGATACCTGTAACTTACTTCAAACCTACCTAGACCACTACCTAGATGAACTCCAAAAAATAAAATAAAATGAACTCTACAGAAACTATATAAAATAAAGTTATATTGTAGTAAATCTAATGGTTTAATAATGATTCATAAAAAACCTGGCTGCATAAAAAATACTATTATACGATTATATAAGAACTCTATCTCAGCTTTATTATTTGTTTTAAAAGTTTTAAGTGAGAATGGTTACAGACCAACTCCAAATCGTTATAGATACTAAATGGTCATTCAAAAGGACAAATTGTTTTTATAGAAGAGCGGGCCAACGAACATGCGGCCTACCTGGTGGTAAGTGACTACCGTCGCCCATGAACAATCGCAACATCAGGGAAATTTCCGGTGCGATGCCGGCCTTGTAGAAAGGAGTAAACTCATTTCTTGAAGGTACCTAAATCTAGAAGCCTAAAAATGGTTTTAAAAACCTATTCATCCCACTTGAGATAGTTCATTGACTTTAATTTTTTTCTTTTTCACGGTATATTGTCTGATTGATGCCATAGTATATTGTGATAATTAGCATATCTTAATGACACTAACAATATTAAGACAAATCGATTGACAATTTTATCTCTAGAGCGCCACAAAGGAACAAACATACATATTTACATGCATATTATATAGGCTGCTAGACACATTACCCTCTTTGTATCGCGCAGTCGAGTAAAAAGATAGTAAAATTGCTTTGTCATTATTTGCTAATAGAAGTTTCTTCCTCCAACTAGAAATAGGGAGTAGGTATCCCTATCTGCCTAGTAGTAAATTTGAGCAGTGTATGTAAATTCGGTCTGTGTTCTGGACTGAAGGATATAAAAAGCCAGTATTTCCAAAGGCTCTGAGGCATTCGATCTTAACCGTAAACATGATTCTTTATTTGGGTCATTCTCATTTTTGCAAAAATGTTTAAGCAGTTATATAAAAAAATAAAATACTTGTATTATTTTTAGAATTCCTATCGATAATCAATCGTAGTAGATTATACTACCAGGACTTTTATTAAAACTTAGATAAAATAAATATTTTTTGTAATTTTTATTTTATCTAAGTATTTGTAATTGTTAAGAACGTGATGAAATTGCCACCTCCATATCGTGTGCAACATAAACTTATGATACTACGGACTAAAATGAAATAAATACGAGTATATCAAGAATTAATCAATTAATTCATATTTTCTTTGGTTAAGCATCGAATAAACATTCTAAAATACATCTGTTTCAACAGTGGTAGAGCCACGCGGCAGCCTTTGTAGTTGCAAGCATGGGCCGGCTCAAACCAAGTGGTACCACGACCTCACAGAAGATCAACGTGAAGTAGAGGCTTTGCTTCTGCGTTTCGCCTGATGAGTGCAGGTGATCGGAGAACCAATCCCCATCCCAATCACCTTGGTAGCGGAATTAAGTGCAAGACTACCCCAGGTGGGTACCAGCACCCCTGGAGAATCCCTCGCAGAGCATCCACGGCCAAGCTACCCCACTCCTGAGCGCGGGTGCTCAGGCTACCCCGCGTATTCTCGAGAGGGGGATTCCACTCGAGACTAAACCTGCTCGGAGCAAACGGAGCAGTAAGTCAAAGGTGCTCCCTGCCACGCTATCCGTAAATTTCTGCAACATCAGGGGACTTCATTCAAACCTTAATGCTGTCCACTACCATCCGGAAACGGCGAAGCCAGCCCTGCTCTTTCTAACCGAGACACAGGTGTCCTCTCCGGCTGATACTTCGTATCTCGCTTACCCGGTATTCTATATTCTTCATTGAGAATGGCTCATTTGAAATTGGTTGCAAATTCATGATTGCAGTTCGTTTGTCCCTTAATTTTTATTATTTCTATGGCGGAAAATAGTGGCAAATATCAATCATGGTTTTGGTTAAATGCGTGCATGGGCTGCAGTACGATGAGATAAAATATTAGCTCGCATGTTTCTTCAGTTCTCTTAGTATTATATTCCAATTGTCCAGCCCCATGTGGCCGACATCTATTTGGGTGATATATGTTGGACCATAAAAATTGAAAACCAACTCGAAACGTTTGCAAAAAAGGACTACTATTAAAACTAGCTCCGGTATTCGGGCTTAAAATTGCATTAAAGTTTGTTCGAATTCGTTCGATTCGTTCGAACAATCATCATCATCATCATTACAGCCTTTCACAAGTCCACTGCTGAACATAGGCCTCCACCAAGTAATGCCACAAAGCACGGTCCTGAGCCACCTGCATCCATCGACTTCCTGCATGTCTTACCAGGTCGTCACTCCATCTAGTGGGGGGTCGCCCTACACTACGCCTACCGGTACGAGGCTGCCACTCGAGAACCTTTCTTCCCCATCGGTTATCGGTTCTTCGAGCTATATGGCCGGCCCATTGCCACTTCAGCTTACTAATCCGTTGGGCTATGTCGGTCACTCTGGTTTTACTGCGGATATCCTCATTTCTGAGTCTATCACGCAGAGAAACTCCGAGTATAGCCCTCTCCATAGCTCGCTGAGCGACCTTAAGCGTCCTCATACGGCCAGCAGTGAAGGACCACGTCTCAGATCCGTAAGTCATCACTGGCAACACGCACTGGTTGTACAATCTAGTTTTTAGAGATTGAGGTATACCTGACGAAAAGATATGTCGTAATTTCCCGAACGCTGCCCAGCCGAGTTGAATCCGTCGATTGACCTCTCGGTCGAAGTTGGACTTACCTAGTCGGACTATTTGTCCCAGGTAAACGTACTCGTCAACAACTTCGAGCATAGTGCTCCCAACAACTACCGGCATAGGTGTGACATGGACATTGAACATGATCTTTGTTTTGTCCATGTTCATCTTAAGACCTATCCGTTGGGAGGCACTATTGAGGTCATTGAGCATAGTGCTTAAGTCCTCCAGCGATTCTGCCATAAGGACTATATCGTCGGCAAATCGAAGGTGAGTGATGTACTCGCCATTGATGTTAATACCGTATCCTTTCCAGTCCAGTAGCTTGAAAACGTCTTCCAAAGCAGCGGTGAAGAGTTTCGGGGATATAACGTCACCCTGTCTTACACCTCTCTGCAGTTGGATAGGTTTCGAGCTCTGGTTCTGTACTCGGATAGCCATCGTAGCCCTACTGTACAAACACTTCAGCACTTCGATATACCGACAGTCAACTTGGCACCGCTGAAGGGACTGTAGCACCGCCCAAATTTCGACGGAATCAAAGGCTTTCTCATAGTCCACATACGCCAGGCAAAGTGGCAGATTGTACTCTTCAGTCTTCTGTACAATCTGCCGCAGGGTATGTATGTGGTCTATGGTACTGAAGCCTTTTCGGAAACCGGCTTGTTCGGGAGGCTGGAAGTCGTCAAGTCTGCGTGCGAGACGATTCGTAATGACTCTCGAAAACAGCACGTAGACGCGGCTCAGAAGGGAAATCGGTCTGTAGTTCTTTAAGAGAGCGTTGTCGCCTTTCTTAAAGAACAAGACCACCGCACTTCTGCTCCACGCCTCTGGAGTAGTGCCACCATGGAGGACGGAATTGAAGAGCTTCTGAAGGACTACAAGTACCGGTGTTCCACCCGCTTTCAGAAGCTCCGCTGTAATTCCATCCTCGCCTGGGGCCCTGCCGTTTTTAAGGTGCTGGAGAGCCATTCTAATCTCGCTTAGACTGACGTCCGGGATATCATCGGAATAGTGTCGGATAAGACTTGCTCTTGGATCGTTACTCACACTTGCGTGTGGTTCCAACGATGATGTGTACAGCTGCCCATAGAACCTCTCAATCTCACTCAAAATCTCAGGTGTCCCGGAAACGATGTTGCCACACTCAGTCTTCAGCTTTGACAGTTGGCTCTTTCTGGCAGACAGATCTCTGGCAAAGACTTTGGAGCCCTGGTTCCGCTCGATCGCTTCTTTAATACGAGAAGTATTAAAGTTGCGTAAGTCTCGCCGCATGCATTTGGAGATCTGTCTGTTCAGTTGCCTGTATGCTGTCAAATCTGTTGACGATTGCAGCCTCATCTCCCGTCTAACAGCCATGAGATTAAGAGTGTGATCGGAGAGTTTTTGTGTTCTTCTGCGGCGGGTCTTGCAGAACTTAGCTCCGACCGCATGGACAGTTTCCACGTTCGAACAAATTACAATTTTAATGCATTTTAAGCCCGAATACTGGAATTTGAGCACTTTAATAAATTGGAGCACTTGTTTCATTCTATTTGTTTTAATGGAGTAGGATTTTTGTTACTATTTTTATTTATAGCATTTGCTTTATAATCGAGAAGTGATGTATAATTTGATTAAGATTTTTTTCACCGATTTTTCAAACCCAGTCAAGTTAATTACAAATTAGAGTCATTAGGTCAAATGGATGAGGAAGAAAGGTTTTCGAGTGGCAGTCTTAATTGAAGAGGAAGGCAGTTATCAACTAGATGAAATGAGAGACTCGTAACGCATGCAGGATATCGATGAATACAGGTAGCTCAGGACCGTGTTTTGTAGCATTCGTTCTGCCTACGTCAATGTCTATCGTTCGACTAGTGAATGGCATAATAACATGAAGATGACACAAACAAACCCAGTTTATCCTGCGAATTCGCTCCGTTTCTTACTCATCACAAAGTTTTGATGCAAAAGAAAATAAATTATGGGAGCAAAGACTAAAATCGATTCAATACCTGGCTGGCAGTAATACTAATAAACGCGGATTTGAATCGCGCAAGGTATAAGAATTTGTATGGCCTACAAGTTAATTGATAGAATCAGGCGTTACTTTGCGGAAATGCATTATAATAAAAAAATAAAAATATAAATTTCCTCTTAACCTTCCGCTAAATAAATACAATGATGTGTCTTACCTGGATTGAAGAGCACCTCCCGCCCTCCCTCAATTGCATGCACTAACTCCGTCACCACTAGTCCCAGCACCACTACTCCCAACACCACTATTCCAGGTAGGACACACTGTCGACGATAATACGATACGTGTTTCGCCTCTACACGAGGCATCTTCAGGTAATGTAGACTCTACGGCGGCTGACCGCTAACTTACTGACTTAGCGGTCAGCCGCCGTAGAGTCTACATTACCTGAAGATGAACATCAGCCTCCTTTAACTTTTGTATGCCGATCGCGGATTAGCTACATTTATTTATTAATTACTTAATTAGTCTTATTGTAAAATTTCGCCTCTGAACAAGCCATAATTAGGAGAAAAACGTTTTGCAATGGCTCACCGCTATAAGAGCGGAGAGATATTTAACTGCCAAAATAACGTGTTCATGATACGAATATCAGGAGAAATGGATTTTGCGATGAAATATTAAGTGAAAATAGAGTCAACCTAATATCTAACATACCACTGTAGATAATATATTTAGACTTATTTAGAGAAATATACTTTGCGACCGTCTTTTCTAAGCGGTTAATTAACACAGAGTAAATCAAAGGTGCTACTCAAACTAGGTAAAATGTCCTGTTCATTTTCTAGATTTTCTGTTTTCACCCACTTGTCAAAGAGCACATGAAAATTTAAAAATATATAAATCACGATGTTTGCAACATGTTAAAAACATGTCGCAGGTCAATCCTCGTCGCAGACCCACACTGACGGACTTATCACGGTGAGCAAGAATAATTCCTGTTACAAAGTTAATTAATCGAAACAAATCATATGTCAATGGCCTATGTTCAGTAGTGGACTGTAATGATGACGATAAATCATATGATTGTACTCCAGCTTACGCACCAACTGAGGGAGAAGCGGAGTGAGAGAATATCCACTACCACATATCGTCACATGGATGTTGTATGAAGCAACAGAGAGAAAATGCATCTTCTTGATAACAAATTGAAATAATTTAAAAGAAAGGTTACCCACCCACTTGCCAAGTGTGGAAACTATGGCAAAATCTATGAGAAAATCTGTGGGGAGAGCTATGTCCAGGAGTGGACTTTTATAGGTTGTAATAGATGGATGGATGACCAATAATCCTAAAATTGCTGAACCAAAATTTCACAGACTTCCGACTGAAAAAAATCTTTACGAAGTAGAGTCACTACTTCACTGTATTGTAGCAACAGTTCAAATGAGTTGGCTCAACCGGAGAATGGCCATGAACTTAAAGAATACATCATTAGAGCCAAACAATATTATTAAAAATAACTTACGAATATAAAACTTATAATTCTTTTTTAATCTGTTAATAAAACTTAGTTCATAAAATCTTCAGCTGTCGCAATAATTATCAAAAACTTCAGGTTAATGTGCGAAGCTTGCGGAAAAACTAAATTCCTCTTACATAACTTTATTTAAACTAAACTTTTGTGTACATTTAGTTGTTGGAGGACATTTAAAAAAGTTATCCTTAGTGTCTGCGCGAAGTATATTCTTTGCGTAAATTATATTCAGCATAAAGATTTCTTCTATCAACGCAAACACTTCACATGGAATAAAACTAATATTACGGACTTTCTCGCGTTGAAATAAAGTTGGTTTTAGCTGTCTTCAAAAAAACAAGAAGGAGGTATACAATTTGATTTTAAATTGTCCGATCTTCGTCAATTATGAACTAACTTTGGTTTTCTTTTTAAATTGAATTGGTTATTTGTCAGGGATTATTTGTCAGGTTTAGTCAGAGTTATCCAATATAGGTTTAGAAAAATAAACTCCTATAGATTGCCTCATAGGGTGGATATTTGCCAAAGTTACCACACTTGACACTTTTTGGGGCATAAACTGACACACACACACACACACACACACAAAACTTTTAAATTGTTACCGTAAGCTTACTTGTGAATAGATCACTTGTAAATATAATATATATCAATAAACAAATTATTAAAGTTGACAAAATTTATCTTGCCCATATTTTTTATAGCGTTGAGTATCAAACGTGCACAAAACCCACTTGATGGTAAGTGAATGCTGTGGCTCATGGACATCCACATTCATCCTCAACTAAGGATCAAAATGCAAATGCGTTGTAACCTCTGAGGACTAACATGGAATGCATCGATTCCAGTAAAAAGGGTGTCCCGGTTCTCTACACTCAAGAAACACAGCAGTATTACGCTGCTATTTTACGCTGGTATTCTGTGAGAGTCTGGTCCTTCCCCGGTTGAGCCAACCCATTCATGCTACAGGTATAATGTTACTGTAGCGTGACTATATCACGTAAAAATACCCACCTTATGAAATAAAATGATGCGTCTTACCTACTTTGAAAAGCACCTCCCGCCCTCCCTCAATTTTGTTAACTACTTCTAACAGGAACTAACACACGAACTACACTAGGAAAGACAAACCACCGTTGATAATACAACACGAATTTCATCTCCACACGAAGCATCCTCAAGCGAAGTGGGCTATACGGTTGCTAGTCACAGTGTGTTAGGCGAATAAATAAGCAAGCAATAAGCAAGGTAAATTTTACCGACTTTCATATATGGATTTCCAAAAAGTAACGCTTGATTTTATTAAACAAATTATTGTAAATGAACTAACGACAGGAAAGGAAACTGACTGAAACTGAAACCCCGAATACTGGAAGCTACATCCTTGTTCAGGGGCTTTTGACCACTGTAAATTTCTGTTCATGTTTATCATTGTAGATTATAAAAGAACATTGTTATTAACTAGCCGTGCCCGCGACTTCGTTCGCGTGGAATGAGTACTTTTGTTATGACAAGTGATGATAATTTATTTATACGTTAAATTGTCACGAAGATCTTGAAAGATACAAATCTGGGTAAAAACATTAAATTAGTCAGTCAATCAGACAAAATAAGGAACGAAAAAAGAAACGACCAAACTATACTTTTGTGTTTCACATTGTAAATAAACAGCAAATTGACTACCGCAATGTAATCCACAATTTTGTTATAAATTTCTTTAACCAAAACTTGGTTCCCGTAAAACAGATAAGAGACTGCGCTAAATAACTAAGATCCATAATAAATTATTAATATTAAACTTATAAAAAAAAATAAATGAAAAAACTACAATCCAACGCCTACCTAACATTAAATACCAAATTCCACTAAACAAATGTACGAAATTAGCTTTTTATATCATGGCTCATCCTGCAAACAAATGAAAAATAAAACTGAACTTAACTGAGGAAATTATTTTAACCTTTAAGTACTAGGTTTGAACGAGCACAAAATCATTTTCAATAACAGCCCGAAGTCAGGATTACAGCGGTGTTTCATTCTTGTGTTTGTATTATTTTTGGATTACCATTCTATCGGACTATGAGATTGAGGGAATAGAAAGTACAACTATACATGCGCACACACCCGTGAACCCTACTGATGATCAGTATCAGATCAGTCAGTCCTGCGTCTCAAAGTATAAGTAATGTAGTTACTCCCTTGGTACATATGTACTTACATGTATAAACCTAGTCCAAAACACTATCATTGTCACAACCGAAAAGTTCCTGCATAATATGCCAATATCCTGCATAAACAGCTAGTCTCCATTAAGACAGGCCGCCATGACTGAAAATCGGCCTAAAGGGCAAACACTAAGAAAATAAAAAAATAAAAACAATTCAGCATTCAAAACACTTAACATTTACACTTAAAATATATAAATAAAGCAATTAAAATGTAGGAAAATTATATTAAAAACCTTCTAATGTAACCTATCATAATTTATAATATAGGTAATAAAATCATCCTTTAATTCAGATGCCAGTTACAATAACCTATACAATGATAAGTAGACAACTTTACTTTGTTATTAAATAATTTTTACTCTTTTAAGGTATAAATATTTGTAACGTTAAAGTATTATTCACAATTATCATAATTCCGTTTTACGAATTTTCTTAACACCATGCAACTAATCTTATTTCTATATAATTTCTCGGCGTATGGTTAACAATGTCTAAGCTTATCTACGTAATAATTTCAAGAGCTTTAAGAGACCTTGTTAAAAATCTCCCTCAACTCGCGGCCGTAATTTTCAATTCTCTGTAGTGCTCATTAACATTTACTTGAATAACAAAGGGCATATAAATTTAGATTTTATTACTGTTGTCTTGTTTATTTGAAAATTTATTCTTGTATCTATGGAAGTATACCGTGTTGTGGCGTAAGAGGGTACATCGCTGCAGTTAATCATGTGGGTGTCGTTAGAGTACTTGTTATTTAAAAACATTGAATTAATGACGCAAACGTCCATTTCTGCTAAATAAGGCAGTTATTTTCTTGTTATTAGATCGTTTGTAGTTACATTAAATTTAATTAATATCATAAATCATTCATAATTTGCTTGTCGCATTTTGCTACTGGCTGATAACATCCATCCATTCATCCATTACAGCCTACCCATAGATTTACTCTAAGGCCATTTTGCCACAGTTGACACGCCCGGTGAGCGGGATGTCAACCGCAGGTTTTTTTTAATTATTTTGAGTTATTTTCAGGAAGATGCTGCTGTACATCACCTGTTTCAGTTTTCCTCTGTTGCCATTTGCCACATCCGCGGGACGATATGGGGTAGTAGATATAGTGGCGGGATAACGTAACAACACGGTATTAATCATGACATATCACACATCACAATACATTGACAGTAATTGTGAAATCATAACAATGACCTGAAGTTAAAACGATTAAAATAACTCCTTGATAATAATGATCGCCATTAATTTACAGCACATCACAGACAAGTACACAGCTGAACGAAAACTTCCTACAGGATTGCCACAAAGAATTTCTTACAGAATTGGAATGGGAGCGAAAATGGGAGAGAGGGAAAAATTAAAAAAAAATTAAAAAAAGATTTGCGTAAAAATAAAGCAAATTGATCTGTTTCACCTAGTCTGAAGAGCACCTTCAAAGCAATTGCACTGACATGGGGATGTGGAAAGTGCTCGCGATTGAATGAAGGCGGGAGATGTTCTTCAAACTAGGTAAGATAAACATTTTCATTTTATATTTTACGCGTATCTTACCTAATATTTTCTTTTACATCTTTAATATGATGGACTTCCGCAAGGTAATAATGCTTGCTGAGTCTATTAATGATATAAAAACCGTAATTTACAAGAAAATGAGGATTTTCTTTTTCTAGAAGAATTCTCTAGAAGTCGTCGATTCTCGTGCAATTATTACTTAAAATAGTTGTTACTAGTTGGTAATAGTTGTAGCGCGAATGGTTTGGTGCGACCCGAGAAAGACCTCGCTCTCACAGACTATCAACATAAATTAACAAAATGATTTCTTATATTTACGCGAACACAACACATTTAAATAATACTATTTTTTACGGATTTCATAGCGTTTATTTAACTTTTAAACACCCGACGTTTCGAGCACTTTACAGCACCCATGGTCACGGTGTTGTAATGTGCTCGAAACATCGGGTATTTAAAGGGTTAAATATAGGCGATAAAATCGTGGAAATTAGTATTATTTAAATAAAATAACAATATATTGTTGTCTTTCATGTTTCGGGGAGTGCAGAGAAGCGGAGACCCTATTTACTGGAAATTTCATTCCATCTTAGTACTCAGAGGAGTACAGAACCAGAGCTCGAAACCTATCCAACTGCAGAGAGGTGTAAGACAGGGTGACGTTATATCCCCGAAACTCTTCACCGCTGCTTTGGAAGACGTTTTCAAGCTACTGGACTGGAAAGGATACGGTATTAACATCAATGGCGAGTACATCACTCACCTTCGATTTGCCGACGATATAGTCCTTATGGCAGAATCGCTGGAGGACTTAAGCACTATGCTCAATGACCTCAATAGTGCCTCCCAAAGGATAGGTCTTAAGATGAACATGGACAAAACAAAGATCATGTTTAATGCCCATGTCACACCTATGCCGGTAGTTGTTGGGAGCATTAAGCTCGAAGTTGTTGACGAGTACGTTTACCTGTGACAAATAGTCCGACTAGGTAAGTCCAACTTCGAACAAGAGGTTAATCGACGGATTCAACTTGGCTGGGCAGCGTTCGGGAAATTACGACGTATCTTCTCGTCAGGTATACCTCAATACATGAAAACTAAGCTGTTCAACCAGTGCGTCTTGCCAGTGATGACCTACGGAACCGTGACGTGGTCCTTCTCTGCTGGCCGTACGAGGACGCTCAAAGTCGCTCAGCGAGCTATGGAGAGGGCTATGCTCGGAGTTTCTCTGCGTGATAAACTCAGAAATGAGGATATCCGCCGTAGAACCAGAGTGACCGACATAGCCCAACGGATTAGTAAGCTGAAGTGGCAATGGGCCGGCCATATAGCTCGAAGAACCGACAACCGTTGGGGCTCGAGTGGCAGCCTCGTACCGGTAGGCGAAGTGTAGGGTGACCTCCCACTAGATGTTTGTCATTTTGACATAAATCTTTGTACCCTTCTTAAGGAAGGTGGAGATAGTGGACTAAAAGTAAACTACCACTGCACTCGGTCCAGGTCCAGTGTCCTCACCTGATGAAGTATGAGCATTGAGTCCCTGCGGTATGTGTCATGTTAAATGCAATATTGAATTTAAATTTTGACTGCCTCTTTAGTCTAGTGTTCATAAACGCGACTGATGTTCTTGAGGTTCTGGATTCGATTCAAATTTTGGGTTAGTCGAAATTAATTATTAAGTTTTTCTGACAAGAAATTCTCGGTAACAGTCAGGAGTCAGGAAGTTGACGGTGTTACACACTCGTGCCTTGATTTGGACGTAAAGCCGTTAGTCCTGCGCCTTATGACTCTCCGTTTATCATAAACGGTTATGTAGGGTTAACGTCCCATCGGACTTGAAGAGTGAAGGAATAGAGAGTGCACCTAAACTTGCGCATACACTTGGGCACTATAATCCTGTACTGCGCAGATGGTAAGTCTTCGTTGAGGCTGGCCGTCGTGAGTGTAATTTAGTCTGGAGGTCATTATTACTATTATTAAATTAAACCGTTAAAATTGCTATTTAGCTACTCACTGATCCCATGTAACTACAAAAAAACACTCATGCCTGTCACCGGTATCACAGGTATTACTATGGACTCCCATTTGGCACGATTTTGACACATCTCTCACACCCTTTATATCCATATACCTAAGCATACATGCCTATAGGTTCAGGGTAGATACTTCTTCTTAGACCTATCTTCAATAAATTGCTAATTTGATGGATAAACTTTCGTCCACGGCGTTCCTTCCCGACTCTGCCATTCACTTCTGTAACATTTTGCTTTATCATACTTTCCAATTTCATTCTTTCTACATAATCAACCTACCAAAGCATTAATTTCTTAATCACAACATCATCTCGTCAGGTATACCTCAAAACCTGAAAACTAAAGTGTACAACCAGTGCGTGTTGCCAGTGATGATCTACGGAACCGAGACGTGGTCCTTCACTGCTGGCCGTACGAGGACGCTCAAAGTCGCACAGCGAGCTATGGAGAGGGCTATGCTCGGGGTTTCTCTGCGTGATAAACTTAAAACTGAGGACATCCCCAGTAGAACCAAAGTGACCGACATAGCCCAAACGATTAGAAAGCTGAAGTGGCAATGGGTCGGCCATATAGCTCGAAGAACAGTATATATATATATATATATATATATAACAGCCCCGAACTATCACTCGGAGCATTGGCCCTTTTTGCATTAGCAGAACACCTTGCCCGGCGGGAGATCTCCCTTTTTCTTACCACCGCTAAAATTTATAGGTCGGAAAAATACTTGTTCCGTGCAGGATTCGAATCCGTGGCGCTCAGCGCCACCACTCATTACCACCTCACTGCGTAACGGAATCAGCAAATCTAATAATAAAATTGATAGTTAACATATTATTTAGGCTTAATATTAAAGAGATCTCTTATAATATTAAATGTGTGTGTATATTGTGTCGGCTTAAAACGGCAAGACCTTGTGCTCAGCATATTATACATTCATGAGTTTTACCACGTATGTACTTAGTGAAAGTTTAAATATGTTAACTTTATAAACCTATTAATTAAGATGTATTATAAGTGTTACAAAGTTTTATTATCAAATCCTCTAGATAAACATTACTCTGTTACATGAAAAAGGTGCTCTTTCACCTAGTAGGTACTAATGGTGGTTAATTTAGCGCATAGCACCATATTATAACGCGCTGTCTCTCCATAACACATAGCGCGTTTTATGTAAGTAGTCGCCATGGCGCTATTGCGCTATGGCGCCTTGGCGCTATTGCGCTATGGCGCCTTGGCGCTATTAAGTATTAACATTTAGCGGCAACTAGTTCTAGCAGCAGCGCTGTTAGGAGAGGACGTGTGACGCAAATTTGATCTAGTAGCGTGCAATTCATCGAGCGCGACCTAATTTAGTGTTAGACGTTGTTTAGTTAGTGTATACTGTATATTTATAAATGGTCGAAGGACACAGTTGTCTGCTATAAAAGAAGCCTAACTAATGTTTTTAAATTTAAATAAAATATAGTTACAAAAGTGTATATAATAGTGTATGTAAATAATTGGTTTTTATAAATGCAATCAAAAAACTTTTAAATACACCTTTATTTGATTTATAATTTATATTAAGGTTAAAATAACGTTTATATCAATTATAATAAAAAATAATTAATTTTAGTATTTCGTTTTTCTTTACCGCTTTATTTTATTTTAGTCTAAAATGCGATTTATTACGAAATAATGTTCTTATATAGCACGCGGTCTATCCATTGAAAATGAACAATATGTAATGTCGAACGTGCTACGAGGTTTACCGTGATGCAAAAATTAACGCGCTTGCCGGTCTCCTACACGCTTTCTTATAAATAGCGCGCTATAACATAGCGTATTTAATAGCGCGCTAGAAATTTATAGTTTATACATTTTTTTTTATATAAGAGGGGGCAAACGAGCATGTGGCTCACCTGATGTTAAGTGACTACCGCCGCCCATGATCAACCGCAACACCAGGGGAATTGCAGAATTGCGGCCATTTAGAAAGGAGTAAGCTCTTTTCTTGAAGGTCCCCAGGTCATATCGGTCCGGAAAAATCGCAGGTGGTAAATTATTCCACAGAGAGGTTGTACGCGGAAGAAACCTCCTTTTGAAACGTACAGTGGTGGACCGCCAAACATCCAGATGGTGTGGATGGTATCGGGACGTTTGCCGCGTAGTCCGTTCACGAAATTTGGCGGCTGGGATTAATCCGAACAACTCCTCAGAGCACTCACCATGGTATATGCGACAGAAAATACAAAGGGATGCAACATCTCTTCGCAGTGCTAGTGAATCGAGCCGATCGCAAAGCACTCGGTCGTCGACGATTCGAGCCGCTCTGCGCTGGATGCGGTCAAGTGGAAGGAGCTAGTACTGGGGAGCCCCAGCCCAGAGACGGGAACAGTATTCCATGTGCGGCCCAACCTGCGCCTTGTAAAGTTTGCAGACGGTGTGCCGGCATGAAATACTGTCCCGCTCTGCTGAGCACGCCAAGCTTTTTAGAGGCCAATTTGGCCTTCCCTTCCAAGTGACCACGAAACTGCACGTCACTCGATATGTCGACGCCGAGGATTCCAGAGGATTATAGTCTGTAGCATGCTATTGATTTATAGCCATTTTAAACAAATTTATTTAATACAAATAAATTACGTGCGTCTACTCTATCTCTAGGCAACTGAACCGCTCTATGAGAGATCAAATACTCCACCTGAGCTGAAATAAAAAAAACATACTTGCACCCAGAACATTGATAACATGTTAACATAGAAATTCCATGTCGATATTGTATACGCGAAACTTAATATTTATAGGTTTAGGTTTTTTATGCACTTTGACAAATTTCTAAAATTACCAATATGTTTCACGGTTTACTTGGCATATATTTAATTTTAGGATAACTCCGTTAATAAGGAGAATATTTTAAACCACAAAAGAGTTATACGAGCCATACGCAGCGATTGAGAAAAACATTGTAAGCAAACCTACTTATTCAAAATCGAATAAACAAATAATTTACACAACTCCATCTATCAATGGCGTCGGTTAACTATTGTACTATTTCGCTAAGATATAAGGGTGTATATATTTTAATAAATAAGTATTACGTTGTTCTTTATTATTTTTGTTTACTGCGTTTAGATACAATTATATCATTAAAGAACATTATTTTACATTATTTAATTATATATATATATATATATATATATATATATATATATATATATATATATATATATATATATATATATATAGGATGAACCGATTTTAATTAAACAAAAACAAAATGTAAAACGAAGATACGCTTCACAATTTTCTTAACAACGTTAACAAACAAACAGAAAGACAGACGGACAGACAATTCCAAAAATGATAGAAATGTATTACTATAATTACTTATTTTTAGTCCCTCTATTAATTTTGTTACAAAGGTATAAAATATACAAGCATGTGCAATTTACATATTTAAATTTGTATATATTAAAAAAAATTATTACATAGTATTTCTTTTAATAAATTTAAAAAAATAAGTGATAAATAACAATTCAAAATCCCTAATGCATTGTCATGCCTCAGGACTAAGATGGAACGCCTCGTTTTAGGGTCTCCATAAAAACACAGCAGCATTAAGTTGCTATTTTCCGCTGGTATTTCCGTGAGTGTGGTGTTACCCCAGCCGAGTTAACACATTCGTGCTACAAACAAAATATATCATTGCTGCAGCGTGGCTCTACCACATATATAATAATTAACACCAAACTTCACGTACAAATCAACATTCAAAATAATCTAATATCAGTAAATCATAAAAATTTTGTACGTTATTTAAATTTTATACGGAAAAAGATAGCAAAGTGACAGTCACAGTTGAAAGTATTTGTAAAAGACTTTAAAGAAATTCTTAAGACGATAATATCGTTTAAACATAACTGAAGCTGCGATAAACTTCAATTGTCTTAAGTCATCATCATTACAGCCCTTTACAAGTCAAATGCTGAACAAAGGCCTTAGACAAGGAATACCACAAAGCACGGTACTGAGCCACCTGCATCCATCGAGTTTCTGCATGTCTTACCAGGTCACTCTGGGTCACCCTTAACTTCGACTACATGTATGAGGCTGCCACTTGAGAACCTTTCTTCCCCAACTGATGTCGATTCTTAGAGCTACATGGCTGGTCCATTGCCACTTCAGCTTACCAGTCCGTTGGGCTATGTCAGTCTCTCTGGTTCCACTGTAGTCTGGTTCCTCATTTCTAAGTTAACCCCGAGCATAACCCTCACCATATCTCGTTAAACGACGTCATATAACCAGCAGTGAAGGACCACGGCTCAGATGCATAAGTCATTAATGGCAAGTACATCACTTATCTTTGACTTGCCCAAGATCTAGTTCTTAGGGCAGAATCGCTGGAGGATCTAAACACAGTTCAATTACCGTAATATTGTCTCCAAACAGATAGGTATTAAGATGAACATGAAAAATAAAAGTCATGTGTAATGTCTATGTTACACATATAACGCTGGTTATAAGCTCGAAGACGAGTATGTTTACTTGGGACAAGCAGTCCAACTAGGTAGGTCTAACTTCGACCGGGAGGTCAATGGAAGGATTCAACTAGGCTGGGCAGCTTTCGGGAAATTACGACACATCTTCTCATCAGCTTTATCCCAAAACCTGAAAACGATATTAAAACTAAACTGATAATACCGTATCCTTTTCAGTCCAGTAGCTTGAAAATGTCTTCCAACGCAGCGGTGAAGGATTTCTGGGCTATAAAATCACTCTGTCTTATACCTCTCTGCAGTTGAATAGATTTTTTACTCAGGTTCTGTACTCGGATAGCCATCGTGGCCCTACAAACAAACACTTGTACAAACATTGTACAAACATTGTGTTGTACAAACACTTCTGCATTTCGATATACCGACAGCCAACTTGGCACTGATGAAAGGACCGTAGAACCGTCCAAATTTTGACGAAATCAAAGGCTTTCTCGTAGTCTACGTACGCAAGAAAAAGTGGCTCTTTGGTCTTCTGTACAATTTTCCGAAGGGTATGTGACCTATGGTACTAAAGACCTTTCGGAAACCGGCTTTTTCGGGAGGCTGAAAGTCGTCTCTTCGTTACTCCCATCATGGGGTCATCATGTTTGTATAGTTGCCACGCTTGGCAAGCGGGTTAGCAACCGCAGTTTTTACTGTATTATTGTGGTTATCAGAAAGATGCTGCTACTCATCTGCTGCCCCTTATCCCTCTGTCGCCTCTTACGACACCCACGAGAAGAAATGGAGTAGAGGATGTTTTTAACCGCCACTAAACTCTATATTATTTTATTAAGTGTTCTCTTTATTTTGGAATTCATTAGTGAAGAAAAGCAGAAGAATATTAGAGTTAAACTCTACATAATTAAATTCGGAGAAACTCGCCATAAATAATTTATTACCGGGAAACCTCTGCTTATAATTTATCTTAAGTTAGTTTAATTTTCATTCAACTCTAATGTGACTTCCTTTGTTCAGGAGTTGTCAAAATAAAGTTTAAATGACATAATAATTACCTTCAATTACGATCCTTAGAAGGTTGGTTGAATTTAGGTTATTTTAAACGTAGCGATAAATTTAAAATACTACTGGAAGACTAACAGAACATAATATTATCATAGTGCTTCGATAATACGAGCATACACAAACTATTCTCAACTATCAAACTTATCCATAATACATGTAAAGCTTACAGGAATATCGGAGAATAAACGTCATATACTGGAAAGTAAATTGGGATAACTGCTAAAATTTAATACTCGTAAAATTGGGTTAAACAACTGTAGTAGAAAGTATGATAGTAGTATTAACGAGTATTTTAACTTCAGTTATGCTTTGAATTCGTACAGTATAATATTGTAAGTTACATTTCTATTCAATATTCAACCGTAATGTTAAGGGTGCTATACGAAACCCATGGTTGTAGAGAGGACTAAGGTGTTTCGTTTAAGGTTGTTCAAATGTTTCGTCTTCCGATCTCATAACCAAAGCCTTTAGTTTTCAGTTAATTTTTTTTATTCCAATCTACGCAGAACAACAGTGTCTTGATGTCTTGCGGTATTATGCTGGGACTAACGGATTTAATTTTTTTAAATTGTTGGATCCCAAGGGGATTGCATCACCAAATAATATTTTTCATTGAAATAAGGATATTTTTTAATTTGAAAAGCCTCACCCTTGTTTGGAGTCAGTGTTATTTTGTGAGTATTTATGATCTAATAAATTTAATGCAACGGTAAGGATCATTCTGAACTACGAGTATATTTACAAACTGCAGACTTTCCGGAGCGACAGTGCAAAAAAATAGGTAGTTAAACTTGTAAAAGTATCCCACCCCCTCCTCACCTTAGTCTTTAAACCGGAAGAATCCATTGGATAAAATTTGAATTAAATTAATATATTAATCCCTCTCGCAGAATTCAGATCTAGAGAAACATACATAAATATTCATATCAAGGCTCTATCAGTTCGTGCAAACACTAGTAAGTTTATAAATATATTCAGTGTGTGTTGAGAGCAAATTTAGAAACCTTTTTGTGTATTCTCAGGTCGAGAGATGTGACGTGAATAGTAATAAGCAGAAGATGTATTCAACTTAATAAATCACCCTCCTATGCGCAAACATCACTATTGTTAATAATATTAATGTTTATTTCATAGGGTATTTTGCACAGGAAAGGCAGCATCTTTTAAGTACCTTAAGGCACTTGTGGCGGAGACTCTTGCTCTTCCATAGCCATACAAAACGTTCTAGAAATATAAGGTTACATATTGTACAAACAAAGTAAAGTTATATATTGCGTGCGTGCGTGCGTGCGTGCGTGCGTGCGTGCGGGCGTGCGTGCGTGCGTGCGTGCGTGCGTGCGTGCTTGCGGGCGTGCGTGCGTGCGTGCGTGCGTGCGTGCTTGCGGGCGTGCGTGCGTGCGTGCGTGTGCGTGCGTGTGTGTGTGTGTGTGTGTGTGTGTGTGTGTGTGTGTGGTGTGTGTGTGTGTGTGTGTGTGTGTGTGTGTTTGTGTGTGTGTGTGTGTGTGTGTGTGAAATACTTTATTTACTTTATGTGTTGAAACTTATAAGTTTTTTGTGCATTCGTAAGACATGATCTTTAGCTCATTTATAATCAATAACTTGCAGTCCTTGGTATTACACGGTACATATTAAGCCTTTTGTTAACATAGTTATACAGATAGATAGATTGGTTAATGAACCGAAGTCTAGCAAATGAAGTTTTAAGACAAAATGAGGTTAAGTATTCTTCCTATTCCCGTATTCCTGGTTAAGTAGTATTTTCTTCTTTGTTCAAAATGCTTAGGTTAAAAAATCAATCCGTTATGATTTTTTAATATTGTGTGTAAAATATAATTTTCTTCAAATTTTAAATGTAGATTTTCTGTTGTAAATTTATTAGGCAAAAATACAATGTCTATAATAAACCACGTTGAGCTCTTTCTAATTGCAACAATTTTGTTTTTGTTGCTGCGCTTCATATCGAAAGGCAGTAAGTTATTAACGATTGAGCGAATGCTACATAAATTTTCTTTATAAACGTATCTGAAGTCATATACCTAAACGTTTTAAAAATCTAGATTAATTCTAGTCTACATTTTATTATATCTATATGTTAATGTCAAGTTAAACGTTGATATACAATGAACCCTAAGTACTTGGTAGAAGAAACTTTCATAATAACAGAACAGTTACAACTTGAACGTCATCAATTTTGCAAGTTTAATCATTATGTTAAATTTATTTCCGGGTTTAGCCCGGTTTTGAATAGTGAAACAAATATAATCAGTTTTAAGTACATGCATCAGTAGAAAGTTCGATTGAAGCCAGTTTGCAATGTAAGACAAGATTTTGTATCTTTACGAATGTTATCCCATGATGCTCCAGTTAAAACTATAGCATAGTCTTTGGCGTATGTGAACACAAGGGACCATTAATTTTCAGTTAAAAAGATCATTAATATAAATGAGAAACAACGTTGTGTCTAAAATATGACCTTGTGGTACGCTGTTAGTGATATTTGTGTCCTCACTAATAAACTGATCTATTTCTACTTTCTGTGTACGGTTTGATAAGTAATTCCTAAGCAATGTCAAGGTTGTGTCCCTTGTGCTGATGTTTTCTAATTTTTATAAAAGAATGGGGACAGAGATAGCATCAAAGGCCTTTTCAGGTCTATGTAAACTGAGAGACATTTCTTAATCTGATCTTATTTATTAATTGTAAACGAGCTAAAAGCTCTAAGATTGCATCTTCCGTGGATTTACCTTGTCTGAACCCATACTGACAGTGAGACAAGATATCGAACTATAGTAGTAGTACAGTAGATAACTTAAGATAAGTTTTGTGTTGACAAGTTTTTCCAATATCTTAGAAATCGAAGATAGTACTGAAATGGGCCTGTGTTTGAATACATCACCTCTATCTCTATTCTTATACACTGGTGTCTTAACAGCCTGTTTTAAAGGTTGAGAAAAAACTTACTACAAATTTTAGAAAGTGCGCTGAAATTTTATCCCATCCAGGAGCATTGTTTAATTTTAGGTTCATGATAACATCATTTATCTCGTATGGATCTGTATCTAGCAAGACAAAACAAGAAAACTGGGGTTGTCCAACTAATGTTATATATTTACTATCATTATTTCAAGATTATGACAAGATTTTTACCTAAATTGGCAAAGAAGTTATAAACCTAATTTACCGAATCTAATGGTGTTGCTTTTGTTTGTAATAAATTTGTATTATTTATATTTATTTATTATATACTGTTACTGTTAAATTTTACAGTACGCGAGCAACTTGAATTTCATCTCCGTTAGCACTAAATAAATTGTTAATTGCATTTTAAAGTGTTGATTTATAACGTGCATAGCGGTAAAGGAATACATTATAATGAATACTGTATGTGTAAGTTATATAATATTTGGAGGACATTTTTAGATCGCCAATATCGACTGGAGCAGAGGTGAACTGCTCATTACATAATCCAATTTACTGATGACAGGAAATCTTTTTTATGGAGCGGGCTATGCTCGGAACTTCTTTGCATGATAAACTTAGAAATGAGAATATACGCAGTAGCACCAGTCACTGAGATAGTCCAACGTATTAGTAAGTCGAAAGGGCAAAAGACCGGCCATGTGGCTCCAAAACCCGACAACCTACGGGAAAGAAGGGTTCTCGAGTGGCGGCCTCGTGACGGTTAGTGAAGTGTAGGTTGACCACCCTCTCCACTAGATGGAGTGATGACCAGGAAAGATATGCAGGAAGTTGATATGCAGATGGCTCAGAATCATACTTTGTAGCTTTATTTGGGGGGACACCTATGTTCAGTATACCAACCACTAAGGTTGTATGGGTTACCAAAGATACACAAACCAAACGCTTCACTACGTCCCATAGTGATCCAGATCAATTCATCGACTTCTAAGCTGGCACAACACGTGGCGAAAATACTGTCACCACTGAGAGGACATACCAGAGCACACACAAAGGGTTCATGTAAGTGAGATAAAATACCTACATCTCGCTGACGAATGTAACTATAGTCAGTTTTGATGTTCAGTCACTATTAAAATGCCTACCCATTGAAGACTAATCTCAATTGTAACTAAAAAGCTAGAAGGCATCAACATGCCTGCTGAATATGTACTTACTACTCAAATACTTATTACTCAAATACTGCCTCATATCTGGTTATTGATTGTGGAAGGAAGAGTAAAAGAAAGAAGATGGTGTGGCGGTGGGCTCACCTGTATCTCCCATAGTCGTCGACATATTCATGGGGACCTTGAGAAGAAAGCCTTTCTTACTGCTCCTATAAATACAAGATTTTACAAGCGATACGCAGACGACACTTTCACATATTTACCATCTGACAAAGTAACTGCATTTTTGACCACCTTAAATCTATAAAATCTAAAACTAAATTCATAATGGAGTTAGTGGCAAATAATTCTTTTGCTTTCCTGGATATTATAGTCATCCGAAATCCAACACTGTAGTTCCCACTGCGTATAGGAAAACGACACATACTAACCGATATTTCAATGGTGAATCTCACCATCATCTTTCACAGTTAGATACCGGGGTAAATCTTTGTTTTAGAGAGCCCGAGGGATCTACGACAGAAAAAATATGGAAGCTGAGCTTCAGCACGTCAAGAAAGTACTGTAAGACAACAAGCATTGGGTCCCACGCCTGTGACCGAGTGAAGCTCACCATAATCGAGCGTATGCCTGCTGTACTACCTTATGTCAGAGGAGTCACAGACAAGGTTGGCTACATCTTGAAACGAGTTTCCATTAAAACATACTACACGCCGCCGAAAAGATTGGTCAATTTTTACCATCCGTTAAGTGTAATATTCCTCAACAAGATACAGGAGTGTACAAGTTGTACAACAAAGTTAGATGAATTTACAATTGCAAATAACTGGACCTTAAAACACGATATATTTGAGTAACATTGTAAGGAAATCTGTTCGTGAACATGTACTAGTTTTTACACATGTAGATATGGATATAAGTCTAATAATTATATGTATATATATATATATATATATATATATATATATATATATATATATATATATATATATATATATATATATATATATATCAAATTCAGTTCAGCCGCTTCGGAGATTAGCCGGAACAACCAGATAGACACACAAAAATTGTTTTTTTTCTTCTTATAAGTACAGTATACGGTATACTTTCATATTCTTTAAGTGAAAAGCTGTTGCTTTGGCATTAAAAACAGACACTTTAATTTAATTTATATACATATATGTTAGCACCTTGTAATGGCGTGCAAGAATATCTCCTATTCCAGATCATCCCGTGGGTGTCGTAAGAGACGACATAGTGGAACTGCACCAAGAGAAAGGCAGCGCCATTTTTCTGATATCAGATGAATAAAATATTGCGGTTGCCAACCTGCTTGCTAAATATGGCAACTATGGGCCCTATGACGCAATCTATAGCAGAGGCGAATGTTCAGCAGTAGACTTAGACGCGGGATGTCATGGTGATAATTATGTACATAAACAGATAAAGAGATAAAAATTAACTTTTAATTACAAATTAACCACGTGATTTATGATAAAAATCACGAGGAAATTGTATATCTTAGAAATTAAAAATTTGAGGATGTGACGGCTCAATATTATTATTAATAATTAAATTCAATATAAAGGGGCGTCAAAAATAGTTTTAAAACATATATATTAAGCAATTAAGTTAAATTAATAAACATAAAGTTAATATATTTCAGACATTATCCCAATAACATAGCAAATTAAAGGCAAAATTATTGTTTCTCGTAATAAGTAAATTTATTTTAAAAAACTTGTAAAAATATTTAAAATAAAATAAATAATAGAAATACAAGTCAAAAAATATTATAAAATTAAGTTAAATAACGTTTATAAGATAATTAGAAAATTTGTTAAAAATTGTTTAAGTCATGGGAGGTGTTCGTGTATAAAAGAAAATTTTTCTAAGTTGTGGAAGGAGTTCACGTATAGATGAAATTTTCTAAGTTGTTGAAGGAGTTCATGTATTAAAGAAAATTTTCCTAAGTTATTGAAGGTGTTCACGTATAGATGTCTTGTATGGATGAGCTGCCGGAGATACATTCCTGCAGTTCTACATATATATGGGGTGGTTGGGAGTCCGACTGCCTGAAGTACTGTAGCACAATGACTACTCCTATATTAGGGACTTATGATATTAAACTCAATGATACAAAACCAATACTATAGAAGGTCTCCATGATGAATATGCATTACAATAGTAGGGTCATGGGTTCGAACCCTATATATGAATGACCTATGAAAGTAAGGTCTATGATTCAAAAGCAATACTATAGAAGGTCTCTGTGATTAATATGCATAACAATAGTAGGGTCGTGGGTTCGAACCCTATATATGAATGACTTATGAAAGTAAGGTCTATGATTCAAAAGCAATACTATAGAAGGTCTCTGTGATTAATAAGCATTACAATAGTAGGGTCGTGGGTTCGAATCCTATATATGAATGACTTATGAAAGTAAGGTCTATGATTCGAAAGCAATACTATAGAAGGTCTCTATGATTAATATGCATTACAATAGTAGGGTCATGGGTTCGAATCCTATATATACATGACTTATGAAAGTAAGGTCTATGATACAAAAGCAATATTATAGGAGGTCTCCTTGATGCATAAGCATTGTATGGGGTGGTCGGGTGACTGACTGCTCCTAGTACTGTAGCAAAATGACTAGTCCTTATCAGGGACTTGAAAAGGAATATTATGGTGGCGTGTGTGCTGCTTCACGAGCAATTGGTCCGAGGTAAACTTGGACTCGCTAACCGATGTGTCCTAGACATATCATCTTAGTGTCGGTGGTAAGCGGGTTTGTTGTAGCAATACGGCTTTCCCGTGGACATCGCACACCCATACCGTTTGTGGGCGGCGTAGTAGCGCGTAGCGAAGCGTCGTCTATATTTCGGATTGGGATGATGAGTGTGTTTGGTAGCACTTTTAAGTGTAACGGGCATACTCAACTTCATGTCTTAGTGCATTAGCGCTATGATACGTGAAGTTTTGTCCACTGGCGTCTTAGTAGCGTGCTACTATGATACGTTGGTGCAGTTTTATATAACAACAATACTAACTTTGTTACCAAAGTCGATAGGAGTCATGTGGGTGTGTTGTGAGGGTGCGCCGCCCGTATGATAGTTGCATTGATGCTTACTGCTACTTGCGGTATTGCGTCTTGTGATGGATCTGCGGGTGTGCTGCGCCTGATTCGACGCTCTCTTGTGGTTCTGGTCGATGGAGGTATACAATTAATATCTTAGTGTCGGTGGTAAGCGGGTTTGTTGTAGCAATACGGCTTTCCCGTGGACATCGCACACCCATACCGTTTGTGGGCGGCATAGTAGCGCATAGCGATGCGTCGTCTATATTTCGGATTGGGATGATGAGTGTGTTTGGTAGCACTTTTAAGTGTAACAGGCATACTCAACTTCATGTCTTAGTGCATTAGCGCTATGATACGTGGAGTTTTGTTCATTGACGTCTTAGTAGCGTGCTACTATGATACGTTAGTGATATTTTTTATATAACAACAATACTCACTTTGTTACCAAAGTCGATAGGAGTCATGTGGGTGTGTTGTGAGGGTGCGCCGCCCGTATGATAGTTGCATTGATGCTTACTGCTACTTGCGGTATTGCGTCTTGTGATGGATCTGCGGGTGTGTTGCGCCTGATTCGACGCATTCCTGTTGTTCTGGTCGATGGAGGTATACAATTAACATCTTAGTGTCGGTGGTAAGCGGGTTTGTTGTAGCAATACGGCTTTCCCGTGGACATCGCACACCCATACCGTTTGTGGGCGGCGTAGTAGCACGTAGCGAAGCGTCGTCTATATTTCGGATTGGGATGATGAGTGTGTTTGGTAGCACTTTTAAGTGTAACGGGCATACTCAACTTCATGTCTTAGTGCATTAGCGCTATGATACGTGAAGTTTTGTCCACTGGCGTCTTAGTAGCGTGCTACTATGATACGTTGGTGCAGTTTTATATAACAACAATACTAACTTTGTTGCCAAAGTCGATAGGAGTCATGTGGGTGTGTTGTGAGGGTGCGCCGCCCGTATGATAGTTGCATTGATGCTTACTGCTGCTTGCGGTATTGCGTCTTGTGATGGATCTGCGGGTGTGCTGCGCCTGATTCGACGCTCTCTTGTGGTTCTGGTCGATGGAGGTATACAATTAACATCTTAGTGTCGGTGGTAAGCGGGTTTGTTGTAGCAATACGGCTTTCCCGTGGACATCGCACACCCATACCGTTTGTGGGCGGCGTAGTAGCGCATAGCGATGCGTCGTCTATATTTCGGATTGGGATGATGAGTGTGTTTGGTAGCACTTTTAAGTGTAACAGGCATACTCAACTTCATGTCTTAGTGCATTAGCGCTATGATACGTGGAGTTTTGTTCATTGACGTCTTAGTAGCGTGCTACTATGATACGTTAGTGATATTTTTTATATAACAACAATACTCACTTTGTTACCAAAGTCGATAGGAGTCATGTGGGTGTGTTGTGAGGGTGCGCCGCCCGTATGATAGTTGCATTGATGCTTACTGCTACTTGCGGTATTGCGTCTTGTGATGGATCTGCGGGTGTGTTGCGCCTGATTCGACGCATTCCTGTTGTTCTGGTCGATGGAGGTATACAATTAACATCTTAGTGTCGGTGGTAAGCGGGTTTGTTGTAGCAATACGGCTTTCCCGTGGACATCGCACACCCATACCGTTTGTGGGCGGCGTCGTAGCGCATAGCGATGCGTCGTCTATCTTTCGGATGGGGATGTTGAGTGTGTTTGGTAGCACTTTTAAGTGTAACATGCATATTCAGCTTCATGTCTTAGTGCATTAGCGCTATGATACGTGGAGTTTTGTTCATTGGCGTCTTAGTAGCGTGCTACTATGATACGTTGGTGATATTTTTTATATAACAACAATACCAACTTTGTTACCAAAGTCGATAGGGATCATGTGGATGTGTTGTGAGGGGGCGCCATCCGTATGATAATTGCATTGATGCTACTTGCGGTATTGCGTCTTGTGATGGATCTGCGGGTGTGCTGCACCTGATTCGACGCTCTCTTGTGGTTCTGGTTGATGGAGGTATGCGGGTGGTGATGTCTGCTGGGATGTATGGGGGACCTTGGAATGGTGTAAGCCCGACGATAGTCGTATTGATGCTTGTTGTGTTCTGCAGCATTGCGTCTCTGCGATGGTTGTTTGGTGGGACGCTATTCTCAATGGCGCTCTCTGCGTCTTGGTTTGACTCACACCTAAGTAGCTTTGCCCAAGTCGGGTCCTTCATTGCGGGGCTGCAGACTGTCTGCCCTCCACGATGTTTTATATAACAACATAATATTATATCTCTGTAACTTTCCCACCTTTGAATGATTGAAGGCAACTTGTTGGTGGGTGAGACAAACATGATCGAAAATGCATTTACTCAACGTCAGTGACACAAACCCTTTCTGATGGCGAATTATTACTCTTATCATATAACTGCCCTTTGGTTATATCTGCCGTTGTATTGGTTGGTGGAGCATATGTGTCGACCTCATGCGGGTGGTAGCTGGCGGGAGGATCTGAGGAGACTCTCAAGGCTGCGGCCGAAAGCCGCACAACGTGGGACCCCATTCCCTTGAGGTGAGCGGTAGACTCATGACACGCTCTGCGGCTAGTAGCCGTGCTGATCATGCAATTGGTGGTGATGCCATACACTTACATCACGTATGCAGGAGCGGCCGTCTGGCAGGTGGTGGTGCTCACGGAGGGTTTACGGCCAGTGTGCCTATTTGCCTAAACCGTGCGACATACATTCACTGTGGCTGGATTCGTTCGTATTCTGTATGGCGTTTACACGCATTGACATGCGCGACTTCGGTCGATGTTTGTGCTTACGCACTAACAAGAGGCCAAGCCTCTTTTACTGGTTCGCCAGTTATTTTGCTGTGGACTACGGTCCAGTTCCCGAATTAGCATTCCCTTCGGGGGGAGTGCATCAAAATGGTTGGCACTCACCGTGCACGGCGTGTGTGGGGCCGTGTACCTCCCCTACATTTTTTTAAATAAATGTAGGAGAGCGAAGCCCTTGTATCGGGTATTTTTGTATAAATATATTGTGAGCCTTTTCCAAGCGGGAAGGGATAAATAATAATAAATTAATAATGTAAACCTGATGCAAGTGGAATAGGGACGTTTTATGTTCTTATCCTTTCTCGAGCCCTGTCTTCGCGAACGGGGTTCACTTAGCTTATAAGGCACTACCAACAGCTTTCAATAGCTCTAGTGAATATTCATTCTTCCAAACGACACCTAAAAGAACTAAGTTACTAAACAAACACAACGTAAATAAGGGTCCTAACTAAGTCGATCACGCCAAAATATTAAAAACGGCCTATTAATAAACCTTTTGAAAGATCATTTAGGAAGATCAAAACATATTTTATTAATCCTGGTCTCATATATATAATGTTATTTAAAAGGGGATATTTTAATATAATAAATTTTTTATATACAGGGGGGGGGGAGAGAGCGTTACAATATGCAGAAGAAACAGCGTTGGCGATAGCACGCAGCCCTGTGGAACACCAGCATTAATAGGCTTGCAATCGGAGCTTGCACCGTCTACAACGACCTTGATGCTCCGATCTGCAAGAAAGCTGGTGATCCAATCACACAATTTCTCGGGAAGCCCATAGGAACGAAGCTTCGAAAGAAGCGTTTTGTGCCAAACCCGATCGAAGGCCTTCGCAATGTCCAAACTAACGGCCAATGCCTCCCCCTTGAACTCTACTGCCTCCGCCCATCTGTGAGTGAGGTAGACCAGAAGATCACCAGCTGACCGACCACGGCGAAAACCGTATTGGCGGTCACTAATCAGCTGGTGATGCTCAAGGTACCTCATGAGCTGGCAGTTTACAATGGACTCCATTGTTCTGGAGAACAAGGAGGTGATGGCGATAGGCCGGTAGTTGGACGGGTCTGAGCGGTTGCCTTTTTTAGGGATTGGGTGGACGAAAGCCATCTTCCATGATTTTGGGACTACGCCTAGGGAGTAGGAGTACCGGAAAAGACGCGTTAAAACCGGTGCCAACTCTGGAGCACACGTCCTCAGCACAATTGGGGGGATTCCGTCAGGCCCACTCGACTTGTGGATGTCCAGGGAGAGGAGTGCTTTGCGAACCGAGCGCTATGTAAACTGCACTTCCGGCATGGAGCACTCACACCGCGGGATGGTCGGCGGCGTACTCTCCCCGTCATCGAGAGTCGAGTTAGACGCAAAGAAAGAGCCTAGAAGATCGGCTTTCTCCTTGGCAGTATGGGCCAGTGAGTCGTCCTCCCTGTGCAGAGATGGAAGAGATGGCTGACAGAAATTCCCCTGGACAGCCTTGGCGAGAGACCAGAATGCACGGGTTCCAGAAGGAAGGCGAACTAGTTTCTCGCCAATTCTGCCTATGTGCTCTGACTTTGCCTTGGCAATGACTCTTTTGAAGGACCTAGAGGCGGAATTATACTTCTTTTTTAGAGCGCTGGTGTTTACATCCCGGGACGCTGATGCATCAACCCAGGCTTGGTAGCACTCCTGCTTATAGCATGATGCTATTTTACAGGAGCGACCAAACCATGGCTGAGATTTGCCTCCAATGGGCACCACAGAGGAAGGAATAAAAAGTTCCATACCCTGAAGTACCACATCAGTAACAGAATCCGCAACAACGTTGGGATCATCCGGCGAGAAACAAACCCGCCCCCAAGGGTAGGATGCAAAGAAAGACCGCATCCCATCCCAATCGGCTGACCTATAGTGCCAAACACGGCGGCAGCCTGCAGAATGCAATCGCGATTTCAGCGTGAGTGGCACAACACTCCGGACCAGACAATGGTCCGAGGAGCCTAAAGGGGCGTCGACGGAAATCTGATATCCGTCCGGGTGAGAGGTCAGCAGAAGGTCCAACAGGGAAGGTGCATGATCCTCCACATCTGGAATCCGCGTAGGCGAAGTAACCAGTTGTGTCAGACCATATGCCAAGGCAAAATCATGAACAGATCTCCCCGCATGATCGGTTAAACGTGAACCAAGCCATTCGGCGTGATGGGCGTTAAAGTCACCGAGGATCACGATCTCTGTGGAGGGGATCTGCTGTAGCAACGAATCTGCAGCCATTTGGACGTGGTCGAAGAGTCGGTCTGTTTCGGCATTACCGCTATGGGACCTATAGAGGCACCCGTAGACGCGCGGATGGTCGTCGCTGTCTACGCGTAGCCAAAGGATGGACAGGTCCGAACCTTCAAGTCTGCCGAGGCGTCGAGAACAGATGTCCTCTCTGACGTAAACGCAAACTCCAGCCCGAGGCACAAAGGAGTGTTCCAGTTTGTACCCCCGGGTAGGAGAGATACGAGACATCAACCGGAGAGGACACCTGCGTCTCGGTCAGAAAGAGCAGAGCCGGCCTCGCCGTCTCGAGATGGTAGTGGACGGCGTTGAGGTTAGAGTGAAGTCCCCTGATATTGCAGAAATTCACGGACAGCGTGGCAGGGGTCGCCTTGGTCTTGTTGCTCCGTTTGCCCCGAGCAGTTGTAGTCTTGAGCGGAATTTTGCCCCCCCCCCCAGAATACGCGGGGCAGCCTGAGCACCCACGCTCAGAAGTGGAGAAACATGGTCGTGGATGCTCAGCGAGGGATTCTCCAGGGGTGCTGGTACCCTCCTGGGGTAGTCTATCATTATTTAATTCCGCTACCATGTTGATGGGGGGGGGGGATTTGGGCCTCCGGCCACCTGCACTCACCAGACGAAACGCGGAAGCAGAGCTTCCACTTCACGCCGGTATTCTGTGAGGTCGTGGTACCACCCCGGTTTGAGCCGGCCCATACGTGCAACAGCAAAGCTGCCGCGTGGCTCTACCACTGTTGAAACTGGTCCCATGTTAATATCATTCTGTTCTCGAGATATACGAGGCGAAAATTGAGTCCGAACATACATACATACATACACATGTACATGTGCACACATGGATATCCTCTTTAAAACCATACTATTCCACTCTAAAGACCTTGAAACGTGGAGATGTTAAAATTTCCAATTTGCAAAATCGGACCCATTACAATAATTTCCCACTGGGAAGTCAATAAAAAAAACCATTTTATTTAGCAATGAAAAAATTATTAATTAAATAAATTTAAAAACCACTTCAAACTAAAGCATATCTTGGGCATGCGTTATCTTTCCGGTTTGAACGCGCCATTCGTTGTCTGAAAACTTTTCTCATTTAAAATATTCATCAACTGTAACTTTCATCTCGCGCTCTTCTCATTAAACATAAATTTTAGTTCAATTTTTTTTCGATAGTTGAAAATTAAATTTGATAATTAGTGGATCTCCGTACGGAATGCATAATATTTAAATTGTAATACGGTAATTTTATCTCTACATATAACTAAAATTGAAGTGTATGTCTGTGATGATATAATAACTGCATTTATAAAGCTCAGGGAGTTAATTAAATGCTATTTAGACACAAACAACTATTTTGAAATTTTTTTTCTGTTTGCCTATGCGGGCTAATATTATATATTACAGAACTCATTGTAATGGAATTTTTCGATCAAATATAAAGCAATTCTAGGAGGGATTTAGGCTACAACTTATCAGAAAAACTTAATTTTTTTAATATAAATGGTCTTTGATTATTACTTTATTACATAATTATCAATTGCTGTCCATTAGATTAGCTCGCAATAACTCGAAATGGCTGGACCAATTTTGATGAAATTTTTGTGTGTGTTTGAGTGGGTACCTGAATGAAGTAAAGGATTCACATGGCGCTTTTGTCGAGATCCAGAAATCACGTTATAATTATACAAACATTCACGTTGAAATACGTTTGAGTGGGAACCTGAATGAAGTAAAGGATTCACATGGCGCTTTTGTCGAGATCCAGAAATCACGTTATAATACGTACATACATTCACGTTGATATACGTTTGAGTGGGTACCTGAATGAAGTAAAGGATTCACATGGCGCTTTTGTCGAGATCCAGAAATCACGTTATAATACATACATACATTCACGTTGAAATACGTTTGAGTGGGTACCTGAATGAAGTAAAGGATTCACATGGTGCTTTTGTCGAGATCCAGAAATCACATTTTAATACATACATACATTCACGTTGAAATACGTTTGAGTGGGTACCTGAATGAAGTAAAGGATTCACATGACGCTTTTGTCGAGATCCAGAAATCACGTTATAATACATACATACATTCACGTTGAAATACGTTTGAGTGGGTACCTGAATGATCTAAAGGATTCACATGGCGCTTTTGTCGAGATTCAGAAACCACGTTATAATACATACATACATACACGTTGAAATACGTTAGAAGTCGGATTTAATCAGTTAAAGTTGGAAATTGTAGAAAAGTTACTTTGCAAACATCTATTTATGTTCACAGGAGGACAAGAGCGCTAAACGGGCTTTACGTAAATATTATTAAAGCTTTATTATATAATATTTAATTCTTCAATCTCCATAAAATTCCTATGCAATCGCATGCGATCGCTCGGGATTTGGCGAATGGATGCGACTGCATAGGAATTTTACCGATCCCACCCACAGCACTATAGAATTAATACAAAATTTTCTATTCTGTGCTTTAAACAAAAGTCAGTTACTCTATGTATTTTTATTTTTATACGTCAGTGGGTACCTGGATGATATAAACGAATCACAATTGGACCCGGTAGGCGGCGCTTTTGTCGAGATCCAGAAATCACCCGTGCAAAGTCGGGTGGATCACTTGTCTTAAATAAACAACGACACATTAAAATATCCTAAACAGGCGAAGCCAGGGTGAATTGCAACTATTCTGATTTCTGTGCAGACACTCGTTCTGAACAGACGCTCGTTTTTTTTCATACATAGATTTTATATTTTGCGTTTTATAAATCTACCCTACAGATTATTTAAATACATATACAATATACGTATTTGATATATAAATACAATATACATATTAAGTTTATTGAAAAATTATGGACTTTCAGACGATTTGATTGATTTGATATTGTTACACGCCACTACATGGTATACAACGAAAAATAAAACTACAAAAATATTATGGCGAGCCGCAATATTTGATTGTTACTCGTAACTTCCATGCTTAGAGAGAATTATCGATGTAATATTTTAGCAAAGAATTTTCGCTAAAATGTTACGCGTGCCAAACAAACACATTCGCCAAATCTCTTTAATATGATTTAGTTGAAGTGATGAATAAATTGACGCTCAAATATTGCCAAAAGTAATTTGTGTTAAGCACGTCGGTATGTTTCGTAAATGCTTGTATATTTTTATGTGAGATGACATTTCTTACAATACGAGTTGTGTGTAGTTCTAGCGTGTGCATTTGATGTCAAATTAAAGCTACTTTTATGCTTATTCGGGTATTGATTTTATTTTGATATTTGAATTTATCTCTATTGAAAAATTATTCCATTTCTGGATCAGAGTTTGCCGCTCTCTATTTTGACAGTATGGTCCTTCTATTGTTGTTATGTCACAATAATTTTGCCAATGTCCAGTCTTTGGTTTGTCACACCTTGTCTTGAGGTTTCTCGGTGAGAAAGGAGTTGGCGGTTATAAGGTGACAAAGTGGCTAAAAATAAAACACAACAAACAGCTCACTGTTGTGCGAAGGAGAACAGTAATCGTCACAAATAACCGTTGAATTGTTAATTGCTCTACCGGACGTCACCATTAGCAGTCTTGCTCGTGCACGCTGGGCTCATGAAAAATCCTGGGGCTGACGGTGAGGAAGAGAAAGAGCCTGTCCTTCTCCCCCTCACCGTCAACATTGCTCTATTGCGTGTCAATGGAATTTAAATGTCCTCAAATTTTTAATTTCTAAGATATACAATTTCCTCGTGATTTTTGTATCGTAAATCACGTGGAAAATCAGTAGTTAAAATTTAAAATAAGAAAAATATTGGCAAGAGATCAAACACGTATACTCGTGTAATATGCAATTTCCGGTCAACACTTATCACTTAAGCTACCATTGTTATATCAGCTTTGAGTATAAAATATGATTATACACGTCAGAACTGTGATTCAGCGAGTTGATCATTATTCAAAAGCTAGTGTCTTAATTGTCATTTTTGATTTTTAATAAAGTTGATTTCACGAATTTACAACGTTTATTTTATACTATCCTTTACGCTTATTTATTTTATTATTTTTAAAAACGTTTGAAATACAATGATGGATCCATAGTTCCGACTTTTTAAGCTTACCTTTCGTAATATTAGGTTAATCAATAAATAAATGCAAAAATAAATATCACATAACTATATGCTTATAGTTACTTGTATCGAAAATAATAATAATTATTATAATATTACGGTGCTTGCGTTCTGAAGTCATTTATTTTTTATCATTTTAGTTAGTAATTAAAATAATCCATCGTCTAAGTCTTATATATTAAAATATTTTCGCTAGCAACTTTAATTGCAAATTTTTAATCTGTTCATTAATTCAAGCCCATAGCATGATCATTTTGCAATTCGTAGAAATTTGGAAATCTACTAAACTCCTTGCAGACTATTTGACCTCCGTATAATTAACTTTGCGTTGAGATTCTCACTTTGGTACATTAGAGGTCGAGTTTAATCTGTTAAAGTTTGAAATTGTAGAAAAGCTACTTCGCAAATATCTGCGTTAATTTTGTCAATGTTCACAGGAGGACAAAAGCGCCTAGTAGGTTTTACGTAAGTATAATAGCTATATTATGTATAATATTAGCAATATATTATATTATTTACATAGTTAATCATAAAGGTTTTTTTGTTTACCATTGGTTTTAGCAAAAAACCCAGTTATTTTTTTAGACATAAAATATTCACTTTGATTTTCTAAGGATATTTGAATTATGATATCCTATATGATAATTATCGCTTACTCCCAGGAGTTATTCAATTTGTAAACTTGTTGATTGACAAACATTAAACATTTTTAGGAATTTCGTTTTAAAAACTTATAAATTGCCCCCTAAACGATTTATAATTATGCGGAGTCTAGAAACTGCGATTACAAGCTTGTGACATTTTATTTTTATTGGATAATAAATAAAATGGACGTAATATAAATTTACATTTATTATCGAGATACTGCTTACTTGTTAGCTAGTACAATTTAGTTCAATGACATTTCTCCTCGATTAATAATCAAAATGCAGATGTAAACCCTGAAGACCAAGATGTAATGCCTTTTATTCAGTAAAAAGATTAATATTTTTACTCTCATTTCCTTACTTACTATTCCTTAATTACTATTTGTTAAGTTATACATAAATAACTTACCAGCCACCATTATGTCGTCACTGTAGAGATTGCAGCCTCATCAGATACCATTACCATTGCTATTTCATCCTATACAAACTACACGGCTTATGATACTATATGGCAAGCGAGTTGGCAATTTACTATTTCTTAGAATACTAGCAATGCAATTAACATTACAAATATTTCTTTTAATCACTCCTGGTAAGCTTAAAATGCTTGTGTTAGGGAGTGGTTCAAGACACTAGTCGAACAGCGGTTTCGAACCCATGACCTTTTGAGTTTGCTGTAGCGTACCCTGCGCACTATGCTACTGACGCTTGTGATTTTTATTATTTTGAATTGTTTCCAACATGGCCCTGCTGCCCATTTCCTGACATTTCCTTCTGTTGCTCTTACGACACCCATGGAATAATATGCGGTAATGGATATTCTTACACTGCCACTACACGGGTAAAAGATAATATGAACATATTATTAAGCTTTAGGTTTCTTTAAGAAGGCAAAAATTACTGTAAATATATTTGATATCATAAATTCAATTATATTATCAACTTAAGGATTGAAACAGAAACTATTTTATTTAATATAGGTTATAAATAATATTTATTGAAACTCACACTTTTGTTTAATTTGCCCCGGTTCGGAAAAAACCTGTGTCCTGGGAAGAACCAACAAAAAACCCAGCAGGGTTTAAAAAAAATAGCTTACAACCTTAAATGGTACAGTAATAACAACACAAAGTAAATTGGAAATAACTTCGTAGCTATCTCCTCATTCCTAGGGTTTAGAATCATCAGTAAATTCCTGTATATTATAGCAACTCTTTCCATAAAACTTTCTTAAATAAAGTTTTTGAAATTTGAGCGCGTAAAATTTTGTACATTTTCTGGGATTTTATTGTATTCATCGCCACAACAATGAATTACTGACTTGTTGAAATCGAGTCACTGGTACTACTAACTTGCGTCTGTTCCTTATATTTACAACATAAATATCACTTTTTTTAACTACTTTTAGTTTTGCGTGTTCATAAATGTATTGGCAATAGCTCAAGAAAACAAGTCTAACTGTTTCAACACTGGTAAGATTTCTAATGTATTTTACAGCATATGCTGCAGAACTAAGTAGTTCAACAAGTTTTCATTAAATATATCAAAGTATGGGGGCTTCACTGAAACTTCGCTAAGAAAAATGGCGATTTCGAAAAGTCTCAGCTCCTCTTCACTTAAAATCACATTAGTATTAAGATGTTTAACACTAGGAGCAGTGAATTTCATACATTTAGTTTTAGTCTCACTTTAATGGAAATTATTAACGTTACGCCAATTTGCTAATAAAGATATAGCAATATTTACTTCGTTATATTTCGTCTCTCGTCTTCGTTTTAGTAATTGTCGTTTTAATTTGTAAATTAATGATCATCAGCAAATAATACTTTATCATAATATAAACTATATCATAATAAGTATTATTTGCACACCTACTATTTAAGATAAATCAATAATATATACAACAAACAGAAAGGAGTCGAAAATTGAGCCTTGAGGCACGCCCATTTATACTGTCGACCCGAAAAAACTCGTACTATTAATAACAACTTTTTGCGTTCTGCTACTTAAAATAAAATAATAAATTTAAGAGCATCTTTTCTTACACCTCAATGTTGAAGTTTTCATATTCATTTTTATTGCTGAACCCAATCGAAGGCCTTGATATGAAATTTAATACGGACACAAAAAAAAATTCTAATTATTTTTACGTAAACAAAGAAAGTCTTAGTAAACATATCTCAAATTAATTTCTTGTAATTATTTTCTGAAGAAAATTGCTTATTTTCACTCTCATATTTTACTACGAATTCAGAAAGTTAAGTAAATTTTTGTTGTTAAATGAAATAAAAATCAACTACTTAAAATTTTATTACAGCAACATAATAATGGAACCTGTGTAATAATAAAACCTGGTAACATTTTTTGTCGAATCGTTGGGGCTCGTCCAGGTCCACTTTCTTTGGGGCTGCTTCTGGAAGAAAGAGTTCATCATAAAGAGTTCCTCTTTCTCCATGAAGTCGGCCAGCTGCTGGCCCCTTGGGTTCCTTTGCCGTATCTCAAATTTCTCTACCTACAGCTCACCGTTCTTTCTTGTGCCTATAGTACGGCCAACTAGCAGCGAAACGAAAGGTCATTTACTTTAAAAACGACGACGATTTGTCGTAATGTCTCGTTTTCCCGGCAAAAACATGTCAGCATCAAGACGGGTTCACTAACATTCGGGAGGTCATTTTAGTAATTGTTGTTTTTTTTAATTTATTACATCTATTTTCATATACTATTGCGTTAATTCATATTTAAATAGTTATTTTTATTGTAAGTTACAATAAGCATTCACTTTCTATTATTATCCAAATAGAAAGAAACTCTTATATATTATGCTTACAAAAATGTATTAGATTGAATACTATATCATGTAACATAAATATACATCATATATAATGTATATCATATGTATATGTATGCATATATATATATTAGAGTGAACGTTAAAACCTCAACACCTGTTGTGCATGGTACTCAATGTGGCTCATCAAACTGTTAGAAATGAATAAATGTATGTGCCTAAAAGTACCAATACCTAAGTATCTCACGCGTTTTTCTTCTCGCATATTAAGAGTTCCTCGACATAGATCCTCTGCCTTCAGACGTAGTTACAAATATACATTTACTCACTGCTGGAATAATATACCTCCACCACTACGTAATCTAAAGACATTAGTGAATTTTAAAGTACACTTAAAATTTTTTTTTTGCTAAACGAACAGAAGGGAAGTATAAATAATTGATGTGTGTATTTGATTGACCTAATTTTTAATATAGTATTTGTAATCATAAATTTAATTTATATATTTAATGATTACTAAGTATTTACTAACCTGCATTAATACATATTTGTCTATAATCCTGTCATTTTAATATATATATATATATATATATATATATATATATATATATATATATATATATATATATATATATATATATATATATATATATATATATATATATACTATATATATATATTGTACGAGCATGTAATGCAACGTACAATTGTTAAGTCATCATTTCACAACTTGACCTCTTTTACATATTTCCGCGGCACATGTATTTTAAAATCAGTTCGCCGATAGCCATCAAGAGCGCTACGCGTACTCATTATCAGTAGTTCTAGCCTTTTAATTTGTATACTTGTCCATAGTATATTTATCAAACTTATCAAGCGTTATCAGTTTATCATCCCCTTAGTGTCGGTACTACCCCGAACATTGGTCCTTCGAGCTTTCCGAAAAAGCGGGACCTCGCCACGTTTTCCCTTACATTGCGGCGTGTGCGTGTCAGCGTTTCCGCTCAGTAACTTATTGAATTCTTTCGAACACGTGGCGCGTAGTGGCGTGACTGTTACTCTCCTATCAAGAAACCTGTGGCGTAGCAAGTATCAGACGGTGTGCGATCAAGGTGCATGCTTTGTCTGAAGATCGAAGTCTCTGGTCATCATCAGTCGGTGAGCGAGTCAGCTCACATTCGCCGTTCAGCAGATATCAAGTAAGATCAGCCCTTTTTCTCTTCTTTATCATGTCGAAAATGGACGACTTCCTTGCTAATCAGCAGCAAATCTCTCAGGCGATAGAGCATGTCTTTACCAATTTCAAAAAAGATAGCTCAGAAAGGAAGACAGCAGACTATATACAACGTAGATTAGACATATTGGATAAGTATTGGCTAGAGTTCAAAAATAATCATGCAAGATTATCAGAGTTCGGTATTGAGTCTAATAGCTACTTTACGAATCAAGAATTTCAACGAGTAGCCGAAAGGTACGGGTCTATTAGGCTTCATATATAGAACTATCAGCCGCTTACAGAGGAAAGGCCCAGAACGCCTCTTCTGAAGCCACCAACTTTTGTCATGAGAGGGCGAATCCTCCCGACAATCAGGGCAAGCCACAGGCACGTCGAGCAGGACCGACGATATGCTGAAAAAACAGTTTAGTAATTTTAAAGCTTTCCAGCGTACTGTAGTAAACATTGACCTTGATTCCGTGTCACAAAAGTGGGAATTTGATGATTTATTACGGACGATTCAAACCCGGTGGGCAGCCATTGACACACTACACTGGGACTTAGATAGCGACCTGGAAGGGTCGAACAAGGAATATGAAGATACTTTTATCAGATACGAATCGGAATACAATAGAATCAAGAAAGCCATTAACAGAAAAATGTGGTCAGTGGCTCACAGGGAGAAGTCTACGCCCCAGATGGAGATGCCGACTTTCAGTGGAAGTTATAACACCTGGACTTCTTTTAAAGACCTTTTCACTGAAACAATACATAACAATCCATCCATGTCCAACGCGCAAAAGATGCAGTATCTCAAGACCAAGGTGAAAGGAGAGGCCGAGAGATTAATCCAGCATCTCAGCATTAGCTCTGATAACTATGATGTGTGTTGGGACATTTTAAATCAAAGATTTAATAACAAGAGGCTTATATTTTCATCCCATATCAGTTTACTTTTAAATATTCCTGTTATGCAACATCAGTCCCTGAATCATATCAAGCGCATTCATGATACTACAATTGAGTGTCTGAATGCTATCAAGAACCTAGGGGTCGATGTAAGCTCTTGGGACCCTCTGATTGTGTACATTTTGTCTCAAAAATTAGACACCGAATCGTACACAGATTATATCGAATCCGTTAAGCACCCAAGAGAGTTACCCATGCTGAACGAGTTTCTGGATTTTTTGGAAACCAAATTCACTACGTTAGAATCAGCTCGTAGGAAGCAAGATAACCCTACACAAAAATATCAAGGAAACTTAAAAGTTGTTAACAACAGTAATCAAAAACCGAATTACTACAAAAATTCATTTTCTTCAAGCATACGGATGACGCCGAAACAATCAAACGGCAAAAATATCATGACTAAAAATAAATGCTCTCTGTGCAACAGCGATGACCACGGGATTTATTTCTGTCAAAATTTTTTAAATATGTCGCCAAGCAGTAGAAGAAAAATGGTCGCAAAATTAAATCTTTGTCCTAATTGTCTATATAACCACTATGGAAAGGCGTGTATTTCAAATAGACGTTGTCGTGAATGCAATAAGGATCATAATAGCCTTTTACATGAAACAATAAAACAAACAAGTATTGCGACACCGGAAACAGCGGCCGAAGGTGTCGGCCCGAGCGGCGCCAGTAGTTCAAATGCTTACTCCGGGAAAAACGTCAAAAGTAGTTCGCACGTGTCATTTCCGAATGAACCGATCGAGGTATTGTTACCAACTGCGATTATCAAGGTGAAATCAGCAGATGGAACTCTACATAAAATGCGTTGCCTTTTGGACCAGGGTTCTCAAACATCTTTAATAACGGAACGGGCTGCTCAGTTATTAAGATTACCAAGAAGAAGCTGTAAGGGTGTAATATCAGGTGTGGGCGATAAAGAAAGTAATTGTAAAGGGTTAATTACCATACAATGTTCATCACTTATTACAGACTTCAAGTTCAAGACGGAGGCACTTATCATGAAGAGCCTTATCAAAAACTTACCTAGTTATACATTTTCAAAACCGGATTGGACGTACTTAGACCATATCAAGTTAGCAGACCCCGAATTTTACGTCAGTCGTCCAGTGGACATTCTATTAGGTGCTGATGTATACTCTGCTATATTGTTGGATGGCATTTGCAGAGTAAACTCGTCCCTTCCGACGGCTCAACAAACGCAGTTGGGATGGATATTGAGTGGCAACGTGAAAACTTTCCAATGTAATGTGGTGCTACATAATTATGAAGATATCTACAAGTTTTGGGAGCTTGAAGATATTTCAAAACCAGCAGAAATCTCATCAGAAGATCAACGCTGCCTTCAATATTATCAAGCCACTACCAAACGCCGAGAAGATGGCCGGTATGAAGTCAGGCTGCCGATGAAACCCAACTATCAAGAAAATTTGGGACACTCTAAAATCAAAGCGATCGGACAATTTTTTAAATTAGAACAAAAATTTCAAAAACAGCCAGATATTGCGCAACAGTATAAATTATTTATTAATGAATACTTGTCGCTCGGACACATGATACCTGTAGATAAAGACGGTAATATGACCCCTGAATGCTTTTTACCTCATCATTGTGTCGAGCGCCCCGAATCTGAGACTACACAATTGCGTGTAGTATTTAATGGCAAATAAAAAACATCCAGTGGGTTTAGCCTAAATGATCTCATGTGCAGGGGGCCTAACCTACAACAAGATCTCCAAAGTCTCATTATCAAGTGGAGACAGTTTCAGTTCGCGTTCACTGCCGACATAGAAAAAATGTTTAGGCAAATATGGCTCAACCCAGAAGACTCTAAATTACAAAAAATAATATGGAGAGATGATCCGTCAAAAAATTTAAAAGCTTATCAATTAGCAACAGTTACATATGGCACTAAAGCGGCCCCTTTTTTGGCCATATGTACTATCAAACAATTAGCTCGAGATGAGAGGCCAAACTATCAAGAAAGTTCGGCTCCACGGGTACTTGAGGAGTCATTTTACATGGATGACTTAATTCACGGAGCTCATTCTATTGAATCAGCAAAGCGGTTAAAAAAGGACCTGAGCAGTTTATTAAGTTCTGGTGGATTTAACTTAAGAAAATGGAAGTCTAACTTACCTGATTTACTAGAAAATGCGACAGCTGAGAAGAATTATCAAGGAAATTTTGACTTCAAGCAAGCGGAGTCAACGAAAACCTTAGGACTCGGATGGAATCCACAAGGAGATTATTTTACTTTCAATTCAAAATTAACTACGTCGTTATCAAGACCGACCAAAAGAATAATGCTATCAGAGATATCTAAACAATATGATCCCATGGGATGGATCGCTCCACTCACCACAAAACTTAAGATTTTATTCCAAGAGACCTGGAAAGTGGATATTAAATGGGACGAATACGTACCTAATGAAATTCACTTACAATGGAATGAGATTAGAGCAGATATCGAGCAGATTAAGTGTTATCAAGTGCCCAGATGGCTAGGAACAAGACAGCATCGAACTGCATGGGTTTTGTGATGCAAGCACTAAGGCATACGCTTGTGTCGTGTACTGTAAAATCCAGCGAGGGAATTCGTCATCAATTACATTGGTAGCTGCCAAAACAAAACTCGTGCCGCTCAAAAAGACAGTATCTCTGCCTCGCCTAGAGTTAAGCGGAGCATTGCTACTATCCAAGTTAATGGTAAAAATTACATCAAACCTGTCTAGCTACGAAATCAAGATCTATGGTTGGGTTGACTCGACGGCGGTGCTGGGTTGGCTTCACGGTGATCCAGAGAGATGGAAGCCATTTGTAGCTAATCGCGTGAAACAAATAACAGCTTCAATACCACCTGAATGCTGGCGTTACGTCAAGTCAAAGGAAAACCCAGCTGATTGTGCCAGCCGAGGTCTAAACGCAAGTCAACTCAGAGATCATACTCTGTGGTGGCAAGGGCCTAATTGGTTGACTTCATTTCGTCAAGAAAATGAAAAACAAGCAGAATATACCACCGATCAAGAGATGAGAAAATTAAAATCGGTGAGCGTTACACAGGTAGCCTTCAAGCGTGAAATTATACAGCAATTATTAAAAAGTTACAGTTCATTATCAAAATGCGTCAAAGTATTAGGTTGGATTTTAAGATTTATCTACAGAAAGTCAAAAGAAAACTATTTATCAGTATCAGAGTTGCGAGCTGCGAAAGTTTTAATTATCAAACAAGTACAGCAAGAGGAGTTTCATAAGGAAATAAAAGATTTGCAAGCGAGAAACAGCGTGAATAGCAGGAGCAAACTGTATGAGTTGAACCCAATTTTGGACAAGGATGGAGTTCTTCGAGTTGGAGGGAGACTTAGAAATGCTAACCTCGATCCCGAAACTAAGCATCCAGCTATTATCCCGAGACACTCAAGATTAGCTATTCTTATCATAGACGAAGCACACGAGCTCACTTATCACGGAGGGGCACGATTAACAACGGCTTTCATGAGACGAAAGTACTGGATGCTCGGCGGTACCAGAACCACTAAATCAAGACTTCGCCACTGTGTTAAATGTCGGCGACACATTCCTGACCAAAACTATCAACTCATGGGAGACTTACCTTCAGCAAGATCGAATCCATCCAGGAGTTTCTTACATACAGGTGTTGATTACAGCGGTTTTGTATCCGTAAAGGCCAACAAGGGTCGTGGTGGCAAGACTACCAAGGGATATATCGTAGTTTTCGTTTGTATGGCCACAAAAGCCGTACATCTGGAACTGGCATCCGACTTGACAGCATCAGCGTTTTTAGCAGCGTTACGCCGCATGGCAGCAAGACGAGGAACTCCCGGACACATCTATAGTGATCAAGGTCGCAATTTCATAGGTGCTAACAATATTTTGCAACGAGAGTATTCAGCGATTCAAGAAATATTCAGCCCAAACTTTATGTCGGAGGTTGCCAGTTTGGGAATTGAATGGCACTTTAATGCCCCCGCTTGGCCATCAGCGGGCGGCTTATGGGAAGTTGCGGTTAAGAGCTTGAAATATCATCTTAAGCGCGTAGTTGGCGAACAAGCGCTTACTTTTGAAGAATACAGCACCCTACTTTCTCAACTGGAGGAATGCCTAAACTCGAGACCTCTATGTGCATTAACCGAAGATCCCAATGACTTAGACGTTCTAACACCTGCCCACTTTCTTTCAAGTGGTCCTATGTTGAACATCTACGATACCGAAACTGATTCAAGGACAAGGTGGTACTTAATCCAAAAAACATTTAACGATGTTTGGGAAAGATGGCGCAGTGAATATTTAACCCAATTAGCGGCCAGGAATAAATGGAGAAAACCGCAGCCAAATATCAAAGAGAATGACATCGTCATTATCAGGGACGAAAACCTTCCTTCGGGAAGGTGGCCCCTCGGCCGAGTTGTGCAGCTACACCCGGGCAATGACGGGTACGTCAGAGTTGTCACTCTTAGAACCAAAAACGGAATCTTACAACGGCCGATCGTGAAGCTTTCAATTTTACCGGTTGAGCAAAATCAAGAAGGGACAAGCAGTTTAACAGAAAAACAAAACCAAGAAAATGAAAATAAATCAATCCCTAAATCAAGCAGAAGAAAACAATATTGCTTAACATCAATGATTAAATCGCTTTTATTATTATTACGAGCTTGAGGTTCGTGACAATAAAAATTGCCGATAAAATTACCTAAATTAACACTTTAATTTACTTTACACAAATTAAAGTTAAAACACTAATAATTAAACACACTAATTCACTTAATTCCGCTCCGAAGCGTCGCTTGTGTCGCTGAGTTCAACTCTGTCTCGATCGCATCTTGCGCCACCTATTTATTTAAATTAGCAAAATATCCGGAATGTTCAAGTAAACACGCGTAAGGTACCGAGAGTTCGAGTATAGATTTTCTAGAAACTTAGTTCTTCGGGTGGCGCTGTTGGTCGAAAGATTTGTGATGTCATAAACTGCAACGCTCCCCTCGCTCTCGTTCCTGACACTAGATGGCGCTAGTTGTGTCGTCGACTGGAGTGCGTAACACTGCCCCCTCCTAAGACATGCTCGTCCCGAGCATTATCGGTCCCATAATAACGTGCCAAGCGATCCACATGGACGATCTTAGGAGTCCCTCTTGCGCCTTTCTGTATCCGGTAGGTCACATCGTTGATCCTGGTTACAATCCGGTACGGGCCGTCCCATTTAGCTTGAAGCTTAGGAGATTTCCCTTTGCTGCGGACTGGATTGTGCAACCACACTAATGAACCTTCGTTGAACCCTTTATTGTTCATTTTGCGGTCGTACCGGGTTTTCATTTTCTCAGACATTTGCTGGCCCGATTGTCTGACGTGCTCATAAATGTCATTCATTTTGTTCCGCAAGTCATTTGCATAATCGGTTATACTGCGTGGGGCATCAGATGGTATCCCGGTGATCAGGTCTGCAGGCAGCCGTTATTCTCTTCCAAAGTTTGCGAAAGCTGGTGTCACTGCTGTACTTTCGTGAACAGAACTTATACTATAACTATATGACAACAAAAACGGTTGTATGTGCTTGTCTCAATCTCGTTGCCGATTGTCTACAACTTTTGCTAGGTACCTCTCCAATGTCTGATTAAATCGTTCCACCATTCCATCAGATTGCGGGTGATAAGAAGTCGTTCTTGTTTTATGAGTACCCATAACTTGGCAAGTTTCCTGGAATATTTGAGACTCAAAATTCCTTCCTTGATCGCTGTGAATCTCTAAAGGTACTCCAAAACGACAGAAGACTTCATGAACTAGTTTATCTGCAACTGTTGAAGCTTCTTGATTCGGAATGGCGAAGACTTCCGGCCACTTAGTGAAGTAATCCATCACAACCATGAAATACTTGTTACCGCTTTCACTCTCCGGAAACGGCCCCGCCACGTCAATGGCTATTCTCTCCCATGGTGCACCAACATTGTACAACTTCAATGCACCTCTACAACGAGTCTGAGGTCCCTTTACAGCCGCACAACTTGTACATTTGCGACACCAGTCCTCGACATCGTTTCGACAGTGGACCCAGTAAAACCGTTCTCGGATCTTCAGTAGAGTTCGTTTAACTCCCAGATGGCCTCCTGAACAATCATTATGGTACAGCTGTAGAACATCCGGTACTTTAGCTTTAGGGACAACCATTTGCAAATGACAGCTGTCTCCCCGAACGTTTTCCCATTTACGACACAGAACTCCATCCTGATGCAGCAAGCCGTCCCACTGGGCCCAATAGCTTTTAGTGGTCGAACTCATCGCTGAGACGTCACTCCACTTGGGATTGGGAGCACTGGCCTTTATCCATTCCAGAATCGGCTTGATGTCCGGATCTTCCTGCTGAGCATGTAGTAAGCTGTCCTTCCACTCGTTGCTGAGGTGGTCTGCCCTGAGCATCCTCACGGATACCACTTCCTTACTCTCTTGCCTAGTACAATGTTTGCAATCTTCAGGACAAGGTCTTCGTGATAATGCATCTGCGTTGCCATGAGATTTCCCGCTGCGATGTTCGATCTCAAAGTCGTATTCCTGCAGTAGTTCAATCCACCTCGCAACTTGTCCTTCTGGATTTTTAAACTGCAATAGCCATTTTAGTGCAGCATGGTCAGTTCGTAAGTGAAACTTTCGTCCCGGAAGATATTTGCTAAAATGCTGCAACGACTTTACCACAGCGAGCAATTCGCGTCTTGTGACACAATAGTTCCTTTCCGGTTTTGACAACGACTTGCTGAAGTACGCTATCACGACCTCTTGGTCACCACTCCGTTGAGACAGCACACCGCCAAGTCCTATATCACTTGCATCTGTGTCAACTATAAATTCTTTGCTTGCATCAGGGTATACCAAAATAGGTGTTTTGCACAGACGGTCCTTGAGCTCCTGAAATGCGATATTGCAACTTTCATCCCAGCAGAAATGTCGCTTCTCCTCGGTTAGCTTGTGCAGAGGTTTGGCTATATCTGCAAAGTTCTTCACGAATCGCCGGTAATAGGAGCACAAACCCAAAAATGCTCTAACCTGCGTCTTGTCTTTTGGAACCGGCCAATCCTTGACAGCGGCGATTTTCTCTGGATCTGTGCGGATACCTTCTTCCGATACTACAAACCCCAAAAAGTTAACTTGCCGTTGGAATAGTGAACATTTCTTCGGGCTCAACTTGAGATTGGCACTCTGAATCTTCATAAGCACGCGTTCCAGGTTTTGAAGGTGTTCCTCAAACGTACGGCCCACGATGATGATGTCATCCAAGTAGACCAGACAGGCATCGCCAATTAGCCCGGTAAGTACAAGTTCCATCAGCCTTTCAAACGTTGCTGGAGCATTGCACAACCCAAACGGCATTACTTTGAATTGCCACAGACCCTTTCCCGTCGAGAACGCAGTTTTCTCCTTGTCCTTAGGGTCAATTTCAACTTGCCAGTAGCCACTTTTTAGATCCAGCGTGCTAAACCATTTTACTCCTGTAAGCATGTCCAGCGTGTCATCAATTCTTGGCAAGGGATAGCTGTCCTTCTTTGTAACGTCGTTCAGACGGCGGTAATCAACACAGAACCGCATGCTGCCATCCTTCTTTTTCACCAGCACCACTGGCGAACACCATGGACTAGAGGAAGGTTCAATAACACCATCCTTCACCATTCCTTCAATCATGGTTTCCACTTCCTTTTCACGTGCTGCCGGCAATCGTCTTGGCCGCTGACGAATAGGCAACTCTTCACCTGTGTTTATTTTGTGTTGAACTAAACCAGTCTTTCCTATGTCAGCATCGTTTGATGAGAATACATCGGCGTACTCGAGTAACAACTTCTTCGCCTTGACCAATTCGTTCGGGGACAGAACACTGCGACAGTCTTCCAAAAGTGTGGTCACTCTCGTTTCTGCATCCTTGCTGGGGGTCCCACTCGATATATATTGGCACCGACGTAACCAATCCACTTCCTCACAAGTACCAATTAATGTGCCTTTTTCTATAATCTGGTCCCGGTCGCAAAGGTTCAGCACACGTACTCCTGAGATGTCAGTGGTCCGGACCAAGGTTCGAGCTACTTTCCATGGAAGGTCATTGTTTACCCTTTCCACAAGTACACAACGGTGAGCTTGCCCAGCGTTTCGGGGAAGACTAACCGGAACCATCGTTTCCGATCTCGGCGGAAGAACAATCTTCTTAATGCTGTACACGTTCCCCGGTAACGCACCTTCCATAAAAAGTTCCTCCTGTCCACATTTCAAAACACCTTGCTTAACGTCGATCTCACAACAATTATTCCTCATAAAGTCTAGGCCTAGGATGCAGTCGTCCATTATATCAGCCACGATGACATTATGCAGGTAGATCACGTTGCCTAGCTTCAACTCCATCTCCTTCTCTCCACGGACGGGTATACGCTGACCGGTAGCTGTTACCAAATTAATGCGTTCTCGGTTGTATGCGGAGTCCCCAAGGAACTGACTTATAAGTTGGGAACTAACAACCGTACGAGAGGCTCCAGTGTCTATGGTCAGTTTACACGGCATTCCGTTGACCTCACCTCACCTTGATGATTAGACTGTTCCCATCATGGGTTTGTGAGATCGAGATCCTTGGGGCTCTTTTAACATCAGCCAGCACCCGCCCCGCAGTTCTGGCTTTTACTCGTTTCCCTGCTGCTGCTGGGCGGTGCTGTTGGCCGCACTACCCTCCTGAGATCGTTCAACTTCCCTTTCTAGGGTTTGCTTAGGGCAGCTGCATCGAAGATGGCCCTTTTCCCCACAGCCATAGCACCTTGGGCTGTATCCTTTGTTGCGATCGCGAACTGTAGCTGCTGCAACCTCCCTGACGCGATGGGAACGAAGATCCTGCCGCACGGCTTTTACCTCCAGTGCATGGGCCAAGGCGTCCTTAAGCGTCTCGTGGTGCCCGAGCCTCACAGCAGCTCTGACTTCCAGGTCGCGGATGCCGTCGATGAATGTCTGCACCAGGTTCCCTTCAATGAGCGCAGGTACAGACTGGTATGCTTTTCGAACCATCTTCTCCACCTCAAGGGCCCACTGCTGCAGGTTTTCGTTGCTGCGTTGCACGCGATCTTTAAGCTGCGCGCGAAAGACGTGTTCCAGGTGAGCGTCACCATATCTCGCCTCCAATGCCTCAAGGAGCTGCTCGTAGGTCACTTTCTTATCGAGAGCTTCCAACACGGTTAAGGCTTGGTCGCGCAGGCCTAAGGTGAGTGCAGTCATGGCCTGGCTTTTATTCCAGCCGTTTGCCTCCATGACGGCCTCGAACTGGATTTTGTAGGCCGACCAGGAAGAAGTCCCGTCGAACGGTGGCACTTTGAATCCACGTAGCGAAGGTGTTGTAGCTACTACGGGAGCTGTTGTTCCATCCCCAAGTTTGAGGTCGTCCAGCGTTTTCTTCACGTCGGCCATTACGTTGTCAACCCGATTGTTTACTTGGTCGATTCGGGTTTCGGCCTCCGACAGGCGGTTGTCATGTTGAGCAACCTTATCCTTCACCTCCCGTATCTCTTTTCCGAAGATAGCGTGAAGGTCCTTCATGAGGAGCATCTGCTCTTCCTTATCGCGTTGGAGTTGCTCTTCTAAACGACGGGCCTGTTCCTCTTGTCGGCGGGCCTGTTCATCCTGTCCACCCCGCAGCTGCTCTTCCAACCGACGGACCTGTTCCTCCTGTCGGCGAGCCTGTTCCTCCTGCTGCTCTTTCAACAGACGGGCCTGTTCCTCTCGTCCGCGCTGCAGCTGCTCCTGTAGCATGGCCATCAGAGCACCTAAGTCTGATGCTGCAGATGTAGGAGCTACTGACGGGCCCGCAGCCTCCGTGGCTAGTAGTTGGCCCTCCGACGTGTGCGGCGTTGCACCACCAAACCTCCTCTGGTCCGTCTCCTGCTGGTGTTGACTTCGGGTACGGACACCCTCCGTTTCCTCCTTAGGTAAAATCGGCATGATTTTATCCCACTTCTGACACCAATTGTTACGAGCTTGAGGTTCGTGACAATAAAAATTGCCGATAAAATTACCTAAATTAACACTTTAATTTACTTTATACAAATTAAAGTTAAAACACTAATAATTAAACACACTAATTCACTTAATTCCGCTCCGAAGCGTCGCTTGTGTTGCTGAGTTCAACTCTATCTCGATCGCATCTTGCGCCACCTATTTATTTAAATTAGCAAAATATCCGGAATGTTCAAGTAAACACGCGTAAGGTACCGAGAGTTCGAGTATAGATTTTCTAGAAACTTAGTTCTTCGGGTGGCGCTGTTGGTCGAAAGATTTGTGATGTCATAAACTGCAACGCTCCCCTCGCTCTCGTTCCTGACACTAGATGGCGCTAGTTGTGTCGTCGACTGGAGTGCGTAACATTATTCTTTATTGCAATCATCCCGACAGTACAATGCTCCTATAACATAACACCATTACAAAACAGCAGTCTCTATTTTGATACAATAACAAGCATGCATTTAATACGAGACGACTGGCGCCTCGTTGTCTACTATGACACATTCCCTTATCAAGAAGGTAATACGGCGCTAACAAAATATATACAATACTTAAATAACACGTGTGTAATTATGAAGGCACGATCACATTGCGAAGAGATCTTGTTGCAACTTCGGCACGAGTTCACGGAACTGCAATATTATAATAACATTTTAACTATTCAACATGATAACATACTAGAAACCCGCCCACGTCGCCGGCGCGGCTTAATCAATGGTGTAGGAAGTATTGCTAATAGTTTATTCGGTATTTTAGACGAAAGTTTTGCCGAAAAATATGAAAAGGACATTGAACTTATCAAGCGAAATCAAAACCATTTAGCAACCCTATGGAAAAATCAAACGACCGTAGTGGAAGCGGAATTTAATTTACTAAAACGCACTAAAGAAATCATGGAGAAGAACCACAAGAATATTAACAGAAAAATTATATCTCTAGAAAATTCAGAGGATCAATTCAAGAGGGAGCTTCAGAATACTTCCTTCACGAGTGAATTTATCAGTACAGCCATGCTAACAAGTAACCTTATTATCAGCCTCAGAAATATACAACAAAATTTACTCGACACTATTACAAATATATACAACGGAAAATTTAATTTCCACTTGCTATCTCCCAACCAGTTAAGACAAGAACTGAACGTTATAGCAGGCCAGCTCCCTAAAGACCTATCATTACCAATAGATAACTCTAATTCGTATGAAATCTACAACTTACTGCAGGTGCGAGCTCGAATAAGAAGTAACTATATCATATTCGAAATCAAGATACCTCTCATCAGCAGAGATATGTTTGAAGTCCTGGAAGTCATACCAGTACCTTATATATCAGAAAATAAAGAAGAAATTTCCGTAGTACCAGTATCAAGATACATCGCTATCAACTTGAAAAAAGACTCCCTAGTGCCACTGACTGAAAAGGACCTGGATTTATGTACTAGAAGAGATCCCAAAATTATTTTGTGCCATCATAAAGGACCTATTTACTACATAAAAGATGATCATAGTTTCTGCGAGAATCTGCCCTTCTCAAGAAAATGTAAAACAGTTACCAGACCCTGCTACAATCGCTGGATAGAACTAAATAAACTAAATACATATTTCTATTTTTGTTGCGACCAGTGCAAAATGAAGTTACTATGTGACGATCAAGTTACGGCAGTGCAATTGACCCGCTCTGGCCTATTTAATGTTGGTCAAGGTTGTATAGTCAAAGCAGCTGATTTCTTTGTTTATTCACACCGACAAGAACTTAGCGAAATGAACATCAGTTCTGATATACAAGCCCCTAAGATATCACCAATTAATCACATCATCAATATATCGTTACCCGATCGCTCCTTACCGAACAATACGAATGATGATATAGCCAATAATCTACAGATGATCAAGGAACAGATTGAATTTATGAAGAACAACGAGCCCCTAGCAGAGAGGGTTTCTTATCATGATGTCCACCACTACGCTGCGATATATGTGTTATTTGCGGTCGTTGCGGTGGGCGCCCTAGTGTACAGCTGGAGGCGCTGCAGGCGGTCGGCGCCGGGAGCACCCGCGGAGGCGGGAGTGTCGGTGCCTATGACGGAACAGGAGACATCGTCGCCACATTTTCTACCGAGTGTCAGTGCTCAGTGTAGTGAAAGTGTTACGGTCAATCAGTGTCAAAGTGTGAATGCTCAGTGTAGTAAATGTTTTAGAGGCAATCAGTGTCAAAGTGTGAGTGCAAATGATTTTTCAAAAAAGAATGCACGTGTGTTTAAGCAAAACAGAAGCACTTCGCCTGTGCTAAGATCCGTGTACGCAATTCCAAACCAGTGTACATAGACTAGTCTTAGATAAGAATATTGTTTAATCACCTTGTACATTCGTGTACTAATCAAGTTATCATTTGCACTATAGATAAGAAATAATAGTATCGCCTTGTAATTAGATTAAGCCTCACTAGCATCCATCATCTCTATTTGCTTCTACTAACCCCATCTTTGCTGCCCGGGAATATGTACGATCATGTAATGCAACGTACAATTGTTAAGTCATCATTTCACAACTTGACCTCTTTTACATATTTCCGCGGCACATGTATTTTAAAATCAGTTCGCCGATAGCCATCAAGAGCGCTACGCGTACTCATTATCAGTAGTTCTAGCCTTTTAATTTGTATACTTGTCCATAATATATTTATCAAACTTATCAAGCGTTATCAGTTTATCATCCCCTTGGTGTCGGTACTACCCCGAACATATATATATATATATATATTTATCACAAACTTTTTAGTAAAACGTTCCATCCACATGAGGTAAAGAATACAGATTTAAGAAAGAAAAAATACTTGCTCGCATGAAGTTGACCGTCAGAACTTGTTCAGGGCCGTCTGAAAATCAGCGCTGCAAGCTCGCGGCTTATGCTGAGACGGTCCCTTCCATCACTTCATCATAGCGCATTGCATGTACATATAATGGACGCATTTCTTTTATTTATTAATATTTCCTGCTATTTGTATGTTTGTTAATAAGTCACTTGTTTTATTTTTAACTAGCTGTTACCCGCGGCTTCGCCCGCATGGTCACTGGGAAATGAACTATCCGTTGCTTTTTTAATTGAAAGAAAACTGAGTTTTATAGATTTGTCAGAGATGCAGCCCATAAAAGGAAACTGAGCGGAATTGATTCATCAGCCTATTTAAATGTTTTGAAACGCAGCGTATAGGAAAGCATGAAAATAGCTTGTTTATTCCAAATGGAAATGGGATATTTTTTTTTAATTAAAGGAAACTGAGCATAATTATCCGTCAGGGATGTAGACTTTTGAAAATAAACTGAGCTAAATTGATTCGTCAGAGATGCAGTTTTCTGAATTGAAAGGAAACTGAGCCAAATAAAAGATCCGTCAGAGATGCAGCCTTTTGAGTTGAAAGGAAACTGAGCTTAATAGGTCCGTCAGAGGTGCAGCATTTGGGGCAGCGTTCGGGAAATTACGACACATCTTCTCGTCAAGTATACAATCAGTGCGTGTTGCCAGTGATGACTTACGGATCTGAGACGTAGTCCTTCACTGCTGGCCGTATGAGGACGCTCAAGGTCGCTCAGCGAGCTATGGAGAGGGCTATGCTCGGAGTTTTTCTGCGTGATAGACTCAGAAATGAGGATATTCGAAGTAAAACCAGTGTGACCGACATAGCCCAACGGATTAGTAAGCTGAAGTGGCAATGGGCCGGCCACATAGCTCGAAGAACCGATAACCGATTGGGAAGAAAGGTTCTCTCGAGTGGCAGCCTCGTACCGGTAGGCGTAGTGTAGGGCGACCCACCACTAGATGGAGTGACGACCTGGTAAGACATGCAGGAAGTCGATGGATGCAGGTGGCTCAGGACCGTGCTTTGTGGCATTACTTGGGGGAGGCCTATGTTCAGCAGTGGACTTGTAAAGGGCTGTAATGGTGATAATGATGATGGTGATGATGATTGCTCATGGGGGGGGGGTATATTGCAATAATTGCCACACTTGGCAAGCAGGTTGGCAGCCGCAGTTTTTTGTTGTACAATTGCTGTTATCAAGAAGATGCTGCTGATAATTTACTGCCCGTTTCCCTCTGTTGTCTTTTACAACACTTCTAAATGGCAAATATGCCCTTGTATGAAAACAAATAAATATGCTCTTTTTGCTTCAATGATGAAATAGTAAGCGTTAAATAAACATTTTTATTTTCTGGTTATGATTTCATTTCAAAATAAAGTTTTGTGCTGAACACTTTATTATTATAAAAAAATAGAAAAATTTTCAGCGATATCATCATTATATGGGTCGTTTTATCAACCACGTTCCTTTTACATTATTTCAAAGCTTTATTTATGGAGTAAATGATAAAAACTGAAAATTTAATCTTATTTAATGCATTGATATATCTTGTACATTTTCTGGAATTTTGGTTTGTTCCTAGGTATTTACACGAGAAATAGCGATGACAACTAAACTAGTAGTTTTGGTGTGAATGTGGCAGGCGTATAACTGGGGACTACAGGCGGACCATGTTTTATATATAACAAAACTAAAACAAAACAATAGACTTAAGAAAAATACGTCGGAAGAGATAGAAATGTATGTTTATTATGGAATGCTTAAATCGTACTTCTGACGTAGCGAGTTAGTCAGACGGGATGATTAAAGTGAGTGATAACGATGTTTGTGATATTAACATACTGATGACGGTAATATTAAATGCGGTTACAGAAAGAGGCTTTAGAATATAATGTAGTAATTTTTATTCAATTTAGAACTGCTACCACTTGTTCAGAGAAAACCTCTGTCCTGGTAAGAACCAGCAAGGTACCGAGCGGGACTTTTCTTTTAAACAGAATTAATTTGCAAAATATCATTTTATACAGTTATAATAATAATAATACAGTTATAATATACAGATAACAGCTAATCAACTCTAAATTGTACTGGGACTTATTTTGTAGATCGGAATAATAATTAATTGGTTACCACGAATTAATTATCTGATGAGTTAAGAATGAGCTTGCAGTGGAATACTACAAGAGCACCATGCCACGCCAGAGCCAAGACTCCCCAACGGCGCTCTGTCTCTTTTATGCAAGCAAAACAAGTAGTTATCCACATGGGCGCCTCTGCAGGTTTAATTCGCAGGTGTGCAGTGCACGTCTTGTTTACAAGACACATTAATACGACTATCGTCAGGCTTTCACCATTCCAAGGCCCCTCATACAATCCCAGCATACATAACCACCCGCATACCTCCATTGACCAGAACCACACGATGCGTCGAATAAGACGTAGCACGCCCGCAGATCCATCACAAGACGCAATACCGCAAGTAGCAGTAAGCATCAATGCAACTATCATACGGATGGCGCCCCCTCACAACACACCCACATGATCCCTATCGACTTTGGTAACAAAATTTGTGTTGTGGTTCAATAAAAATAACATCAACGTATCACATTAGCATGCTACTAAGACACCAATATTCAAAAATACACGTAGCATAGTGCTTATAAATTAAGACCAGGAGTTGAGTACGCTTGTTACACTTAAAACTGCCACCAAGCACGCTCATCCCACTCCGAAAGATAGCCGACGCGACATATTAAAACGCTGTGAGCTAAGACGCCGCCCACAAACGGGACGTATGTGCGATTTCTGCGGGCAAGCCGTATTGCTACATAAACCCGCTTACCACCGACACAAGATTATATGTCTAGGAGAGACCAGTTAGCGAGTCCAAGTTTATTTCAGCCTCGGACGCTGTGATGTGGTCTACAAGCCACTATAATAATCCTTTCAAGTCCCATTTATATTAATATAATGCTTTTATATACTTGAGATATTCCACATATTTGCTTTATTTCATAGACCTTACTATTATATGTTTTTAATATACAGGACTTCAATCCACAACCCTACTATCATTATGCTTATGCTTCATAATGACCTTTCATAATAATTCTGTTGTATCATAGACCTTACCTATTATTGTAATTATGCCTTTAATATATGTATAGGACTTTCATCCACAACCCTATTTTAGTAACAGTTGGTGGTATGGTGCATAAGTTTCAGCTTATGCACCATAGAAACCTTCTATAATAATGCTTTTGTTGTCCTGTAAGTCCGTAATATAGGTACCTTATATACATTGTACAACATTATTATAGTAGTCCACTCTTGAATCTGTCAGTCAGTCTCCAGCAGCTCCCCTATATAAGCAATCTTTACACGAACACTCTCCATGTAAACAAGAATACGCTACTACTCACATGAACACGCTCAATAACTTGAGCAATTTTTGACTAATTTTACTATTATTTTATAAATGTAATTTATCTTTATTATTATAATATTTTCGACTTGTATTTCTAATATTTAATACATTTCGAATATCTTAACAAAGTTTTTAATAGGTTTATTGACTTCGAAAGGCAAGACATTAAGCATTTAATTTACTATAATAAATACAATAAATAAATAATTTTTATTTCATTTCCAGTAACACAATTTACATTAAAGAACAAATATAATTACAATTAAATAAAGTAAATATAATTGTAACAAAAATAAGATGCTATTATATTACTATAATACTACTAAATAAATGAGCTAATTATTAAATTACTGGTAAAAAAATAGTAAAGTTAAAAACTTAATCTTGTTTTATACTTAATTGGGAATAACAACTTCCATGTTCTAATAATAACTTTGTTCTGTTCACTTCAGCATGAGATTGTATCCCTTCCTTCTCTGTCTAGGAGTCCGCCAGCCGGGAGCCTACCCGGATAGTACATCTCTCTTACCTATTACTGCTGCCCAATAGCAGTACTTGCGCTACTTTGTTGAGGTCTGGAGGGTGTAGAGAGCTAGAGAGTCAGTGTAATTACAGGCTATGAGGCTTGTTTGGAGTTGGTTGTAGATGTCCATGAACTGCAGCAGCATTTATTGGTGAATTGTAAGTTCCCTTATTATTTAAGTTTTTAAGAAAAGTAACCTGGTCAATAATAGAAATTTGCAGTTTTGAAAACGGTTTGAGATACATATGATTCAAAAAATTTATTACTTCTGACTAATGGCAAGAATGTCTCTTCAAGGTAAAATCTTTATATTACTTCTGCATATTAATTACGATATTATTGAGGCTTATTTTACTTACTTGCCAGCCGTATGCGGACGCTCAAGGACGCTCAGCGAGTTATGGAGAGGGCTATGCTCGAGGTTTCTCTGCGTGTTAAACTTGGAAATGAGGACGTTCGCAGTAGAATCAGAGCGACCGACATAGCCCAACGGGTTAGCAAGCTGACACGGCAATAGGCCGGTCGTATAGCTCGAAGAACCGACAACCGATGGGGAAAAAGTTTCTGGTGTGGCAGCCTCATACCGGTAAGTGTAGTGTAAGGCGACCCCCCACTAGACGTAGTTACGATCTGGTAAGACGTGGAGTAAGTTGATTATTTCAGGTGGCTTAGGACCGTGCTTTGTAACATTCCTCGGGGGAGGCCATTGTTCAGTAGTGGACTTGTGTAGTGTTGTAATGATGATGAATGAGGCTTACCGTGTTTTTATGATTAAGAAAGTTGCGCTTTATTTTCCCAAAAAAAAAAAAACAAAATGTTCGTGTTGTCATCGAATAACTTTGCAGCATTAATGGCTCTTAAACGCGTTTGTTCGTATTTTTAAACACACCATGAATAATGTGTGAGATTAATTTTAATCCCAAAAGGTCCCTTCCAACTTTATATGGTTACATTAAATTGTTGTTTTTTAATAATGAATTATTGACAAACGAGGTTAAAATATTTACATCGGAAAATGGGATAGAAAGTTGTAAGGACGTGGCGGGTGGGGTGGGGTTAATTTTGTTTTATTCAATGGGTGGGAGTGAGTAATTACGACCCGAATTTTGTCATAAGATATTTTAGTATTTTTAATAAATATGAAATATTATAAGTTAAATTTGTCCATTGGCCTTGGAGACATATATAGAGTAGTAGGACTGTAAAAATAATGATGATGATATGCAGATACAATATTGTGTTATGGTTTATTGAATAACATAAGTAATTGTATAAAAATGACATATTTTATTTATTACCTTTAAACGTATTTTATTTAATTTTTATGCTGGTATAATACTTTAAGCCTTGACGGATGGTCATACGAAAAACTCAAGGTCGTTCAACAAGCTACAGAGTGGTTACTTTGCATGATAGAAAGATTAGAAACGGGGATTTTTTAAATAGGATAAGAGTGTCAAGCAAGCACACAGACGCACGGCACTTCAGAAAGGAGTAAGCTCTTTTCTTGAAGTTCCCCAGGTCGTTTCGGTCCGGAAAAATCGCTTGTGATAAATTATTCCACAGAGAGATCGTACGTGGAAGCAAACTCCTAGTGAAACATACAGTGGTGGACCGCAAAGAATCCAGATGGAGTGGATGGTGTCGGGAGGTTTGCCGAGTAGTGCGTTCATGAAAATCTTTCCAGTAAAAAGTGTCTCCGGTTATCTACACTCACCATACGAAACACAGCAGCAATAAGCTGCTATTTTAGGTTGGTATTCTGTGAGAGCGTGATCCTAACCCGGTCGAGCCGACCCATTCATGCTACAACTATACAATTAATATAGTTGCAGCATGGCTCTACCACGTAAAATATCTTAGGTATCTTCAGTAGAACCAGAGTAACTGATAAAGCTCAACGGATCAATAAGCTGAAGTGGCAATGGGCTGCGTATATAGATCGAAGTACCGGTAACCGTTGGAGAAGAAGAATTCTTGAATGGCAGCCTCGTACTGGTTAGTGAAGCGAAGGGTGGCCTCTCACTAGATATAGTGACGCCGTAGTAAGGTTAGCAGGAATTCAATAGGTGCAGGTGGACCGTGTTTGCAGCTTCTTTTGAGGGAGGCATATGTTCAAATATAGAAAACGAGCGCAAATACCCCGGTCTATTGAATTTACAGTCATCAATAATAATAACCACGGTTGTAATAATGGAATGGATTCTCTTGTGCCACCACTACATGGCAAATTTAAACTGGAACATTGCTGTTAAAGTTTATTAATGGCTACGCTTTGCTTATAGATTTGCTACGTAATATTATTTAATCGTAACTAAGTTATTTGCAGTTTATTCAAAGTGACCTTAAGTAGTTTGGAAAACTGACAACTAATTGGGAACGTATCTTTATCAAACCTGGATCAAAGTGGCAATCTCGCTGCGTTAAGTGGAGAGGTGCATGGTCCCCTAGTGGCTCAGAGCCGTTATGCGGCATTCCTAGGGGGAGTTCTATGTCCACCTGCAAACCTGTGTACAACTGCAATGATAAACTGTATCGCTCTGTACGCTCGCTGTAAATGTAACAGAATGCGAGTAACCCGGGTTCGATCCCCACCGGCACCAATGAAATTGTTACTTACTTACTTACTTACTTATCGTCACGCACAATCCCTAACGGGGTAGCCAGAGAGAACAGATCGCCAAGTGTCACGATCCTTACATACCTCTTTCGCTTCTTTCAGGCTCATTAACTTCTGACTGAAACTGAAATTGTTAGTTTCCATTTTTAAGTGCTGATATGCCACGTGCTCGGCGGTGAAGGAAAACATCGTGAGGAAACCTGCATGTATAAGAAATAAGGAATAAAATATTTCGAATACATGTGAAGTTCGCCAACACGCATTGACGGACACTTCCTTGCCCTAAAACCCTCTCAGAAATGAGGGGAGACCTGTGCCCAGCAGTGGGACGTATATAGGCTGTAACTTTACTTTTTACGTGTTAAAATTGAAACGTCTGTCCGTAACATTGAAATAAATAGCTTCTGTTAAGCTCAATGGATTATTGGCGTGCTATTAAGACGTAAACATTTTAAAATGTTTCTGTATCTATGACTTTATAAACTGGAAGAGAGCAAAATCAGGAGGGATTTTATTCGAAAATCTATGTAAAGATTTAAAAAACGAAATATTACTGACATAATTGTTATTTGATAATCTTAAATTACACACAAATTTTAAGTTTTTGTGTTCCAAATAAACGAACTAGACACACGACACTTTTTGCTACTGCCCCTAAAAGAACTAACTATGCTCAAAATTCGATTGTCAATAGGCTTCACAGAATTTATAATAAAACATTTAATACAATTGATATCTTTCACTCTAGTAAACCTTCATTCAAACGTGAAGTTGCCAAGGTAATTTGCAAAAATATGTCAAATTATAAACTAACCTATAAATTTAAATAGCAAATAGTATTAACAATATAAATACAAGAAAGTTTTTGTAGCAGGTATTAATTGGATACATAATTATACGCTATAGTTTACATACATCATGTCTATATTTATAACATATATTTATTTATGTTAAAATATAGTTATTTAATTAAAATTTATATCGATCACACACGCACGCACGCACGCATGAACACACACACACACACACACACACACACACACACACACACACACACACACACACACACTTTGACTCACTTTCACATACGTGTGCAAACATACACAATCTTCTGCACTTAAACGAATTTAGTGCGCTTTGTTTACATTTAAATATGTTTATATTACATATACATCTATTTTTAAGTAAGGTGGTGAATACTCTGTGACGTTCTTTTAAGCTAAATAAGTATATTGTAAATCCGTAATTGGCTTCAAGACCTATTTTATAAGATTTGTGTGTAAATAGATTGTTACAAGCTGTGGATTTTGTGAATAATAAAAAAAAAATTAAATCTCACTAAATCTGGATGCTTGGCGGTCCACCACCGTACGTTTCACAAGGAGTTTTCTTCCGCGTACGACCTCTCTGTGGAATAGCTTACCACCGGCGATTTTTCCGGACCGATACCTTCAAGAAAAAGCTTACTCATTTCTAAAGGGTCGGCAACGCTCCTGCAATTCCCCTGGTGTTGCGGTTGATCATGGGCGGCGGTAGTCACATAACAGCAGGTGAGCCTCATGTTCATTTGCCCCCTCTTCTTTAAAAAAAAACTAGCGCGACATTGGTAGATCCCATACAGGCAAAGCCTAAACGGATCACTCGTGATAAATAAATTACATCATATGAAGTTTTTTACATTGTAAACATAATTATGTATTCGAAAAATTAACCGCACAGATTACAAAATTCTAAAACTTTTTATGTTAAGCTAAATTAAGGTTGGCAACTTTCCAAACCGAATTCACGACTGTAAATTTTAAGTAAGAAACTCGGTTATATTTTCGGATTTTACAATTTGACAATATTTTGTAGATGTGCCAAAATTTCATTGAGGTACTAGCAGTTTAATCGATTGCACTTGTCAGAGTGACGATCTTGTAAGTTGTGCAGGACTGTGTTTTGTAGTATTTCTTAGGGGAGGCCATTGTTCAGCAGTATGTCTTTGAAGGCCTGTAATGATGATAACGATGATAAAGTAAGGGTGACAAACGAACATACGTTCCACCTGATGTTAAGTGGAAGCTGTAGCCTATGCAGACATAAATCTTTCTTTGATTAATATTGTCATCCCCGGTGTCACCGCTGCGAACACAGATGGGATGCCACGTTACTATAAAAATTGGATGCTGTGTCCGTAGACATCTATATTAACCCTAAATTAGGAATCAAAATACAGATGCTGTATGAGATTTGAAAAATCGTTTAAATGCGGATTGGATTGTTGAAATGCTGTTAAGGCTTGTACAAAAAAAGAAAAATTTACCTCGGCCTTTGACTCACCGCACTTCGATCCTTATTGTTGTAATTCGAATTTTTGATTAAAATTCACACTTTGGTACTACACTGTAGCTTAGCATTTGTTTATTAGAATAAACAAATGATACTATACTTTTTTACTTTTACTAAACTTTGATTTTTGCGCAGAGCAAAACGATAAGTAACTCGCTGATTCAAGATGATTGTCACAGGAACAAACACCCTCCTCAGCTCTAGGTAATTCATACGACGCGAATTTTCATGTGGTGGGGATTAGGAACAAGGAAAGGAGTTGCAAGTTTTAACTGATGCCATGTCATTTATGAGGACATTTTACGCTGATATTTTGTGAGACCATGGTACTACCCCGGTAAGGCCAACCTATTTGCGCAACAATCATAATATAACTGCAGCGTGGCTATACTCGTAAACATTGTTAGACATGTGTGTTTGATAGCCTTATAACTGTAAGCTGTCAAAAGAAATTTTACCACTATTTCTGCGATAAAAAATGGACTTTATATTTAGTATATATTTTTCGTGTGTCATAATAGATACGAAAACTTAAAGTGAAGGAGCTTTTAGCTTTAGTAAACCGAATTTCTTGCTAAATTCTATTTTTATAGCTACTACTGGCCGTATTTAACATATTTTTACTATCTAAATCTGGCAGACGTTGCCAGTTAAAATAGGTTGTGTTCAGCAACGTCTTTGCCGCGCGCTTGATTTAAAAAAAATTCAATTAAAATCAAACATTTAACACTTTGTTTGTTTATTCACTATATACACACATATCACATATCATCACTTACAGCCCTTCACAAATCCACTGCTGAACATAGGCCTCCCCCAAGTAATGCCACAAAGCACGTTCCTGAGCCACCTGCATCCATCGACTTCCTGCATGTCTTACCAGGTCGTCACTCCATCTAGTGGGGGGTCACCCTACACTACGCCTACCGGTACGAGGCTGCCACTCGAGAACTTTTCTTCCCCATCGGTTGTCGGTTCTTCGAGCTATCGGTTATCGGTTCTTTTATATATATACCATTTTTCATGGTGATCGATCAAATAGATTTTGAGTTAAACGATTTCATATATACAAACATCCTCATTAATATATTTTGTGTAAAGAATAGTCATTTTGCTTTATATAATTTGTTTTAAGGGTTATTTTTATTTATAAGTTAGGATGAAAGACGACCTTAAAATAATTTCTGATATTAACCACGACCACTTAAATTCTGTTTTTTACCACGTATTTATTAATTCTCATTCGTTTTTTTATAGGATAGGATGACAAACGAGCACACAGTCCACCTGATGATAAGTGGTTCAGTTCAAATATAGTGATTGTTTTTAAACTAACTTCCTGATGAGCTCATGATCAGATGACAACGAAAAAACAGTAAAAAAAATTAAAAGAAGTAAGTTTTTTGGAAATCAAAATATTTTCTTGTCGTTTCGGGCAATTTACAGCACCCATTTTCAGTTGTTTGACGTCCTAATGTCATAAACTTAATAACGTTTCATAGAATACTCGAGATCTGTGGTCTCTGAAACATCCATAAAGAAGGATCGAACGCGCTGCCCATAGTGCCAAAACAGCACTTACAAACCTATGCCAATTTATTGCCATTTTAACGTACTGAATTATTTAGCTGTTATTTCAATCTTTAATTATGTCAATTACTGATGTCACGGGTTCGAACCCCGGGTAGGGAGGTCAAAATAATTTGTTAGGTTTTTCTTTTAAGAAATTATGCCTTCAGCCAGGATGTTGGCAATGTTTCACCCATGTCTGGTCTATCTCTGGTCTTTTTAGATTGCCATCCCGTATGACTAAGAAAGTGAGGAAGTAAAGAGTGCACCGATACTTACGCTTACAATAAATTCGTACACTATAATCCTGTCCTGGCTAGATTGCTCATCTCCGTTGATACTAGTCGCCATGCCCGGAGTTTGATCCGGTTAACATTTATATTATTTGTAATTGTGCGTTTGTAGCTTGAACGCTAATTTAAAAGTCGTGATTTCTTATCTGAACCGAATCACAAACAAACTTGAAGTTATTAAATTTAATCTTTAATTTTCTCTGTAATTTTCATATATTATAAAAACAAATCAAATAACATTGATTAAAACTACTTTTACGGATTTTATCGCGTTTTATTTATTTTATTTTTAATACCCGACGTTTCAGGTGCTTTCCAGCACCCATGGTCACGTGTTAAAAAAGCTGAAGGTACTCCGGGTTAACTTTGACATCGGAAAGTCAGTCACCTCAGTCCCCCGTGACGATGAGTGCTGGAAAGCACCCGAAACGTCGGGTATTAAAAATAAAATAAATAAAATGCGTTAAATCAGTAAAAGTAGTTTTAATCAATGTACAGTGTTCGCGTAAATGTAAAATATTATTATGTAAACCAGTACGGACTGGAAATAGCAAATAAAATACGCCGATTAAAAGATCTAAAGACCAAGCGCGCAAGATACATAACAGCTTTAAATTTCTTGAAGAAATGCAGAGATCATTATCTCATTCCTACGTGTGTCAAGATATCTTCTAAAAAAGACATTAGAGGAAGCACTAAGATCTTAAATCAGGCGAGTAAAAAGTAGTTAATAACGGTGATTCGGCAAAAACGTACCAATCTATGTTTCATAAACAAAACCATAGACAATTCGTCCAGTGAATTAAAGACAGTTTTATCGACATTTGATTATAAGAATTGCATGGAAACTTTAGATAAACGCGAAACAACTAAATACAATGAATGCAAAAATAAAGATATTGATAAATACCAAAAATTAACAACTAAATCAAATGTCCAACATCAATGGCAACGTAAGAACGAAACGACCACAGACACGAATAGTAAACAAGGCATGGTTTATAACCTGTCAAAACAAACTCTGGACGACGCCACAATAAAAAATTTAGGAAGAGGTTTTAATTATGCAATCACAACGCAAAGAATCCCGTATGAAAACATTATCTGTAGTGTTGAGGATTGTCTGTATAAAAATATTATTGGTAATGTAGATTTAGAGGCCATACGCCAAGACATTTCGTCTATGTTACGTCGGAGTACAACGCCGAAATTAAATTTTCCCAAAAATTAATTTAACGCGTTAAAAACCTTACGCAACAGACCAGAGCTTACGATTCTCCGCGCAGATAAAGGAAATGCTACGGTTGTAATGGATACGTCGGATTACAATTTTAAAATACAACAACTTTTGTCGGTTGAAAGTACATACCGTAAGGTCAAAACAGACCCTACAACCAATACGCTTAAAACAACTAGCAATCTAATTAAGAAATACTCCGAGAAATTGAATCTAGACGTTAATTCGATGATTACATACCGTAAGGTCAAAACAGACCCTACAACTAATACGCTTAAAACAACTAGCGATCTAATTAAGAAATACTCCGAGAAATTGAATCTAGACGTCAATTCGATGATAACTTCATGGGCAAACCTCCCAAGTTGTATGGGTTACCAAAATACACAAACCTAACGCTCCATTACGTCCAATAGTGAGTCAAATCGATTCGCCAACTTACAGATTGGCTCAACATTTAGCCAAAATATTATCACCACTCAGATGTCCTCTGAGTGGTGATAATATTTTGGCTAAATGTTGAATCACCACTCAGAGGACACACAAGAACACATACTAAGGATTCATACCATTTTGTTAGTGGGATAAAAGGCCTAGGTCTTGCTGACAATGAAACCATGGTCAGTTTTGATGTTAAGTCTCTATTTACATGCCTACCTGTAGAAACTGCATCTCAATAATAACTAGGAAACTAGATGAAAATAACATGCCACCCGAATATGCAGTACTACTAAGACATTGCTTTACATCTGGCTATCTATTTTGGAAGGAAGAGTTTTACAAGCAAGTAGATGGTGTTGCGATGGGCTCACCTGTATCTCCCATTGTCGCCGATATGTTCATGGAAGACTTTGAGGAGAAAGCCCTCCTTACTGCACCTGTCAACCCAAGGTTCTACAAGCGGTACGTAGACGATACTTTCACAATTTTACCAAAAGTAACTGCATTTTTAGAACATCTTATTCCATAAACTCTAAAATTCAATTTACTATGGAGTTAGAGGCAAATAATTCCTTAGCTTTCCTAGATGTGTTAGTCATCCGAAATCCTAACAACACCATAGGTCATACTGTGTATAAAAAAAAGATCACCATCATCCTTCACAGTTAGCTACCGTGGGTAAATCTTTGTTACAGAGAGCACGAGGGATCTGTGACAGCAAACACCTGGCCACCGAGCTTCAGCATGTCAAGCAGGTTCTGCACGACAACAAGCTTCGTGTCCCGCGCCTCCGTCACAGTAACCGAGTGAAGCCGGCCTCAGTCGAGCGTGTGCCTGCTGTACTACCATATGTCAGAGGTGTCACAGACAAGATTGGCTACATCTTGAAGCGAGCTTCTATTAGAGCATCCTACAAGCCGGCGAAGAAGATTAGTCAGTTCTTACCATCCGTCAAGTGTCATGTTCCCCTACAAGATGCAGGAGTGTACAGGCTTGATTGTGATTGTGGTCTCTCATATATAGGGCAAACAAAGAGATCAATTAGAACCCGCATAAAAGAACACATAGCTGACGTGAAGCATCAACGTTCCGGGAACTCTGCAGTTTGCGATTTATCCTAGATGGCCCCAAACATTACCTCAGATTTGATAGACCACAAATCCTCGCAAAAGAACACCGATTCCTACCAAGGATGATACGTGAGGCTATTGAAATTAAAAAAATCCTAATTTCAATAGAGAAGGAGGCTGAGTACTACCACCTGCTTGGGATCCTATAATTAATAAAATTGAAACTAAACCCAAGCATACCACTACAAGACTTCAAAACACAGTTAGTTCATTCTGCGTAGATCGGACCAAAGACAATAATTAAAAAAGCTGAAGGTACTCCGGATTACTTTGACATCGGGACGTCAGTCACCTCAGTCCCCCGTGACCATGGGTGCTGGAAAGCACCCGAAACGTCGGGTATTAAAAATAAAATAAATAAAACGTGATAAAATCCGTAAAAGTAGTTTTAATCAATGTACAGTGTTCGCGTAAATATAAGAAATTATTAAATCAAATAACAATTATACATTATTTTTAGGTATACACAATCCACACTAAGTTATATATTATTATCTATACACCTGGGAATAAAATTAATATATACTAGAAAATAATGATACAATGTAGTTTCTCGTCTAATGTTTTATGAATTATCAATTTATTTCGTGGCGCCTAGCAATCAGATTGGAGCCATGGATAAGAGTGTATCGGAAATAGATAAGAGTCTCTACAACGCTACCAAAACAATTAGGCGCATTCTGAACATGGCGGCTTGAGGACTAGTGAGGGGAACACTTTCATCTGTATAATACCAGGTGATACATAGTATGAGTACTAGTATATACTACTCGTAGTTATTTATTTTAATTAATTACAATAGCTACGTTTGCGAATTTAACTGCATCATAGTGTTATGTATCGACCACTAAAATGAAAATAACTGAATGGTTATTTTCAGTCATTACGATACTTATGGCATTTAGAATTTCAGAAATTTTGGGGAAAGAAAATTCTGAAATTAGGTCAGCAATGCCTATTAGGTAAATTGATTTTAGGATTTTTTAAATCGGAGGTACTTATTAGACACACAATTTATGTTTATTATTAATAATTTTAATGAATTTAATAAACGACAGAAAAGTGCCTACAGATAACGGGTCTCTGAAAATTTTTTTACTGTATATTCTAATTTCTCAAGTTCTATGAATCTGTATTCATAACTTAAATCTTGATTCTTCTTCAATATTAGTAACCTAGTAACGAAACGGCGGCAACACTGTACCGCAGAAAGTAATTATTGCGCGTCACTATGGGACGTGCGGGACGAGGTGCGGGGTAAATGGTGCGGTAACCGCATTCCTGTCATGCGCCTAATTGTTTTGGTAGTGTAGTAACGTAAAAATTTGCCGCGACAACAGCGCCGCCTGGAAGATAGTTTATTAACTACTACTCCAACTTTACATAACTATAGATATTATATAAACATGTTCTGTATAGATACTACTCCTTTCATATAATTATTTTTATTAAAATTTTTGTCAGTTTTTAAATAACAATGTAGCACTGTAACGACTTAGAAGTCGGCACAAATACCCTCGATAAATTGTTAGACTATTAGGCAAACGGAAAGATTTTCAGTATTGTTAATATTTTTATTTCACAAAATAACACCAAAACGTGAGATGGTATAAAATTCCATGTTGTCTGCACATATGTAGAAAGTAACTTATTACAAATCATCACAAAAATTACAGGGTTGAAATTAACATATTATTTTTTAGTTCTTTTATTATATTTATGTCACTGCACCAATTACAAAGTCTACCTTAAAGCACATTCTTGAGACCTCTGTTTTGTGCTATACACAAGCAATTACGATAAAACACTTAAAAATATGAATTCACAAGAAAAATACATATGCACAATTCAGCTGACATATTTCTTACAATTTTTTTTTATATTTGATTCAGTGTTGCCTAATGAAACAAATCTTAAATTTCTATTTCTTATTATTACACTTTATAATAGGGAATTACACCCATTTTCAAAAATTATTTTGAATGAATCTTGGGCGATAATGAACCACTATAATTTTTATATATTTTTTTTAAAAACCGAATATGTCATAAAAATTACGTTTGATCTATCGTTTTAAATTTTCGCGTAAAAGCGCTAGTCACCATGCTGTTCAACATGTGACGTCACTGTCCTCGATTTTGCTGATTTTGCAAAGGAATAGGATACTTTTTAATGTTTTATAATGACTTATGATCCAAATCATTGTTGTTGTTTGCCTGAATGCAAAAATACGAGCATAAGAACGCCGGGATAGTTATGGATTCAAATGGAAAGTATATAAATATAAGAAATACTTGGCTAAAACTGGCAAGAAGATACCCGAATATATTGTCGTTTAATACAAAATAAAACATCATGAGGTGAAGTGTATCGCAAGTCAAATTTTGTAACAAATTACGTTAACTTAGATATTTTAATCAATGATTGTAATAATATCGATAATAAACTAAACCATGATAGGTAAACTATGCTTTATCAAAATTCACTATGACCTAGTATTGTGTTTTCGATTAAACAAAAGTTGGTGATACGTACTTCCATTGATGTTTAAACATTCCTCAACTCAGCAGAACGAAAATTAGGATTGAATGCAAAAAAAAATTGCCACCATCAATTTATTTATCCTAGGGATGCCTCGCTACGCTTTTTTGCCGAAACGATAGCGATAACGATGCTCTTATAAAAATATAGGCAGTATAGATACCCCTACCGAGACACTTTCTGAATTAAAAAAAAAGTGAAAAAGGTGAGTGAGGTGCTGCCGTCACGTCAATTTCAGCTCTGTGTATTTTTGTCGTTTAAAAATATTAAAACAAAAAATTAAGAAGTGAATTTTCAAAAACACTGTAGATAATAACGTACTTTTGGTGTTAATACCATAAACATTTAAAAAATACCACATAATTTACAAAAAAAAAACTCAAAAAAAAAGTGGTAACTAGTGCATAATCATAGTGAATATAAGTGTAAAAAACGTGGAAAAAATATAATATAAATTAATAACAATCCTATAAAAATTCTCAGTGACCCTTATGATTAACAAAAAGTGATAAAATTAATAATAAAGTGGTGGTAGTGACAAGAAATTCCATTAAGATGACTCATAATAACCGCCAAAGACCCGTTTAAACATGCGACAAGAAACATATATAACTAAATTTCGACATTAAGATATACTACATTGTAGCCTTGCGGAATCAGCGACTTGATCTGTTAACATAACCGTGAACTCGTGGTTCAAACCGTGTTCCATACTTTATTGTTTTTGTGGATCGATAATTTCTATTTTTATTCAAACAAACGCGATAAGTGTTTGATGGAGCGACAGGATGGCGGTAAAGTGTATAAAATGCAATAAAAGAATATTGAAACGTGACAATTATTTATGCTGTTTATTTTTTACACAAAATTACCATATTGATTGCGTAAATGTTTCTGTTAAGAGGTTTTCATTGATGACCGAGGATAATAAAGCAAAATGGAAATGTGACCAATGCTTCTTGAATGCGCGAAACAATTTGTCAGTAAATGTTCCTACAAATAACTCGTTCGAGATCTTAACTGACGATAAAAACTCGGACTGACCATATTAACGCAAAATAGCAAAACTAATAGCTGCCTAGATTTGAGAAAGTTAAACTTGGAAGATAGAATAGAAAATCTTGTGACACAAAATCGAGAACTAAAAGAAAAACTACAAATTGCTGAAGCTGAAATAGAAAATATTTTATTAGAAAATACAAAATTAAAACAATTACTTTGCAAACATGAAATAAAAACAAAATTTTTAGCAGATATATGTAGTCCAACCTTAAAAAAATACCACGACCAGAAAAATCAGAAAGAGTATAAACAAAATAGTCTTGTTTTTTCAGAAAGATGAAAAGGAGGAACGTAGCCCTAATTATTTACAACAAATTAGTAGCACGCCATCTAGGACTAAAAAAAAGTCATCGAGGAAGCGCCGGCAATCTAAGCACCCCGAGTCATCAAATCCATAATAGTTCACCTGCCTCGTCGCTAGATGACTCTGCTAATCAAAAAAGATGAGGAAGCCTATTATCCATATAAACGGTGATCAACAGGCCTGGCAGCGAAATTAAAATTATCACGTTCTGGATTACATAATGATTGCTACACCGTCTCTGGTATGGTAAAACCATTCGCATCGAGCTCAGAAGTACTAAGAAACTGCACCTATTTACAAGATTCTTTAAACAATAATGACATACTGATATTATCTGCAGGTTGTAATGACAAGAATCACTAAATAAAACAACACGAAAACTCGAAAACAAAATTATGAATTTTTTCGTTCATAACAATAATAACAATTTATTCGTAATCCTTCATCAAAATATACAGGGATTATCTTCAAAAAAAGAACTTATTGAAGTGAATCTCTCGGTACTAAGATGTATAGTGTATAGTGATCGGACTAAGATTTGTCCCCGGATGTGCTTTTTTTCAGAGAATTTCATAACGTGTGGTGCGGAAAAAAATATCAATATACATAATTACGAACTTGCGGCCCACTATTCACGAAACAAGAAAAGGGGTGGAACCTGCATAATGGTAAAAAAAGGTATAGCATTCAAGCAAGTAACCATTTTTGACGAGGCTTCAGCCTACTTTCATTTTGAATGTTGCTCAATAAAAATACCTTATCACAATATAATTATTGTCTGCGTATACCGTTCTTCAACTGCTACAAAAAAAAGGCATTCTGAATGCTTTTTCGATAAAGTGGAGTTTGTGCTTAGTAAATATTTGCATAAGCACTCGAAGCAAAAAATTGTTATTGTGGGAGATATCAACAAAAATACTTTAATAAGAAATAATGTGACCAACAACTTACTAGATATTCTCCAAAATTATAATCTCACTCAGCATATCGCGGAACCCACTAGAGACCTATCATGTATTGACCATATATTTAGTAATATTAAAGGTGCAACTGGACTTAACCTCTCTCTCTGTTTATCGGACCACGATACTGCGCAAATTCTTGGTTTCAGTACTATATCAAAGACTACTCCCCTAAAAACCTTATACACCTATAGGAGGGACTATTCTTCTGAAAATATAGAGAAGTTTAAAAAATATTTGGCGAGCCTTTCCTTCTCCGATGTTTACAGCGAAATTTCATGATTGGCTACACTACTGGTACTTCTTTACAAACTCTGCTTCTAAAAAAGTTAGACTTTCTTCAAAATCCTATTTAAAATGGATTTCTAAGGGAATCAGGAATAGCTGCGCGAAAAATAGAGTCCTAAGAAAAAACTACTATAGGAGAAAAACTCCTCAAAATAAACACAAATATAAAGTTTATTCAAAACTTCTTAAAAATGCATACTATGTTCTAAAACATTACTAATGATAAATATGTGATAAACAGCAAAAATACCTGCAAAGCTACTTGGAAGGTCATACAGGGTGAAATAGATACCAAGCCGCAATATAATAATCACATTGACTTTATTGAATATGACAACAAATTTATTACTATTCCTACACAAATCGCAAATACTTTTAATAATTTCTTCATTGAATTGACAAACAAAGATATCCAAAATAATATACCAAAAATAAATCCAATCTAATCTTAAATAATTCTATTTATCTACACCCTGTTGACGAATATGATATAAATAAAGTAATAATGAGCTTGAATAATAGTGACTCAGAAGGGTATGACGGCATTTGTACTAAAGTAATTAAGGCATGCAACAAAGAAATAGGTAGGGTTTTGGCATTTTTAATAAACTTATCAATAATCTCTGGTATCTTTCCTGATAAACTTAAATTTTCCTTGATTAAGCCTTTATTCAAAAAAGACAAAAAATCAATTTTGAACAATTACCGCCCTATTGCGCTTGTGCCAATTTTGTCAAAAGTATATGAAAAACTTATGCATACTAAACTCACATCGTTTGTTTGACAAGTATCATGTCCTGAATCCTACTCAGTATGGGTTCCTGAGGGGAAAATCTACTACACATTCTGTTTTAGATATGGTAAATGAGACGCTAACATGCCTTAATGCTAATAATTATATAACTGCACTCTTCTTTGACATGTCGAAGGCTTTCGATTTTGTCTCACATAATTCATTACTGGTAAAATTGGAAAAATGTGGCATTAGAGGCACTGCTTTAAGTTGGATTAAAAGTAACTTGCAAAGTAGACGTCAGTCTGTTGAAATAAGCAAACCAGACAGTAATCATGTGGTCCTAAATCACAAATCAGATTTTAAAGAAAACAAATATGGAGTTCCACAGGGTAGCGTTTTGGGACCACTGTTGTTCTTAGTATATATAAATAATCTTCCGGATGTAACTAAACACAAATGCATTTTATTTGCTGACGACATATCTGTAATAGTAAAAACAGATGGTAAACAATCACTTAAAGATCACATTAATGATATTAACAATACAGTAAAAACAATAATAGAATGGCTTAAAAATAACAACCTACATGTAAATCTTGACAAAACTTATTTTATAAATTTCAATGACATATTATACCAGACAATGAACAATAATTGTGATGGACAAACACTAAAAAGTACAAATATGACAAAATTCTTAGGTATATGGATTGATAAAACTAAATTGGAAATGTCAAGTTGAACATGTATGTAAAAAAGTAAATAGATTTTCGTACGCACTTTGTAAACTAAGCAAAGCAGCCACAAAAAATACAGCACTTACTGCGTACTTTGCGTATGTGGAATCCGTACTGCGATACGGGCTTATTATATGGGGCAATAGCACAGATGCAAAAAATGTATTAGAGCAATATGTGGCACTGCACCTGATGAGCCTTGCAGGCCGCTATTTGTATCTCTAAAAATACTACCACTCCCATGCCTGTACATTTTTGAAATTGCAAAGTTTGTAAAACAAAACATGTATTATTTCAGAGAAGCAAAAGAGGTTTATACGCAAAATACCAGAAATGGCAATAGACTTGCTGCTGAAATTATACCCAAGAGTGTTCGGTTTAAAAAAATTGCTACTGGATTTGTATATCCTCATATTTTATAAAATACCCCAAAATATCAAAGACTTGCCCCTTAATAGATTTAAAGGCGCCCTTTACAGGTGGCTAAATGATCATTGTTTTTATAATGTGAATGACTACCTAAATTTGACATGATGTGACACAATAGTAGTTATATATTTTTAATTGCATTTTCAATTTTAATTATTTTTAAATTTGTATGTATTGGTATTATGTATTGATAATTTCTAAACGATGACTATTTTGTGATATATTTTAATTGAATTCGCTTTTTTAATAAAAATCTAAATAATCTTAATTATAAAAAATGTATTTGCATGCTATCCATAGATGGCTGAAAAAGCTGTGCTATACTTTGTAATAACTATCTTAATGTAACCTTTTTCAAAGCAAAAAAATCTTCATTTCATTTCATTTCATTTCATTTCAAAACTGAATGTAAAATAAATAAATCACAAGTCCGGTTATTTTTTTATTTATATAAAATGAACAAATAACAGGATAAACTAAATAAAACCGTTCAAATCTGTGGAAAGGTTGAGATTGGTTAATAGTTTTAGTAATTAAAATTAACATTGATGCAATTTTTAAAAAAACTTCTTAATTTTTTGCGGAGAAAAGTGATTTCGCACATTTGCAAGGGAATAGATTTCAAAGTGTGAAATTTTAAATTAATATTATATATATTATTTTAAATTAAATTTATCGTTGAATCGGCCACAAAAATATCACCGATGCCGATATATCGGCAAACTTCGAATATCGCCGAAATATCGGTATAGGTATCGGTATCGGTATCGGAAGCATTCCGAATTTATCATTGGTATATTAATAGTTTCTGCTATTACAAATTCGTTTTCCATGATGCCTTTTTAATAAAATTTGGAATAAAACTCACTAAGCGTATTGATAACTTGAAAAATATCAAAATAACATAGCACGTTAGCTAGTTCTCTAAATCAGTGATACAGAACACTAATACCCTTAGGCTGGATCAGTAACGTCACGAGATATGCTAATATGGCATACAGCGATTAGCAGATTTGTGGCACAGACGAAAAAATATTTTTAAAATTGAAATATAAAGTTTATAATGCAATTTAATAAACAGAAAATAAATTTTTCTCGTTTCTAAATCAAATCAAAATCTATCATAAATATTTTTTATTATATTTTACATGGTGTAGAATACCTTATATAAACCTCATGTATGTAACAAATATTAGCTAACTTGAATTTAGAAGTATAAAGGGATTTTTTATTATTTACTATTTTATTCGACAAAATTAATTAATTTAGTAATACAGATATTTTTAATGTAGTTAATAAATTCAATAACATATAACTTTAACTTGCTTAATAGAATATGGTTTCCTTTTAAGAATTTATTTAATAATACGTATAAACGTATCGTTAGAATTATTACTAATAATGCTTGATATTTTGTGACGGCCACCATAAAGTACCTAAAATGAAGGATTCCAGAGCAATTCCAGAAAAAAAGTATTAAGTGATTCGTAAATCAATGACTAGATGGCGGTAGTTTAACCAACAGTGATTTTTCTTAGAAGATACAATAGCATGATCGGAGCTGCCTCCTACTCAATTTATCTAAGATGCAATTCTCTCCTGTCTCTTTGCATTTGAACTAAGCACATTATCTAATCTAGCATTCGTAAACATTTGAACTGCTGCAATATAGCGGCAGGACGGCCCCATCAGACGCCCGCACGCGTTTTATACGTTTCGCAATAAGAACGTATTTTTTGCACCTAAAAATTATTTAAACAAATATATACACAGGTTTTTACTTTAATTTTTTTTAAATATAGACATAAAATAATATTAAAAATTTTCAGACCCTCAAAATACCACCTTTATAAATTAAATTATGCAATAAGTATTATAATGTAGCCATAAATTCCTAAAAAGACACTAAAAAGCGCCGAAACCACCGACTCTTTGTTAGTGACGCAGTTATGTTAAAGTATAAAAGGAACAAGTTCAGGCAATCAACTTTTTAAATAAAATGGATATCCCAAAATGCAGTTTTTGTACGTACAAAAGGCAGGATCCGCTGTAATTTCAACAAATAACACTCGTCATCCACACTGTAATAACGCCCAGCGCCACTGTAACCGCGAACTACATTAAAATCCTCTGTTTGGGTGTAAATTATGAAGGCTGTGTGTACTGTGTAGTGTAGTGTATAGAAAATAATAGAATATGATAGGATAGTATTGAATAGGATTGGGTAGGTAGACTGGAACTTTGAGAATGTCATAATATGCTAATTTACGTCATGTATATGAGATTTTTTTTTCAAATAACTAATAACAGCTTATTCTACCCGACAGTAAAACTAGATGGCACTACATTCCTTTTAAAAATTTTAATAGTGTAAATCAAAACTACATCAGCTTGTCATATTATAGTTTTAAAATGATATTTCTATTTAATTTTTAAAGTAATATTTAATAGTTAATTAGGTTATACAATCATGGAATGAATACTTGTTTGTTTGTATAAAGATGAACAGTTTTATGCGTTCCTATACTATTCATTCGATTACCATGACGAAACTTTAATGAGTTTACGGTGGTGGGATGAACGGTAACGGGCTATGACAAAAATGTATTGGATCGCACTGGGCACAACATACTATGCTACAAAGCTGTATATGGACTGTGTTATGGTGATCTCCACCTGGTTGTAGCCGCTTAAAGAATTCATAGTTGGTTAGCACAGTTATGGAAAGTTACCAGCCCAGTCAGGATCAGATCCAGTCCGTAAAAGAAGCTTTGGTTGAGCATAGGAATCTCTCACTGTAGGCGATATGTGAATGAGGCGATGCCAATTTCGTGAGATTCGATGCCTCCAAAACACAAGTGTGTCTTTTTACTGTTAAAAGGAGCTCGCTCACCCTGCCTCCTTCTTTTCGGAATTTATCCTTGGAGTATACTGACCGCCGTTGTAAGGTGTCGAATTTTCTCCAAACCTAAACTATGGACTGTTCATTGAGTCTAGGGCCAAAGCAGTCGCCAAAAAACTTGGTGTCCTTGCAAAGCTGCGACAGTACTTCACTTACTACTATCTTATAAAAAGCGCAATTCGGATCGTGCATGGAGTACTGCTGTCAAAAATGAGCTGGTGCTGCAATCTGCCACCTAGCAGCGTTGTATTGTTGCGTTGTCAGAGGAGAGACGTGATAAGAGGTTCATTGGTAAACTCGATTTGGTTGAAACCAATCTAGTCAGCTTCGAGCACAAGCGTGGAGTAGCCAGCCTCTTATTATTCTATAGGATGCATTTTGGTGAGTGTGCGCAGGGATTATTTGCTTCAATTCCTCCCTCTCCTTTCTACCATCGGACAACCGGCTGGCGGGTCTTCACCCTTTTGTTGTCGATATTCCACGCATTAGAAACAAATGCTTTGATTTGTCTTTTGTAACGTTTACATCAAATAAGTGAAATAATTTGATCTGATAACAACTCTCTTCCAAATTAAAAGTGTAAAATAGCAGCATAACTCTTTCTAAGTAACGAGGCATTTAGTTTTGAAGAGGAACGTTGTAAATCTGGGCACTTTTGCAAAATTTTGATTTCTCATCGAGGACGGACGTATAATTTATTGGTGTAAGCATGACAGCTTCATGGCGTAGTGGCTTTGCGTTGCGTAGCGGCGCTAATGGCCGCAGGTTTGAATCTCGCACGGAACAAGTATTTGTAAGGCCTACAAAAATAATTGTCATTGCACAATTTATGTATTTGTACTGCCTCCACTAAATAGGAGTACCGTATCGTACCGTTTATTTTTTATCTGAAAACTTATAATCTAATATACCTATAGTTAAAAGCGTTAGAGTCATTGTAGCACAAATGGGTCGGCTCGGCCGGGAAAAGACCACGCTTTCACAGAATACCAGCTTAAAAAAGCAGCCTAATACTGCTGTATTTCATATAAGGATTTCATAGAAAACTGAAGACCCTTTTAGCTGGAAAAGAGGCATTTCATATTATGTCCCCAGGGTGACAATGCATCTGCATTATATTGGTAGCAGTATCTACTTATTATCAGGTGGACTATTGGCTCGTTTGTCACCCTTATTCTATAAAAATCTAGAGGACCGTTTTATAGGGTTGTTTTTAGACGAAAACGGTGTTAAAAGTTAATACAGTCGAAAATAATGAAATTAATTTCATGCATTTGAAATGACTTTTCTCATATTTTTTCGATTGATATGGTGAATCATTATGAATGTTAGATAAAAATATTTAAAACAGCGCAATTAAAAAACAAATCAAAATTATTTTTTCACAATGTGCAATACAATAGAAATAATTTTAAGAAATCATTTATTTATTATTGTTTTCACAATAAATTGAAGCATACGGCAGGCACTTTGAACAAGTGCTTGCCGACCGACGTAAACAATTACCGCACAAATTTCGGCTGTTTGAAAGCTTGGGTATTTTGTCTTACTATTTCTTGAGTTTCATTTAATTAAGTTCTTAACTCCTCCAAACTCAAGATTTCGCGATGGCTTACTAATTCCTTATACTCGTAGCATCTCCAGGAAAAAATAACTATGGGGTTCAGGTGAGAGGATCCCGGAGGACAGGTTTTTTTAAATTTAAATAATTTTCACCATTTAATCTTGTTGGGAGTTCTTTTGGACCAATTAGTTCTCTGCCAACAACGCCCGTCCACAAATTCACAATGAGTTTTTGTTGAAAACTGTGACGCCGAACCTGCTAAGGATTTTCGGTCGCCCAGGAATGGTAATTGTGCATATTAAATACGCCGTTGCGAGTGAATGTCGATTGATTTATACATAAAGTTCGGTCGAAAAAGTCGCGGTCTTCATGGTTTCTTCTTAACCCGGCGAGAATGTGGAGGGGTCAGTTTGACCCTAACAAATTTAAATCGGCTAGATTTTATATTTCGCGCGGGCGCACGCTTTCGAATGTCTCAGTAGCTGTCACGAATAGACCACAGCGCACCCCGCATGCCTCTATTTAGTCGGCCGTCACCTGCGATGGGAGTTGGACGTGCGCAAAGCGAGTAAGGGTGAATATGACCCCGCGACAATCGCGACGTAACATTTTTTTTACGATTTTTTATTTTTGTTTTATTTGAATATTGTTGTGTTTGTAGGTATTTTTGATTAAAATGAGTCGGCAAGAATTTCGATTTTCTTGCCGACTCATTTCGTCGTCAGAAAATTGATGGAATCAGACAGCGAAAATGAGTTCCTGTTAGAAAGCAGTGAAAATGAAGATCATTTGAGTGTACGCAGTTGCGGTAGTGATACTGAGCAGAACATAAGCAGTGAATATGACAGCGAAGATGACGTTCCGATATCGAGCTTGCGAAACCAGAATCAAATTCTGCTTGAAGAAGAGGAATTTGATGCCCAGGTGAGGGATTCGTTTTATACTGGTAAAGTTTGCTCCAAGTGGTTCAAAAATCCGCCTTCACGGCAAGTTAAGACGCGCTCAGAAAATATTATCAGACAAACACCTGGTGTGAGCGCAGAAGCAAGATTAGCACAGTCAGAACTTGAATGCTGGAGCTTGTTTTGTCCCGAAAATATGATTTCCATTATCCTTACTTACACAAATCTACAAATTCGAGAGAGAAATGCTAGTCGTGAAAACATTCCTCACTTCATGATAGAATTAGAAATGAGTGAATTGAAGGCTTTCATCGGTTTATTGTATATTGCCGGATTTTATCTCTCTGGAAGGCAAAATACTGCAGATCTGTGGGCTTCCGATGGTACAGGAGTCGAAATATTCCGGTTGACAATGTCACGTCAACGATTTCATTTTATTCAGAGCTGTCTCCGTTTTGATGATTAATCTACGCGTGAAGAAAGAAAACTATTGGATAACTTAGCTCCTATACGTGAAATATTCGAGCTGTTCGTTGAGAACTGTAAGAAATCATACGTCTTGGGCGAATATGTCACCATTGACGAAATGTTGCTGGCATTTAGAGGAAGGTGCAAATTTAGACAATACATACCATCTAAGCCTGCAAAATATGGCATAAAGATCTTAGCAATGGTTGACGCGCAAAATTTTTACATTTTCAACCTCGAAATTTATGCAGGAAAGGACCATTTTCCGTAAGCAATAAACCTTTTGACGTGGTGAATCGTCTAGTGCTGCCCATTTCAAAAACTGGGCGGAATGTTACTTTTGGCAATTGGTTTACCAGTTATGAACTTGTGTCACATCTACTCAACGAGCACAAGCTGACTTCCGTGGGCACAGTGCGGAAAAACAAGAGAGTACTCCCAAACAAGTTCTTGAAAACGAGCGATCGTGATGCAGATGTTTATTCATCGAAGTTTGGCTTTCAAAAAGACATAACTCTGGTATCCTACATACCAAAGAAGAAAAAAGTTGTTCTGCTCATGTCAAGTCTCCATCGCGACGCTGATATTGACGAAACTACTGGAGAGAGAAAAAACCCACTAAACGAGGAGTGGACGTTGCAGAAGAGTTGTCCGCAACTTATGATGTAAGCCTCAACTCCAAAAAATGGCCTCTTACTGTGTTCTATGCAATTTTGAATATGGCAGGGATCAATGCAAATTTTGTATTCAAATGTAATACAAATTCGACCCAAAAACGCCGTAATTTTATTAAAACTTTGGGCCGTATGATGGTAGCCGAACATATGAGTGCTCGAAAAGAAATACCTCAGTTGTCCAGCCAGCTACGTAAAAGAATGAGAGAATTTGGTGGAGAATCTGCTCAGGAGACGCCTGTAAGGGTCCCAGGTGTACGAAAAAGGTGCCAAGTGTGTCCTTACGCCAGACATCGAAAAACGAGCAATGTCTTCGAAGATTGTCATAAGTACATTTGTCCAGAACACACAGTTTCTTTTTGCCAAGAATGTGCTGCAATAACTGACAATAATATTGAGTAACTATAAGTTTTTTTATTTTATTTTATGTGAAACTGATTGATCTTATTGTTGATTACCAAATTATCTTAGTTAGTTTGTTTTTTTTACTTCTATTTTATGTTACGTTGTTTTATGTACGTAAGTGTTAAAAAACTTGTTTGATTTTTAAGTATTATAAAAGTGTGAATATTAACGAAGTTTTGTACCAATATTGATGTTTATTTTTATTTACGTGGTAAAAGAAATGTCTATTTCCTTTCATTATTATGTAAAAGTTACAAAAAAATTCAAACAATTTCGAAAACAATGCAATTAAAATACAGGATCATAGATACCCTCCGCAACCTCCATGTAATTATTTTCACCACATTCTCGCCGGGTTAATATCACTTGACAAAATTCAATTTATAGTGGTAAAAACCTCATCAAAATTGTCCAAGAATTAGCGAATAGCTAATCCGCCATAGCGACTGGCAACTTGTTTTATTAATTTAAATAAATATCCTTTTAAATATATAGTTTTCAGGAACTTAAAAAAATATTATTATTATATTACCGCATTCGATCAAGTAAACGTTTTTTTCTTCTCCATTTTCTATATCCCTTAGCCTCTAGTAGAAACCGTTGACCTTTTATGTGAGGCGTTGATGAAAGAGCCTTATTTAAGCGTTTACATAATCCTTTGTTAATTATTTTAATACGTAATCCCTTTCAAGAATCTCTTAAAACATTTTTACATTACTCTATAAATATGTCGTCAATTATTCAAGGCCTATTATAATCGTAAGCTTTGCACAGAAACTAAAAATAAATAAAAATAATAAATTGTTGATTATTTTGGATCTCTTAACGATAATACTTCCACCTACTACTTCTATTACCACAGCCCATCACAAGTCCACTGCTGAACAAAGAACTCCCCATCGATTGCCACAAAATACGAAATTTAGCCACTTTATCCATCGACTGTCAACATATTTCATCAGGTCAGTCCATATAGTTTTATTTGATTTCCCGCCCTGTCCTGGTCTTCGAATCCATGGCTGGGGCACCTGATCTTCTCCGAGTTTGGCCCTGGTTAGTTACTCCGACTAACCAGCTAGCGGGAGCCACTCCGGAAGCACCTTGTAAAAAAAAGTAGTACATAACAGTAGACCAGATCGACTTCGAAGTCGCGAAGACGACCACATAGTTTTGCAGTCCAAACCTTTAGCCATTAGGCTACCGTCCTAAGGTAATAAAATTCTATATTTTGGATGTATGAATACATGTTAATGAACTTTTTACCAGCGACAAAATCGAGCTGGGAGGTTTACGTAAATTAATTTTTCACTAGTAAGAAGTTCTCATCTGCACTGAACCCTATTATTTAATGTGCCTGCGGATAAACTTTCACAAACTAGCTTCTGTTTTACTTTCCACCTTTATTCATACTCGAGTTAGCTTAAATAATCAAAACACAGACTTACTTAATATACAACCGATATGAATTTAAAAAAAAAAATTAAAAAAAAAAAAACTTATGAAATAACTGATTGGACTTAATATAAAGTCACATAGTACCAGTGACGATGCATCGACTTAGATTTTCGCTACCATGCTGGTACCATATAATTCATACAAATAATTGTAAAAAAATATTTTAAAATTTTATGTATACACAAATAAGCGCTGGGCTTCTTGTTGTTTCTTCTAAATGGAATTTAATTTATTCGTGATACTGCAAATCCTCTAAATTCGGGATATAGGAAGGACGTGAAGGAATGCATGTGCACCCACCTGGACTTCCGCTGATCTGCCTCGTGTCTCGATGGCTGCCGGCTGTCTTCACACTTATCAACTTCACAGATAATCACGAAATATAGCGTTATTGCAAATGTCTATACTTTTTACTATATGCTTGGATAATTCAATATCCAAATTACACAAGGGCGGGAGCGATGATGCGAGATATAAGCGGTGCGGTTGGTTGCGTGTCTTCTCAACTTGTCTTTCACTGATGGCCGTATGGGCTGCTCGAGTTTAAACTATGGAGAGAGCTATGCTTGGAACTTTATACGTCGTAGAGCCATGCTGCAATTATATTGGTAGTATAGTTTTAGTACCAATGGGTTGACTCGACTGAGGAAGGAACACGCTCTCACAGAATACCAGCGTAAAATAGTACCTTAGTGCTGCTGTGTATCGTATGGTAAGCGTAGAGAACCGGAAACCCTTTTTACTGGAAAAGAGGAAATCCATCTTAGTCTTCACGGGTGAAAACGTATCTGCATTTTGATTCGTAATCGAAGATAGATGTAGATGTCTATGGGCCACAGCAACCACTTACCATCAGAGGGACTGTGTGCTCGTTTGTCAGCCTATCCTATACAAAAACTTCTCTGATAGATTGAATCTGTGATAAATATTGCACAAACGTAGCGCAAGCGATTGGGATAGATGTAGTTTTTACAATATTGCTAATATTATAACCCATTTACAAATAACGCTGCATATTATTCGAAAATTTGGATAGAATTTCTAATTTACTGAAATACTAAAGCGAATAAAATAATTTCGTTACCACAGATAAACGTCTGAAGGATTTAAGTTCACTTTACCCTAATATCACTGTAATTTAGTAAATGTACGCAATTGAGAAGGTTATTCGCATGCCGTTAAGTATAAATAAAATATTTTTGTCTGTCTGTTTATCTGTCTATCTGTACGGGCTAATTTTTGAAATGGCTAAACCGATTGTAATGGAAATGATGAACGAGTATAGACGTAAAGCGATGCCAGGAGAGATCTAGATTATATATTGGCCGAAAAGCTTACAGATTTTTTGAGGAATTGAAAAATTGCCGAAATGAATGATATTTGATGATTATTTAAATCTGAATAATGCGAAATCAATAGATAGCACCCAGTCAAAATCGGGGCGGATAGCTAATTAAAAATATGTATTATTATGAGGTACCGCAATAACTAAACGTTTGGTTACAGTGCCGCCGAGCCGCGGTTTCAAATTCCGCACATACCTAGTAAAATTATGACAAATAATGTTAAAAAATGTTGTGTACATTAAATACCTTTACAATAAAAACGATAAGCCTTGTGTGCTTCAAAAAAACTTTAACAAAAAGTGCAAACTGACTTCAAAGAACTAAAAAATGAATAATACAATTTCTACATAACAGCTTCAGAAGTCGAGCTAAGACAAAATTCACATTTGTACTTAGGAAGCTTACTTATAACCTTTGAAATAAAACAAGCTTAAAGAAAATAGGTTTTTCTTAACGTAGACATCGCGTTACATGAATACAGAAATTCTTTGACGTGGTAAAGTCATGCTGCGGCATTCCATCTAAGTCCTCACGGGTGACAATGCATCTGCAATTTGATTCGTAATCGAGGATAGATGTAGATGTCTATGGGCCACAGAAACCACTTAACATCAGCTAGACTGTGTGCTCGTTTGTCACCCTATTCTATAAAGTAAAAACAAAGTGTTTTGAGGTAATACTGAACGAATTTTCGACTAGTTGAGAGTCTAGAACTTAACTTTCTAGACATTCGTATACGTCATATTTCTGGATTACGTCGCAAATCAATAATGGTTAAACGTAGTTTAGCTCTTATAATATTTTATTTTTGTAAACTTAATGGTTTCTGTTTTTAATGAGCGCGAAGACAAGATATACTTTTTTATATGCATGATGAGGAATTAACTACCAAAGAATTAGACCGGTCATAAACACAAAACCACTTATTTCTATTGCTTAGAGAACAAAGTTCATAAAAAGGATTTGTCATATATTCAGATCTCAACCATTGTTACGGCACAAGATCGAATTACTCTATATACGGGAAAAAACAGATGCATTTGATTTTTTTACTGTTCAGGTTCCCGAAGGATGGTGAACTAGTTTCTCGCCAAATCTGCCTGGGCTATTTTGAAGGACCTGGAGGCGGAATTACACTTCCTCATAAGGGCGCTGGTGTTTACATCTAGGGACGTTGATATGTCAGCCCAGGCCCGGTAGCACTAATGCCTATAGCGTGATGATATTTTACAGAAGCGACTTAATTATGAATGAGATCTGCCACCGATGAGCGTCACAGAGGAAGGAATAAAAAGTTCCATATCCTGAAATACCACATCAGTGACAGAATTAGCAACAACGTTGGAATCGTCCAGCGAGAAGCAAACCCGCCCTCAAGAGTAGGATGCAAAGAAATACCGCATCCTATCGGCTGACCTATAGTGCCAAACATGGCGGCAGCCTGCAGAACGCAACCGCGATTTAGGCGTGAGTGGTATTGACTCCAGACTAGACAATAGTCTGAGAAGTCAAGAGGAGCGTCGACATCTACGTCGATATATACGTTGGTGTTACTTTTTAGGTAACAACAATAAAAAATTGGTTAACAAAGTCGATAGTGATCACGTGGGTGTGCTGTGAGGGGACGCCATCCGTATGATAGTTGCATTGATGCTTACTGCTATTTGCGGTATTGCGTCTTGTGATGGATCTGCAGGTTGCTGCGCGTCATTCGATGCATCTTGTGGTTCTGGTCGATGGAGGTATAAGGGTGGTGATGTATGCTTGGATGTATGGGGGACCTTGGGATGGTGTAAGCCCGACGATAGTCGTATTGATGCTCTTTGAATTCTGCAGCATTTCATTGACATAGAACTGATATCTGTCTAGTTCAGAGGTCCAACAGGGAAGGTGCATATTAATCCATATCATGAATCCACATAGGCAAAGTAACCAATGGTTTCAAACCATACGCCAAGTCAAAATCATGAACAGATCTCACCGCATGATTAGTTAAACGTGAACCGGACTATTTGACGTGATATGCGTTAAAATTGCCGAGGATCACGATTTCTCTGGATGGGATTTACTGTAGCAAGGAATCTGAAGCCATTTGGAAGTGTCGATGAGTCAGTCTGTTTAGACATTGCCACTATGGGACCCGTAGAAGCACCCGCAGACGCGCGAATATTGTATAACATGTTGATTGGGGAATCGGGCCTCCGGTTCTCATCAGACGAAATAACACTGGTATTCTGTGAGGTTGCGATACCACCGCGGCTCGAACAGGCCCATACGTGCAACAGCAAAAGCTGCCGCGTGACTCTACCACTTTGTTTGTGGATAAAGTTGTTCAAAATGACTATAAATCAATAGCACGCTACAGACTATAAACTATAAACTTCTAGCGCGCTATTAAGTACGCTATATTCATCATCATCATCATCATTATAGCCCTTCACAAGTCCACTGCTGAACATAGGCCTCCCCCAAGTAACGCCACAAAGCACAGTCCTGAGCCACCTGCATCTATCAACTTCCTGCATGTTTTACCAGGTCGTCACTCCATCTAGTGAGGGGTCGCCCTACACTACGCCTACCGGTACGAGGCTGCCACTCGAGAAACTTTCTTCCCCATCGGTTATCGGTTCTTCGAGCTATATGGCCGGCCCATTGCCACATCAGCTTACTAATCCATTGGGATATGCCTATGTCTGTCACTCTGGTTCTACTGCGGATATCCTCATTTCTGAGTCTATCACGCGGAGAAACTCCGAACATAGCCTTCTCCATAGCTCGCTGAGTGACCTTGAGCGTCCTCATACGGCCAGCAGTTAAGGACCACGTCTCTGATCCGTAAGTCATCACTGGCAACACGCACTGATTGTATACTTTAGTTTTCAGAGATTGAGGTATACCTGACGAGAAGATGTATCGTAATTTCCCGAACACTGCCCAGCCGAGTTGAATCCGTCGATTGACCTCTCGGTTGAAGTTGGACTTACCTAGTCGGACTATTTGTCCCTGGTAAACGTACTCGTCAACAACTTCGAGCATAGTGCTCCCAACAACTACCGGCATAGGTGAGACATGGACATTAAACATGATCTTTATTTTGTCCATGTTCATCTTAAGACCTATCCGTTGGGAGACACCATTGAGGTCATTGAGCATAGTCCTCCAGCGATTCTGCCATAAGGACTATATCGTCGGCAAATCGAAGGTGAGTGATGTACTCGCCATTGATGTTAATACCGTATCCTTTCCCGTCCAGTAGCTTGAAAACGTCTTCTAATGCAGCGGTGAAGAGTTAGCTATGTTATAGCGCGCTATTTATAAGAAAGCGTGTAGGAGGCCGGCAAGCGCGTTAAGTTTTGCAGCACGCTATATCTCGTAGCACGTTACATTATGTATCTTTCATTGGATAAACCGCTTGCTACATCACATTATTTCGTAATAAGTCGTATTTTAGACTAAAATATAATAAAACGGTAAAACACCAATGAACGCTTTATCATACTTTCAGGCTTACGACTTTCTATAATTCTAAAAATATTTTAAAAGCATGTACTTTTTAAAACGAAATAGAATAAATAATTTTTTATTTAAGTTGATGTAAACGTTATTTTAAAATTAATATAAATTATAAATCAAATAACAATGTATTTAAGTTTATTGATTGTATTTATGAAAATCAACTACTTACATACACCATTATATACATATTTGTACCTATATTTTGTTTACATTTAAAAACATTAGTTAGGCTTCTTTTGTAGCAGAAAAATGTGTCCTTCTATCACTTATAAATATACAGTATACACTTACTAAACAACGTCTACAATTAAATTAGGTCGCGTGCGATGAATAGCGTGCTACTAGATCAAATTTATGTCACACTTCCTCTCCCAACAGCGTTGCTGCTAGAACTAGTTGCCGTTAGATATTAATACTTAATGGCGCCATAGCGCAACAGCGTCGTGGCAACTACTTACATAACACGCGCTATGTGTTATGGAGAGATAGCGCGCTATAATATGGCGCTATGCGCTATATTAACCACCATTATTTGTGGGTCACAGCATCCACTTACCAACAGGTGTACTTTTCGGTCTTTACTCCCTTTCATCTAATCAAAAAAAACTTATTATCATAAATTGGACCCACTTCGAAAACTTTTCTATGATATTTTATAAATTAAGCTAAAACTCTGTAGGTTCCGCTAAATGTATTGCATTATTCAACCGTGTGTTTCAATAGCAAGAAAAAACAAACAAGTTGAACGAAAACAAGTTTGCAATACAGTTAATGCACTTTTGTTCCGGCTCACTGCCGATATATTATTACAATCGAACGACTTAAACTAGAACGTTAGAACTTACTGCAGTTGTTTTAATGGCGAGGATTTAGATTCGTTTAGTATTATTGTTAACAACAAAAGTAAAACAGAGTTTAAAATCATGAATGAGTGATGTGGTATGATGATCTTAGTGAGTATCTATATGTATAGGTAACGGGTATAATATTGTTTTTTTTCATAATCACTATCACCATTATGGCTGTCCCCCACTCAATACAAACCAGTTATTTTGAAATGACATACAGACCGTAAGAGCCGTGGTAGCTCAAATGGTTAACGCTCGCTGTAAATTTCATAGTACTAGAGCATCCCGGGTTCGATCCCCGCCGGCATCAATGAAATTGTTAATTGCAATTTTAAGTGATTTACCACATGCTTGACGGTGAAGGAAAACATCGTGAGGAAACCTGCATATCTGAAAAATAAAAATAAAATATTTCGAAGACATGTTGTGAACTTCGCCAACACGCATTGGGGCAGCGTAGCGGACACTTCCTTGCCCCAAAAACCCTCTCAGAAATGAGAGGAAGCCCGTGTCCAGCAGTGGGATGTATATAGACTGTAACTTTACTTTACGTTATAGAGACCGTTACCGATACAATCTATTTGAATCCTACGCTGAACTTAAGCCTCCCCCATAGATCACCTCATAGTTGTCACAATTAGCGAGCTGGGTGCCAACCGCAGTTTTTTTATTTTAAGTCATTATTAGGAAGACGCTGCTGCCCATCTCCTGATTTGTTACCTTCTGTCGCCTCTTTAACACCCACGGGATATGTAGTAGTAGATATTCTAACAACGCCACTCTCCGTACAGACAAGCACTTAAATTTTATTTATATCTAAATATTAAAATGGCCATTTAACTGATGTCATTAACAATGCGCTATACTTAAGTTAAATTTCATTCCACAATATTACGCAAAAAATTCTTAATTTAAATCACAACATAACAAATGAATGACCAATACATTTTATTAATACACTAAATATTATGAGCTATAACTATTTGGTGTGTATGAAGAAAAGTCACATTGTTTACTTGTTAAGTAGACAATGCGGTAACATCAATTTGCCAGGCAAGCTCTGGCGCCAAATTGTCTCTACGAAACTTTCACGCGTACAGCTAGCGGCAAATAACTAAAGATCAAGCCACATATCTTTTATTCATGAAATAAATATCTTAAACTTTCAATATTATATCAGAGTGTAAAATAGAAACAATGCTGATAAGCATTAAGAAAGGTATGCTTTGATAGTTTGTACACGTAACAAAAATGAACGAGAAAAAGTGACAATTGAATGAAAGATTTAATCTATTTATTCTCTCTTCACAATAGGTAATCTTAGAGCTAAGTACTGCTAAGAAGTGCTAAGCTGGTACCTAACTTATGAGAGACTCGTGCCTGATATAGGTTTACACCTTATTAATTTTATAATTAATTTATGTTAAAGAAGTAAGTGGCAGAGATGAACTAGATGACGATAAGTGGTACAGTCATGCTTCAACTATACTATGGTTGAATTACAAACTCTAATAATATACCAGCATAAAATAGCATCTTAATGCTGTTGTGATGTTGTATGGTGAACGTCGAAAGCCGAAGACTCTTTTAACTGGAAACAAGGCACGGTACGATTGACGTACTCATCAGGGGTGACAATGCATCTGCATTTGGATTCTTAAGAATCAGTTAACTGGGAATAGGGGACTACGGGGGAGAGGCAAATCCTACATCGATTGAATTTTCGATCTCAAGCATAATTGCCAACACTAATTTAAAATAATTTATATATATTCTAATGTATTATGTCTATTTAGTAAATTAATCTATATTATACGGTTACATTATATTGTTATATATCATATTATATTGTTATAATCAACCTGTATCACGATTATTCACAGAATGTAATAAGTTCACATGTGATTTTACGCTCGTCGCCTAAAACTATTTTATATTTTTGTACCTACTAATAGTTTGTCAATTAGAAACATAACATTTAATGCATCTAATTTGAGTGGATAATAATATTAATGTAACTTTGGTAATGTAATGTAAAGTGTGGTTTGGTAATATAAAGTGTTAATTAGAATAATGTGTAAACAGCAATGGTGTACGGAAAAACTCTAATGAGTTTATGTTTACACTAAAACTATTCATCTTTGTAATCATAAATTTCTTAAATAAATAAATAAATAAATTTAGGTTTAAAAATTTATTTCTCATATGAAACACAGTTTCACTTACAATGAGATACACCGTAAATTACATATAAAAAATTTACACTTAATACCTCTTGCTTAATTAAAATTTATTACTAACTAGCCGTTTCCCGTGACTTTGTCTGCGTGTAATTTATTTCGTTTGGATTTCTTTTTCAAAAATAAAAGTTGCTTAAGTTACTTCTTATAACATCAGCATTTAATAGTGAAAATCCCGTCAAAATCGGTTCAGTGATTTCTAAAAATTATGATTAAAACTACTTTTACGGATTTTATCGCGTTTATTTTTACTTTTTATTTTTAATTCCCGACGTTTCGGGCGCTTTCCAGCAACCATGGTCACGGGGGACTGAGATGACTGACGTCCCGATGTCATTGTTAAAGCCGGAGTACCTTCAGCTTTTTTAATTATTGTTTATGATCAAAAAGCTTGTAAAAAGTGCTAAAAAAGCTGAAGGTACTCCGGGTTTAACAATGACATCGGGACGTCAGTCATCTCAGTCCCCCGTGACCATGGTTTCTGGAAAGCGCCCGAAACGTCGGGAATTAAAAATAAAAAGTAAAAATAAACGCGATAAAATCCGTAAAACTAGTCTTAATCATGTGTAGTGTTCGCGTAAATGTAAGAAATCATTATTCTAAAGATTATCCAAAACAAGCAGATAGACGGCCAGATAAACACCAATTGTAAATTTGTATTTGCATGCAAATTGGAATTGTCATTAGAATGAAGCTACACCATTAAACCTTAATTTTATTTTAAGTTTAAACTTAATATTTATTCCTGTTGGCTATACTGTAACTTTTTATATTGTAAACGTAAAGAATTAAAAAACGCAACTTATCGATATTTGACATTCCTGTGTAGTGGAGGCGTAAGAATATTTAGAACCCGTGTTCTCGTATGGCGCCAGATGGAAACTGAAACAGGAGATTACAGCAACATATTTTTGATAACATCTAGATATAAAAAAAAACTGCGGTTGTTAACCCACGTGTCAAGCGTAGGACCTCCCCTCTCTGAGGAAATCTATGGGGAGGGCTATGTTCAGTTGTAGATTTTTTCTATTTTAGATTAAGAATCAAAATGCAGATATGTTGTCACCCCTGAGGACTAAGATGGAAAATTGACATGTTTGCTGTAAAAAGGGGCTCCGTTTCTCTACACTTACCCTACGAATCAGAAGTTTTGGTTTCTATATACTATATTTGGTTTCATACTATTATATTAGTGAGTCTCCAGTGTCAAGGTTATTAATTTTCTTCATGGTTCGTTGTCGTTATTACATCTGGGTGCTTCCCTCCGGACACATTTTTTTAACACCGTCTATTTGATGTCACTCAACGCAACTCATTTGTATTTATGTTTATTCAACGTGAGAGTCGGCTCGGCTCGGTAGTTGTACAAAGTTTACTAGAACTTCATTTGTGTAAAATTCGATTTGTATTTTTATTATATCACAAATTTCTTTTAAACATAAATATTTTTAACGTCTGCGTTTGGCTTCGATACTGCTGGGCCGCAGGCTTAAATTTTGCCGAGAACATAACACTCGTATGTTTGTATGACCTACAAATAACATTTTAGTTTTCAATGTTTTTTGTGTACAGTTTAGTAGTTATATGATAAAACACCTACACCACATGCAACTCAGCTTGAAGGTAGGTAAGTACATATTTTTGTATTATGGCTTCTAAATCATCAACATGCGCTTCTGCAAACATGCCCGAGGCACTACAATGTTGCTGCAACTCCATTAGAATCCCAAATTCAATATTGTAGTGAACGTGATCGTTTTTTAATCTACGTGTGTTATTTATCTGTGTATGATGTTGACTGTTACAGAAATATACTTACAGTAATGCGAATATTCTAGCAGGAATTTGTTATTTCGGAAAATAGCGAAGCTCGTTAGTAAACGTTGCGCAAAAACCAACAACACGTTTGAGTTGTTTCTAGAAGTTTCGTTTGTTCAGCTTATTATACGTTCGACAAGCCAGCTCAAATATGTGAAAAGTAAATGTGTATTTTTTATTACCTTTGTACTAAGAGTAGGTACATCGACTGTCACTAATTTTTCTTATATTATTTAATATTAATAAAATATTATTTTACGCAACTTTATAAAAATACGACACTGTAGTGGGAGTCTCCGGTCTTCGTCACCAACCCAATGACACAGCATCATTATGCTGCTTTTCAAACTCTAGCCATACGTGTATTATTCAAAATATTCGTTGTGAAATAATGTTTTTGGAGTGAAAACTTTTTTAACGGCGTTGTACACTTTTTTGTAATGGGTAAAAAATGTTCAACTCGCGTCAGGACACGTGGCCCTGATTGAAAATTCGTATGACGGATGGAGAGAAAGAGACAGCCGGCGCGACGTAAGTGAGTAAGTATCCCCCTCTCTTTCCACGGCGCGGCGAAAATGTATGCCTGCGCCTGCTGTTTAGTTTAGGCGGCGGAGGGCACTTGCGCGAATGTTCGTGTGTGATAATTAAAGCAATTCGTGCAAAATTATTCCCTATTCATTCCAATATATCAAAAATGCACAACGCTAAAATTCAAGTTTTCACTTCTGCCGGCACTTCCGTAGTGCAACCCGTAATTTTTTATTGTAATGTACTATCTGATATCTTTTATTCTCGCTTTCGAACAGGTGTAAAAAGTGAATTAGTCTCATTATTTTATGGAAACTTTAAAATATAAATATATATAAATAAATAATTATTCGCATTAAATTGGGATTGAAAAGAATTCAGAATATTGTAGAAGGATTTTCACCTGCAAACGTTCTATTATTCATTGGGAGAATCGGATTTGTAATGCATGGCTCTTTAAGTAAATATGTAGCTGATAAAATACGCGCTCTTAATAAAGACGTCAACTCATCTAGTGGGAGGTCGCCCTAAACTTCGCCTACTGGTACGAGGCTGTCACTCGAAAACCTTTTTCCCCATCGGTTATCGGTTCTACGAGCTAATGGCTGGGCCATTGCCACTTCAGCTTACTAATCCGTTGGACTATGTCAGACACTCTGGTTCTACTGCGGATATTTTCATTTATCATTATATCGGGATGAGAAACTCCGAGAAAAGCCATCTTCATAGCTCACTGAGACCTTGAGTGTCATCATACGGCCAGCAGTGAAGGACCACGTATCAGATCAATAAGTCATGACTGTCACGCACTAGTTGTAAAATTTCGTTTTCAGGTTTTGTGGTATAACTGACGAGAAGATGTGTTGTAATTTCTCGAACGCTCCCCAGCCGAGTAAAATTCATCGATTGACCTCTCGGTTGAAGTTGTAGCTACGTGGTCAGAAAATTTATCCCAAGTAAACATACTCGTCAACAATTTTGAGCTTAGTACTCCCAAGAGCTACGGGCATAAGTGTGACTTGAACGATACAAATGATCTTTGTTTTGTCCATGTTCATCTTATGACTTATCTGTTGGGAGGCTCTATTGAGGTCATAGTGCTTAGGTCCTGCAGCAATTCTGCCAAAAGGACTATATAATTCACAAATCAAAGGTGAGTATTATACTCGCCATTGATGTTAATACAGTATCGTTTCAGTCCAGTAGCTTGAAAACGTCTTCCACACGTCTTGAACACGTCTCTGCAGTTAGATAGGTTTCGAACTCTGGTTCTGTACTCGGATAGCCATCGTAGCCCTACTATATAAACATTACAGCACTTCGATACACTGACAATCAACTAAGCACCGATGAATAGACTGTAGCACTGCCTGAATTTCGACAAAATCGAAGGCTTTTTCATAGTCCACATACGCAAGGTAAAACAGTAAATTGTACTCTTTGGTCAATTGTACGGTTCCTCCAAATCTTCTTTATTCGAAGTTAGTTACAGAGCTAGACTTATTGATAACTTAAACTGTGAGAGGTTTTATTAGCTTTTATTATAAAAATATTAACAGCGGTTTTTACAGAATAAATGTTGACAAGCGAGAACACAGTCCACCTTATGTTAAGTGTCAAATATATAAATATTATAAAATGTTAAGAATCAAAATACAGATGTGTTGTAATCCGTGAGGACTAAGCTGGAATGTCTTGATTTCAGTAAAAGGGGTTTTATTCACTAACCGTACGAAATACAGCAGCATTATGCTTCTATTTTACGCTGATATTCTGTGAAAGTGCAGTCCTTCCCCGGTCGAGTAATTACATTCATTCTACAACTATAATATAGCTGCAACATGGCTTTTGTGCCACTGCCTTTCTTCAATTAAACGTTCTTAGCCACGCCTTTTTGCTGTTACGCTTGAACGCTTTGCATTCATTTATTTTTATTTACTCCCAAATCCACTTACCATGAGGTGAACTAACAAAACATCGAAACACTGATTTAAGTTTCATCAATTTTGTGCCTTTTTTGCCAGAGTTGTCTTGCTTAGCATACGAGTTAGCAACCACAGTTTTTTATATTTCATATTTGTTAGTATGCAGACGCTACTGCCCATCTATTAATTTGTTTGTTTCTGCTATCTACACCCACGAGATGACACGCGGTAGTGGATATTCTTACACCGCCACTACACGATAACTTTTAATAAATATACCACGGGGTTTCATTAAAATTTTTAGTACATACATATAGATCCATTTAATTTACATGGCTGAAATGTGTTGCGAACTTATATCAGCTTGCTAAACGTGTAATAACAAAATGTGTTATACATTCGAGATCCTATATTTTGACCCTCGTCACCAACCAACCTCGCTGTACACAGCTGGCGGGAGTGTGTTTAATACGAGTAGAAGCTCGTAGCTAGGTGCGGACACAAGCACTTGATATGACGGGTCGTATGTGGTTGGAATATTTGCATGAAAATATCTTTACTTTTTCGACTAGAAAAAAACAAAATTTAAGGATATTTTATACGTTTAATTTAACTAATTTTTAATTATGTAAGTTTTGGGTGCTTCACAGCACCTACAGTAACAGGAAATTGAGCTGTTTGACGTCCCAATTTTATAGTCAGCCGGCCTACGTAGGACGAGCTTACAGTATTTTGATTCTTGCAGTATTATGCTTGGGCTTGGAGTCGTATTGCTTAAAAATATATCAGTGTGAGTTCTAATATTGTACATGGAATGAGCGGTTCTTTCTATAGCATAAATTTATTCACAAAATGGCTGTCAATCCTTATTATTTATGAGTTGTCGTGTATAATACAATATTTCAAATGAATGTTTTATAAAAATAACAATATATCTGTTAGTAACTACAAAATGGTGGCTGTTTTGGGATATATTAATTGTTTCTAAGCTTGAACTTCAGCAGAACATAGTAAACTTGAGCAGGCAAGTCTCCATTAGCTTAGCCTATTAATAAGAATGATGCATATGGCAGTTCACACCCTCTGTCATCATATTAAAGGGAAATAGAAGACCTGCCATAAAAATGCTGCGGCCCTAATAGAGAGTTTATGCATATCATAGGAGGACTGCAGAAAGACACTAAGACCCTATGTAGACCCCTATACGAGACTTAGACTCGTATACATACCGGAGAGACAAGAAACAACCAAATAATTTTAATTAGTGAATACGACGCAAGAGGCAATCTCTTTTAATAATAATAAGAGTTTAATTACTTAAGAATGCAGCCCACAAATAAGTAATAAGAATTGTTTACACCATATGCAACAAAATATACAAAGGCATGATGGGCAAATAATTGGAAGTTAAATTGTTTTTAAATAGTAACAATATACATAGTATTATACCTTGTATTACTGAACATTGGCTATAAGATTATAATTTAATATTTAATTTCAGAATTTACCAAGTGGTCAGATCCTTCAAAAGAGAATAAAAAAGAGGCCAAGAGCGTGTCGGGCCACGCTCAGTGTAGGGTTCCGTAGTTTCCCGTCCGTCACAGTAAGTGTTCCCACTTATGAGTTTAAAGGTGGGTATCCATTATGTTCGCCCTCCGGCAGCCCTCCGCGCTCCTGCAACTGCTCCTGGTAGTGGGTACTGTTGTTTCCATCCAAGTTCAAATTGATTTTCCTAGAAAGTCCTTATAAAGTTCTACTTTTCAGATTTTTTCATATTTTCTAAACTTATGGTTCAAAAGTTAGAGGGGGGGGACTCACATTGTTTTTTACTTTATGAGCTATTATTTCCGAAATTATTGACATTATCAAAAAATGATTTTAGTAAACCCCTATTCATTTTTAAATACCTTTCCAACAATATATCACACGTTAGGGTTGAAATTAAAAAAAATCACTTCCCACTTTATATATAGGGGGGCTACCCTAATAAAACATTTTTTTCCAATTTTTATTTTACCACTTTGTCGGCGTGATTGATCCACATATTGGTACCAAATTTCAACTTTCTAGTGCTTACGGTCACAGAGATTAAGCGAGGACGGACAGACGGACAGACAGACATGGCGAAACTATAAGGGTTCCTAGTTGACTACGGAACCCTAAAAAGTTTATGTCCTTAATATTAGCGGATAAATCATGATTATTTATATAACTAAAGGATATTGTGAGCCTCTCTGTTGAGCGAACTGTATAAATAGTTTGTGTCGAGCTTGAGCAACTAATTCTTGTAAGTACTTACAGACATCCATATGCTACTTATGACTAAATTTGTATTTTAAAAAGATTGTGAAAGAAGTGTTGCTCGAACTTAGTAAACAGAACAAGTCTGTTGTACTATGTGGAGACCTTAACATCAATGTCCTTAAAATTTCTTCTATTAAAATTAAGTTTAGCTTATTATTTACACCGTATAATCTTAATAATTTATTCTTAGAACCGACAGGTATTGCTGGGCCCAGTGCGACCTATATAGATAACTGGTTGCGCGGAAAACCATTCGTATTATTATATTTGACGGTAGAGGTGCCAAGCCGCTTGTTCCTTTCCGAAAACGATATCATTCGTACCCTCCTATCGACACATCGGGGTGGTGGGGTGGGAGGGGCAAGAAGATGATTCTAGAATGTCACGTAATCATCGGAGCCGAGGACATATAAGACACGCGCGACCGTTGCGCGTCCTCTCATCCCACCGCGCCAGTCATTGGAACAACCGCTCTCTTCCCACCGCGCCAGTCATTGGAACAACAGCTCTTTCCACCGCAGTCGTCGTTGAAACTACAACGCTTCTCTCCCGACGCACCCCTGGGGCCCCAGAGTGTCTGTCTAGAAGAAGTTCCAGAAGTTGCAGCTATAGTGCTCTACACAAATAGAAGAAACTCCGGTGAGTCAATATTCCTTTAATTAGCTCCTGCCTTATATAGTTTAACCCGCTCCAATTTTGTTGTTCTCCTAATAAGGCAGGATTCCTTTTCAGCGATTTGGCACAATAATAGTTTAGTTTTAGGGAAGAGCGAGTGCATTATACCGCATGCTATAGTAGTCGCCTTTACGTAAGCGTAGAAGCAACCGCATATACAGTCCACTTTGGTTAATATCTCGCGCAATAGGTTTAAGGTTCGACCGGGGAATTAGACTTCGGCAGCCTTAGACACGTGGCTCCACCATTTTATGGTCACTTCGGCAGGATTTTGGTCGAATTGTTGAATTAATTAATTAGATAATGCACTCTAATTTATGGAATAGACTTAAATAGTGTTCGTTTAAATTTAAATTTTGATTAGGTACTCGCAAACAGAATTATTCGTTTTATAGCGCTCGTATTTGATTAAATTTAAAGCCTATTAAATAATTGAAACAGTGTAATAGGAACCGTTTGATACGCTTACCCACAATCTTGATAAAATTATTGAGTGCAAACGACGCGTCACCTCGACTCGATGCGCAGGTGTTCGATTTAATTACGTAATACGGCATACCGAGTGTCCATCCTTCATTGTTTGTGCGTTGTGAGATTAATTGTGATTGATATAACTTTATTATAATAGTTTAAAATGGCAGTTAGTGGAAGTGAAATCAAAATTAAAACGCTTTATGCCAATAGGGACATACTCTTTTCGCGTATGCAGAATATAAGTGATTATATAAAGAACATTCATATAGAAGCAGTGCGGGAAACCTTTTTGACTGAAATCGAAACGATAGATTATTTGCGGATAGACTACGAAAAAATATTAGACCAAATTAATCATTTGGAATTACAAATCGACCCGAAATACATAGTGAACTACCAACCGCTGCTGGCATTCGAAGATATGTTTTGTCGCGTGAAAAGAACTGCGAGGTCCCTACAATCTCAAAACGAAGCAAAGCCGGAAAAACAGGTACGTCCAAGTGACTCGATTAGGTTGCCGCCAATAGATATTCCGGTATTTAATGGTGATATTAAGACGTGGCCCTTCTTCTTCAGTAGTTTTCAAAACAATATACACAATAACCCATCGTTATCGGACGCCGAAAAATTATATTACTTAATTAGTAAACTTAGTGGCAGGGCACAGTCGATCTGCTCTGGTTTTACACCTACAGCAAACAATTACCTATTAATATTCGAAACGCTTAAAACTAAATATGAAGATAGGAGAATGTTAGCTTCCGAATATTTGAACCAGATATTCGATCTTAAACCTATATCATCCGCGAACATCAACGGCTTAGAGCAGTTTCTAGATAAATTTGTGGCATCGGTGGCTGCACTTAAGAATTTGAAATTTAATGATCTTATGGACGTGGTGTTTCTCCATGTTGCATTAAAGAAATTAGACCCCGACACCGTGCGTGCGTTTGAAATGGAGCATCGTTGCTCGGAGATGCCTTCCTTTCATTCATTAGCATCGTTCGTGCGAGATCAAATAAAGGTGATGCAGCGCTCTTCGAACGTTAAACAGGAGATCAAATGGTGCGTCGACCGTAGACAGACTCAACCATCTAAAATAGCAGGGTCGTTAACTTACGTAACCGCTACGCCAACATCACTCCAGCATACTTGTATAGTATGTAAAGATAGACACGGTAATTTATATAATTGTGCGACTTTTCGTAAATATTCACCAAGCGAACGTTATAAATTAGTAAAGACAAACAACCTATGTTTGAACTGCTTAAGCGATAAGCATTTAGTTGCAAAATGCAATTCGAGTTCCGTATGTAGCAAGTGCGCCAGGAAACATCACACGCTATTACATTTTGAAAATAGCAACATAGCGGCGTCAAGTAAAGCGGATAAGGAATTCGCCCCTACTAAGGTCAACGATTCAAGCGGTCGACCTGGTGATGTCGCTCTGTGCTCATTGGCAAATATGGGAGCACAACCTCCTTCAACCGTGTTACTGGGTACGGTACGTATTTTGGTTAGGGATTCGCGTGGAAACGAACAAAGCGTCCGTGCACTGCTGGACAGCGGAGCCCAAAATAGCTTTATAACGCGACAATGTTGTCAGCGCTTAGGCTTAGTAATAAATAGGTCACTTTCATGTCCTGTAATTAAAGGCATCGGAGGCACTAGTAAATCGACACAGGGATATATAAATTTAAAAATTTATTCTCGGATAGATCGTAATGTTAACTTTGATATAAATGCACTAGTAGTAGATAGGGTCACTGAACGGTTGCCAACCGTTTCGGTTGACACCTCGGCAATGATTGAATTTAAGAATTTGACTCTGGCGGACGACACTTACGCCGTTCCTGGAAAAATAGACATGCTCATTGGAGCATCGCTTTTCCCTCATCTTTTGTTAAACAATAAGGCCAGGGGCAACTCCTCGCATACCGCGCCTTACGCACTGGAAACCGTATTGGGCTATGTGATCCTTGGCTACGCTCCCATCATAGATAGTATTTCGGCAACCTCTTATTGTGGTATGGCTGTCGAACCGCTCGAGTCGTTAGTCCGCAAATTTTGGGAGATGGAGGAGGTGAACGTCCCACCCATAGCTAGCTCAGATGACAGGTTATGCGAGGAAATTTACGTCCGCATGACCGTTCGTGATCGCGACGGTAGATATAGTGTAGCGCTACCCTTTAAAGGAGATGTTTTATCTCTCGGCGATTCGCGTCAATTGGCGGAAAAACGTTTCTACAGCTTGGAGCGTAGGATGCTCGCTTCACCCCAGTTAAAGGAAGCGTACGACGGCGTCATTAACGAATATATAAGAGAAGGTTACATATCACTTGTGGCTTCGAAATTAGATAACTACGAAGACACATCGTCGTATTTCATACCACACCACGGAGTCATTAGAGAGGACAAACTTACATCTAAGTTACGTGTAGTGCTCGACGCTAGCGCTAAAACTAGCACTCACCTGTCGCCTAACGATATCCTCTATAGTGGGCAAAATTTACAGGGCAGTTTATTTAATATAATAGTCAATTTTCGTTTGTTTAGTATATCACTATCCGCCGATATTCGTCAAATGTTTCTTTGCATAGGGGTCCGTGAATGCGACCGTAGATTCCAACGCATTTTATATCGTTTCAACCCAAAGGAACCTCTAATGGTGTTTGAATTTAACCGCGTTTGTTTTGGTTTAAAGTCGAGCCCATTTCATGCGTTACGCACGGTGAGACAGCTCGCTCACGATGAAGGTCCCTCTTATCCTAAAGCTAAGAGGGCAATTGAGAGCGGATTATATATGGATGATTTTGTGTACTCGGTCGATAGCGTGGAGGAGGCAACCCTAACCACCGCCGAGGTTATAAGGCTCATGAAATCGGGTCAATTCGATCTTGTGAAGTGGACTAGTAATTCGCGTCCGGTTTTGGATACAATCCCACTATCACACCGTCTTTCGGCGATAAAGGAATTCGACGATTCTGATACACACAAGGTGCTCGGTCTGTGTTGGTCACCAGAGTCCGACGTGTTTAGCCTTAAGGTAAATCCGCCCGTAGAGAAATGCACAAAGCGCACAATACTGTCATGCGTTGCTAGATTATGGGACGTCATGGGTTTCGTAGCTCCGGTGGTATTATACGCTAAGCTTTTAATTAAACAACTTTGGTTATTGGAATGCGACTGGGATGACTCGCCGCCTGACAGCATTGTTCGGTTGTGGCAACGCTTTAGAGAGGAACTTCCTTTATTAAGAGAAATTAAAATACCGCGTCATATAAACGTAGATAGAAGTAGCGCCATAACAGTCGTTGGGTTTGCAGACGCCAGCGAGAAGGCTTACGGGGGCGTTGTATATTTCCACGTCCAGAATAATGGTAGAAATTCGATTAGCCTCATTAGTTCTAAGTCGAGAGTCTCCCCCCGTAAGGTTGTCTCTCTGGCGCGTAGAGTTCTAAGTCGAGAGTCTCCCCCCGTAAGGTTGTCTCTCTGGCGCGCTTAGAGTTTTGCGCAATATTAGTACTCACCAAGCTTATTACCGCAGTTATCAGCGCATGTAGGGATAGAGTTCACATAGAAAGGATATTTGCCTTTTCCGACTCCACCGTCGCCTTATGCTGGGTTCATTCTTCACCCCACCGTTGGGACACGTTTGTTGCGAACCGAGTGGCCAAGATACAAGACGAGTTAGAAACGCGGAACTTTTATCACGTGTCCGGTACGGAAAACCCTGCCGATTGTCTATCCCGTGGACTCACCCCGATGCAAATAATGGACCACCCGCTTTGGTTCCACGGACCTGCTTGGGTTCACTTGGATCCCTCGCAATGGCCAATAACCGACTTCGAACCTTCGTCAGTGTCACAACCGCCGGAAGAGAAGAGACACGCTCTAGTGGCGAACGTTTCGAGCGAGGTTTCTCCAATCATTGCTTTGGCGAACCGCTTGTCCTCTTGGTCGAAATTATTGCGTAGCGTAATTTACGTTTGTCAATTCGCGAAGCTGTTACCACGACGTTCGTATGTCTTAGCATCCGATTACAACTATGCCGAGTCGCTAGTATTACGTGAACTTCAACGTGCGCACTTCTCGGAAGAAATTAGAAGATTACAATCGAATAGAGCTTGTAGTCGCGCCTTTCAACGCCTTAAGCCATTTTTACAGGATGGGATTGTAAGGGTAGGTGGACGCTTGTCCAACTCGCAATTGAGTTTCGACCAACGGCACCCTATTGTTTTACCGCGTAAAGACCATATCATGAACTTATTAGTCAATTACCATCATAAATTGAACTCGCACGCTGGTCCCGACTTGTTGATGTCGATTTTGCGTCAGAATTATTGGATTCTTTCTGCACGTAGTTTAATACGCAATCGGGTGCACAGATGTATAGCTTGCTTTCGGGCACGCCCCAAGCCGTCATTTCTGGAAATGGCGGAACTTAGATCTTGTAGAGTAATACAATCAGTAAAGCCCTTCACGCACACCGGGTCTGATTTCGCTGGTCCGTTTAAGGTCACGCTCACTCGCGGGCATGGTATAAGATCCACAAAGGCTTACGTCTGCATTTTCGTATGTCTAACTACTCGAGCGGTGCATATAGAACTCGTTGGTGATCTAAGCACAGCAGGCTTTATGGGTGCATTTAAAAGATTTCTTTCCCGCCGTGGCCCTGTAAGTAGATTGTATTCGGATAACGGTACGAACTACGTCGGCGCAAAACGTATTCTATCGGAACTATATGAGCTCTTAGCTAGCAAGTATTATAATTCGGAGTTTGCTCACATTCTAGCCGAGAACCGCATTGAGTCGTCTCTGAACGTCCCAGCCGCGAGTCATTTTGGGGGCAATTGGGAGACTAATATCAAGAGTCTAAAGAGTCATTTATACCGGGTAATAGGAGATAAAATTTTGTCCTTCGAAGAGCTAAGTACGGTGCTCGCTCAAATTGAATGCGTAATGAATAGTCGCCCACTTTGTCGTACGTTGTCTAGTGACCCCTCGGAACCGCTGGCTCTAACTCCAGCACATTTTTTGAATTTAACGCCTTTAAAGTATTTGCCAGCCGCAGATATGGGTGAGAACAGACTTAGCATTTCCGCACGCCACAAATTATTAGATCGGTTAGTGCAATCGTTTTGGAAACGATGGAGGATGGAATACTTGCATACTTTGCAGTCTCGACAAAAATGGAACACAGCAACTGAGCCTTTAGCTGTAGGAACTGTAGTTGTGCTCACCAAAGAGAATACACCGCCTCTCCACTGGCCGTTAGGAATTGTCGAAGAGGTCTTTCCCGGTTCCGACGGAGTAGTTAGGATAGCTCGCGTTAAGACCACGGTTGGGTCTTACTTGCGTCCGGTTGTCCGTTTGTGCCCCCTGCCTCTTCCATAATTTAAATTAGCTTTCTAGATTAAATTGTAGTTGAATTTAATTAATCTTAGCGTTAGTTAGTTATTTTGTTAGTTGATCTTAGCTCTAGTTGTATTAGTTAATTTTGAAGGAAAACCTTCAAGGGCGGGGGAGATGGTTGCGCGGAAAACCATTCGTATTATTATATTTGACGGTAGAGGTGCCAAGCCGCTTGTTCCTTTCCGAAAACGATATCATTCGTACCCTCCTATCGACACATCGGAGTGGTGGGGTGGGAGGGGCAAGAAGATGATTCTAGAATGTCACGTAATCATCGGAGCCGAGGACATATAAGACACGCGCGACCGTTGCGCGTCCTCTCTTCCCACCGCGCCAGTCATTGGAACAACAGCTCTCTTCCCACCGCGTCAGTCATTGGAACAACAGCTCTTTCCACCGCAGTCGTCGTTGAAACTACAACGCTTCTCTCCTGACGCACCCCTGGGGCTCCAGAGTGTCTGTCTAGAAGAAGTTCCAGAAGTTGCAGCTATAGTGCTCTACACAAATAGAAGAAACCCCGGTGAGTCAATATTCCTTTAATTAGCTCCTGCCTTATATAGTTTAACCCGCTCCAATTTTGTTGTTCTCCTAATAAGGCAGGATTCCTTTTCAGCGATTTGGCACAATAATAGTTTAGTTTTAGGGAAGAGCGAGTGCATTATACCGCATGCTATAGTAGTCGCCTTTACGTAAGCGTAGAAGCAACCGCATATACAGTCCACTTTAGTTAATATCTCGCGCAATAGGTTTAAGGTTCGACCGGGGAATTAGACTTCGGCAGCCTTAGACACGTGGCTCCACCAATAACATTTTTACAGATGTTAAGCACTTGCATTAATCAATTATTTAAAATTTATGTTCAGATCACTGTGTACAGTTGATTTAATTATCTTACATACACAAACAAAAAGAAAAATGAGAAAGTTGTGTTTTTTTCAATAAATTGACATCGTTTAGAGGGGTTTAGAAGTAATATAATAATAGGACTTCCGTCACTCTTATTTAAAAATTATATGACTATTTGTACAGTGTATTACCTATTTGAAACTATACCTTGTAAATTTAATAAAATATTTGATTCTAAAACTTTCTCTTTAAGCAGTCGCAAATCATTTAATGACTACGGCAGTAGGAATTTATAAAAGAACGCGAATTTTATACGAGCTATAAAATAAAAGATCATATAATTATAGTATTATATTAAGAGAGTACGTAAAATATAATATACTAAAATATTTACTGCTTCACAGCTGGCCGCTGAGAAAGAAAGTATAAATTACTTTCATTCTCATAATTATTTTAGTTTCCGACGATTAACTTTCAATTACGATATTTCTTATGACGGTATTTAATTAATTACAAATTTTTTTGTTGATTGTGTTTGTAATAAGTTTATAAGACAGTTTGTAATTATAAATTAATAAAAGTAAATCTGAACAGTGTGGTGGCGGTGTAAGAATATTGACTACTGCATATCATCCCTTGCGTGTCGTAACAGGTGTCGTAACGTGACAAATGGAAACTGAACTAAGAGATAGGCAGCAGTATCTTCCTGAAAGCAGCTTAAAAAAACTGCGCTTGCCAACCTACTTGCCAAGCGTGGCAACTATGGACAATTATCTCCTCTGTGAGTCTCTCTTTAGTGAACGTTTGATAGACTTTAATGGTACCTAATAGTTAAAGTAAAACTGCAAATTAAGGTTACAGCCTGTGTTCGTCCAACAGCTGGGCACGGATATCTTTCATCGTCGAGAAAAATGTATGACAGTTACTCTACTTTGCTCCTTTGCTGTACTGACGGACTTCACAAATCCTCGAATTATTTTATAACTCAGATAAGCAGGTTTTTTTATGATGTTAACGTTTAATGCAATGTACGGGGTAAATAAGGATTTGAAATTGCAATTAAAATTTTATTACGTAACGTTATGCGTAACGTTACTTATTTGGTTGTGTTTGTCAGCCATAATGGCACCGGCAAGTTTAGTCTTTGGTGTGTTAAGAAATGTCATCAAAATTCTAAAGTTGAAGGCTGTCCCTATTTATGGAGTGGGATATTCCATTCAAGGCTTACCCTTGTCCTTGTCAAATAAAAGTCAAAAAATACAATTTGTATTTTCGATTTGCATTTTATGTTTGTAAATTCAATTTGTTCAGTACAAATAAGAAATTGTCATGATGAAAAATTACAAAATTTTCATGATGTTTGAAAGTTTTGTAAGTATTACATTTTTTTTGTTCAATAAACGTTTTATTTTGTCAGACAATCATTTACAAAGTCAGAAGAACTGGTTTATTAAACACAGATCAGTTATTAATTTATATTATTGTAGAAGTTTTCAGACAAATGAGTTGAAGATTATTAATTATTACTGAAAACTTTCTGTGACATAACAACTTATTAAATACAACTGTCATCAATATAAACAAGCAAACAAATTTAACTTGAAAATAATTGGCAGCGGTACTTTTACAATTTTGAAGCATTAATTTTAATTTTTTAATATATTAGGTGTCTTATCGTTTGCTCCAAAGTAATCGTTATCATCAGCTTAGCTTAAAAGTTGATCACATGATGACAATTCTTAATAACCCTTCTACTCCTTCATTAAATTGTAAAAATCTACTTCTGGTGGTTTCTTTTAACGCGGAAGAGCTATGCTGCAGCTGTATCGCATTGTCTGCAGCATAAATAAGTTAGCTAGAACGAGGTAGAACTGCAGTCCAGAATACTAGCGTGAAGTATTAGAATAATGCAGGGTTTTGTGTGGTGCGTGTAGAGAAACCGAAAACCTCTTTACTGGAAACTAGGCATTCCATCCAGATCCTCAGTGGTGATGACGCATCTGCATTCTCAGTCATGTAGTTGCTGGACATAGCATCTACTTACCTCCAGGTGGATGCTTGTTTGTTACCCTTATTCTATAAAAAACGCTGTTCTCACCCCTATTATGTAAAAAAACTCTGTTCTCACCCTTATTCTATACAAAGTTTAAAGTTGCAAGCACTCCTGCCAAGTGTGACAACTATTGCAAATATTTCACTAATGGTTTGCCTCGATGATCATTGATCTATGGAGATGCCTTCGTTTATTGGTAGATTTGACATAGTCTAAGTAATCATAAGCCTATTCACATTGTGACGGCCCAATATTATTATTAATAATTAAATTCAATATAAAGGGGCGTCAAAAATAGTCTTAAAAGATATATATTAAGCAATTAAGTCAAATTAATAAACATAAAGTTAATATATTTCAGACATTATCCCAATAACATAGCAAATTAAGGGCAAAATTATTGTTTCTCGTAATAAGTAAATTTATTATAAAAACTTGTAAAAATATTTAAAATAAGATAAATAATAGAAATACAAGCCAAAAAATATTATAAAATTAAGTTAAATAACGTTTATAAGATAATTAGAAAATTTGTTAAAAATCGTTTAAGTCATGGGAGGTGTTCATGTATAAAAGAAATTTGTGGAAAGAGTTCACGTATAAAAGAAAATTTCCTAAGTTGTGGAAGGAGTTCACGTATACAAGAAAATTTTCCTAAGTTATTGAAGGTGTTCACGTATAGATGTCTTGTATGGATGAGCTGCCGGAGATACATTCCTGCAGTTCTACATATATATGGGGTGGTCGGGAGCCCGACTGCCTGAAGTACTGTAGCACAATGACTAGTCCTATATTAGGGACTTATGATATTAAACTCAATGATACAAAAGCAATACTATAGAAGGTCTCCATGATGAATTTGCATTACAATAGTAGGGTCGTGGGTTCGAACCCTATTATTAATGACTTATGAAAGTAAGGTCTATGATTCAAAAGCAATACTATAGAAGGTCTCTATGATTAATATGCATTACAATAGTAGGGTCGTGGGTTCTAACCGTATATATGAATGACTTATGAAAGTAAGGTCTATGATTCAAAAGACATACTATAGAAGGTCTCTGTGATTAATATGCATTACAATAGTAGGGTCATGGGTTCGAATCCTATATATACATGACTTATGAAAGTAAGGTCTGTGATACAAAAGCCATATTATAGGAGGTCTCCTTGATGCATAAGCATTGTATGGGGTGGTCGGGTAACTGACTGCTCCTAGTACTGTAGCAAAATGACTAGTCCTTATTAGGGACTTGAAAAGGAATATTATGGTGGCGTGTGTGCTGCTTCACGAGCAATTGGTCCGAGGTAAACTTGGACTCGCTAACCGATGTGTCCTAGACATATCATCTTAGTGTCGGTGGTAAGCGGGTTTGTTGTAGCAATACGGCTTTCCCGTGGACATCGCACACCCATACCGTTTGTGGGCGACGTAGTAGCGCATAGCGATGCGTCGTCTATATTTCGGATTGGGATGATGAGTGTGTTTGGTAGCACTTTTAAGTGTAACAGGCATACTCAACTTCATGTCTTAGTGCATTAGCGCTATGATACGTGAAGTTTTGTCCACTGGCGTCTTAGTAGCGTGCTACTATGATATGTTGGTGCAGTTTTATATAACAACAATCTTAGTGCCGGTGGTAAGCGGGTTTGTTGTAGCAATACGGCTTTCCCGTGGACATCGCACACCCATACCGTTTGTGGGCGACGTCGTAGCGCATAGCGATGCGTCGTCTATCTTTCGGATGGGGATGATGAGTGTGTTTGGTAGCACTTTTAAGTGTAACAGGCATACTCAACTTCATGTCTTAGTGCATTAGCGCTATGATACGTGAAGTTTTGTCCACTGGCGTCTTAGTAGCGTGCTACTATGATACGTTGGTGCAGTTTTATATAACAACAATCTTAGTGCCGGTGGTAAGCGGGTTTGTTGTAGCAATACGGCTTTCCCGTGGACATCGCACACCCATACCGTTTGTGGGCGACGTCGTAGCGCATAGCGATGCGTCGTCTATCTTTCGGATGGGGATGATGAGTGTGTTTGGTAGCACTTTTAAGTGTAACAGGCATACTCAGCTTTATGTCTTAGTGCATTACCGCTATGATACGTGGAGTTTTGTTCATTGGCGTCTTAGTAGCGTGCTACTATGATACGTTGGTGATATTTTTTATATAACAACAATACCAACTTTGTTACCAAAGTCGATAGGGATCATGTTGGGTGCGTTGTGAGGGGGCGCGATCTGCGATGGTTGTTTGGTGGGACGCTATTCTCAATGGCGCTCTCTGCGTCTTGGTTTGACTCACACCTAAGTAGCTTTGCCCAAGTCGGGTCCCTTCATTGCGGGGCTGCAGACTGTCTGCCCTCCACGATGTTTTATATAACAACATAATATTATATCTCTGTAACTTTCCCACCTTTGAATGATTGAAGGCAACTTGTTGGTGGGTGAGACAAACATGATCGAAAATGCATTTACTCAACGTCAGTGACACAAACCCTTTCTGATGGCGAATTATTACTCTTATCTTATAACTACCTTTTGGCTATATCTGCCGTTGTATTGGTTGGTGGAGCATATGTGTCGACCTCATGCGGGTGGTAGCTGGCGGGAGGATCTGAGGAGACTCTCAAGGCTGCGGCCGAAAGCCGCACAACGTGGGACCCCATTCCCTTGAGGTGAGCGGTAGACTCATGACACGCTCTGCGGCTAGTAGCCGTGCTGATCATGTAATTGGTGGTGATGCCATACACTTACATCACGTCTGCAGGAGCGGCGGTACGGCAGGTGGTGGCGCTCACGGAGGGGTTACGGCCAGTGTGCCTATTTGCCTAAACCGTGTGACGTACATTAACTGTGGCTGGATTCGTTCGTATTCTGTATGGCGTTTACACGCATTGACATGCGCGACTTCGGTCGATGTTTGTGCTTATGCACTAACAAGGGGCCAAGCCTCTTTTACTGGTTCGCCAGTTATTTTGCTGTGGACTACGGTTCAGTTCCCGAATTAGCGTTCCCTTCGGGGGGAGTGCATCAAAATGGTTGGCGCTCACCGTGCACGGCGTGTGTGGGGCCGTGTACCTCCCCTACATTTTTTTTAAATAAATGTAGGAGAGCGAAGCCCTTGTATCGGGTATTTTTTGTATAAATATATTGTGAGCCTTTTCCGAGCGGGAAGGGATAATTAATAATGTAAACCTGATGCAAGTGGAATAGGGACGTTTTATGTTCTTAACCTTTTCGAGCCCTGTCTTCGTGAACGGGGTTCACTTAGCTTATAAGGCACTACCAACAGCTTTCAATTGCTCTAGTGAATATTCATTCTTCCAAAAGACACCTAAAAGAACTAAGTTACTAAACAAACACAACGTAAATAAGGGTCCTAACTAAGACGATCACGCCAAAATATTAAAAACGGCCTATTAATAAACCTTTTGAAAGATCATTTAGAGAGATCAAAACACATTTTAATAATCCTGGTCTCATATATATAATGTTATTGAAAAGGGGATATTTTTAATATTATAAAATTTTTTATATAGAGGGGGGAGAGCGTTACAACATCATCGAAGCCAATTACCATAGACTTAATACAATAAATGGATTTTTTATATTCTCATCAGCAACGAGAGAAAAATTAAATGTGCAGTTATGTGATTGTGGCATGAAATGCAAATACGAAATAGTACTGGTTTTAACAGAAGCCTGCATTTGGGTAGTTGTATTAATCTATTTTTACGATGATATTGTTTCAGAGCGTGGTCCTCCCCCGGTCGAGCTAGCCCATTCGTGCAATAATATGGCTACAGCGTGACTCAACCAAGTATTAAACTTTTTATTTTCTTATTTTTAAAAATATGGGTACTGAATACTATTAGTTGTGATTCATTCTAAAAAGGCAAAGGCTTAGAGAAGGTTATTTAAATTGCTTTTAGCTACAAAAATATATAAAGTAATTTAAAAACGCAAATGTGCCCAGCATTATCATAAAAAAATGTTAATTTGTTTCGGTTTGTGGATTTCGTCATAGGTACATTAGGTATCACTTTACAAATTTCATAAGTGGGTCACATGATTGTATTTTGTACAATGCCATTTAAATTTTAACGAGAAACAATATTAACGCGATAGGCTTTAGAGAATTGGATTAATGACTTAAATTTCTTAATGAAGTGTCTGCGGAGAACGAAGACAAATGGACGCCAGATTTGCGGAGAAAATGGGTTTTATATATTCTTATATTCTTCTTTTCTAATGAACTTCATCTCCTATTTAACCACTCTTCCGTGTGGCGAAAGAAAGTTCTATAATACACGTCACTTATATGCTACGAATTATTGTGAAGTGTACACATGTGTTGGTACTTTAACCGTTGCAAACTGAATTTAATAAAAAAAAATATTGGATTTATAAGTTATTCGCGTTATATATTAAGCGTTGGCTAAAATCGTGTCAGTATAAAGTAAAATTAATGGCTTTGGACTGTGCAATAAGTTTTATTCAAAATAAAGTAATTTAATCAATACATCCATATCTATAAATATAAATGAATTATCTGTCTGTATAACCGAAATAGTTGTCTTTTTTAGAGCTAAGATGGTTATTTGGATGTCATTAAGATATGAATAAACATATTTTAAATTTTTCTTTCTCTGACTGTTCGGACTAATCTTCGAAATAACTGAACCGATTGCAATACGCTTTACGTATAGACGGCAAAAATTATAGGAGTCATATAGGCTATACGCTATCCGAAAAACTTAGAAATTTTTGGGAATATGAAAATTTATGAAATAGAGGTCCTTTGATTATTATTTCAGATGTTTGTCACGTCACATAAATAAATCCTACCCATGCAAAGCCGAGGCAGATCGCAAGTCTATAATAAAAAATACTAACTATCGAAAAACTGACAAAAGCAGAAAATCTCGATGGAAGTGCGACATTGGCCGCGTAATGGGGAGTTGCCTGCATTGTTCTCGGAAATAATGTTGCTGTACGTTTTTTCTATCTTTATTTATAGGATTAAACTTAGTCTTAATTCGGTAGAATTCCATTTCCATTCTCTTACAAGGTTTTTCAAACGTGGTGGTAAAACATCTCAATACATCTAGCTTGGTTTCTTTACTGGCTGAATTAAAAATATCTTAGTTTAAACCTTTTGTAAACTTAATCAGATATCTTTAACAAAGTAGATTTACAGCGTCACAAACTTTTTCGCTTAATATAAGCCAGTGCTTGACTTGATTACATTCTGTTTTTATCAAAAGGTGGAATTGAAGTCAAGTGGTGATGGGCCCTCGGGAATAAATCGTACTGCCACGTTTAACGGAAGAACCATGGGCGTTGTGCAGCTGTACTATTGTCGTTTCTATCTATCCATCTACTACAAAAACACCACTCCTGAACACAGGCCTCCCCCATAGTTTGCCTCGTGGGACTATTTTGCCAGTTTTCTATAACTATGAGTTGTTATCAGGAAGATGCTGCTGTCCATCTCCTCTATCATTTTCCTTCGTATCCTCGGTACGATATGGAGTAGCAGATATTCTTACACGGCCCCAATATAGTATTGTTGTTAGCCTTAGTATATATCGTTATTTACTTCTACAAAAAATTAAAGTACCAATATATACTACGATGTACTTATAGTAAATGTCTTTGACATTTTTTTTATTTTGTGATAGCGTGGTTTTTTCCTGGTGGAGTATTTCAACCACTATACGGTTGCAGCTTATCTCTATCACGCATAAAATTTTCCTGACTTTTCTTTCCCCACTGTTTGATGCTTCCCATTTTGCCCTATTCGTCAAGATATTCTATATTCTGTGGAGTCAATTCCTGTCTTGGAATATGCTCACAAATAGAATAGTATAGGGTTTTTTCTTTAATTACGTGTAAATCGCAAAGTTTTTTTCTATATTTCCTGAAGTTTGTCTACGGTTGGCTCGCAGCATATACCTGAAATAAGTGTTCGAACAAATCGATGTCGAATAAATTATTTATTTGTAAGAATTTTCTATACGGACACATTTGTAAGAAACGGTCAATCCCAATTATTTGACAACAGCTGATACAAGCGACCTACATTACACACCTGCAGAGAAAATCTTCACAGTTTATTGTAACAGAACAGCGTTGCGCGAGTGTAACAATGCGAATAACAAGCATAGTTATATAGATTTATTATATAGAATTATTAACGTGTTTTGCGTTTTGTGCAACAACAGTATAGCGAGTTTTCTAAGAGCACCTCGGGGTTTTAAAAGCAACTTGTATGCTGTAAATAAAATATATTTTAAACCTATATTCTTCTTTAACAATACTTGTGTATTTCATATTAAAAATAACAGCCTTAAATACATCTACTACTGACTATATGCCTCACTTATATAATATCACAAAAGTTTCAAAGTTATGTATCGACATCCTATACCTCAAAACCTGAAAACGAGATTGTACAACTAGTGCGAGTGCGTGTTTCCAGTGACGACTTATGGAACTGAGACGTGGTCCTTCACTGCTGGCCGTACGAGGACGCTCAATGTCGTTCAGCGAACTATGGAGAGGGCTATGCTCAGAGTTTCACTGCGTGATAAACTTAAAAATGAAGATATCCGCAGTAAAACCAGAATATCTGACAAAGCCTAACGGATTAGTAAGCTAAAATGGCAATGGGCTAGCCATATAGCTCGAAGAACCGAAAACCGGTTGGGAAAAGAGGTTTTCAGGTAGCAGCCTCGTACCGGTAGGCGAAGTGTAGGGCGACGTACCACAAGATGAAGTGATGACTTGGTAAGATATGCAGGAAGTCGATGGATGCAGGTGGCTTAGGACCGTGCATTGTGGCATTCCTTGGGGAAGGCTTGTGTTTAGCAGTGGACTTTTGAAGGGCTGTAACAATGATGATGATGATGATGATCAGTCATATCAGGTCATCACTCCGTCCAGTGGGGGCCGTTTGATGTGTTTACCAGGTAAAAGCTATAGATTTTTTTCTTTTTCTTTATTTTTTGAAATACATTTTTGTGTCGTGAATAAAATTTATACTAAGGCCCACATCCATATTAATTAGAACTGTAGTCAAGATAAAACTTAAGGTGACTACAACATTTATATGTTTATGCTTGTTGCAGCTTAAAGTTATATGCTACATAAACTATAAAAAAACTGTTAAATTAAAAAAATATTTTACATCAGATATAAAGTTTCTTTCATACATATGAATTGTTTGTCAATTTGTTTGTCAAAAAAAAAACAAAGGAGAATATGACAATTAATCTAATATGCTCCTTTGGTGTACTAAAGGACATATTCTCGAATTATTTTATTTCTTAGATAAACAGGTTTCCTTATGATGTTAACCTACGTTTGTAAATATTTCTGTTCAATACAAATAAGAAATTATCATGATGGTAAATTGCAAAATTATCATGATGTTTAAAAGTTTTGTAAGTGTTACTTTCTTTTGTTCAATAAAAGTTTTATTTTGACAGGCAATCATTTCCAAAGTCAGAAGAACTGGTTTATAAACACAGATCCGTTATAAACATACACTATTGTAGAAGTTTTAGACAGATAAGTTGGAGATTATTAATTATTACTAAAAACTTTCTGTGACATAATAATTTATTAAATACAAAAATATCATTAAAATAGACAAGCAAACGGATTTAACTTACAAATAATTAGAAACAGTAATTTTACAATTTTGGACCATTAATTTTAATACTTTAATGAATTAGACAGGTTTTTGATCGTTTGCTCCAAATTATTCGTTATCATCACGGCTTAGCTTAAAAGTTGATCACATCTTGACAGTTCTTAATCACCCTTCTACTACTTCATCCAATTGTAAAAATCTACTTCTAGTGATTTCTTTTAACGCGGAAGAGCCATGCTGCAGCTGTATTATATTGTCTGCAGCATAAATGAGTCAGCTCTCATTTATGCGCCCAGCAGTGTTTTGTGTGGTGTGTGTAGAGGAATCGAAAACCATTTTTACTGAAAACGAGGCATTCCATCTTGATCCTTAGTGGTGATGACACATCTGCATTTAGATTCTCAGTCTAGGATAGATGTAGTTATTGGACATAGCATCTACTTACATCGACGCTCGTTTGTCACCCTTATTCTATAAAAAAAAAACTCTATTCTCACCCGTATTATATAAAAAACACTGTTCTCACCCTTATTCTATAAAAAAAACTGTTCTCAATCCTATTATATAAAAAACCTCTGTTCTCACCCTTATTCTATACAAAGTTTAAAGTTGCAAGCACTTCTGCCAAGTGTGACAACTATTGTAAATATTTCACTTATGATTTGCCTCGATGATCATTGATCTATGGAGATGCCTTCGTTTTTCGGTGGATTTGACAAAGTCTAAGTGATCATGAGCCTATTCACATCATTGAAGCTGATTGCCATAGACTTAATACAATAAATGGTCTCTTTTATATCTGTGGCCGTTGGAAGGAAAAGGGGAGATCTCCCGCCGGGCAAGGTGTTGTGCCCGGGGAGCGGCCGACACTCCAAGTGATAGCTCGGAGAAATTCTATATATACTGCCTATGATTCGGAATGTTAATAGCGCTATTTAGGCTTCGGTGTGTTTCGGTGTGCTAGTGGCGCGACGACACCGCCGCTACATCACCCCCCTGCTCAACCGGAGGTCGATAGTGCAGCCTCGTTGCCGACGAATGTGCAAGTGCCAGGAGATCGCCTTGTAGTCTGCGGTGAGTCGAGAAGAAGGCAAGTAATTTGCGAGAGTGCCGTGAAGCAGAGGCGAGCAGTAAAGCTCAGAGCCGTGCCGAACACTGTATAGCGCAGAGAGTAGCTTGAAGGAACAGGAAGCATTATTATTCCAGTGCTGCGATGAACCTTGTGAAGCTATATGGCTTGCAGGATATGAAGACTGCAGACGATATCTGCTCGGGAGCGAATGGGTGAGGTATTTTATGACGATTATGAAGCTTGAAGTTTCCGAAGGTTGTTGGTTGCGTATTCAGATCACGTCGGGTGGTCACCACTGTGGCCATGGAAGGAAAAGGGGAGATCTCCCGCCGGGCAAGGTGTTGTGCCCGGGGAGCGGCCAACACTCCGTGTGATAGTTCGGAGATGTTCTATATATATTGTTTATGATTCGGAATTTTGATAGCGTGATTCAGGCTTCGGTGTGTTTCGGTGTGCTAGTGGCGCGACGACAGCGCCGCTACGTATCCTTATCAGCAACGGGAGAAACATTAAATGTGTTGTTATTAGATTGTGGAATGGAATGCAAATAAGAAATAGTAATTGATTTAACAGAAGACTGCATTTGGGTATTTGTATTATTTTATTTTTCGCTGATATTTTTTCAGAGCGTTGTCCTCCCCCGGTCCAGCTAACCCATTCGTGCAATAACCACAATATGGCCACAGTGTGCCTCTACCAAATATTAAACTTTTCTGTTTCCTTTTTTTAAATATGGGTACTGGATACTATTACTTGCGTTTCATTATATAAACGGCAAAGGCTTAGGAAAGGTTATTTAAATTGATTTTATCTACAAAAATATATAGAGTAATTTAAAAACGCAAATGTACCCAGCATTAACATAAAAAAAATCGTAAATTCGATTCGGTTTGTGGATTTCGTCATAGGTACATTAGGTGTCACTTTACAAATTTCATAAGTGGGTCACATGCTTGTATTATTGTACAATTCCATTTAAATTTTAATAAGAAAAAAATATAAACGTGATATGCTTTAGAGAATTGGATTAAGGACTTTAATTTTTCAAAGAAGTGTCTGCGGAGAACGAAGACAAATGGACGCCAGATTTGCGTAGACAATGGGTTTTATATATTTTTGTATTCTTCTCTTCTTATGAACTTCATCTCCTATTTAACTACCATTATGGGTGGCAAAAGAAAGTTCAAAGTGATTATAGTACACGTCACTTATAAATTACGAATAGAAGAGTACACATGTGTGTGGTACTTTAACAGTTTTTATACGTGGTAGAGCCATGCTGCAGTTATATTAGTAGTGTATTGTAGCACGAATGGGTCAGCTCGACCGGGGAAGGCCCACTTTCACAGAATACCAGCGTAAAATAGTAGCTTAATGCTGCTGTGTTTCGTATAGCGAGTGTAGAGAACCGGAGACCCTTTTTACTGGAAACGAGGCATTCCGTCTTAGTCCTCACGGGTGACAACGCATCTGCATTTTGTTTTGTAATCGAGGATAGATGTATGTATAAAAAAAGTTGCATACTGAATTTAGTTTAAAAAATATTGGCATTATAAGGTATTTATGGCGCGATGGCTTAAATCACATCAGAATAAAGTAAAATTAGTTTTGGGCCGTGAATATGTTTTGTTTAAAATAAAGTAATTTAATCCATACGTCGTCCCACTCCTGGGCCCGACGTGTGGATTATTATTTATTTAATCCATACATATTAATAAAATTGAAGTGTATGTGTGTATAATCGAAATAGTGGCCTTTTCATTAGCTAAGGTGGTTATTTGCATGTTATAAAGACATGTGGTTTGTCCGTTCTGAATAATCTTCGAAACTACTGTATCGATTGTAAAAAGCTTTGCTTACAGATGGAGAGGAATTATAGGAGTTATGTAGGCTATGTGTAAAAACTTAGAGGTTTTTGAAACTTTGAAAATTTGTGAAATAAAGGGTCTTTGATTATTATTTCACATTTAAATCATGTACAATTAATAGATCCTTACTCATGCAAAGCCGAGGCAGATCGCTAGTATGTAATAAAAACTACTAACCATCGAAAATTTGTTCGTTAAAATAAATATTTTCAGCGGAGATTCGCTTCAGTTGACAAAAGCAGCAAATCTTGGTTGAAGTGCAGTGACATTGGCTGCGTAGTGGAGATTTACCTGCAGGGTTCTCTGAAATAATATTGTAGTACGTTTTTTCTGACTTACATTAAAGGATTTAACAGAGTCTCAATTTGGCAGAATTCCATTTCTATTCTCTTACGTGTTTAAACGTGGTGGTAAAACTTCTCAACAAATCTAGCTCTGCTCTCTTTTCAGGCTGAAGTAAAGATATCTCAGTTTATACCTTTTTGTATTCTAAATCAGATTTCTGTAACAAAATAGATTTACAGTGCCACGATATTTTTTTCGAAATTTTACATGTTAGCCAGTGCTTGACTTAATTACACATGTTTTATCAACAGGTGGGATTTAAGTCGGGAGTTATGAAGCCCTCGAGAGTAAATCTCACTGTTTCTTTTAGTAGAATCAATATGGCCGTTCTGCTGCCTAATACTGTTGTTTCCATTCATCCATCCATTAAAAAAGATACCACTGCTGAACATAAGCCTCCCTCATAGATTTCCGCACTGGGGGGATTTTGCCAATTTTTTATTATTACGAGTTGTTATCTGGAAGATCCTGCTGCTCATCTCCTCCTTCATTTTGTCTCTGTTGCCTCTTACGTCAGAGAGTAGTAGATATTCTTTCACCACCATAAAATAGTATTGGCGTTAGCCTCAATATTTATATCGTCATTATTCTATGTTAATTCCCATCTGGGTGCACTCATACAAGGAATCGCCAAATAATTAACGTAATATATTCTACGCACTGAAATTAAAGGGCTCCTTCAAGTCATGGGTACTACTCCAAACAAAGAAGGACTATTACTTATTTAGTGAGAGCGTGGAGCTTTCCTGGTAGAGTACTTCAACCACAATACGGTTGCAGCTTGGCTCTATCACGTATAAGATATTCCTGAATTTTCTTTCCCCACAGTCTGATGCTTCCCATTTTTTCCTACGCATCAAGACATTCTGTGGAGTCGATTCCTGTCTTGGGGTATGCTCAAGAAATAGAATGGAATAGATTTTTTTATTCAATATACATTATTTACTTACCTCTTGTTTGAAAAATATTTATTTCCCTCTTGTTTAAAAAATACTTTTGTCTTGGAAATAACCAGCAAGAAAACCAGCGGGATTATATTTTAAATAATAATATTACAATGATTTTATACAATTATTTCCATGAAAAAAAAACAGAGGATGCGAGGATAGAATATAGTACATCAGCATGTTTGTTACTGAGTTCTTGGCAAATAGAGATATTAGTATGGAAAACTGTAAACAATACTATAAGCCTTCTTCTGCAGCACTATATTATTTATTTTTAATATATTTTTTTATTTAAGAAACAGCATCCACTTACCATTAGGTGGGTTGTATGCTCGCGTGTCACTATTATTTCTTAAAAAAAGTATAATCGTGTGATGCAGAAAATTACGCGTAAATTGCAAAGATTTTTTATACTTCCTGAAGTGTGTCGTATACTTGAAATTAGTGTCAGAAAAAATCCTCATTTAATACACTCGTACGTCGAAGAAGTTATTTATACAGTTATATTTGTAAGAATTTTCTGCACGGACAGATTTGTAAGAAACGGTCAATCCCAATTATTTGACAACAGCTGATACAAGCGACCTACATTACACACCTGCAGAGAAAATCTTCACAGTTTATTGTAACAGAACAGCTTTGCGCGAGTGTAACAATGCGAATGACAAGCTTAGTTGAATTATTAACGCATTTTGCCTTTTATGCAACAGTATTGCGAGTTTTCTAAGAGCGCCTCGGAGTTTCAAAAGCAAATTGTATGCTGTAAATAAAATATATTCTAAACCCATATACTTGTGTATTTCGTCTTAACAATAACAGCCCTAAATACGTCCACTACTGACTATATGCCTACCCTATAATATAATACCACAAAAGCTTCGGAGTTATGCATCGACATTCTATACCTCAAAACCTCTGAAAACGAGACAACAACCAGTACAACCAGTACAACCAGTGCGTTGCCAGTGATGACTTACGGAGCTGAGACGTGGTCCTTCACTGCTGGCCTTACAAGGACGCTCAAGATCGCTCAGCGAGTGATAAACTTAGAAATGAGGATATCCGCAGTAGAACCAGAAAGACCGACAAAGCCCAACGGATTAGTAAGCTGAAGTGGCAATGGATCGGCCATATAGCTGGAAGAACCGACAACCGATAGGTAAAAAAGGTTCTCTTGTGGCAGTCTCACACCGGTAGATGAAGTTTAGGGCGACGTCCCACTAGATGGAGTGACGACTTAGGAGATAAGCAGGAAGTCGATGGATGCAGGTGACTCAGGACCGTGCTTTGTGGCATTACTTGGGGGTGGCCTATGTTCAGCAGCGGACTTGTGAAGGGCTGTAATGATGATGATGATGAAGATCCTATCAGTCATATCAGGTCATGACTCCGTCTTGTTTGGGGGGCCATCCTATTACATGTTATGAAATTATTTTTTATGTGATAACAACTATAGACGAAGATAATGCAAAGTTCACTTCGTGAAACAAATTGTGTACTGGTATAGGTTCAAGAATAGCATTTTATTGCTAAAAAGATGTCCCTACAATTTTGTATTCCTGGATTTTGCGTCATTTTAAACCGTCGTTTCAGATCAGGGACTAAGTGCTTTCCGTCAGTATGCGAGCAACCCGGTTTCAATTTCCGCCGGCAATGGAATGACTATGAAATAGTGGCGGTGAAGGAAATCATCGTAAGGAAACCAGCCAGTTGTTGAATATTTCGAGTACATGTAAAGTAGATTGAAATTGATTTAATATTAAGTGGACATTGAATTATTGCGATGGAATAAAGCTTTCTCAACCTTCTTAAAAATAAGAGAAAATGTAGAGTCAGCTGTCCCTGAGCTACCACGTCTCAAAATTAACACTCACTTTAGAATTAAATTTAAAGATTTTCGGTCTTAGTCAAATGTTGCTCATACTGATATTTATAGCTAATAAATGATATATAGCGATGGCGTTGCGGTGCCCACATATAAAAAATCATGACAAGATGAACAGAGTAGTGTGACACAGAATACCCACAACATCGTGTGTCACTACCTGATACATAAAATATATAAACGTAACCGTTGGTGCATCTGTTAGTGATCGTATAACTTTTAAACGACCTGACCTCTTAAAGTCATATTTACACAATGATTAAATTACAATTACACAATATTTACATGTTTCGAGACGATAGTTCATTCCTATTCTGTATTCGTTGACCAAAATGATTCACATTCACAACATAATATGTTGGTTAAGTGCCAAAAAGAAAATCCAAAATTTGGGCTCAGTAGGTGGCTCTGTGGTCGACTTATTGTTCAATTTTTATATTTGAACTTTGAAAAGTCTTAGATACTCATCAGAAAAGGCAAAACAACATCAGCTGGACCAGCTTTAAAATAGACAGTAAATTATAATATCACGTAGACAGTGTACTCAGCAATATTTTATTGAGTGGAAACATCTTTTTCTAGTTATTATTATTCCCGTCACATCTCTCGACCCAAGTATAGATAAAAGGATTTCTGAATTCACTTTCGAGGTACATTTTTATTGCATTTAATAAACTGTTACTAGCGTTTGCATAGACTGCTAGCATTTTACTTAGAATGCTGATGTTTGTTTGTTTTTTCGAAATTGTTTAAGAATACAATATTTCACTTATAACTTTTAAGATACAAATATATTCTCTTATATAAAAATATTACTATTACCGTGAAATATTCTGCTGTATAGTGGAGGCAGGAACCAGACCAGGAACAATTACTGTCAACAATTATTTATTTATAACATTTGCAAGAAGAGATATTACCACCTACCACCGGTGATTAAATCGGACTATTACGAGATAGCGATCTTCACGAAAGGAGCATACTGTTTTTGTAAAGCCCGGCAACGTTCGGGTTTGAACCCGCAACTGTTAACTACTTCACCACAGAGTCTATGAATATTTTTAAAAGCGACACATGGCATACGGATTAGCGATTGCAGCATTGAATTTCGATGCTAGTTTTAGGATTTGAATAATAATAATAATAATAATAATAACCTCATTCATCAATAAAAAGTTACCTAATAGTAAGTTGATGCTATGGCCTATAGACATCTAATTTTATTCTAAATTAGTTCAAAATGCTCATGCATTTTCAGCCCTGAGGACTAAGATAGAATGCTTAGTTTCCAACAAAAAATGTATTTGGTGCTCTACACTTACCATTCAAAATCTAAACTTTAGTATTAAGCTACTTTTTGTGCTGTTATTCTGTGAGAGCGTGGCCCGGTTGAGTCAACACAATCGTGCTACAAACATAATATATATTTATTTTTAGCGTAGCCCTACTACGTAAAATAAGTAAAAAAAATTGTAGCGTATATGTTGAGTCAATAAAACTTACATATCGATATATCGCCTTATAAAACGACACAAACAAGTCACACCCAGACTCCCCCGCATACGAAGTAGTTTACTAAGATCGATACTACTCGACACAGTTTTCCTAAGCATGCAAATTACGGTCACTTGTGAAAATGAATACTCTCTTCGGAACTTATACGCTTGCTAAATACGTCTAGTCTTATAAAGTTACCACTAAGTTATCATACACATTTCATTTTAGTATTTTATGGGAGTAGTCGTGGAGCCCAGGTGGCTCTGTACCACATTTTGTGGTTATCTGTGGGGAGACGTACGTTTAGCACTGGGCTGTTCATGGACTGTACTGATAATTAAAGTGATGTAACAAATAGTTGTATGGAATAACCCGGTATGGACTATTAAAAACTATTCAATATGATACTAGAAGTTTCCAACATTTTGTATTTTAATAAATATGTTGAGAAAAACTACTTTAGCGGATTTTATCGCATTTAATTTGCTTAATTTTAATTCCCGACGTTTTGGGTGCGCTCCAGCATCATGTTCTAGGGGGTTGAAGTGATTGACGTGCCGGCGTTAGAGTTAACACGGAGAAAGCCCAACTTACTGCATTTGTAAATCTAAGGTACTACAAGCGGTACGTAGACGATAATTTCATAATTTTACCAGCTGAGAAAGTAACTGCAGTTTAAAGATATCATAGTTAAATAAACTTTAAAATTCATTTTATTATGGTTTAGAGGAAAACGGTTCCTTTAACTTCCTAGATGTGCTAGTCATCCGCAATCCTAACAACACCATAGGTCACACTGTGTATAGAAACTAGACCCATACAAACCGATATTTAAATGGTGAATCTCACCGTCTTCCTTCAGAATTAGCTGCCGTGGGCAAATATTTGTTACAGTGCTCTCTAGTGCTTAGTGCTCCGAGGGATTAGTGACAGCCAACACCTGGCCACCGAACTTCAGCACATCAAGCAGGTTCTGTACGACGCCGGGCTTCGGGTCCCTTACCTACTTCACAATGACCGAGTGAAGCCAGCCACAGTCTAGTGATTATCTGCTCTATTGCCATAAGTCAGTGTAGCAACCGACAAGATTGGCTACGTCTTAAAGGGAGCTTCTATTTGAACATTCTACAAGCCACCGATGAAGATTAGTTAGTTCTAACCATCCCTCAAGTGTAATATACCTCTACAAGAAGCAAGAGTGTACAAGATTGATTGTGAATATGGTCTCTCATATATAGGACAAACAAAAAGATCTATAAAACTCGCGTAAAAGAACATATAGCTGACGTGAAACACTAACGCTACTAGACGTTGCCCGCCATAACATCAGCTTTGATAGACCACAAATCCTTGCGATAGTACTACTTGCGATAGTAGTAGTGGTAGTATGATACATGATACACTATTATTTTTATTTTACGAAATATTTTTTAATTGAAATATTTATATTACGAAATTAGAAAAACGTCCCAATTTTGATAGAAAAGAGTGCCGGATACTACCACCTACTTGAGCTCCTGTAGTTAATAAAATTAAAACTATACCCAATCCTATCATTGCAAGACTTCAAGACACAGTAAATTCATTCATTTGACCAATTGTAATAATTAAAAAGCTTAAGGTACTCTGGATGAACTCTTACAGACTTACCGACGTCCCGAGTCAATCACCCCAGTCTATCATGACCATGGGTGCAGGAAAGAATCCGAAATATCGGATATTAAAAATAAGCTACTTCAACGCGATAAAATCCGTAAAAGAAGTTTTACATAATGTGTAGTGTTTGCGTAATGAAACGTACGTTATAAGAAATCATTATATAATAAATATTATTTTTGTATCAAATGTTAAAGTTTGCATTCTGATAGTGCGATGTCGGAAACAGAGTTTTAGGTAGGGACTGTTGCCAAGTTTAAAAATGTCAATAAAACAGAATAATAGTAGTTCAACTGTGCTACACTGTCTGAATTCCTTTATGTAAAGTAACTTTGTACTATTTGGAACGGCTATGGGCCGGTTATGTACCTGCGAATCTTCAGGTGAAGAGGATTAACAAGAGCAATTGTGGTTACTTACATTAATCCAAGAGGTGATAACTTAAGGTATTTCAGTACTAGATGTCTGATGCTAAGATGCTGATGCTAGAGAACCTTTCTCCAACGGTCGTTGGTTGTGTACCCACTCGTCAAGCGTAATAATTATGACATATTCCTTTCCGATTTATCGGTTAATGATCTTTAATAAACGGTATAAAACTCTTAACTAAATGTATAACTTTTCAGAAATTATGTAAACATAGCCACCTCGATGTAGTCCAACCAACGAGCGGACAGCGACCGTGCGTGCGCCGAGTTGACACAAGTAATGGAGAGACCTGTGGTGACACTGACATACGTGTCCTGACACGGATGAACACCGCATAATTTGTACATTTCAAAAATTATAGACAGACAAAAGTATTGTCTGTCTATAATTTTTGACTTTTTTACTACTAAAACATTATAAGGAAATATCAGCATGAAAATGATGGTTTGTACACCGGCCGTGCCAATATTTCTCCGGAAAAGTCGCCGAGTACCGGAAAAAACTTGTGTCTGTAGTCGAGATATTTTTGAGCAAAGTCTCAGATTGGGAGCGAGTAAACATAGTTCAGTTCAATCCCCAGAAGACACAAGTTAGCGCATTTATCACTAAATTTATTTTATCGCATCACCTACTATTCACTTTATCGTATCTCCTTTTTTGTCGATTAATTCCAGCCGCTCAATTTCACCACAACACATCGCGACAAAACTCGATATACAATCCATACTATCTGGATGACTGTTGGTCTACCTATGTGCTATTTACAAGAAGTTCTCTTCTTCGTGTTGCTTTCTTGTGGAATTGACTACCACCGGTGATTATACCGAACGTATACTTACTTACTTGACTTAGGGACCTTCAACAAAAGAGCCTGTTCTTTTTAAAACGCCGGCAATGCATTTGCCTTTACCAGTTACCCTGGTATTGCAGTTGTTCATAGGTGGCGGTTGGCACTTAACATCATGCGCGCCGCATGCTCGTTTCCCCTTCTCGTAAAAAATGTTGTAAAGCCACCCCGCAGGTATATTATATTTATAGCATAAATGGGTTGATGAAGGATGACACTATTACAGAATACCAACGTAAAATAACCGCTCAATGCTGTTGTGTGTTTCATTTTATTGTGAGTGTAGTTAACCATTTTTCCTAACATTTTCTTATTCCTCAGGGTAAAATTTCATCTGCCTTTTGACTTTCGTTGCGTTTGTCAACCTTATTCTATTTAAAAAAAATAAGAACTTAGGTGTAAGGACCAAAATAATAACAATATTGGAGATACAAAAAGAAATAAAAAAACATTAACTTAATTACACGTTCTAGCCCACAAAGATTATCTCCTGTTCGGCACTCTCTATTCAAAACAATATAAAATATTTTCCACACTAAATTTGCAAGATTATTATCCCCTAATTAGGGAACTGGGAAAGTTAACCACAAGCTATAAATTTGACAGCAGGTTAGCAACGCGGGTACGATCACCGCCTGCTGTGATGAAATTTTAATTTGAAATCTTATTAGCTCAATTACCACGAGCTCTTCTATAAGATTTGCCATAGTTGCCACGTTTGGCGAGCGGGTTGGCAACCGCAGTTCTTTATTATGTTATTGTTGTTGTTAGGAAGATGCTGCTGCCCATCTCCTTTCTGTGTCCCTCTGTCACCTCTTACGACTCCCTCGGGAAGATATAGGGTAGTGGATATTCTCAACCGCCACTACACGGCTCAATAATTTTATCAAAATTCATTCAAAAAAACCATAAGAAATTAAAAATACATAACATATAAACTGTATTACTGGGATCTTTATTAAACTATTACAATCGAAATCTAAAGTGGACATGTGGGTGTAATCATAATTTTATATGCATATAATATTATATGCATATAAAATTATGCATTTACACTTGAAGCTTATTTAGGCAAATCATTACATAATATTCCCTATAACAGTTTCATTGGTCGTCGTGGTAATAATACCGACAAAACAATTTATGCGACACTTTGGTCGAAAATTAGTTATAAACATATTTTAAGAGGATAGAGTAAGTCAGCTCAAACTCTAATTTCGCACCCTCTTCCCTGCGCGTCGTATGCTATGTATCGACATGTTTGTAATCACTAATACTGTAAGTAGATAGGTCGTTAGATACTTATTTCATTAGGTTTATCATATTTATGCCTGTTTCTTAACACCAACCCAGTCGCTTTTTATTTTTATAACAGTTATTTCCCATTTTAATTTTACGTCGTCCTGTTGCGTAATGTGTATTCTGATCGTAAGCGACACAACTTCTCCCTTCAAAAGCCGGAGCGATACTAACGGGGCGTCAGGAATCAAGCTTACGCGCCGATAGTTTAGGTAATTTATTTTTACAGTGAAAATAATGGTATTTTAAAAAAAGTAAATAACATAAGCACTAAATAGCATAAACACTGCTTTATAGTTAGTTCAGTTAGTATGCAATGTTTCATGATTTTTATTTATCGAGAAAATTTTACGGAATCATGTTTTCGCCTAACATAGTCCTTAACATTAATCCTCAACTTTTACATATATTTATTTCAAAATTAATGCTGCAATACTTTCGGCATAACGGAGGATCTTGCTAAGCCATTTGAGATTATATTTCCCCTTAAATCAGCGATTTTTTCTGCGCCGATTGATTTTACTTTCGTGGCTATCCGACCACTTTGTTGTCGATTAAAGCAATGGCACTTTTAGGTGTAATTTTTTTAGACGCTAAATGAACTGACAAATGGCATTAAAACAATTTTGGTCCATATGCCGCATGAAGTACCGACTCCATAGTTATTTTTTTTTATTTTTTTTTATAGAATAGGGTGACAAACGAGCACACAGTCCACCTGATGGTAAGTGGTTGCTGCGGCCCATAAACATCTACATCTATCTTCCATTACGAATCAAAATGCAGATGCGTTGTCACCCGTGAGGACTGAGATGGAATGCCTCATTTCCAGTAAAAAGGGTCTCCGGTTCTCTACACTCACCATACGAAATACAGCAGCATTAAGCTACTATTTCACGCTGGTATTCTGTGAGAGCGTGGTCCTTCCCCGGTCGAGCCGACCCATTCGTGCTACAACTATACTACTAATATAATTGCAGCATGGCTCTACCACGTAAAAAAAGTTAGATAGATTGTTTATTAGTTAGTTAGATTGATATTTAGTGTATTAGAATTTTCTTATCTTTAAAAATACTATAAAAAGGGCTCGAAATAATAGATTTTCTCACAGAAGAAAGGAACTTGAAAAAAAAAGGAAAAAAAGTCGGACCCAAGACGGGACGCGAACCACGAAACTCCGATATCACGCCCGAACAACAACCTGTCAAAATTTACCATCTTATATTGTAGCAGTTCTTTTATTGCCTGAAAACACGGACAAAAGGACATTTTCTAAAAATAAATCCTAGCTAGATCGATTTATTGCCCCCGAAACTCCCTGGACACTAAATTTTATGAAAATCGTTGGAACCGTTTGCGAGGTCCCGATTATATATATATATATATATATATATATATATATATATATATATATATATACAAGAATTGCTCGTTTAAAGGTATAGGATATAGGTCATTCAAGTCGTTTTTCTCCGTCATAGGAAATTCTATTTTAAGCACTACTGATATTTTTGCTCACTCCTATTCCGTTGGTGCTCAGTCGCTACATTCATTTTTCTTGCTTACCTTATATCTGTATGATGGAGTTAATGTGCTTTTCCTGCATGATTATTACATGACATTATGGATTTTAGTTGTTTTGGCAATCACTGTAAAAATCAGTGTTGTTGGTTAAGGTAAACACAGAAAAAAACGACATAAATATTTAAATTAACCGAACCCGTCTTTTATTCCCGAAAGGGCGGTTCATTTAACTTCACTGATTTCATAGATGAAGACTATAGTCTTTTGGTAGGTGAAGTAACCAGTTGTTTCAGACCACATGCAAATTAAATTTATTAAATTTGTATAAAGAAAAGTTATAAACACATCTCGTATGATCGGTTTAACATGAACCGAGTCATTTGACACGGTGGTCGTTAAAATCACCAAGGATCATGATTTCTGCGGATGAGTTCTGCTGCAGCACGGAATCTGTAGCCATTAGGACGTGGTCGATGAGTCGGTCTGTTTCGGCATTACCGCTATGGGACCTATATAGGCACCCGTAGACGCGGGGATAGTCGTCGCTGTCTAGGCGCAGCCATAGGATGGACAGGTACGGAACCTTCAAGACTGCCGAGGCGTCGAAAACAGATGCCCTCTCTGACGGATACGCAAACTCCAGCCCGCAGCACAAAAGAGTGTTCTAATTTGTACCCCGGGTAGGAGAGATATGAAGTATCAGCTGGAGAGGGCACCTCAGTCTTGGTTAAAAGGGGGTTAGTTAATTAATTTATTATATTGTAGAAGGGCGACTGCCTCATTCGTCTAGCAGCACAAAGTCAAGAAGTCGGTGTTATTTACCTCCGTGCCTCGGAAAGCAAAAAATCTCTCCGCGGTTATGTTAGATGATCGTCTCAAAGGAATATGGGAGAAAAGGAATAGGGAGTGCACCTGCACATGACGTCAAACACCTCAGTTCCCACGCTGTTTAAAATAAGTAAAAACAGTTCAAATATACGGGATTAATCCGTAACATTAGTTAAATTTTCATACTCGTTAAATAATTACTTTACAATGTTTTCACACATGTGTCCACAAACCATAGCAGACATTTCTGTAACCGAATTCATAAACGTTTGCACAATTGAGAAAACTTTCATTTTTCGGAAATAGAGACTTCATTTCATGGTGATCAATCGCACCAAGTTGACATAAGTTCACTCGTAAACCGCCGTTATGGTGATGTTAACGATGAATCCTTAGGTGAGTTATTGTTGTCAATAAGGAAAATGGTCTTTGAAAGGGCTAGCATCTGCTTAAGGGAAAATTGGCAGTGTTGATAAAAAACACAGACAAGTGCAGTTATTAATTTTTTGTGGTATAGCCATGCTGCAGCTCTATGATGGATGTTGTACTAAAAAAAAAATAACTGGAAATGAGGCATTCCATCTTAGTATTCTAGTTTGACAACGTACTTGCAGTTTGATTCCTAATCGATGATAGATCATGTTTATGGAGCACAGTATCTGCTTACCATTATGTGGACTGTGTGCTCGTTTATCACTATTACTTTAAACTTAAAATAATAAATACTTTTCAGCGCAATAGAAATGTTGCATTGGATTGCTGCGATTTAAAGGTTTGTTTTCTGTATGAAACACAAACCTTTTACTTACCTGTTGTAGAGTCTACAATTCGTTTTCGGTCTAGATGTTTGTTCATGCGCAATTTATGTTTGTGAACCATCACTTCTATATAAAAAACTTTCAGTTTGATGGAAACGTTTTTAAAAAGTTTTAGCTCTCTATTGTATGTCAACATCCGTATTTATAATAAATTTCCGAGTATCTTCAAATCACAGAACGTTAAGATATTAAAAGTAAGTTATTCCAATTTCTTTTAGACAAGTGATACTAATCCACTAACGACTTTCTAAAGGAAAAGTTTGGTACAAACGATTTAAAATTTTGACATAAATATTGCTTAATTTTCAAATCATTAACATGTCACTATGTTCTATTGTATAACTAGCGATCCACTCCGGCTTCACACGTGTGATTTCTGGATCTCGATAACAGCGCCACCTACCGGGTGGATTTTAGATCACACAGAGTCCACTCAAACACACAGAAAATTTCATCAAAATCGGTCCAGCCATTTTCGAGTTTCGCGAGCGAGGATAACGAAGCAATTGATTTTTACATATAAGATAATTTAATATTCTTCCATTGTAATTAAAGATATATCATACGCTGAAAACGGCAGGATTCATCAAAACCCTCTCTCAAACCTATATTTTATAACATCTTGTAGCAATATTCTGAAGAATAAAAATGTTATTGTTATTATAATTTTTATACTGTAGTCTTTTAATATTTATAAATATTTATAGTCACCCAGAAAGATTCATTCTTTTAAAAAAATCCGAAAACAGCTTTTTGAAAAATCTATTATATCTTAAATAAATTTCTTTCAGCGTATAAATTGAATTCTATACAGATAGTGGAGCTTACTTAATCGAAAAGTACAGTTTTTATTCCACGTCGTCTTTGTCTCGGGATTTGCCTCGTGAATTGAATAAAATTATCTTTGTTATATCGCTTTATTCGTCTTTGTAGCCGGACTGAGATAATGTAGTCACTGTTAAAACCATGAAAATATTATCCGTTATTTGTACTTACGAATAATTTCACTAAGTGAAACTTAATCATAAAAAATAAAATAATGAATAAAATATAATTAATTATATGAAAATATACAAAAATTATTAGAAAACATTCCAACTCTAAAGTTGGAATATAAGGAATTATTTTTAATTTTTTTTACTACCGCGGAGTCTTACTTTATTTTTTTATTTTTTACAAACAACTAAGAAGTAAATTTATATCAAAATTATTCGAATAAACGTTATAGGAATTTTTTATGAGAAATAGTCATCTTTTTTACTTTCTTATCTTTTTTAATAACTCAAAATGTAAAAACCTGGGGTTAAAATAACACTTGCTAAGCGTGGCAAATGTGGAAAAATCTCCCTAGAAGAATAACCTGAATAGGGTTTCCCAACGGATAGGTAGTAGGTAAGTGTACATGGACAAAACATGTGTAATATCAATGTCACACCATTGTCAGTAGTTGTTGGGAGCACTAAGCTCGAAGTTGTTAAAGAGTACGTTTGCCTGAGACAAATAGTCCGACTAGGTAAGTCCAACTTCAACCGAGAGGTTAATTGCCGCATTTAACTCGACTGGGCAGGGTTCTGGCAATTACGATCTTTTCATCACGTATACCTCAAAACCTGAAAAGGAGAATGTACACTCAGTGCGTGTTGCCAATGATTAATTATGCATTTGTGACCTGGTTCTTAACTCCTGGTCCCATGAGGACTCTCAAGGTCACTCAGCGAGCTATGGAGAATGAAGAAATTTAATGTATATTCCTGTTAGCAATACTGTACTATTTCTTCGCGTGATATACTCAGAATTGAGGATGTCTGCAGTAGAATCAGAGTGATCGACATAGTCTAACGGATTTGTAAGCTGAAGTGGCAATGGGCCGGCTAAAATAGCTCAAAAAACCGACAACCGGTGGAGATAAATTCTTGAGTGGCAGCTTTGTAGCGGTGGGCGAAGTGTAGGTAGACTCCCTACTAGATGGAGCGACGACCTGGTAAGAGCTGCAGGAAGTGGATGGATGCAGGTAGCCCAGGACCATGCTTGGGAGGCCTTTATTCAGCAGTTGACTTGTGAAAGGCTGTAATGATGATTATGAGTTATTGTTGGAAACGTCGTTCTTTTCCGTGAGTTAAATTTTGTATAACGTGACGTAAAATCGTAATAAACCTTACTATATTAAAATAATATATCCCGAATGCTTGCCATAAATCGGGCGAATATTCCAGGTCGGATGGCTTAAAAAAACATTAAGATTTCTTCTGTGATAATGGAATCCTAAAAAAATTGTGTCAAATTTTGAGTTGAAGACATTTCGGCTGTTATTTCATGCGGCGCAAAAAGAAAAAGGCTCGGCGTTTTTGTCATTTTTGTTCATTTATATATTTTTGTCATTTTTGTACATTCTCGCACTGAACAAATTGTGATAGATTGCTGACTACAAATAAAATTGATAACTGAGGAAAGAGTTTTATGGGCGGTTTAGTTTAATGATCTCGTTACAATAACCGTAAGCACGCAAATGGGAACGATTTCGATATAAGGATGGTATATCTTACCTAGGTCAGAAAACGTCTATCTTCAATTGCATTATTGCAATATACAAGGAAATATACACCCCCGTCGATAAAATGACACGTATTTTGCCTAGAAATGAAACATCATTGGGAAAAATGGCCCCCGCGTTTATTAACCGTGTTGTGACAATTTCAGAATATCCACTACCTTATTTCAACCGATGGGCGTCGTAAGAGGCCACGGAGAAAAATGAACACAAAAAATATCTGCGGCTGCCATCCTCCCTGCCAAGCGTGGATGTTATGTAAAGTAAAATACTACCCCACCCTTTGTGGATATCTGTAAGAGGGGCCAAGCTAGTTCAGCAGTGAGGTAATGAGGTATGATCTAACTGCAACCAAAAAAATAAAAATATATCGTGAAGATTATTCTATATAAATTTTTCAAGATTATTCTATAAAAGAAAAATATTATTAAAGACTTACATGAGTGGATTGTCTCTATAGGATATAAATAAAAATACAAGGCAAACAAATTTAACTAATATATAAAAGACAATATAGACATAGCCATAAAGCCATAAAATCCTTAATATTTTGTTGCTAAAAAAAGAAACCGGTTCAGTTTAGGAGATGGAGACACGGGTCAATTTTTAATACAACATGTGTATATTAGTACGAGCTGCAATTATCTCTCTGGGTTATAAGCTCGGTCGTTCGGACAACAGTGTCACCAAACATCTGTAGAAAACCTGTTATTCCAATTTTTTGCCGCAAAAACATCGCCTTACCTATAAAAATGAAAAAGTAAATTTACAGTCCTTACACTTCATCCTGTTTCTCTTGAAATATTTGTTACTCATGGAATAAATGCCGTTAAGAAAATAAATTGAATTCAATTAAGCGTGAAACTGAAAGTTTGTCAATACTTTGCTTTCCATCAACCAAGATCAATGAAAGATCAAAGACCGATTTAAAGTAGATCCCCCAGTTCCCAGATCCGTGCACAATATTAAAATATTGTGCACTGAACACGGGTAATATTTAATACTGTGCACTTAACATGATTAGACAGTTAATAAACTTATAACGTGTTAGCAAATGTTTTCCGTCCACAATCATAGTTATAAATTTACTTAAACCTCTTATCATTAAGAATGAAATGTAATATCAATGTATATGAGTGAATATTGTGTCGTTATCGACAGTGGCAATCATATAAGTTTTAATTATACAGTCTTTTAACAAATCTATACTTACTTGATTAAATAAATGCATTGTTATTTGATTTATTGTTTATTAAATATTTAAGTACGATTAATTTAAAATTACATATAATATAAGACTCGGGATGTAATAAATAATGTAGGTGATTTTAAACTATTACCGTTTATGAATTAATCTATTTTTTTTATTTATCTTTTTTTTTAAAAACGTTACCACTACACTAGGATTTTCTTCTGTATTGTGGGGACAGTTTACAAACATAATTTGCACAAGGACAAACATCCAGACCGGGTACAATTACTTGTAGGCCATACAAATACTTGTTTCGTGCGGGATTCAAACACGCGTCTCCCAGCCCGGCCACTTATTGCTAAGCCACTACGCCACGGAGTCGTGAATAATTTTAAACTGCACATTGCGGGTATAAAAACAAAAGCATGACTCCGACTTGGATCATTATTAGTTACATAATTGCCATAAGCAGAAATCTGTCGATAATATATTAGAGTACAACAATATTAAAGTTTTATTTGAAAATCAACAACCAAACTCTGTCACAAAAGGCACCTAATCAGCTCATTACTGATGACTTTTCATTTTTAAAAAGGCTATTCAAAACACTGGGTTATGATGGAATGGGGAGACCCATTGCACTACAACATTAAAAGGCTTGAATGATAGAATCACCTATGACAAATAAATAGGCATTATAGAACAAAGTTCCGAGTATTGAGCCTTATGGAACATCATATGTTACTGTAACAGAGTATAAAATACGTCAAACCAATTTTACGGATTCTATTGCTTTTAATTTTGATTTTTTTATTTCCTGGCATAAGATTTAATAGGCTCCAAAACCTCACAAAGGAACATCAATTACTACCAAGGATGATTCGCTACGCTATTGATGAAAAACACTAATTTGAATAGAGAAGATACTAAATAATGTCTATCCCTATTTTTATCCCTAGTTTTTATAAGATAATTTAAAAATCAGCTTATAAAAAAAATGTCACATATTTTAATAGCTTCTGAAGTAAATACTTCGATGTTTTATCTCTGTGGTCGAAAGCTATTAAAATAAGTGAAAATTATGTTATTATTTTAGTCTTATTGCAGTTGGTTGCAAATTTTTTAAAGTTGAATTATTACATTATTTTGAGTAAAACAATATCAATAACTTCGAATTAACAAAATGAATATTTCTCAGTAGTAAAATTAAAAATGTCATCCTGATGAAATTTTCTTCGAATATAAATACGATAACCCTTGATGCATAGATCACCGTCACCAATGCAGAACATATGCCTTCCCCAAATGCCACAAAGCACGGTTCTGAGCAACCTCGAATCGAGTTCCTACTCTTCTCACTACTCGTCACTCCATATAGTGAGAGGCCACTCTACTCACTCTAGCCTATTATATTAATAACTTTCTCCTTTTTGAACTCGGCTAAAAAGCTGCCAATAATCTAGGAACAACTGTCTGCTACAACTCATGGACTTATGCAACCGACTTCAGACAAATGACAGACTAACTGATGTCGATGACGACGCAACGTCCCATCAGTCGATTAGAGCTCTAATTCACACGATATCTTACTTATGTTTCAGGGGTAAAGCTGCCTTGTATAATATGTTTGGAACTAGTTTATTGTATGTTGTTTATTTATATTATTATTTTTGTTTATTAATATTATGTGGCATTATGTCGTTCAATTAGTTCTTACGAGTCATAATGCATCTGTCACATTATTGAAGTAGGCTGTATGTTACAATAACTCTTTCATAAAATGTTAAAATATTATCACTATAACTATAGACCATGACAAGTCTACTGCAGTGCAAAAGGCCTCTCCGTGAATGGATTTCTTCACTCTGGCAATACACCACTTTTTTAAGTGCTTTTTGCTTTGCGAGTCCATGGGTAGCGAGGGCCTATAAAAATATTCAAAATAAATTAGGGATATATACGATTTATTATGATTTTCAACAATAACAAACATATATCTGATCCTAAATTATGAAAGGTCTATTCTCTCAATATATCATGAATAAAACATTCTGACCTCACAACATATCAGCATCATTACCTCTACACGTGCGCCTCCGAACACATTTTCTTAAATTACGTCTTCTTGATGCCACGAGCGTTACATTTATTTTTATATTAAAATTATAAAAGAAGAGTGTAACTAATGACAGACATATCGAGGCAGTTAAAAGTAAGGAATTTATACTACGTCTTTTATGTTAAGCTCAATGGTACTAAAGTGACACTATACGTATATTGATTAAATTAATTATATATATATTTTCTAAATACATGAATTATTGAATAACTTCTTTGCTTTGAATAAGTCACGGTATAGATGGACATATTAATAATAAAAAAGCTTGTTGATATAAAAAATCCAATGTTTTACTAATTAAAAATGTTTGTAATTACTTTTAGCCATTATAAATTAGAATAATAACTTTATTATTAAGGGGTGTAAGTATTATAGTGGTGGAGTGTTGTCGTAGCAAGAAACTTATCTCTCTTGCTCGTCTTTGACTTTATTTTATTATAACTTTTAGGATCATTTACATGTTTATTAGTTCGTGTTTCTTTACAAAGTCGTTGTAATTATAAGATGGCAGTAAAATAATATTACGTTAATCTAATAATATATATATATATATACATATATATATATATATATATATATATATATATATATATATATATATATATATACATATATATATGTATATATATATATATATATATATATATATATATATATATATATATATATATATATATATATATATATATATATATATATATATATATATGACACTCCACAAGGTGAGTTAATAGTCTAGAATTAACTTATAATGAGTACAAAATAAATAAATCCATATTAATAAAAGTACCAGGGATCAAAATTACACAGAATGGATTGATAACTTTCATAATGAATAAAGTACTAATTAAGGCTTATGTAGTCCCAAAAGACGCGAAGGGAATTATAAGAGTATTAACACACGCACACAGTAATCTCCCGAATGACAGACACCTAAGAAATATTAAATTTTATCTATCTTAGATAAAAATATAAAAGTTCTAGCGTCGCGCTGCTGCTTCGCCCGGGTAGGATCTCAGAAATATAAAAGACTATTTATTTAATCAACTTTTCGATTAATTAATACAAAAAATCTACAAATTTTTAGGATAATTCATAAGTTTTCTCTCTATCTGTTTCTGTAGTTTCATCAGTTTAGCCTTTTCTAAGATCAGCTCGGACCAACAAACTGACAGAAATTAATTTAAAAATGGTTATTCATGTCCTAATGGATGATTGTAGCTAAATTGTCGACCTAAATGTCGTGAGCGACAAAGCTGATGCCGACAGCAACTCATCAATTAGTGGTTCAAAAAATAAAGTCGCAAATATTCCTATTGCTTCTGAAGCGTTTACATGCTTAGATACTGATTTCCGATGGTTTAAAGCTCAATATGAAAGCGACCAGTATCAGATAACTGTCCTGAAAAAAGTGCGTGACTTAGCTGCGCGTCAGAGGGTAGGTTTGCTTCAAGAGACCGAAGTTAGGGACTTCTTTAAACGTTAATTATATAGGCATACCGTATGTTCTATACTGATTATACAATATTTTTTTGCTTACAAAGCTATCTGACTTTATTTATATTTCTACTTACAATTGTAATAAAAGAAATTTGTATTACATATAAATATGTTTTCTTGGTATATTGGTACATAATGTTATACAGTTCGATTATCTAAATAAACCGGTTCCCGAACACCTATGCCCCCCAATTAGTTCGGATAATCGATGCTATACTGTATATGTATTTCAAATTTAAAACATTTATTATAAGTAAAGTGTTGTACATTTTGTCTTAATAAATATTACAACATGTCTTTCAGCTCCAATATTAATTGGTGGTTAAGTTGTAAGACATGATATGTCTTACAACTTAACCACCAATTAATATTGGGGGTAAAGCTCAAATAGACTAATTGTTATGATAGATTATCAATTAAGATTCAAATGTCGGATGGTATTGTCATCAATTATGATTCAAATGTCGGATTGGTAAGGTACTTTACCTTACCAAATGCTAATGTTACTATATAAAGCACTGGGCGAATCAATAGTTTCGTATGGGTTAAGCAGTTACGGACGCACGTATATAGATCATCAATAACGTAGATAGATCATCAATTAAGATTCAAATGTTGGATGTCTTGATAACCGCAAAGACTAAGATACCGCGCTACCAGTAAAAAGGTTTAGGTGTTTTAAAAATTAGAGCGGCATTATGCTACCATCTGATGATAGAATTCTACGAGAGCATGGTTCTTCCCCGGTCAAGCTTACCCATTGTGCATACAAAAATGTAATTAAAACGTGATTATAACATTAAAAATTTAATGGACAAATGGTATGCTAGTAGCTTTTGAAAATATGAATGCGTTATCGGAGACGTGTCGTTATCGGAGGAGTATGTGATAAGCTACGAGCGAACTTAGCAAAATTTTACCTCATCAAGAGTAAAGTACCTTACCAAATGCTAATGTTACTATATAAAACACTCAGCGAATCAATAAATTCGTATGGGTTAAGCAGTTACGGACGCACGTATAAAACCCACCTTGAAAAAATATACGAGCTACAATTGCGCATACTTAAATGTATCACCCCTCTCAAAATCAAAGATAAATTTAAAAAAAAATCCTTATGGTCTCTTTCATCATTGCAATATACTACCAGTACACGACAGGGTGAAATACCAACTACTGCTTGAAAATTATAGCAAGGAAGAACTAAAAATTAGCCTTATCTATACAAAGCTTACACGACAAGCCCTTAATCCATATATGACGATACCAAAATATAAAATATGTATGGAAAATTTAGGTTACAACATCAAGTTCCTGCTCTTTTAAACCAAATTCCAAAAGGAATAAAAAATTAACTAACTAAGAAAAATATTAAATATAAGCTTAAACAGTATTTTATAGACAAAATGATAAAACGACACCTACTAATAATTTATACTAAAAAAACTATACTAACACACATAATATACACAAATACAAATCTACTAATAAATATATACATAGATACACACAATCGTAACATTAATATCTCGATTACTAATATTATTTATCAAACTTACTAACTGTCCTTTCCTGTGATACACATATAGTTAAAAAAAATATTGTCAAAATATTGTCACACCATGTATTATGTAAGTTGTCGCTACGCGAACCGATTGAACATGGTCGAAGTTACGAATCGGCGGTACATGGAAAAACTTTTGTAAGTTTATTTGTACTGTCGGATGTTATTTAATAACTATATTTTGTAAAAATAAATAAATAAATAAAATAGACCTTGTAGTATAATCTACTATCCTATGTCGTCCCGTGACTGTTGTTAGAGGCAACAGAGGGAAAAAACCAGGAAGTAGGCTGCAGCGTCTTCCCAAAAACTTAAAAATAAAAATCTGCCGTTGTTAACACGCATAATAAATGTGGCAACTTTGCCAAATACATTAAGATTTATTTATTGCCGTACAAGGTAGGCTGTGGGGAAGAGCTATACTTTGTACAACGGTGAAATTCGTTAAAAATTCAACAAATAACGCACGGTATTTGCAGTGCAGTGACGTCACACGTGCACTACGTCGACAACAATGAACTACTTCTCTATGCAGAGGTGTGAATTATGCAAGTCATGTATGGAGACTGTAAACAAACGAATAGAGAATTTTGTGCCACGGATCGAAATTATCAAACAATTAAGGTATTTAAAGTTAGATAATCATGAATATAATACCAGATGATAGGACTTCTATTGCCTAGAAGTCCATCTTTGTGGGATGGAAGTGCTTGCAGTGCTGTGTTCCAGTTTAAAGGGTATAGGGATCCAGTGCTGTTACAGGCTCTAAGATATTCCATCTTAGTCCTCAGAGGTCACAACGCTCTTTTTTGTTTTTTTGTTTGAAGTTGGCTGCAGATGTCTATTTACGACCAGGTGGACTTTGTGCCCTGTCTTACACCTCTCTGAAGTTGGATAGGTTTCGAGCTCTGGTTCTGTACTCGGATAGCCATCGTAGCCCTACTGTGCATTGGAAGACGTTTTCAAGCTACTAAACTGGAAAGGATACGGTATTAACATCAATGGCGATTACATCACTCACCTTCGATTTGCCGACGATATAGTCCTTATGGCAGAATCGCCGGAGGACCTAAGCACTATGCTCAATGACCTCAATGGTGTCTCCCAACGGATAGGTATTAAGATGAACATCATGTTTAATGTCCATGTCACACCTACGCCGGTACTTACGGATCTGAGACGTAGTTCTTCACTGCTAGCCGTACAAGGACGCTCAAGCTCGCTCAGCGAGCTACGGAGAGGGCTATGCTCGGAGTTTCTCTACGTGATAGACTCAGAAATGAGGATACCCGCAGTAAAACCAGAGTGACTTACATAGCCCAAAGGATTAGTAAGCTGAAGTGGAAATGGGCTGACCATATGGCTCGAAGAACCGACAACCGATGAGGAAGAAGGGTTCTCGAGTGGCAGCCTCGTACCAGTAAGCGTAGAGTAGCGCGATCCCCCACTAGATGGAGTGACGACCTGGTAAGACATGCAGGGAGTTGATGGATGCAGGTGGCACAGGACCGTGCTTTGTGGCATTAATTGGGGGAGGCCTATGTTCAGCAGTGGACTTGTGAAGGGCTGTAATGATGATGATAAAGACTGTATGCTCTCTTTTAAACCTGATTCTAGCTTGTGTGTTTCAAGGATTGATAGATGGAATGGATTTTTTAAAAAAAATCGCATTAAAGTTAGAATAATATTTTACATACCGTAATTTCGTACCAAATGTAAGCACTTCGATCATACGAGAGACACTTTAAAGCACTGGTAAGCCCATAAACATCAACATTAATCCTCAATTAAGAATAAAAATGTAGATGCATTCTAATCCCTGAAGACTACTATATATACTACTATTATATATTATTATAAATAGTTTATACGTTATACTATATATATATATATATATATATATATATATATATACGTGGATGCTAAGGTTTGCGCCGTTTCGAGTAAAAAGGTTTACTGGTTCTCTACACTCTATGATACGAAACACAGCAGCATTATGCGGGTCTTTGTGAGAGCGTGGTCGTTTCCCGGTCGTACTTCAACTATAATTTAGCTGCATCGTGCCATCATCTTAGAAGTCTCTATTTCAGATAATTAAAAAATATTCTAGGATATACCTGCCGAGCTGAAGAATAAAGCAAAAACTATCTGAGGGTATGGCCCCAAGAGGCCCATATCCAGCAGTAAGCTTTAGGGCTGACGGGGAAGACGTTGTTACGTTTACCAACCATCTACCGTCACTTTGAATTAGCGTGACCGATTGTTTTCTTGTTAGACATATATCAGAAATGAGAAACAGCCATTTCTATAATGCGGGACGAATTTTAATGAAAGAATTATCTATTCATCACAAACAGTACAATGCACAAAAACACACACATGGGATAGAACCATGCTGCAGCTATGGTATGGTTATCACCATAGCGGCTATGCCGCATAAATGGGTCGGCTGGACCAGGAAAGACTCACGCTCTCACAGAATACATACGTAAAATGGAGTCTTATTGTTGCCGTGTCTCGTATGGTGAGTGTAGAAAACCAGAGATTCATTTTACTAATAAGGTGGCATTCCATATTAGTGTTTAGGTGACAATTTTTTAATCGAGGATAGAGGTAATAATAAAAGGATCGTCTATGGGCCACAGCATTCGCATACCATCAGGGACTGTGTTGAGTAGTTGTCAAATATATTCCACTTATGATAGATAATAATAATATTTTTATTATTACAGCCATTTACAAGTTCACTGGTGACCTTAAGCCTCTCCCAAGGAATACTCTGTCGTATGAGTTGGTAGTAAAAGATAGCGTCACAGCTGATACACCGAGATTGTGAAATGGTATTGGGCTACGCATTATGTGCATCCATTACAACCCAAAAAAGTCCGCTGCTGTCCATAGGCATGGATCACTCTTATGGGCATTTACCATGTAGTGGCGGTGTAAGAATATCCACTACCACATATCTTTCTGTGGGTGGTATAAAAGGCAACAGAGGGATACTGACACAGGAGATGTGCAGCAGCATAATCGTGACAGCAACTGAAAATGTTAAGAAACTGAGGTGTTTCCCCTATGAGGCAATCCCTATGCGCAGATATCCTACGCTAGTAGAGAAACATTATAAGGCTACTATTGCAACTGGAGCAAATAAAGGAGGGCATGTTTGTGTGTACAATTTTAAAATATTAAATCGCTTCTGAATGAGGGATAACAATATCAAGCTCACCAGATGTCACTAGTTGGGACTGAGGTGAACTTATTTGTTACACACATGATCACACAGTGTCATTTTGTGTGTGTGATTTTAATATAATATTTTTAGTTTCTTGTAGTTTTAATATTTTCTTTCCTAAGGATATGCGGAGTTTTGGTTTCTCTATTTCTTATTTAATTAATGTAATGATTTCAGAAAGAATCGTAAATATTTTTTCCAAAATACTAACTTACTCCGCTATGAACTATATCAAGTATTTAACCTAATTTGTAAGTAACGTAGCCCTGGTATCAGAATAAGTGGCGAAGATATGCGCGTAAAGTACATACAAAAAATATAATCAAATTTGGAATCTCTTCCCTTTTTGAAGTCGACTAAAACGGTATCGTAACGGAATAATATTGTCATTTGTAAGCCCTTCATAGCTGTAAAAGCGCCCATTTTATGATTCATATAATTTCACTTGAAATAATTTAGTTTCTCTCCAACCTTTTCTGAACGGTTTTATTGCGAGGTTCGGACATCAACCCATTCATTTCCATATTTTTTAACATATAGACATTGCACAACGTTTATTGCTTTTTTAAGAGTAAAACAAACCATCGTCTTATTAACTGGAGTGGTCTGTGCCGTCTGTACCTAAAGACATTGATGGATTTTATATCATACTAGCTGGTCATGCGGACATTATTCAATCTTTTCTGATGATACTTTGTCATATAAAAAATTCTTAAGTTATCAATAAAAATATGGAACATCTCGTATAAAAACCAACAAATGACTAATGTTGGAGCAAGCAATACACTTTTTCAAAATTATATTAAAATCTGTTGATACACGGGATTTTAGTACAATAAGACTAGCAAAACTCGACAGACGTTGCCTCCTGACTGGTTGAATGTTAAAGAAGTTGATATACATAAACACTATCTTAGAGTTGAGGTACAGCAAAAATCATAACCACCTTCTTTGGAAAAATAGGTTCTATAAGTGGCAACTTTTATTAATCTAACGATTTTTGACACTGGCAGAATTCTATCAAGAGAAGCCAAAATTTAAAAGAAGAAGAAGAAGAATCTAACGATTTTAAAATCTATTCATCTCATTCAGATACACCCAAATTGCTTTTAGACATAACAATAAAGGATATTCCTAAATACTAGCTTTTGCCCGCAGCTTCGCCCACGTGTAGATGACACTACGAAAAACTTCCAAAAATCACAGTCTACGTTCACGTGTTTGCTTTATCCCATGACTTCTTCTTCGTCTTCTTTTGACTCATCATGTGTGACTCAACTCTTGTAAAGATATCGAAATGCATTACGTGAACAATTTCTCATAGGTAAACGATCAAAGGAAATGGAAAGGAAAAGGAAATGGAAAAATATATTTTCCACTGTGTTCAATCTGTGCGTGAAAATCCACGACAAAGTGCGGAAGTGCTGGGATAAGAAGCTAGTATTACACGTGGCGGTGGTTTCTTTGATCTCGTTGTCAGAACGATGCAGACAAAGTTACCGCACGATCAAAAGATACTGCCGCAATCGTAAAAACTCGCAGACTACCTGATTGTCCTATGGTGGGAAGGGAAGGGTGGTGGGAAGGGAAGGGTAGTGTTAAGGAATGTTATTCTTGTGGACACTCTAAAATGCATCCTACGTAATACCGATAGGTTGGCTACTCCGTTTTGCAAGATAGTTTCAGTCAATTCAACGTCACGAATGAGCCTTTTAGCACGTCTCTACACTGATTCCGACACTAGGTGGCATTTTGCAGCACCAGCGCGTATGTGACAGCAATACTACACTCCATGCACGTCTTTCTAACAATACGAACACCGCAAACATCCGCGTTTGCGATTAATAAACCGATACCAACAATTTGTGATCATTTATTTGAAACATCGTCAGGAAGTTTTATGAGTTCAGGTACAAGAATTAGAAAAGGACAAAAAGTAAGGATCGCAATTTAAATATAAATATTCTTAAGCACACTGCGTACTGCACTTTCACCGGGATTTGCAGTTTTTGTCATTTGAAGCAAATTTTTCGTTTGGAATTGTTAACGCAGTGTTTTTGGCGTATTTTTAAAAATTGCTGTTTTTTTTAAACCAATATTTACGTTTCTTTCAATATCTTTGAAGTGAAAACTTCGTTAGAATCATAGTAATTTGAATATCCATAAAAATACAAAGCGACACTTAAAAGAGACAAAAATATATGTGTATCTATAGGATTTATCCAGCAAGAGAATGAGATAGAAAACGGTGTACAGTGTTTCCTATTATGTCGTTTTCCTCTTTTTTCAGTGGTATAAAGATGACTATTTTTTTACTGTCAAAATAAACAAAATTAATCACATTGAATGAAATTATTACCTTATATCCAATAAGTTCATAACAATTCACGATTTTGTAACTTCACAATTTATATTAAATTAGTCGTGTTTAGACTGTCTAGCATCTATTTTACATACATAAAATGACTTCATTTTTGAGTGATGTAGATGGCATATTTTCTGAAGGTTTCATTTCTACGGCGTGTGAACTGCACACATGTGTGATCTGGGATACATAACTCCAATGATTATGTATTTTTGCTCAGCTACTCTAATGAGATATTGAGGTTGATGTTGTGTGGGCGATGGGTTAGCAACCTATTATCCATTTTGACAATTTTCCAATTAAAAAAATTTTTGGGCTTAACGTGACCCGAATAATTTGCCGCTCATTGGGCTCTACCTCAGATGTGACGCTATGTACTCGTATGTGTATACTCGTAACTATATTGTGAGTACACAATAGATAAAAGTGACGACTATAATATGCATTTTTATAGAATTAGGGTGACAAACGAGCACACAGTCGACCTGATGTTATATAGATAATGCGGCTCATAGACATTTACATCTCTCTACCTAAGAATAAAAATGCTGATGCCTTGTCACCCTTGAGTTCTAATATGGGATGCCTCGTTTCCAGTTAAAATATTTTCTGGTTCTCGACATTTACCGAACGAAACACAACAGCATTAATATATTTTGCGTTGGTGTTGTGTGAGAAGATGGTGCTGTCTCAGTCGAGCCAATCAATTTGTGCAACAATTATATAATTGCAGAATGGCTCTACAACTTATAAATGTTTCCACGTACGTTTTCATTTAGTTATTGAGTGTGTGGACGTGACATGTCTACTGAGCGAATTATTAACTTTGCAGAGCTATAATGTTGACTTGTCTCACGTCTGAAGTACTGAAGAAACAAACTTTCTTAATTAAGGTTTACTTTAAATAATATAAATTAAAATTATTTAAATAAGTACTTATAAATCTACCGTTAAGCATTCCATGCTCTGGGTTTGAATTACAGCCTAAGCCCAGTATTTGACAATAGATCAAACTACTGATTTTCGTAGCTTAATCTTGATAGTCCGTGAATCCTGCCTCGTTCTTATTATTCAGATATTAATATCATTTATATCGAATGCATAGCGCTACGAGTTGTGGTATTCGATGTCCAGCCGCTTGCCACGGAACACGTGTCGCACGTCATTATTTGTGCATCTACATAGTAGATGGCCCACGATTTAGACCGTCTACAACGTAGATTTTTTTTTATAGGATAGGGTGACAAACGAGCACACAGTCCACCTGATGGTAAGTGGTTGCTGTGGTCCATAGACATCTACATCTATCCTCGATTACGAATCAAAATGCAGATGCGTTGTCACCCGTGAGGACTAAGATGGAATGCCTCGTTTCCAGTAAAATGGGTCTCCGGTTCTCTACACTCACCATACGAAATACAGCAGCATTAAGCTACTATTTCACGCTAGTATTCTGTGAGAGCGTGGTCCTTCCCCGGTCGAGCCGACCCATAGTTGTAATAACTGCAGCATGGCTCTACCACGTAAACATGGACTACTTAAATCATTTTACATACTACACTGCAGATTTTATAACCCCTTTAAATAATCTAACAACATCAAGGGCAATTTAATATTTTCGGACGTAAATTTTTTAACTAAAGCATCACATCGACTGCGTTTTCAAATTCACTGCTGAACATAGGCTGGACTGTTTCAAGACAGAGCCTGTTTGTATTCGTTACCTACTTATAAAATCAGCAGTGTGATTTTTCAACTCTTGTGGGACTTTAGTTAAGAATGCGTAAATTTATTAGCTAATATCCTCAATCCCACAAAAATAACTGTCCAACGTACCCCTCTCTGTCGTAGTTTCATACGCTATCTCATCGTGGGATGTTAGCATCTGTTTTTACTTTTATTTCCTTGCGCCTGTCAACCCGAACAATACATTGCGCTGTATACAATGCTGGCTTCAAAGTAAAAACGTGTGTCTCGATTCCTTTTTTATTCATTAACGCTGTGGTTTGTTTAAGCTCTAAGAGAAAATAATTAATTATTTTTACTAAACGTTAATTATGTTATTCATGTGCGCAGAAATTAAATGCTAGTTCCTCACTCCTATTTTTACTATTCTTGCACGTACAACCTCTCTGTGGAATAGTTTACCACCGGCGATTTTTCCGGACCGATACGACCTGGGGACTTTCAAGAAAAGAGCTTACTCCTTTCTAAAGGGCCGGCAACGCACCCGCAATTCTCCTGGTGTTGCGGTTGATCATGGGCGGCGGTAGTCACTTAACATCAGGTGAGCCGCATGCTCGTTTGCCCCCTCTTCTTTAAAAAAAAAATTCCCCCATCGGAGAACCAGGCGACTGGGGGGTTTTCATCCCTTTGTTGTCGATATTCCAATCTAAACGGTTTGCTCCGTATTTCGTAATGCGTACAGAAAAATATTGGAATAATTTGCCAGTGTCTGTCTTTCCATTTGAATATAATCTTGGCGTCTTCAATAGGCTTTTGTTGCGCCAATGAAGTGACGTTTACGATCTATGGCTTCATCACCACTTACCACCATGTAAGATTGTAGACTAGCACTGGCTTATAAGCCGGTAGTAAAGTAAAGTAAAGTTACAGCCTACATACGTCCCACAGCTGGGCGCATGCCTCCCCTCATTTCTGAGAGGGTTATGAGTAGAAATATATCGTCGTTGCGCGTGCAAAACCACGGAAGAGCAGTTTGTAAATACCGCGTATCTACATTTTTAGAATTTTACAGGAAGAAGAAAAAACTTAATAACTTGGTAATTTATAATTATATTACCGACTGAACTTTATAGAAGATTCTTTGTTACTTATTTTATAGAAATTTAACGTAAATGTACTAGAAACTTGTTTAGATTTCGTGTAAAGTCTATACTTTTAGATCTCCTAAAACGCGGGCTTAAAATAAAATACATAATATATTATTAATTTGAATTTATTATGATATATTATAGTAGAAAAAAACATACAAAATTATACATCTTCTTAGAAAAAAAAAACAATAACTCTTACTCCAGATATCAATTTAATCACACAATCCCTGAATTTCTCTAATTACAATAAAACAATTACGTTCACTTAATTAAGAATAATAAACTAATCAGCCTCCTCGATCTTCGAAAATCCCAGAATTTCAATCTTTGTTAATTAGTTTCTTGGACGAATACGATTTTTTTTTATTAAAAGCTTTAACAATTAAATATGGCAATCATTACACCTGGATGCTCTTATATTCTTATTATCTTAGACGTAGAAGGACTTCTATTATCTTAGTTCTTAAATTCTCATTAAAACGATTAATAATCACAGCATTTAAGATCTTGTTTATTAGGAATATTACCTATAGGACCTACGCAATCAATTAAAGAGTCAGATAATATCTTTTTTGGTCTCCTAGGTAAAGGAACAAAATCGTCTACAAAGTGGAGTTTAAAATCAATTGTCCCACTAGGACTGTATCTTAGGGCCCTTATGTCCATAACGACACGATCACCCGCCCCACGACCAGGTCTTATTGAATCATAAATGAGGTGATCTTTATGAGCAAAGTTTTTAAAAAATGTATGATCAGGAGTAATAACCTGGTAAGGACTCGGCACTTTTCTGGCCTCCTTCGTGATTGTTGCGTATTGTGAGGGTAGAAATATTTCTCGATCGACTCAGATGGAAGTCGATTCGGTGCACTCGGTGAACGAAAGAAAATTGAAAAATTTTCTTTCGATCACCGAGTGCACCGAATCGACTTCCATCTGAGTGTGGCCCTTTTCCAAGTATTTTTGAGTTATAACTATGTTCTTGGCCATGGCCAAACGCAAAAACGCATTCGACACAATATTATTCCTATTCTGGGCTGTGCAGCCATCTGTGAACAATACTACATCCTTTGGATCATTTTCCAGTAATTTAGTTAAATAATCTACAAGAAATGATGCGTATGTAGTAGCTTTTAAGTCGCATGCCGTCTCGTCGAACCAGTAACACGCGACTCCATTAGTTCCCAGGTTGTAAATTGTAAAGTTGTGGACGGCAAGTTTTGTCTTAAAATATAGTGCACGGGCGTTGAGTGAAGGACACAATTTGACTGCTTGAAGATATGCTGTTAATGCATGTATCGTCCCTTTCCGTGCTGCTTCTTTGTCAAGGGTTTTTTAAATTCTAGCTAAGTCTTTTAGCTCAATATGTTTTATATACTGCTCATCTGACATGTTACCTGCTTTGTGAGCGCAGCACTGGTCGCATGCGTCTTTCTTTGGTTGAAATAGACTGATGTTCTCTTCGAATAAAACCCCTTCAAATACCTTCCTAGAGGCCACAGGTTCATTTCGCGAAACTGAGTAGTCTACATATAGACGATACAATTGTGATTTTGTTTGTATGATGGGTTCTAAATATAGCTTTGAAGTAGATTGTCTACAGTAATGAGACGGTAGTTTCGGTAGCGCCATCAAGTATTTTCTGGCTGATTCTTTTTTTGTTTCTGTGGCTACTACAGCACTTGGTTCAGATTCATTGTCGATAGTCGTCTTCTCTCCTAGCCAATATCGAACTGTCCATTCTTTTATGCCCAATGTTTCCAAAAATGTTTTTAAGCAAACTCTTTCCTTTTTATCGTTTATTTTAAATAGTAAACTTTGGTGTCACTGCGCCTTGAATTTGAGTTCTTAGTTTTTCTAGTTGTAGGTGTCTTATCCACCATTGAAGCTATATACATTTTCTTTTCATGCCAACTCATTTTCCAATAGGTTTTAAAAATTTCTGACCGCACTTCTTCTGTTAGCTTTGGGCAATACATAGCTTTACCACTGAAACATCTCTTCGACATACATATTGGACCCATTATTCTGGCGGGTTTAGGATCATTTTGAACGAATTTAGTGCCATCTTTTTTAAATCCAATGTATTCCTCGCCCATCATCCTTTGCCGCTTATTTATTATTCTTTTCCAGTTATTAGGATTTCCTTTCCGCTTTCTTCCATTTTTCTTCGCCGTATTTTCTATTTTACTTTCGGGAAACCACTCCGTATTTGCTGGTGATAGTGGCTTTAAATTTGTTATGTCTGAGAGGGCGACAAATGAAGGATCAGTGACTGAATCATCGGACGAAAATTCAAGGTCATTTTTTATTAGGCTCCACTATATTAATGTTTACATCAATAGAAGTAATATTCTCATCTCTATTCTGTGTTGAAGTAGTATCCAATATTGTTGTAAGCGTAGTCAATTCGGATGTCAAATTTTGGTTCGGAGGTTCTTGCTCTAATTCCCCTGACAAAGGAACGGAAACTAGTTCTTGTTGCTGATTTTATGCAGCAAGTTTATTTGCATAATATTGTTTATTCAATATTTCCTTCTTTTTTCGCAACAATATTTTTCGCCTTTCAAATAGATCTCTTAAAGTTACCACGTCATCGTTAATATCAACATTCTCTAAAAATAACTCTTTATTTTCTCCGTCCTCCATAATTATTCGGTTACTTCAAATTATTTGTATCTAAAAAAAAAACATAAATTTAATATAATGCAATACCGCGTAAATGATAAACACAACTAGTATAATATAGTATCAATACCACTTAACTACGTGTTACAGGTTATTATTACTCACAATCATAAAAGTACTAAAGAATTGTACTTAATTACTCTATTCAAGCATAAATACATTAAAAACTAAACACTATAAAGAATAAAAACGTACTTACGTGGTTATTATTCACTACAAAATAATTATTTTCGAGAGCACGCACTAATCGTGTTCCAATTTGTTCGCCCATTTCGTAAATACGCGGATTTGCAGCTAACTTCAAACGCAAGTACTGTTACGCGGTATGGTTTTGATTGAAATATGACGTTTCTTATTGGCTAATTCAAATTGTGTGAGAAGTAGTATAAGCGAATCAGCGCTAAGGGTCTGTAGCCGCGAAATTTCAATTTTGCACTTTTTGCTGTTACGCGGTATTTACAAACTGCTCTTCCGCGGTATTGCAAGCGCAACGATGATATATTTATATATTTTATACAATTATTTAGGGTGAATCGATTTAAATCAATATTTATCGCAAATGTCAGAAGAAAAAATAAGCGATGTCATTAATTATATTGAAATTAACTTTTTATTAAATGTAAAAGTCAATTTCAAATAAATAAAAAGAATTAAATAATGGTATAGCTTCTAACTTTCTAACTTCAAACCCGTGGTTCGTAGAAAATTAAGGACCTGTTTTCAAATGTTACTACGTTAAAATTATTTTTTTATCGTTAGTTCTTTACATTCAAATTGAAGGTGTTAGGAATTAATACGCAAACGTCCGCTTAATAAAAAAAAGATATGTTTTTCTAGTTTGAAGAGCATGGTAACTTAAAGTAGCCGCTTGTTATTGTTACATCAATGGTCTATTCAATGTTATATTAAGTAAAGAAAATTATTTAAATGAGTTTAATGTAATTTATCAAATTGCAGTCTCTAAAAGTCTATCAAAAAATCTCATTAATAATCTAATTAAATATAAACAAAAGCATGTTATTCGCAATTATCTGTACGCGGTTTGACCTAAAGTCTCCGGTGACATGTGAGCATTTTGACCTACTTAAGGTGGCTACTCACTTGCCTGCTGCAGGGGCAATCTAGGGTGTACAACCATCGGGGCAATATCAGAACTGTCTCTACACACATGCCTGCCGTTAAGTATGAGAGTGTACGTCTTGCTGGACACACGCGTTGAGAATGGATCCAGTTTTATCAAAATTTCAGTTTATCATAGCCTGGGCTCTTTTTTATCTATCTATATAAAACACAAAAAATGTTTCTATATATGTCCGTTATAGACTTTGGAACCATCCAAGCGATGTGCCCCAAAGCGGTTTTATTAGAAAGGCAATAATGCAAACATGGTTTTAGACCACTATAACAATGCAATGGGCACTATATAAAAAGTTGATATATTAAAAAAACCTTTTTCTTTCAATTAATAAACAAAATTTATTTATTTTTTAGCGCAGTAGCACACGCCGGGTATCCACTAGTATAGAATAAGGGTGACAAACGAACACACAGTCCACCTGATGGTAAGTGTATTCTATGGCCCATAGACAGCTACATTTACCTATAAAACCACTAATTAATTAATAATTACTAACAAATTAGTGCTAATAAAACACTAAACGTGACTCTACCATTTTTAAAGTACGTAACCACGTTTAAAACGTCACGTTAAAAAACGTTACCACGTTAAGAAACGTTAACACGTTAAACATGTTTCCACGTTCAAATAAAGTTCTTTCTGCGGTGCTACCACAAAAAATAGAAAAAGGAAATTATGGGTGAAGAAGCTGCTCTTAATACACTTCTGTCACCCGTGTCCAAATTTCACACTCTTAATTTATCAATCCATTGTGACTTGTACTCATACGTCTGCTCCGTGCGAAAGTCACCAATGAACAGATTGAAATAGCCCCAATTGCACTAAACACGTGACAGCGGCAGATACGATTTAGGGTGCAAGGAAGGTCTTGCCGCCCTGCCGCAGGGTCGACTTAGAAAATTGTCCCTGCTTGCATACACATATAGCAATTAAGGAGGCAATTAAGGGTCATCCCCACTCCTATACCCTATATTGCCCATGCGGCAGGCAAGTGAGTAGCCGCCTTTAGACTCCATATCTGAAAAAAATAGCTTATACTCTTTGACAAAACGGCGTTAACATGGCATTAAAAACAAATAATTCTCTTAGGAATATCTGTAATAATAAAGATAAGTTGGCTATTATACAGAAAATGGAGATTTATAAACTTGTTTGTGGCGAATGTCACGCCAGTGGGTCAGAGTGGTCGCAACTTCAGTACACTTCATAAAGAGCATTTAGCTGCGTACAAAAATTGCAATGCTGATAAATCCTAATTTGCGAAATATCTCTTGGACACTGGACACAACCTAGCCAACGACCACTCCTTTAAAGTCACATGTAATAAATGGGGCTTCGACTATGTGTGCTGAAATAGTTAGAGATTTAAAAAAAAGAGCCGTGGTAGCTCAGATGGTTAGCGCTCGCTGTAAATTTCACAGTACGCGAGCAATCCGGGTTCGATCCCCGCCGGCACCAATGACATTGTTAATTGCAATTTTAAGTGCTGATTTACCACGTGCTCGGCGATGAAGGAAACCATCGTGAGGAAATCTGCATGTCAGAGAAATAAGAAAAAAATATTTCGAAGACATGTGAAGTTCGCCAACACGCATTGGGGCAGCGCGGTGGACACTTCCTTGCCCTAAAACCCTCTCAGAAATGAGAGGAGGCCTGTGCTCAGCAGTGGGACGTATATAGGCTGTAACTTTACTTTAATGATTTCTTATATTTACGCGAACACTACACATTGAAATAATACTAGTTTTTACGGAATTTATCGCGTATATTTAACTTTTTAAATACCCGACGTTTCGAACGCTTTACAGCACTCATGGTCACGGGCGGGACTGAGATGTTCAACGTCCATATGTCATAGTTAACCGCGGTTACCATAATAATTAAAATTTAACTTTTGTTCCGATCTATGCAGTATGAACTTATGGTATCTTGAAGTCTTGCAGTTGTATGCTTGGGTTGGGATTTAATTTTATTTATTATAAGATCCCAAGCAGATGGTAGCACCCAGCCATCTTCTCTATTGAAATTAGGATGTTTTTTGATTTCAATAGCCTCGCGAATCATCCTTGGAAGGAATCGGTGTTCTTTAGCGAGGATCTGCGGTCTATCAAATCTGATGTAGTAACGGAGGCGATCCTGTACGTGTTCACAGACTGCAGACTTCCCGGAGCGTCGATTCTTCACATCAGCTATATGTTCTTTAACGCGGGTTTTTATTGATCTTTTAGTTTGTCCTATGTAGGAGAGACCACATTCACAATCGAGCTTGTACACTCCTGCATCTTGCAGAGGGACATTACACTTGACCGATGGTAAAAACTGACCAATCTTCTTCAGCGGCTTGAAGTATGTTTTGATGGAAGCGCGCTTCAAGATGTAGCCAATCTTGTCAGTGTCTCCTCTAACATATGGCAGTACAGCAGGTACACGCTCGACTGTGGCCGGCTTCACTCGTTCACTGTAACGTAGGCGCGGGACTCGAAGCTTGTTGTCATGCAAAACTTGCTTGACATGGTGGAGCTCTGCAGCCAGGTGTTTACTGTCACAGATCCCTCGTGCTCTCTGAAACAAAGATTTACCCACGGTGGCTATCTGTGAAGGATGGTGGTGAGAATCACCGTTTAAATATCTGTCTGTATGGGTCTTTTTTCTATACACAGTATGGCTCAAGGTGTTATCAGGATTCCGAATTACTAACACATCTAGAAAAGCTAAGGAACTGTTTGCCTCTAACTCCATTGTGAACTGAATTTTAGAATTTATAGAGTTAAGATGGCCTAAAAATGCAGTTACTTTATCTAAAGGTGGAATTGTGAAAGTGTCGTCTACGTACCGCTTGTAGAACCTTGGATTTATGGGAGAAGTAAGCAGGGCTTTCTCCTCAAAGTCTTCCATGAATATGTCGGCGACAATGGGAGATACAGGTGAACCCATCGCCACACCATCTACTTGCTTGTAGAACTCCTCCTTCCACAATAGGTAGCCAGATGTAAGGCAGTGTCTAAGTAATACTGCATATTCTACGGGCATGTTGTTTTCTTCCAGCCTTCTAGTTACAATTGAGATGCAGTCTTCAACAGGTAAGCATGTAAACAATGACTGCACATCAAAACTGACCATAGTTTCATTGTCTGCCAGACGTAGGTCTTTAATCTCGCTGACAAAATGGTAGGAATCCTTTATGTGTGCTCTTGTATGTCCCCTGAGCGGTGAGAGTATTTTCGCTAAGTGTTGAGCCAATCTGTAAGTTGGTGAATCGATTTGGCTCACTATGGGGCGTAATGGAGCATTGGGCTTGTGTATTTTTGGTAACCCATACAACTTTGGTGATTTGGCGCACGTAGGTATTATCCATTTTACGTCCAGATTTAATTTTTCGGAGTGTTTCTTTATGAGGTCACTAGTTGTTTTAGTGTGCTATTTGTTGGGTCATTTTTAACCTTTTTATAAGTACTTACATCCGACAAAAGTTCTTGTATTTTAGAATGAAAATCTGACGTATCCACGACTACCGTGGCGTTTCCCTTATCTGCGCGGAGAATCGTAAGTTCGTGTTTATTGCGTAGGTTCTTTAACGCTATAAATTCGTCTTTGGGAAGATTAGGTTTAGGCACTGAACATCGACGTACAGGATCGCCCCCGTCACTACATCAGATTTGATAGACCGCAGATCGTCGCTAAAGAACACCGATTCCTTCCAAGGATGATTCGCGAGGCTATTGAAATCAAAAAACATCCTAATTTCAATAGAGAAGATGGCTGAGTGCTACCATCTGCTTGGGGTCCTATAATAAATAAAATTAAATCCCAACCCAAACATACAACTGCAAGACTTCAATATACCATAAGTTCATACTGCATAGATCGGAACAAAAGTTAAATTTTAATCTATGGTAACCGCGGTTAACTATGACATATGGACGTTGAACATCTCAGTCCCGCCCGTGACCATGAGTGCTGTAAAGCGTTCGAAACGTCGGGTATTTAAAAAGTTAAATATACGCGATGAATTCCGTAAAAACTAGTATTATTTCAACTTTACTTTACTTTTTACTTTTAAATGATGATATGATGAATAAACAAACAAATGTTTAAATATACGAGGTGCGAGTGTAAACGCTAGCTTGTGGCTCGCCTTGCATCTTGCCGCGCCACTCACGGTGCTCGCGTCGGAGTCGGTTTTTTAGGCACGGGACAAAGGGCCTCGCGAGGGACGCGAGCGTATTGTTTACACTCGCGCTCTCGTTTTAGTTGGTTTACGGCGCCCTTCCGTGCAAGTTCATTATTTTTTTAGGTTTAACGAAAGAACCTCAATAAGGTTTTAAACCTTATTGAGGTTCTTTCGTTAAAGAATATATCACTAAAATTATCTAGAATTTAATTCTATCACGTCAGCTACGATGCACGTGCATGTCATTAGCATGTGTTATTTGCCTTAATTTTCTGCAATACCAATGAAAAATTTTCTTTTTGCAATATGTGTCATATACAAGCTATATTTTGCTTAAAACAGAAAACTGCAGCTATATTATAGTTGTAGCTTAAATGGATCGGCTCGACTGGGGTAGGACAGCGCTCTCACAGAAAACCAGCGTAAAATAGCAGCTTAATACTGCTGTGTTTCGTATGGTGAGTAAAGAGATACGGAGACCCTTTTTTGGAAACGAGGTATTCCATCTTAGTCCTTAGGGGTGACCATGCATCTGCGTTTTGATTCTTATTCAAGGATATTTTTTCAATTTCCTTTTTTTTAAATGGTCAAGCATCTATAAATATTTATTAAGGCAAGAGTTGATGCCGCTATTATTTCGACGTCTTCCGACGTTGCTGGCTCAATGCAAACTGAACGCATCGCGAGAGTGTAAACGGGCACTCGTTACCTTGCAACAACACGCGAGCTTCAAGGCGTGGTACGAGGCGAGGCGCGAGGCAAGAGTGTAAAAGCGCTATAGAAGACAGTCTCGCAATATGCTCGCGGTGACAAGCAACTCGTTGCGTCCTTGGAGGGTAGGCGGACGTTTCTTGGTGGTTTGTTGTTGATTCTATTAAATTGTTTTTGAAGTCAGTTTACACTTTTTACTTTTTAATGGACCAAGAAATATCACAAGCTCAAGGTTAGAACTAGCATGTCGTCTAAAAATTTTTAAGTGTACCTAACACTAAATATTTAAGCTCCTATTTTAAGCCCCATAAATGATGGAAATTTTTCGTAAAATACCTACTACATCAAAATAGGAAACATTTAAATCGATTTACAATAGTAATAACGCATATATGTATGCACGACATTAACATGAATAAAATAAGAACATTATCAATGTATTTGAAGTCAATTAAATACGCACAATTAAGGATAACTCAAAAACTAACAAAGTCCAGTAGGCTCAGATCTTGATCAAATTTATATGGTACTACATGAGAAACACCCGATTTCAAATTAAAAATAATCATCAAAATCGGTCATCTAAAAGAAGTACTGAGGTAACATAATTATAAACATACAGTTGAATTGAGAACCTCCTCCTTTTTTGAGGTGGTTGAAATGAGTGAAGTAGAAAAAACATAATCGAATTGAGATGTTCCTACTTTTTTGGCGTTGGCAAAAAATGGTTCGAAACATAATGATATTAAAATAATTTGGTGTGTCAAGTACATTAACTTTACAAAAAAGGTACGGAAAACATATAGAGCAATAAAAAAGTAAGATGAAAATATCTGTCTCTGAACAAATCTGATTAAGGGCACAAGTGCACAGTAAATAGCAGTAAATAGCACCGTACTCCACTCAAGAACTCTCGACGCTTCTTTACAATGACCGACAGGATAATGGGTTTATATCGAGGTCCTGTCATTCAGGTTTCATTAAGTGAAACACGTTTAACTGTATTACAAAATATTAATATAATATAATATATAAAAAATATTATATATAAAAAATATTAATATATTAATATAATATAATTTATAGCAAAATATTAATATAATTATAATTTTTGTTACAAAATATTGTTTTAATGGGTAAGTGTTAAAAACTAGGGCACAATCCACTTAACATGGTGATGGTAATCCACTAACACACACACTTAAATACACATACAATAAACCTCGATTAAAAACAAACGATTTTGATTTATGAGCACATAGTTCACTATGGTATTCTGTCATGGCGTAGTCATTTTCCAGTCGAGCTGTATTAATCGTACTATAATTATAGCTTGGCTTTACATCGTATAAATACTTCATTTTAGAGATAACAAGCTACGTTCTCGCCCCTACGATGAAGAGAAGATAAAATGTCTCATTACGTCAGAGTTAAGAGCATCCTTACGTTGAAAGTCGAAATGTTGGAGTCGAGATGTTTACTCTAATTTATTTTTGGTGCCGGTCCCAACATGCTTGATACATTAATGGAAAAATAATTTTGGCTGAAGGGTATTCTGCACTGACGTTTCCAAGGAAGGTTACGGGATACCATCTAGGTATATACGACGCAGGCAATACATGATTAGTGATAGGTGTAGTAATAAAAAATTATAAATATTATCTGATTATAAATCATAATTGAATTTATTTGTCAAGCCCTTTGTTGCCAAAAATACATAACAGAATGAATTAATCAAAAAATACGTGTTAGAGCACTTTCGCTTTCTATGCCTGTAGCACAAATGTGTCAGTTCGACCGAGGAAGAACCAAGCTCGAAGAGACAGCGTGAAATAGGATTATACTGCTGTGTTCCGTATGGTGAGTGATGGGAACTCGATGCCTTAGCAATCGGAGTTGACAACGCATCTATATCTCGATTATCAATCAGAAATAGAAGATGTGTATTAGCCCAGTATCCACTCACCATAAGGTGTCTGTATATCTACATAAACATCTATTACATATAAAGAAATTGAAACGTCTGTCTGTCTGTCCACCTATCCAGGATTATCTTCGGAACGGCTGAACTGATTGTAATGAAATTTCACGAACAGATACAGAGGAATGTCAATAGAAATCTATACTATGTTTTATCAGATAAACCTTAAAATAAAAAAAATCGTGAATTAAAAAATAAATAGTTTTTGATTATTTTTTATCCAGATTCAAATAGTGGTATTATGTTCATCTGATTCGTATAGCGGGTTCCTTTTTACAGGAAACGAGGCATTCTATCTTAGTCTTCAGGAGTGACAACGCATCTGCATTTTGATACTTAATCGGAGATAGATAGCCTATCAAAAATCTACTACTAAACATAGCTCCATAGATTGCCTAAAGAAGGGAGTTCCTACGCTTGGCACGTGGGTTGGCAACCGCAGGTATTTTATTTTCAGCAGGTATCAGAAAGATATTGCTGAAATCTCCTTTTTCAGTTTTCTACTGGCGCCATGCGTGAGCACGGGGTAATGAATATTGTTACGCCTCCACTACACAGCAACGTAAAATATCGAAAAGCTACGTTTTTTTAATTCTTTAAGTTTACAATAAAAAAGAGTTACAGTATTCATCATCATCATCATTACAGTCCTTCACAAATCCACTGCTGAACATACTATATATATACATACTATACATACTATATATACATACTCGTAGGCCTTCCTCAAGTAATAACACAAAGCACGGTCCTGAGCCAACTGCATCCATCGACTTCCTGCATGTCTTACCAATTCGTCACTCCTTCTAGTAGTGGGTGGCCCTACACCTTTCTTCCCCATCAGTTATCGCTTCTTCAAACTATACGGCCGATTCATTGCCACTTTAGCTTACTAATCCGTTGGGCTATGTTGGTGACTCTGGTTCTATTGCGGATATCCTCATTTCTGAGTTTATCACGCAGAGAAACAGTACAGTATTGCTAACAGGAATATACATCAAATTTAAACTTTTGATAAAATTAAGTTCTAACGGTGTAGTAGCGGTATAAGTATATCCACAAAGTCGCTCCGTGCTTGACGTAACAGGCCACAAAAGGAAAGAAAGTAGGAGATGGGCAGCAACATCATTTTGATAACTACTCAAAATCGCATGTAAATACAAATTTAAATTTTAAGCTCTTCGTCTAGACAAAGCACCGGAACAAATAGATGTTTGTTCCACTCCAAAAATTTGACCAATATTGACTGGATTTTCAATCCATACGCCGGGCAAAGTGGCAAGTACAATCTGCCACTTTGCCTGGCGTATGTGGACTATGAGAAAGCCTTTGATTCCGTCGAAATTTGGGCGGTACTACAGTCCCTTTGCCGTGTAGTGGCGGTTGAGAATATCCACTACCCCATATCTTCCCGTGGGTGTCGTAAGAGGCGACAGAGGGAGACAAGCAGGAGATGGGCAGCAGCATCTTCCTGATAACAACTGTGACGTAATAAAAAACTGCGGTTGCCAACCCACTCGCCAAGCGTGGCAACTATGGAAAATACCCCCCAATGAATAAATACACAAACAGACGGCCCCCAGTCCCCGGCGGCCCCGCTATTCCTGGCTACGGTGGCGACCATGGTAACGGCGGGGCAGGGGGTGCTAAGAATCTCCGGTGGAGGTTCGGTTGCCACCTACGACGACTCGACCTGGCAACATATAACGCACGCACCCTGAGGACTGACGAGAAGATACTGGAGCTGGAAGAAGAGGTAGACAAGTTGCGCTGGCATATTATTGGATTATCCGAGGTCCGAAGAGAGGGGGAGGACACGGCAATCCTCGAGTCCGGCAACTTGTTCTTTCACCGGGAGGGCGACCATCTGTCCCAAGGAGGTGTCGGATTTATCGTCCACAAGTCTCTCGTCAACAACGTTGTAAAGATTGGGAGTGTGTCGACGAGAGTCGCGTACCTGATACTCAGAATCACAAACCGTATTTGCTGAAGGTCATACAGGTTTACGCACCAACCTCGGCACATCCCGATGAGGAGGTGGAGGAAACGTAAGAGGATATTTCCAGAGCCATACATTCCTCCAAAACACGGTGTTGATGGGAGACTTCAACGCAAAACTAGGCACAAGAGAAAGCGGTGAGCTGAAGGTAGGGAAATTTGGAGTAGGGCAACGGAACCGAAGGGGCCAGCAGCTGGCCGACTTTATGGAGAAAGAGGGACTCTTTATGATGAACTCTTTCTTCCAGAAGCGGCCCCACAGGAAGTGGACCTGGTCGAGCCCCGACGGTTCGTCAAAAAATGAGATTGACTTCATTATGACGACCAGACGCCAACTGTTCAGTGATGTCTCAGTGATTGCAAGGGTGAAAACTGGCAGCGATCACCGAATGGTTAGAGGCACACTGAACCTAAACGTTAAGTTGGAGAGGTCTCGTCTAATGAAGTCAACGCTCCGTCCCCCTCGTGCTCTGATCCAGAATACCGAAATCTTTCAGCTCGAGTTACGTAATCGCTTCCAGTGCCTAGAAGATTGCAATGCAGTGGACGATATGAACGACAAGCTCGTGGAAACTGTCCATGCGGTCGGAGCTAAGTTCTGCAAGACCCGCCGCAGAAGAACACAAAAACTCTCCGATCACACTCTTAATCTCATGGCTGTTAGACGGGAGATGAGGCTGCAATCGTCAACAGATTTGACAGCATACAGGCAACTGAACAGACAGATCTCCAAATGCATGCGGCGAGACTTACGCAACTTCAATACTTCTCGTATTAAAGAAGCGATCGAGCGGAACCAGGGCTCCAAAGTCTTTGCCAGAGATTTGTCTGCCAGAAAGAGCCAACCGTCAAAGCTAAAGACTGAGTGTGGCAACATCGTTTCCGGGACACCTGAGATTCTGAGTGAGATTGAGAGGTTCTATGGGCAGCTGTACACATTGTCGTTGGAGCCACACGCAAGTGTGAGTAATGATCCAAGAGCAAGTCTTATCCGACACTATTCCGATGATATCCCGGACGTCAGTCTGAGCGAGATTAGAATGGCTCTCCACCACCTTAAAAACGGCAAGGCCCCGGGCGAGGATGGAATTACAGCGGAGCTTCTGAAAGCGGGTGGAACACCGGTACTTGAAGTCCTTCAGAAGCTCTTTAATTCCGTCCTCCATGGTGGCACTACTCCGGAGGCGTGGAGCAGAAGCGCGGTGGTTTTGTTCTTTAAGAAAGGCGACAACGCTCTCTTGAAGAACTACAGACCGATTTCCCTTCTGAGCCGCGTCTACATGCTATTTTCGAGAGTCATTACGAATCGTCTCGCACGCAGACTCGACGACTTCCAGCCTCTCGAACAAGCCGGTTTCCGAAAAGGCTTTAGCACCATAGACCACATACATACCCTGCGGCAGATTGTACAGAAGACCGAAGAGTACAATCTGCCACTTTGCCTGGCATATGTGGACTATGAGAAAGCCTTTGATTCCGTCGAAATTTGGGCGGTGCTACAGTCCCTTCAGCGGTGCCGAGTTGACTGTCGGTACATCGAAGTGCTGAAGTGTTTGTACAGTAGGGCTACGATGGCTATCCGAGTACAGAACCAGAGTTCGAAACCAATCCAACTGCAGAGAGGTGTAAGACACAATGGTCTTAAAATGAACATGGACAAAACAAAGATCATGTTCAATGTCCATGTCACACCTATGCCGGTAGTTGTTGGGAGCACTATGCTCGAAGTTGTTGACGAGTACGTTTACCTGGGACAAATAGTCCGACTAGGTAAGTCCAACTTCGACCGAGAGGTCAATCGACGGATTCAACTCGGCTGGGCAGCGTTCAGGAAATTACGACATATCTTTTCGTCAGGTATACCTCAATCTCTAAAAACTAGATTGTACAACCAGTGCGTGTTGCCAGTGATGACTTACGGATCTGAGACGTGGTCCTTCACTGCTGGCCGTATGAGGACGCTTAAGTTCGCTCAGCGAGCTATGGAGAGGGCTATGCTCGGAGTTTCTCTGCGTGATAGACTCAGAAATGAGGATATCCGCAGTAAAACCAGAGTGACCGACATAGCCCAACGGATTAGTAAGCTGAAGTGGCAATGGGCCGGCCATATAGCTCGAAGAACCGATAACCGATGGAGAAGAAAGGTTCTCGAGTGGCAGCCTCGTACCGGTAGGCGTAGTGTAGGGCGACCCCCCACTAGATGGAGTGACGACCTGGTAAGACATGCAGGAAGTCGATGGATGCAGGTGGCTCAGGACCGTGCTTTGTGGCATTACTTGGGGGAGGCCTATGTTCAGCAGTGGACTTGTGAAGGGCTGTAATGATGATGATGATGACAGTCCCTTCAGCGGTGCCAAGTTGACTGTCGTTATATCGAAGTGCTGAAGTGTTTGTACAGTAGGGCTACGATGGCTATCCGAGTACAGAACCAGAGATCGAAACCTATCCAACTGCAGAGAGGTGTAAGAGAGGGTGACGTTATATCCCCGAAACTCTTCACCGCTTCGTTGGAAGACGTTTTCAAGCTACTGGACTGGAAAGGATACGGTATTAACATCAATGGCGAGTACATCACTCAACTTCGATTTGCCGACGATATAGTCCTTATGGCAGAATCGCTGAAGGACCTTAGCACTATGCTCAATGACCTCAATGGTGTCTCCCAATGGATAGGTCTTAAGATGAACATGGACAAAACAAAGATTATGTTCAATGTCCATGTCACACCTATGCCGGTAGTTGTGGGGAGCACTATGCTCGAAGTTGTTGACGAGTACGTTTACCTGGGACAAATAGTCCTACTAGGTAAGTCCAACTTCGACCGAGAGGTCAATCGACGGATTCAACCCGGCTGGGCAGCGTTCGGGAAATTACGACACATCGTCCCGTCAGGTATACCTCAATCTCTGGAAACTAAATTGTACAACCAGTGCGTGTTGCCAGTGATGACTTACGGATCAGAGACGTGGTCTTTCACTACTGGCCGTATGGGGACGCTCAAGGTCGCTCAGCGAGCTATGAAGAGGGCTATGCTCGGAGTTCCTCTGCGTGATAGATTCAGAAATGAGGATATCCGCAGTAAAACCAGAGTGGCCGACATAGCCCAACGGATTAGTAAGCTGAAGTGGCAATGGGTCGGCCATATAGCTCGAAGAACCGATAACCGATGGGGAAGAAAGGTTCTCGAGTGGCAGCCTCGTACCGGTAGGCGTAGTGTAAGGCGACCCCCCACTAGATGGAGTGACGACCTGGTAAGACATGCAGGAAGTCGATGGATGCAGGTGGCTCAGGACCGTGCTGGATAAAGTGTGAAGAGGAAGCTAAACAATTTCAGATATGTGGTTATACCCATTACTATAACTTTAGACCTAGTAGCAGAGGTGGTGGAGTATCAATCTTCGCACACAATATCATGAAACATAATCTTATAGAAGAACAATGTCTTGATAACAATCATTATCTATGGATACATGTTGACAAGTATTCGCTGGATGTGGGTATCATCTACAGAAAACCCGACAACAGCAATAATAATAAATTCATAGAAAAATATTCAACAAAATTGGAATCGCGCAGAAGGGCAGTGGTATTTGGTGACTACAATGTAGACCTATCATCACAAGAACGTACAAATTCGATGTATATGGAAATGTTGGAACAGTGTGGCTACAAATTATTAAATAAAATTGACCCCGAATACTCCACCCGTGCTACTTCTTCTTCGAATACTATTATAGACCATGTCAGCACGAGTCTCAAAGAACAACAATTTCACCTTGCTATAATAGAATCAGCTATGTCTGATCATAAACAGATCTATTTTGAAATCAAGAAGTATAAGCAAGATGCGGTATCAAAATATGAATATAAATCAATAAACTACACCAAATTGTATAATACAATAACTGGAAACAATAATAATTGTGAATATGTAAAACTGGAAGAAAAAATCTTATCTAGTATAAATAAAAGCAAAGACACTAAGATCAAATTCCTCAACCTACCAAGAAGAGATTGGATTAATAAAGATATCTTAAACGAAATAAACACAAGAAACAAATTATGGCACAAATATAAAACTAATCCAGACAATGAAAGTACAAGAGATAACTTTGTGAAGAAAAAAAATGAAGTAAGCAATATAATACAAAAAACTAAAAGTGAATACTACTATAAGGCGTTTAAAGCCTGTAAACACAAACCAGCAAAAATGTGGAAACTGATCAACGATCTATCAAATAACAAGATCAAAGAAACTACTGCTCCAAATAAACTGATCACGCAAGTGGGATCTGTCGTTAGTGAGGATAAAGCTATCTGTGAATGTTTTAATTATTTTTTCTCAAATATTGGTTCAATCCTGGCAAATCAAATACCTAAAGTTAATCAAACAGTATTAGACGCAATAATTATCGAGACTGGAAGTAATGTTATATCCTATTGGCCACGCGTATCTCTACACGAAATCGACAAAATTATAGATGATTTAAATCCTAACACTAGCACTGGATTAGACGGGGTAAGTACGAAATCTATAAAATGTATCAAGAACATAATTGCTGATGAGCTTGTAAACTGCATCAATAACTGCTTTGAACAAGGCGTATTTCCAGACAGTTTAAAAGTAGCAAAAGTAACTCCGATATATAAAACAGGAACTAGATCGGATCCCGGAAATTACAGACCAATCTCAATATTACCAGTACTATCCAAAATTTTCGAGCGTGTGTTATATAATCGTCTTGCAAACTATTTAAATTCTAAAAAAATATTATACGATAAACAATATGGCTTTAGAACGAAATCGAACACTCTTTCAGCTACAATAGATTTAGTCACAAAAATCAAAGTTGGCATAGACAAAAAACAAATAGCACTCGGTATTTTTATAGACCTTAAAAAAGCATTTGATACAGTTAGTCATGAACTGTTACTGTGTAAATTGAAATATATGGGTATTTCCGGATCCGCATTGAAAATTTTTGCTTCATATTTATCCAATAGATATCAAGTAGTAAAGATTGGCTCTAATCAAAGTGAACCAAAATTTATAACTTTTGGAGTACCGCAAGGTTCCATATTAGGACCGCTGCTTTTTCTAATTTACATCAATAGTATTAAGGATATCGGATTAAAAGGTAATATTACATTATATGCAGACGATACAAGTCTGTTTTACTATGGATATTCAATTAACGAATTGATTACCGATGCCCAATCAGATCTCAACACATTGAATATGTGGTTTCAATCTAACCGTCTAACTATAAATATTACTAAAACACACTACGTAATTTTTACATCAAAAAATAAAAAAATTGGTAACTATAAGCCTCTAACAATAAATAGTGAACCAATTTCTAAAGTAGATAATGAAAAATACCTTGGTCTCCGGTTGGATAATCATATGACATTTAAGTGTCATATAAATAATATTAAATCTAAATTGGTTTCTCTCACTGGCGCACTGCGAAATATAGTAAAATGTTTCCCACGTAGTGTGCGTTACACTATTTATAATTCATTAGTCAAACCACATATTGAATACCTTATAGAAGTCTGGGGCACAGCAGCAAAAACCAATATAGAAACAATACAGGTAGCACAAAATAAACTGATTAAGGTGCTATATAATTACGACTTTCTTACTCCAACAGCCCAAGTTTATAAGGACACTTAAATCATGAATATATCACTAACATATAAATATTATACTTGCATTTTAGTACGTAAAATACTAAATAAAAGTATTCACACAGAATTAAGTTTTACGAAAAATAAACCTATAACAAAACTAAGACCAAGACTTTACAGAGAATTAAAACAACGCACAGCACGTACTAACTACGGTAAAAAATGCATTTTAAATGAAGGTGTCCTAATCTACAACAAACTACCAAAAGAGATAAGGGATGCCAAATCTATGACAACCTTTAAAATATTACTAAAACATTATTTTCTAAACACATAATCAAGGTGGTTTACTTCTTCGTGAAATTGTGCTTAATTTGATTGGGTGGTTATAATATTGGTAGGTAAATTTAAATGCTAAAATGTTATTAAATTAGCATAATATCAGCTTCGATCTAGTAAAATTATGATTAATAAGCCTTACTTTTATAGTAATATAAATATGTGTCTATCTGTATGTATATATGTGTATAGAAATATAATTAAATATACTTATATATATGTATGTACTAATAACTAATAAAAAAAAGCAAATAAAACAAAACATTAAAAAGGACTTCTTAACAAGTATACATATAAACACAGATATAGTTATTAAATTTCATTAGGTCATTTATTATCCAACCAATCCAACCAAGTAATAATTGCGCTCAATCAAAAATACATAATATCACTTCCAGTCTCTATTGTTCAACGTAAATTCGATTAAATGAAGCTAAAAGTCGGTATATGAATAATTTTTCACTCAGCGATCGAACCAAATAAAGTAACCGTCATGAATGTTTATCTTAATCTTTGGTAGCCTTCTTTTTTTATTTTACTATGTACTCATAACTTTTTAACATTATTTGTTTAGATTATAAAAAAGATGGTGTATTTTTATTTTGTTATCAGTTTGTTTGTGTGTCGTGCCGTTTAATATAAAATTATGTTAGTGTTGTACATTTCTCATGTAAGTGAATTTTAATTCTTTTGAGAAAATAAATATCTTAAACCATAAAACCAGAGTGGCCGACATAGCCCAACGGATTAGTAAGCTGAAGTGGCAATGGGTCGGCCATATAGCTCGAAGAACCGATAATCGATGGGGAAGAAAGGTTCTCGAGTGGCAGCCTCGTACCGGTAGGCGTAGTGTAGGGCGACCCCCCACTAGATGGAGTGACGACCTGGTAAGACATGCAGGAAGTCGATGGATGCAGGTGGCTCAGGACCGTGCTTTGTGGCGTTACTTGGGGGACTTGTGAGGGGCTGTAATGATGATAATGATGATAACTGGATTTTAATTTGTGGATAGCTGATGTTATAAGAAGTAACTTAAGTAAGTTTTACTTCAGAAAGAGGGTTTTGCGCAAAAAAATTAAAACCCATGAAATCCAATAGAAATAAATTTCACGCCGGCGAAGTGACGAGGAACAGCTGGTTTTAGCATTGTTTTTCTTTTTTCCTCCGCCATATAATATTGAAAGTAAAAGATATTTATTTCATGAATAAAATATATGTCCCTTGATCTCCAGTTATTTGCCGGTAGCTGTAGGCGTGAAAGTTTCTTAGAGACAACTTGGCGCCAAAGCTTGCCTGGCAAATTGATTTTACCGCATTGTCTACTTCACAATAAAACAATGTGGCTTTTCTCCCTACACACCAAATAGCTGTAGCTCAGGATAAATATTGTACTAATAAAATTTATTGGTCATTCATTTGTTATGTTTTGATTTAAATAAAAAATGCGTAATATTGTTGAATGAAAATCTTATATATAGCTCAGTGATAATGACATCAGTTGGATAAATTAGAATAGAATGTGTTTTTGTGGACTCATGTATTAGCAGTGGACTTTAATAGGCTGTATCGGTAACAGTCTGTCTCTTATTTCTAAATAACTGATTTCTATTAAGCGGGGGTGGGGCCACCATTTGAGGTATTATATGAGAGAGGCATAATGTTGATAGTGGTTACGAAAAAACCAATATTTTACCTATTTTTCTCAATAAGATCATCATACCGTATCACTTATTCACGATTTTCAACTGTGTTTTATTCTTGTTGTTAACAGTAGATACAAAAAAAATCTAAGTTCTTGCCAAAACAACTGCAGTAAGTTCCAACGTTCTAGTTTAAGTTGTTCAACTGTAAAAATATATCGGCAGTGAACCGGTACATGTTTGCGCTCAACTTGTTTTGTTTCTTGCTATTATAACATGCGCTGGATAATGCAATATTTTAGTAGTATCTACAGAGTTAGTTTAACTTATATATGTTAGCTTAGTTTATAACTTCTTATAGGAAAGGTTTCGGATTAGTGAGACCAACGATCACAAAGTTCACCTGATGGTAAGTGAATGCTGAGGCCCGTAGACATCTACATCTATTCTCAATTATGAATCAAAATGCAGATGTGTTGTTATCCATGAGGACTAAGAGACCACTAAACTAAAGAGGCAGTCGTTGAAATTAAAAATAACCTTAGCTGACGGGTTTGTATGCGTAGATATATAAATATAAAAAACGAATTATGTAAATCCGTAATCTCTGCCTACTCCTGGGGATGACAGGTGTGTAATTATTTACCCGACTGCCCTAGAATGAGGGAAATGTCTTTCAAATATATTTATTTCTGATTTATTGCCACGCTCTGTAAACTAAGCGGCTTCATGGATTTTAATAAATGGGTTGTCGTAAGATTTGTCTTAGTTATGGAAGTTACCTACAATATATGATTATCCTCCTTTGTAGTCAACGAAATCTAAGAAATACCTTTTGACGTTTCGCATCAATCATTCCGCAATAACTTTGCAAGCGTCCTCACACAATTTAAAATAACCTTTTACGTAAATCCCAAGAATGATGAAGCTGTCTATATTTCATTACAACGTGTATAGTTTTTTATCACTAATTTAATTTCGAATCTTTCAAACAAAGCACAATATTAAAAAAATCACCAGTATCAACTTTTATACTTGATGTCGTTTCAATGGTAAGCTGCTATGTACCTTACAGTAGTGTTTGGATAAAAATATTCAAATAATCGATAAAAATATTCAAATAATCAAATCATATTTTTTTATGTATTATTTGTGTAATTAAATTTTTATTTTTAAAATTCCCTAAATTACATGTAAAGTTAATTTAATTTACATGTAATTTAAGGATTGGGTAAATTTGTGTAGGCGAAAAACTCATACACAAGGCCGCCAGGAAAAAACCACTACTTACATAATTTCAAACTCCTGCCATTTCGGGACCTTATTGTGCGTAATTTTATGATTTTGTGTTTATCTTCTTATTTTGTAACTCGGCTTTAACTTTTTGGACTGTTTCTTTCACATTCGTTGAAGCATGTGCCCATATCACAAAGAATGATTGGGCAAAAGTGGTAGTAAAAACAAAAAAAAAATGTTTATCGAAGACTTTGAAAGAGACATTAATTTTGAGTGCATTATTGAAAGTCAAATAATAATTAATCTAAACAAAGATAGCTCAACTAGTTGTACTAAAAGTGATTAAATAAATTTATTTTTAATCCAGTTTGAATCTTAAATTTTTATAACTTTTCCTCTAGAAATAAGCATTAACAAAAATACGAAGAAACTGATATATCTTGTGTTTTTAAATTATCAGTTTTTAATTTATTATGGTATTATTCAAACCAAACTGTAAATAATTACCAACTGTAAGTAATCGGTATCGATTTTTTTAAGAACCGAATATTGTACGTTCCCATTTTTTGGTAATAATTTTTAAGTCTGACAACTGCAAAACGTATTTCTTAGATTTCGTTGACTATTGTTACCTTTTAATAGAAGCAGCATGGTAGAAATCACCCCATTTGTTCGATCATCACTGGCATTACGTTACTTTACATTAAAATCAAAAACTTTTTTTAATTTTAAAGCAAACAGTTAACATTGTTCGTATATTACGTATGTTTGTGTAATCGCTTATTTAAACTGCTAACTAGAGTATAAATAGAGGTAGAAATCAAAACAGAAAATTGTTTAGGAAACTTTATCCGCAAGAGAGTTAAATAGTAGGATCCCGTGTAGTTCAGCATTTCTAACTAGTAAATAATTAAGTTACGTTGATCGCAAGTCGATTTTATAGCTCACGATGAAAATGTTCATCATGATGCAGTAATGAATCCAAAATGCAGCATTGTATGTTATATATAAGCTTAGCGACGGTAGCCTATTGGTTAACAGTACGGACTGCGAAATTAAAATATTTTTTGTAAATCCAAATGTGCATGCCTTCAGCGCTGATGTTGTTCTCATTTTTTAAAAGTATTTTAAAAAGACACAAGTTTTTACAAATAAACTTGTTACTATAACTTCTAATTTTCCGATAATTTCATGTTAATGTCAATAAGAAAAGTTTTGTAAATCCAAAAGTGCACGACTCATAATGCTCATATGATCGTGAAAAAATGTAGAAAAACATTCCCAATCAGCAATAAAAACTATTTTTTTTAATATTAGATACGGTTATCACAAAAATAGTTAATATATATGGACGTTAAAATTTCCCCAGTTCTCAGTTATGTGGTGAATCTATGTATAAAAATTGTTCTTTTCCTAGTGGTTTAAAAATATCCGTTATAAGTTCTTTGTGTAAATAGGAGGACATGATCGTAAAAATAACAGGCATGTCGCTTTGCCTCCAATATTCTCCAAAGTAATAATAAAGTAATATATAACCGCTTATATTCTTATTTAGAAAGTAATAACATCTTAGCAAACGAACAATATGGTTTTAGAAAACATAAAAACATGAATATGGCCATGTATAGGTTTATGGAAAAGTGATCCCTAGTATAGATAATCATACACCACCAACCGCTTTGTTTATGGGCATGAGTAAGACGTTTGATTACATTGATTTAAACATTTTATCGATTAAACTGGAAAAGTATGAGATTATAGGTAATGTGTTAAAACCTATTACATCATACCTGAATGAAAGAAAACAAATTACTCAAATAAAAGAGATTTTTAAAAGCCTATATTTCCAAATAATTTAATTTTTTTAATATAAACTATAAATCCACTTACTTGTCGAATGCTACTATAATTCCCTTCTGGTAACCAATTTTACATTATCTTTGTTACTAAAATATTTATTATTATCACTTACACAAAACATAACCGAATTACGGAACAGGAGTTCTCAAAAAAGAAAGGAACATGAAAAAAAAGTTAAAAAAGTCGGTCGATCGGTCTGGGCTCGAACCGGGGTTTTACGATTCTGTGACCGACCATTATACCAATTAAGCTATTTATAATCACTAACAATCCGTCAAAATTTACCTTCTTATTCTAACGATATTGTAGCAGTTTTTCGTTGCCTAAAAACACGGACAAAAAGATATTTTCTAAAAATAAATCCTAGCTAGATCGATTTATTATTCCCGAAAATCTCTGGACACTAAATTTTACGAAAATCGTTAGAGCCGTTTCCGAGATCCCGATTATATATATATATATATATATATATATATATATATATATATATATATATATATATATATATATATATATATATATATATATATATATATATATATATATATATATATATATATATATGGTAACGCCAGTTAACAATCTACTTTATCAACATTACATTACATATCGCATTGAGTTCGTCCTAAGTTATATCTACTTTATCAACATGACTAGTGCATATTTTTTGTTTCCTTCCTTCCTTCCCTTTCCTACCGTACGCGCTGCCGCCGAGGTGAAAAAGAGGATCTCGGCGCGCGTCATTATACTAAGTGATGTTACGCCATCCGCAACGCACGGCCACCCGTCGCGTCTTATGCACATTAACCGCAAACCGCGCAGGACGAACATTGAGTTCCCCTGTTTATGTTTAATATTCACCGCATCAGACATTGTGTCTTTGTAACTCATAAAAGTGTGAGACGCCCCCGTAAGGGCAAAGGTGGAGAGTGTGGGACTTCACGAGACTGTTCCGAGAGTGCGTGTGCGCCGAACCACGTGGCGAGCTCGCTGCATAGCAGACACTCCAGGAGGAAGGCGCGGCAGCCCTCATCAGGTCAGTGCGTGCTATCCCACCTATTTATTTTCCCCTTTGCCGTATGCACCAAAATTACAGTCCACTAAATCTTTATCGAAGATACCTTAAGTTACTGGCGTCTCCAATATATATATATATATATATATATATATATATATATATATATATATATATATACAAGAATTGCTCGTTTAATAGTATAGGATAGGATACTCCACGGAGCTAGTTCACTGTTTCTTTTTTCTTTTAACATGCTAGGTACATTAAGTAAAGTAATTTTTTTAAGAATTTATCGTAGGTTTGGAATCAAAGAGTTTTACTAGGCAAAACAGTGTTATTATACTAATAACTAGTACATCATTGACCACTGAAAATGAAGTCATCATGACGTGAAACAGGTGTATATTTATCGACAGTGACATGTCTATCCTTTCTATGGTAATGGTACTAGGGATAGTGGTGTTTAAATAAGTGGTGACAAGGTTAATGCACGCAATTGATTTCTTATATTTACGCAAATACTAGACATTGAATAAAACTATATTTACAGATTTTATCCATTCCCTCCCCATGGTCATGGGAATTTACACCTAAAGTTGGAAATCAAAAATAAGATAATTTAACGCGACAATACCAGTGAAAATAGTTTTATTAAGCACGCTAAATGTATATTTTTGAAGTCGGGGCTTCTATTTTTCAACACACTTTCGGCCGATCATTACGTGGAAATTATTTTATTATTCTTATTTTCTTATTTTTTTATTGGTTATTTTGTTATTCTTATTTTCTTCTTGCTAGTGACGGCTCTTACTTCAGAACTACATTGCAATCCTTATTATATTATTTTAGATTATATTTGCTTCATTACAAAAATCTACTGCGGTGAATTAAAAATTAAATAAGCTTAATTATAATAGTGAGGAATGTTAGTTGTTCCTACAACTGTAGAAGCCAAGACTATAAACTTTCTCAATTAATGTCAAAGCTTAACACTGCAGAGTTACAAAAGGGCAGTTATTATAAAATGTTGGAAATAAAATTAACTAATCTATACCTATATTTATATACATCTTCTATGCGCTTGTTTGCCACTGAACTCTTCCTAAAATGCTTAACTGATTTTGATGAAGTTTTTTTTTTAAATTTGGTAAGTATATAGAATTGTAGACGCTACTGCTTGGTGGTAGAAATAGGTAATGCGGTGGGGTACCTACCTGCCTAGACAGACAGTCCAAAAATAAAAAAATAAAACTATATTATTTATATGCCAAATCAAACTTATCAACATATCTTGAGCATTATTTGTCGAAAAAAGCCTTCTAAAATTAGGTGATAGGAATCCGTATGTGTCTAGGAGCTCGTCTGGGTAGTCTTACCTACTACCAGCACCAAATACCAGTGTGTGCACCGCATTACAGGCTGTGAGGAATTCCCACTTAGCTCAAAAGTGGAAACGCTCACTAGCCTTCTTTATTTGCAGTGAGTTGTAGGTGTTATGAGCTGATTTAGCCACTTAACTTCAGGATTGTAAGTTTGTTTGTCATTTAATTATTTTACAAAAATTTTTTGATTATGATTTTTTATATTCACGCAAACACTACACACTGATTACAACTACTTTTACGGATTTTATCACGTTTAATTTAAATTATTTTTAATTCCCGACGTTTCTGACGCTTTCCAGCACCCATAGTCACGGGTCACATATCCTAGGCGGCCCCAACCATTACATAAGATTTGATAGACCGCAAATCCTCGTGAAAGAACATCGATTCCTACCAAAGATAGTATGTGAGGCTATTGAAATTAAAAAATACATCCTAATTTATAAGAAGGAGGCTGGGTATTATCACCTATTTTAGACCTTGTAATTAATGAAATTAAAATTAAACCCAAGCACACCACTGCAAGACTTTAAGACACAGATATTTCGTTCTGCGTAGATCTAACCATTGATAATATTTAAAAAGCTGAAGGTACTCCGGGTTAACATTGACATCGGGGCGTCAATAACCTCAGTCCCCCGTGGCCATGGGTTCTGGAAAGCACTCGAAACTCGAAAAAATTTCTTTGATTGTAGGTAGGGGCGAATGCCAATCACCACTCAATCTTGGTTGCAGGCGTCAATGGGCTACAGCATCGTCGGGTGTACTGTTAGCTCGTTTGTCCCTTCAGTTGTCCAGATTTTCCGATTGTCCAATTGGCCAACCTAGTGTATCCGACGTCTATTTGGGTAATATAGATTAACCCATAAAAATTTGAAATCAAATCGAAACATTTGCATAAAATGACTACACATAAAACTAGCTCCGTTATTTCGGATTGAAATTGCATTTGAATTGTAATTTATTTGCAGTGGGTTGACTTAATAAAATTGAGCACTTGTTTCGTTCCGTTTATTTTAAAATAGCAGAATTTTTGCGCGATTATTTTTATATGTTGCATTTGCTATATAAAGAAGTAATGTATAATTACGGTTGAATTTTCAAATTCTGACAGCCCAATGGATTGCAAATAAGAGGCACTGGGATCAGCCTAATAATTTGTAGATTCGGCAATCAATGGGAAAGAAATTTTCTCAAATGTCAGCCTCATACCGGTAAGTGAAGTGTAGGTTGGAGCCAAATTAGCTGACGTAACGACCAGGTAAGATATACAGGAAGTCGATGAATACGGCTCAGACCGTTAGGAACGTGTTTTGGGTCATCCGTTAGACCCAAGCCTATATTTATCATCATCGAACTTCATATATCTCAAAAAAAGAACTTCTTATTTCTGATACATTCAGGTTTCCTCAAGATGTTTTCCTTCACCGCCTAGCACGTGGTTAATCAGTACTTAATGCAATTAGCAATTTTAGTGATGCTGGCGTGAATCGAACCCGGGTTCTCACGTACTGTGAAATTTAAAGTGAACGTTTAGACCCTGAGATATCACGGCTCTTAAATGTCAGCGAAATATTAAATAAAATTAAGGAAAATATATTTGAAGCAAAAGTTTCAGGAAAATGAAAGCAATAAACAACCTCGATTGATTGAAAATTGAATTTTACGAACGCTAAAGCAACAAAACATTTTGAATTTCATTGATCGCTGTTCGCTTTTAAATTCGACTCGATTCGCTGTAAAAATATTAATCATGAGTTCTTACATTAAATTAATCGCATAGTAGAAAAGAAAAGCAATCACATCTCAATAGTGATGTTTTACAACAAATTTGTATTTTTTTAATGTTCAGCCGGGGCTTTGGTTTTTACTGTCATGTTGATATATTTTTTTTTGCTTTGGAATTCATTTGTGTAGATACCACCGTATTACCTTTTTCTGAGTAAGTTCACTGTTTAGTTTCGTTTTGTAGACAACATTCAACAAAAATCTGTGGTTCCCGTTAAGTGTGTTATCATAATTAGTATTCAAACGTAGTTATACAAAAACATAGTAGGTACTAACTTTATACCAGAAAACTTGATCATACATAATACACGGTGGATTCAAACCTACGAATTTTAGAGTTTGCGAACTCCACTCTGAAGTACTCTCGCTTCATTTGTGATGTTTGACTGTAAGTTACTGGTGAGGAGTACATAGCTCTGGAAACTAAAACAATTTAGGAGAAAATTCAATTTCTTAAAGCTGAAAGCATCGTTACTTCAAGTTGTCTTGTTTCGTTAAGCTACAGCGACTGGCAGCAACAAACATGCCTCTAATAAATTACTTAATATTTCTTGTAGATATATTAAATCTCTTACATTGACTACATCATTTTGTATAGTTTCGAAAATGATTAAATATAATATCTATAACATATAAAAACCAATTTCTCTCCGTTAGTCTCGCTAAAACTCGTGAAACCATACTCGACCGATTTTGATGAAATATTTTGTGTGCGTTTAAGTGGGTCTCTCGATGGTTAACATTCACATTTGGACCCGGCAGGTTCCGCTGTTGACGAAATCCAGAAATCACCCATGCGAAGCTGGAAGAATCGCTAGTTTACCATATAAATATATAATAACCTTTTTTTTGGCGGTAGGCGTGAAATAAAGTGCACATTGCTCTAAGTAACAAAATAGTTTTTTATTGATATATTAAGTAATTTACAGTTTCCTAGTTTACAGTTTTTACTATTTTTGTGTATTTAAATACATACATTGTGGGTTTAACTCCCCTTAATGATTAAACTGTTATAAAGTTACATCACCCTACTACCGGTATCTTTCAACTCTCACAACACACCAGAAGATAAGTTTTCAAGAAAATGTCCACTATTGCCGAGTTAGCAAACATCCAAAAGGCTGCGTTAACTTCTCTCAATCAACGTATGGCGGAATTTGAAGCATAGATAAAAAATCTGCCACCACGGCTCCTGACATGAAATCTCTCTCAAGCGACTTTCAAGCGTTTAAGTATAATGTTTGGCAAATCACGTCACTACTACACCAGAAAATCAATGAGGTTAGTCAAACTGTTGACAATATTGAGATGCGGCATCGGAGAAAATATTTGCTGCTAAATGGAGTTCCGGAATCACCTGATGAAAACATCTTCAATAAAGTTGTAACTGTCCTGCGGGATAAGCTTCAACCACAGGAATTTTTTCAAGCTCCATTACGGCTTGCCATCGTCTAGGTGCAGTATCGGAAGCTCGTGTAAGACCAGTTCTGATTCGGTTTAGTGATCAGTCCATTAAGTTAACCATTTGGGCCAAAAAGACTATGTTAAAAGGCACTTCATATGTGCTGTCCGAGTTTCTTACACGTCAGCGTCAAGGCTTATTCATTGCTGCACGTAAGCACTTTGGTGTTAGATAAGTTTGGTCACTCGATGGTAATATACACGTCAAGTTGCCTTGTGGTAAGCGCCATCGGCTGACGGACACCAAGGACCTCGATTAGCTCATTACACAGTATGAACTGCCTGCTGCATCGGATCTACCATCTGATTCTACGATGAAGAATGTGTCACCAAATGTTAACAATGATAGTGCACCAAAGTCGACGGTGAGGTCCAATCGCATAATCCGCAACAAATAACTCTCATCGACTTCGCTTTATTCTCATGTTGGATTTAATTTGTAAGCCGTCATGTATATTTGTTATTTGTCTTATTATTATTGATAACTACTGGGTATATTTGCTACGATACTGTTATAATGGTAGTATAATAACTTTTGTTTTGTTTTGTTTACCTACATATTAAGTAATATTTTTTATTTTATTTTTTTAATAACTGGCTTTATGGCTCTGGGTTCTAGCCTTTCTAAGCCTAAGTAACATTTTGCTGAACTAAGACCATAGATAACATATTATAGCTATAGTATAATAACAGACATTTTAACAGATGTCAGATGACATAGACATATGGTTATGTTGTTGGCTTCGATTGCATGGCCTTTCGCCATACTAATTACATTAGCATTACTATTGACAGAATATGTACACAAGTTATATTTGATTCAACTTTATTTTAGTTATATGTAATAATCTAGCCTAATTACTCTTTACTTTGTTTTTTATTATATTTTCTTTAGTTGTTTACTTTTAAATGCTTTGTTCATTTATTGATTTTCTTTTTCTATTTTGTTTTAACTTGGCATTTGTTTTCTTTTACTTTCCTGGTGTTATTTTTATGATTGTAAACAGTTAGCCGGAGGGTGATGTATGGAGATATACATCTATATTTAGTAATTTTTTGTAAAATTTAGTTATATTTATTTGATATAATTTTATTATTTTAAATACTTATTTATATTTAGTATTATTTTATTATATAATATTAATTATTTTATTATTTTAAGTAATTTTGTTTAATGTCAGATGATGAATCTTTTTATTCCACTTGCAACAGCTCCTCTTCCTTTTCACTTGTTGATGCTTCGGATGAGCCCGCCACGCTACGTACGCTAATATACGACGAATCTCAAAAATTGTTAAACTGTTTTCACATTTGCCATCTAAATGCACAAAGTATTCCTCAACATTATACGGAGCTCCTGGATACTTTCTCTTCTAATGCAGTGCATGCTATACTCATATCCGAAAGCTGGCTCAAGCCTGAACTCTCTTCCACGTCTTATAGTCTTCCAGGTTATATTTTACTCCGTAATGACCGCATTGGTAAAAGAGGCGGAGGTGTTGCTATCTATCTGCGTAGTAATTTACCTTATAAAATATTAAACACATTTCCTGCTCTATATTCCGGTTCAATGGAATACATTTTTGTTGAAGTTAATGTCAAGGGTGTTAAAGTATTTCTTGGAGTTGTCTACTGTCCGCCTCAAGTGGACTATTTCTCCGATTTGGAAGTAAATTTATTGCCTTACAGTTCTGCCTACACACATCACATTATCATGGGAGACTTTAACACCGACCTATCTGGGGTTTCTCTTAAATCTTCGAAACTGAGGTCGACCATGTTGTCGCATAATTTCACTATTTTGCCTCTAAATGCAACACATCACAACTTCCACTCTGCTGACACCTGGATTGACCTTATAGCCGTCTCCTCCGTTGATCACGTTGTCAATTATAGACAATTCTCTGCTTCTGGATTTTCACGGCATGACCTGCTTTATCTGTCATATAAATTAAAGTCCCCCAAGCCTTTACCTGTGTCCATCTCTATTCGTAGTCTTGCTAGAATAGATATGGACAAGCTTAAATCTGATGCAGATGCTATTAACTGGTCATCTGTATATACTGCTTCCACAGTTGATGAAAAAGTCGACTTCTTTAACAGCAACATATTGGGACTGTATAATAAACATGCTCCTAAACGTGTTGTTCGATTGAAGCGTCCTCCTGTTCCATGGATCACGGTTGGGGTAAGATTGGCTATGGCTAAACGCGATAGAACTTTCAAGAAGAATCGCACTGAGGTAAAGTGGCAAGCATATAAAGCTGCAAGAAATCGATGCAATCAGATGGTGAGAGCTGCTAAACGCCGATATATCCACGAACAACTACTTAATTAATCTTCGGCTGATATATGGAAGTTTCTGAATACGCTTGGATTGGAAAATCGCAATTTGACTATAATAGCGTCACCTTTTCTCCTGGCGATTTTAATCGTCATTTTCTGTCTTCTCAAATAGTTTCTGATGATTCTAGAGCTAATGCCATCTCTTTTATATCTTCCATGCCTCCTTATTCTCATGAAACTTTCATTTTTACTCCTGTAGATGAAGACGAGGTACGCAAAGCACTTTCCTCTATTAAATCGAGAGCCGTTGGATGTGATGACGTGAGTAGGGTAATGGTTTTGCACGTGCTGGATTCTGTTTTACCCGTGATAACTCATATAATTAACTTTTCGCTGATGAATGGTGCTTTTCCAACTCTCAGGCGTAAAGCCTTTATTATTCCCACCCCGAAAGCTACTGAATGCAGCTCTTTATCTAATTTCAGACCAATTTCTATTCTGCCTTTTCTTTCTAAGGTTCTGGAAGCTGTCGCTCATAAATAGATATCTGCTTTTGTTTTCTCAATGAATATTCTTTCCCCTTATCAGTCTGGTTTCCGCCCGGGTCATTCTATTACTACTGCTCTTCTCAAGGTTACGGAAGATATTCGTGAGGGGATGGATAAATCAAAACTGACCGTTCTCATCTTAATTGATTTTTCTAATGCATTTAATTCTGTCGATCATGGTATCTTGTTAGCTCTTCTTTCTCATTTCAATATCTCGTCTTCAGCTCAGGAATGGTTCTCAACATATCTTCGGGGGCGCCAATAGTCTGTGCGTACTGGTCATATACTATCTGACTGGCGTGATGTGTCAATTGGCGTCCCTCAAGGCAGTATTATCTCTCCTCTTCTGTTTTCCATTTTTATAAATCTCATCACACTAAATCTCAAGAGCTCTTACCATTTGTATGCTGATGATCTGCAGTTGTATGCGCAAGTGGAGCCTTCAAATATCCTAACTGCTATTTCACTGTTAAATGATGATTTAAAATATATCTCAGAATGGTCTACTGTGTATGGCATAAACGTGAACCCGTCTAAATGCCAAACGATAATCTTAGGTAGCTCAAGATTATTATCTAAACTGGATATTGCCACCCTACCATCAATTATGTTTAATAATAATGTCATACCATTCTCTACTAACGTAAAGAACCTTGGTCTGTACATCGATGGTTGCTTAACATGGAACAAACATATACTGGAGGTGAGTCGCAAAACTACTGGAACTTTGCGATCTCTATATCGATTTAAAAACTTTCTTCCCACCAATACCAAGATTTTACTTGTCCAATAACTTATTGTACCGATTATTGATTATGTCGATGTGTGTTGCTCAGACCTGTCTCAACTTCATCTTAATACATTGGATCGTCTGCTTAACAACTGCATCAGATATATTTATGGTCTTCGTAAATACGACCACGTATCTTCCTTTCGTACACAGTTAAACTGGTTGCCTATCCGGTATCGCAGATATGTTAGAATACTCTGCACCCTTTTCTTAATTTTGAACGATCCATGTTCTACCGAGTATCTGAAATCTAAATTTCAATACATGGGAGATTCTCATAATTTTTCTCTCCGTTCCTCGGCCAATCTTAAGTTGGTCACTCCCTTACACCGTACTGGTTATGTATCTCACTCTTTCGCCCTCGTGGCCATCAGACTCTGGATCGACATCCTTCTTGACATTAAAAAAGCTCCCAACAAATTCGTCTTTAAAAATCAAGTCCGTAAGTATATGATTAAATCGTTGCAAGTTTGAATTGACTAAGCTCTCTTTTTCGTATATATTTCATATTTGTTCTGACATATATAATATTTATACGAACCTCTTGTGTATGTATATATATATATATATATATATATATATATATATATATATATATATATATTTATGTGTATACAGTGTATGTATGGATGTACATATGTTCTATTATATATATATATATATATATATATATATATAGGGACGGCGCGGAGGTACAATGCCTCCTAACTATCGCCGCGAAGCCGTCAATACCTGTGGGCCTAGACAAAATCCAAGCGTTTCCCGTGCAAGCGTTTTCCGCTCACGCTAAGGACTTGACGTTAGCGTGTTGAAATTGGTAGACAAGTTACACATAGAACGCTGAACGCCCATTCCGCAGCGTTACCCGAAACACTCTTTAATTAGTCTATGGAATATTGTGTAGCAAGTGTCAATTGCGTCAGCATCTGTCACTGTCAAACGCAAACGCGCGCTTAGAATACCATTTTAAATTATTATGTTGAAAGTTATTGAAGTGTTTTATTACAAAAAAGTTAGTGAAGACATTGTAAGAACTGCGATATGGATTCTAGACTTCGTGCGAGTCCCGAACAATTTAGTTTGCTAATAGAATTTATGGAAAGGTAGGTTTTTTCCAAATGTTTTCATTTATTACAATTTTTGTTTCCTGTATTTACGCGAACACTACACATTGAAATAATACTAGTTTTTACGAAATTTATCCCCCCCCCCGTGACCATGGGTGCTGTAAGGCGCTCGAAACGTCGGGTATTTAAAAAGTTAAATATACGCGAATAATTCCATAAAAACTAGCATTATTTCAATTTTGTTCCCTATTTTAACTAGTATTGGACCTACGTGAGAATGTGAAATGCATAATGTAAACAACCTCACAATGGTGCACTTATATGACTGTTGTTCTTACATTTTGTTATTCTTATAAAGATAAACTCTATTCCAAACCTTAATACTTGTTTCTTAGTAAGGGTATTAGAATGTTAATAGCAAACTTTGTTTACTGGCTCTTATTCTCACTGTACACTAATCTTATGAATATTATTTTTAGCCATGGTGATCTTTCAAGGCCACAAGTTGGACTTCAAGGAAGGGTAAGGAGTGAACGCCTGCGGCAAGAGTTAGGTGACATTTTAAACTCAGTGGGTGGATGTGGTGTTAACAAAACTTCCGACAAATGGAAAAGGGTAATAAGATATTAATTATTAAGCAAAGTATGTACTGCTGTTGCATAGTACCTATGAAGACCATTTATTTTAATGTATTATTTCATATTTTGTGCTACAGGTATGGTCTGACTGGAAAACCAAAACAGAAAAGAAAGCCTCCCTTATAAATTGGGACATTCATGGCACTGGTGGTGGGTCTGGTAGGGGAAAACCATTAAGTCGACTTGAGGAAAGGGTGTTACGTGCAATTGGGGTCACTGCAATTACTGGAAGTCAAGCCATACAAGAAGCAGGCTTTCAAGTAAGTGAACCCTTCATATATTAATGTTTTTTCTTGTTTTGCTGATTTCATAAAAACTAGCATATTTCTGGTCAACAACTGGTTATATTTTTGTAATTAGGAACCATCTCAACCCCAAGTGAGCAATACAGCTGATACAGCAGAGAGGATGTAATCACCAGCAGAAATTGAGCTCTTGGCATTACCATCAGCTGCAGAAGATACACCCATAGCAGTGCCAGCAAATGTAACATCTCCACCAGCACATCCTGTCAGTCCTGTGCCAGGACCTTCAAATAGTAGAACTATACAAGGAGGTAATTATTACAAAATTAATTTTGTAAAGGTATTAAAATTATTGAATATTCATTATTATGAGTTGTTGAAACTACCAACATTATTAAATAACTTCATTGCCACCATAGATAGAACCACCATCACCACCATATTTCGTTAGTTTTCTTTAGTATATTATAGCTTTCATCTGTGTTCTCAGAAAGGTCGCCGGTATCTGCCGGCCCTTCTACACCTCGTCATCGCCGTCTCAGACAGCGAAGACTGCGACAAACACCATTTGACCGAGCCACCAGCGAGTTTGTAGCAGTAGAAGAGAATCGGTTGCGTTTCGAAAGGGAGAGAGATGCGCGTCAACACGAGCTTGAAACTGAACGACTCAAAATAGAAGCACAACGGCTGCAACTTGATAGAGAGCGCGTTCGGGTCGAAGAAGTCCGCACCCGTGTAGAGGCAGACCTACGTGACTACATCCAAGAATTAAATTTAAAAATAACTGCTCTTATGTCACTATTGGAGACTCGTGATTTGAGACCGAATTAGCATTTAATTTTATTTGACTGTGCTATGTAATTAATATTACTTATATTTTATTTGTTTTCATTTTTTAATTTAGACTTAATATTGTATAGTGTATAATTGTAATAATGAAAAATATTTTAAAGAAAATAAGTACCTTTTTAATTTTGATCTTTTACTTGAAAATGAGATTTTGTTACATTGGTTTCACAAATTACTTATCACATACCATTACACTAACAACTAAGAAATACTTTAGTACAAGCACTAGACAAAATTACAATTTAAGTAACATGATATTCTCCCATAAACTATGACATGTATTCCATGCAGAATGTAATTAAATTTTATTTGTTTATAATCATATTCATTTAAAGCTAGGTACAAAACATAGACCCTGGGCACAGCAAAGGGATAAAATTAAAATTACAAAAACAAAATTATAACTCTATATCTACTACTTACTAACATAAAATTAATTGTACAATAAAATTTGGATAGTGTATAATTTTATTAATGGAACATATCTGACAGAAAACCTTGACCTTTAATTTTGATATACACCTTCAAATTAGAAATAAGGTTTTGTTACATTGCTTTCACAAACCACATAACGTAAGTCCCTAAATTAAAAAAAAGAATAAAAAAATCACACAACACATACCATTATGCACTAAAAACTCAGAAATACTTTTAAAGTCTTGATAAAAGATTGTTCAGTACTGCCCTGCCTTGGAGTAGCTCACTTTGATCACTAGCAGCACCAACGCTATCAGATGCATTGTCAGGTTGATCATCATCTTCTTCTACCTCCATAATAGATGGAGGAGGTAAATTGGCCTCTAAAGCCATATTGTGTAACACACAACAGGCAAGTACAATTTTCCCAGCAACCTCAGGATGATAATGCAAGGTCCTGTGTCTTAATAAACACCTCCACCCTGACTTTAGCAATCCAAAACAGCGCTCTATACAGTTTCTTGCTTGTACATGTCGCTGAGTATATGTATCTTCAACTGAGCCAGGAACTGCATTTAATATGGGAGTCATCAGCCATGGCCGCTGAGGATATCCAGAATCACCTAAAAATACATAAATAAATATTTGCTAGGTAATAATTATTTGCTTCGCAACAATATAATTCTTTGTGAATAAAATGTTTTAACAAAAGTATTATCTAAAATATACCATATTATTTATTTACCTACCTAATAACCACACTTGTTCTCCATTTTGGTGCAATTCTCGCATAAATGTTTCCATTCTTCTAGATGCCCATATGAATGAGTCATGGGTAGCTCCGCCAAACTTTGGATTTACATTAGTAATTTTTAAATTACTGCTGCATACCTGTTGACAGGAAAAAATTATGTAACATGTATAATAATCCTATGAATATGTTTCTGTAAGTACTAATTAAAGCTATTTTTACATAATTGAGCCACAAACAAATGAAATTTACTATTTGTACATTCAATGAATGATAACCTTTCCTATTAAAAAATAAATGTTCTTCAACTGGTGGCTTGACTATTGCCACATGGGTACAGTCTATGCATCCAACTATACCCGGGAGTCTAAATCGCCTCTGAAACCTGTAATTTTGGAAAATATAATACTTAATTATTTTGTTTTTAAAAGGACAGATGTTTTTACTAGTATTTTGAACCTAGTGTGCATGAAAGGCTCAATGAGGCATTTTCTAAGTACCTATCGGTCTTAAGGAAGGTATAGTGTTTAGTACATCAAAGAATATGCTACTAATAAAAAGTATTTCAAGTATGTATTTATACTTAAATACTTTTGTCATATCATAACTTACTCAAGTCTTATTTGGGCTCGTTATTGTTGCGAACTTGGAAACAGAATCCATTTATTTAGAATAGCTGGATGGCTCAATGCTTCAACAACTTGACGTATACACCTACTAGTTGTTCTTTGTACCAAATGCTGCGTTAGTCCAACAATGCGTTCATATGAACCCGTAGCTAAAAAGCTAAGAGTACACAAAACCTGAAACATGATTTCATTGAGAAATGACATTAAGTACTTAACTCTGTTGAAAGGTTATACGTAGGTACAAAACTTACCTTGATTTCTAAACTAATTTCCCGGGTACCTTTCAATGACGTTAAACGCCGAAGATCATCACAAAGACGCCAAAAACTTTGTTTATCTAACCTAAAACGATGAACAAATCCAATTCTTCCATCTCCACAATTTGCACCATTTTACGACGATTTACTCTTGTTTGACGTCTTTGCAATGTTGTTTCATTATTAGCTGCCCACAATAATCTCAAAGTATGCATTTTCACTAATTAATTTGAATTAAAGACACACAAAATATCACTGTTTACTCGTTTCTAGCGTTAGCGTCTGGGTCCGATCTCCCGCTAATATAGCGTGTTGCGGAAACGTCAAAATATCATTGGCGTTTGTCAAAAATGGCAATTGTCTACCATTTTGATGAACATTTTTGTCGTTAGCGTGTCACGCTCACTTCGGCGTTCCTTTCCGCATGAGGAATAATGACTTTGTCTACCAATTAAGCAGCAATCACGTGACATCTGGTTAGCATATGTCAACTCCATACAATTAGATTTTTCCATTGGCGTTAACGCTTACAGAAAACGGATTTTGTCTAGGCCCCCAGAGGTGCTTTATCGCCATGGATGAAGCGCCCCAAAAGTATCCTTAAGGCATTGTTGTATTGGACACGTAGATCGCTGCCTTCTCGCTAAGTATAGCTAACTCATAGGCTGCAACAGTAGAACGACTAACAAAAATTTTCAAAAAGCGTTACTTTTACCAGCCTACTACAAAGCGCAAACCTGAGGTTCCCAATATAATATTTATACGAACTATATATATATATATATATATATATATATATATATATATATATATATATATATATATATATATATATATATATATATATATATATATATATATATATATATATATATATATATATATATATATATATATATATATATATCAATATCGCCATCGAAAAAATTCGATGGCGATATTGAGAAGTGGTCCACATTCTACGATACATTTTTATCACTTGTTCACAATCGAGATTTCGACGAAATAGACAAGTTTCACTATTTACTCTCATGTGTTAAAGGTTCGGCGTTAAACATTGTTAAAAAACTGCCTATAACATCCGCTAATTATATTCTCGTATGGCAAAGTTTATGTAATAAATATCAAGATGATCGAATACTCGTGGGTAGGTACATCGACAAAATGATAAACTTTACTCCGTTAAATAAGGATACTACCGCAAATCTTACCTTATTTATTGAAACATTCGATCACTCTTTTAAAGCCATCGAGGCGTTAAAAATAAAAAATTTGCATGACTATTTATTTTGTCATTTAGCCTTACGTGGGTTGGATGCGCATACTAGGAGACTTTTTGAACAAAATCGAGATAAAAAAGGCACTCCCATCGTTTTCGGAATTAATTAGTTTTGTAAATAAACAAGTTAAAGTTCTCGAACATTCATCTAATACAAGTGCGATTTCGTTACAATCAAGAAATAAGCCTACATGTAACAATTACAAAAGCAACAATAATAACTACAATAAAAGTATATCAAAAACAGTTTTAAATACTAATGTGTCAAATTATAATAAAAATAAATTTATTTGTGCGCATTGCAATCAAAATCATATGATTTACAGGTGCGATCAATTTCGTAAATTGACCGTAGATAAAAGGATTGACCGTGTCAATACTTTAAAATTGTGTCATAATTGCCTAAAAGGAAATCATGATACTTCAACTTGTAAAAGTGAGATGTCTTGTGGTGTATGTGCGTCATCACATCATTATCTATTGCATAGGGAGCCTGTGCGCGACGCGGTCTTGCCAACATCCACTAGTTTAATGAGCGCTGACTCGCAAGCGCAACAAGTACTCGTTTCGTCTCAGACTACGAGCGAGTCGGAGCATTATACGTTAGATACGCTTCATTACAACGACGTTCACTCGAATTACGGTGTCGTATTAGGAACGGCGCGTGTATTAGCAAATGATAGTAGCGGTCAGTATCAATACTGCCGTGCAGTTATTGACTCTGGAGCTCAGAGCTCATTTATTACAACTGAGTGCGCTCAACGTTTGGGCTTACCTCGGAAAAAATGTTCGTTTAACATTTATGGCCTTGGTGGAGAAGCAGTAAAAAATCATGGAATGATTTCATGCACATTAAGGTCCCTACACACTGACTTGCCTAGTTTTAGAGTGAACATGGTCATAGTGACTAAGGTATCTGCCGATATGCCTAACGTTCGATTTCCCTCGGACGTTATTAATAAGTATAAGAATTTTAATTTAGCTGATCCGATGTTTTATAAGCGCTCACGTATTGATATATTGTTGGGCAACGATATAGTGTCAGAACTTATTTATGATAAACCTTATATTATTTCATCGGATATACCAAGCGTGATCGATACCGCTTTCGGGTTTGTTGTAAGTGGTAAACTTTATTGCAATGAAAAGGACAATTTAAGAAACTATAATTTATCAGTCTCGTTTGATGAACGAGAGTCTTTAGATCAAACGTTGCGTAAGTTTTGGGAAGTCGAAGAATTGCCCAGCAAGCCTTCGATAAATCCTTTAGAACAATTAGCAGAAGATATTTTCGTGGCTCGTTCTAGCCGCACTGAGGACGGTAGCTATTCAGTGCCGTTACCATTCATACCAGACCCGCCTCCGTTGGGCGCTTCAAGGGCTGCAGCCGAGCGACGACTCTTGTTCACAGAGCGCAAGTTAAATCGTTTACCTTTATTACGGCAAGCCTATTCAGAGTTCATGTGCGAATATGAACATCTAGGGCATATGGAGCTTTATACGGGTGACACTCCGAGTAAATATGTGATACCACATCATAGTGTACTTAAGCCCAGTAGTTCCAGCACTCCTGTGCGAGTGGTGTTCGATGCCTCGGCAAAAACGTCCACGAATGTTTCGCTTAATGATATTCTACTAACCGGGCCTAATCTGTATCGAGATATTGGGGCTATAATATTGAATTTTAGGTTGTTTGAATATTGTTTGATTTGTGACGTATGCAAAATGTATCGTGCAATCAAACTGAATCCGTCGGATAGATGTTATCAACATATTTTATATCGTCACTCGCCTAATGATACCATCAACGTATATGAATTAAAGACAGTAACTTACGGCTTAAGTTGCTCGCCGTTTTTAGCTATACGCACACTTTTGCAATTAGCCCATGATGAGGGAGAACACTATCCGCTCGCTGCAACGGTTGTGCGCGAGGGCGTGTACATGGATGATATTCTATATTCTTGTAGTTCCTTGTCACAAATATCTCAGTTACAAGATGAACTTATAGCGATGTTTAATTCCGGCGGCTTTATACTTAAGAGATGGGCGAGTAATAGCGGAAAGGTCTTAGAACGCGTTCCGTTAGAAATCCGAGAGTGTCCTGTAACATTCCTGAAAGATGGTAACGAATATTCAGTCAAAGTGCTAGGTCTGAAGTGGTTCCCTTTGACTGACTGTTTTTATTTCGCAGTAGATAAGACTGACAAAGTAACAACTAAACGTTCTGTTTTGAAATTATTAGCTTCTATTTATGACCCCGTAGGTTTTATTTCGCCGTGCATTTTCATCGCGAAAGAAATAATGCAAGATTTATGGAAGCTGGGCATAGGATGGGATGAGCAACTGCCAACTGACGTAACTAAGCGCTGGCTTAATTACGTTGATGATCTCCCGCGACTGACGGAAATTAAGATAGATAGACACATGCTGTTACCAGAACAGTCTGAATGTGAACTAGTCGCCTTTTGCGATGCAAGTTCTCGCGGTTACGCTAGTTGTGTATATGTGATCAGTCGTAATGACAGAGGTCAGACTAAAGTAAGATTGGTGATAGCAAAATCTAAAGTAGCCCCCGTCAAACCCTTAACTATCCCGAGGTTGGAATTGATGGCGTCAGTTTTGTTAAGCAGATTAATTAAATATGTCCGTGACATTTTAACTCGTGTAAAAATTAATCGTATCACTGCGTTAACCGATTCGACTATCGTATTGGCGTGGCTTCAAACAGAAGCTTACAAATTAAAGCCGTTTGTTAGTAACCGTGTTACTCAGGTATGCGAAGTGTTACCTCCGCACTTTTGGCGTCACGTTAGTAGCGAGTGCAATATGGCAGACATCTGCTCGCGCGGAGCGTCTCCGTCACAGCTCTTGGAATGCAAAGAGCAGTGGCTAAATGGCCCATCTTGGTTGTATGATGACTACTCGCAGTGGCCAATTAGAACATTTATCAACCAAGATGAATGTAATACACCTGAAATAAAATCAAATTATTCATTAGGTTCTGTCAATTTAATCACTAATGAAAATAATTTAATAGAGGAATCTAAGTTAGAGTTCTGTGACCGAATTTTTTCCCATTTCTCTTCTTATTATAAACTGCAACGTACGTTTGCTCGAATATTGAGATGGTTCCGATTTAAATCCGATCACTCTAAGCAATCCATACTGACGACTGACGAATTGAATACCGCTCAAGACGTCTTAATTAAACTAGTACAGCGTTCATACTTTGCAAATGAAATAAATAATTTGTCAAAGGGCCCAAAGTACATTCCGTCGTTGAGAAAATTATCTCCGTTTATTGACGATCGCGGATACCTCAGGGTATTCAGTTTTACCTTATAACGCGAAACATCCCCGTTTATTACCTAAAAATAGTAGATTTACACAACTACTTATTGAATATTTACATAAAAAATATTTACACGCACCTTACAAAACATTATTAATCAAAACTTTTGGATTTTAGCATCCCGTCGCATTATTCGGTCAGTTTTGACCAAATGCAAAACTTGTTTTAAACACAATCCCGTGCTCTTGCAGCCTGAGATGGCACCTTTGCCAGCAGCTCGATTGATTCCTAATAGAGTTTTTGAGCATGTAGGGGTAGACCTCGGTGGTCCGTTCTTTACAAAAGAAAGTTTACGACGAAACGCTGGGATTAAACGGTCATATTTAGCATTATTTATTTGTTACTCGACAAAAGCTGTACACCTCGAGGTCTTATCGTCGTTGTCATCGGAGTGTTTCCTCGCGTGTTTAGACAGATTTGTAGCGCGACGAGGTGTGTGCTCTTTTCTTTACTCGGATTGCGGTACTAATTTTATCGCGGCTAGTAAGCATTTAACCGAAATACAAAGGTTTATGTTCGAGCAAAAAAGTAATATATTAGAGGGTTGCTCAAAGCGACAAATTATATGGAAATTTAATCCCCCCAGCGCACCACATATGGGTGGGCTCTGGGAAGCCGGAATTAAATCCGCCAAGTACCTCTTAGCGCGAGCCGTCGGAGAAAAAGGTTTGACGTTCGAGGAACTCACCACAGTGTTTTGTAAAGTAGAAGCAATTCTCAACTCGCGGCCGCTCTGCCCGTTACCAGCTAGTGATAACCCGGATGAATTTAATGTACTGACAGCGGGACACTTTCTAATAGGAAAAGCGTTAACGGCGGTACCTGAGTATAATGTAGAAGACATAACGATGAATCGATTGTCACGTTGGCAATATATTCAAAATTGTTCACAAATGTTTTGGCGTAGATGGAGTCGTGAATATTTAAATACGCTACAACAGAAAGCAAAGTGGTATTCGGATAGATCTAACATTAAAATAGGTGATCTTGTAATTATAAAAACTGATAACATACCGCCGTGCAATTGGCCTTTGGGTGAAATAGAGGCTCTTCACCCCGGCCCAGATGGGATTGTTCGTTGTGTAACGCTTCGTACCCAAAAGAGTACTTTACAGAGACCAGTTAATAAACTGAGTCCTCTTCCTTACGCAAATTAGCTTACTTGTATTAATAACCTTCTCGTTGAGACCATTCTGTGTCTCAGCGTTATATTGATAGAGATTAAGTTAGATTAAGTTATAATTTTATCTTATTTTTTGGAGAAACCATCAAGATGGTTTCGGTGGGGGGTGTGTTCAGTAATAAACCGCAACTCGCAGATTTTATACCAAGGCACAATGATCTACAACGATCTGAGGGCCGGTGATAACCTGTAGCAACGTTGTGACGCATAACGCGCTGTTATAATCTGTGCGGACAAGAAAGGAATAAAAAGGAGGGTACGACGCGTAAGAAGATCACTATTAACCTATATCTCTTTGTGTTAACGTGGAGTGAATATATCTCTTCAAAAACTCTCAAAATAAGGACTACTCTAGAGTGTACCGTGTACAATCTGATTACTAGTGTATTCTACCGTGTAGAAGAAGCCACCAGGAGCTGTCAACGTTTGCCGATCTTGGGAAGCTGGCTAGTAAGACCGTGAGTAGTTTTTATTGTTTTCTTGGTGTAATTTTGTGATTGCGGTAACTGAACGTTTCAGGGGATATTGAATCAATACAGTCCACTACATAACCTAAACTTAATCCCAAGCCGCCACAAATTTAAAAAACTAACCTCTGCAGATTATGCTGAAAAAATGTTACACATATCACTAGTTTCAAAGCAGCTAGGTTGGTTTATTTCAGTTATTTCCATAGCATAATGCGTTATAAGAATTTGATATGGAAAAATCGGCTAATTTAGAAACTATTGTCGTTTTGCGGAAGAGAGCCATAATAGCTAGCTAGAACCTAAAACCGGGAGAGTCTTTTAGAGAAAAATTTAAAGACATAAATATATTTACTTCGGTCTCTCAGTATAACTATGAAAATTTAATGTATGTTGGCAAAAACTAAGAAAGTTTTAGTAAAAAAAAGCGATAAACACTGTATGAATTCTCGACTGAATTCTCAACTCCACACAGTTAGTACATAATGTATTCTTGCGGCAATGTATACGCTATTACAACAAAGTCCCAGAAAATATACAAGTTCAATCTATTACCAATTTTAAGTAAATAATTAAACAAAAACTGTATCAAAAGGGTTATTCTAATTCTCATAGAAATAATAAATGAGGTATAATAACTCTTGGGAATGAGATGGTTGCTTCCAAACTGTTTCTAAAATAAATTGTGTAAATATGTAATGTTGGGAGGTTCGAGGAATAAATTAAACGTCTAGCGGTCTTGAATGTAGGTTTATTACTAACGAATCTCTCTTATGCTATCGTGTATATACCTACATGTGCACATACACTACACATACACTACACGCTCATCGGCAAAAAGAAAAAAAATAGAATTACAAAAAAAAATTCCAATGAAACAAAACTTGGTGTAAAGATCAAAAAAAATTTACATTATTTAAAAATATTAAAATTCTTATACCTAGGTTCTAATATCACATTTATAACATAATAAAGTGAAAATAAAATATCGTAAACACTGTAATATGAAAAGAATAACTTTCTATCTCTTTATTTAAATTTATTAAACTATCATCAAATTTAAGCCTAATCTAAGTTTTTGTTTTAAATTGCTTTTAGTTCGCCTATCGTAACTGCACAACATTTAAAATTTTTATAAATAACTATTAATTCAATAGACTGAAAATACAGTTTTTTTAAAAAAAAAAGTAATCAAAAATATTATAAGGCGTATGTAAGGTTGTTTACAATATTATTATTTTCTTAAACTTCAGCTATATTTTTAAATTTAAACCTTAATAAAATTCAAAGGTAAAAAAGCCAATTCCATTAAAATGGTAAGTATCCTTATTTTTAAGTAGATTCAACATACCTATTTAAATCACACTGTAGTGTGAGTATATGAACATTACTAGCACTATGATTACATAAGGGCCCTACTAAATCTAAGTAAACCATATCAAAGCGGAATATCCCGTATGGGTTATAACTTATAACCATTGGTTCCTTTATATATTTATTTAAGTGTTTATATATAGTAAACACTTGTCACCTCGATTTACGTAATTAGGTAACGTTACTTATTATGTATATATAGTCTCTAACTTCCGTCAAAAGAATCTTTTCTTTGTACTGTTTATCATTCGCTTATTAGCGCGTGACCGTTAGTTGGCAAAATATGATAGTCGTTTAATATTATATGTTTTGTCTCACGGCGGTTCTAGTGCAACATAATCATAATCATATCATAACAATAGGGACCAAATACAACTTACAATCTCAGCCGCGTAAGCGGTTTGTGACACCTTTGTTTTAATTTCTAAGTATGTTCATGGGAACGGTTTTTCGCTTACGTCGTATGATGATACCTAGTTTTAACAATGCATTAAAATTATATCGTGTGTAATGATATTATCATTTTCAAAAGGTATACAACTTTTACATAGGTACGTTAATAAACGTGAAAATCTACGTGAAAAGGACACCGTACCTATTTTCCCTGCGTCTGCCTACTGTGACCTCCATCGGTCCAAACAGGTCCAACCCGCAGTATGAAAAGGGGCGCTGATGATGAGCCACGCGAGCCTGAGGTAAGTCACCCATACGAGGAACCTGCGGCTTACACTTATTAATTCGGCACACCATACACTGCGACACCACAGTCCTTACGGTAGGTCTAAGTCGTATTAACCAGTATTTTTCCCTCAGTTGATTTACTACTGTTTCTTGGTTGCCATGAGCTGCCTTTATGTGGTAGTGCCGAACAATAAGTCTAGCCACAGGGTGTCGCCCGTCCAATATTACAGGTCTCTTTACCTCCATAGTGACGTTTGCAGCAGCATCGATACGACTGCCCACACGAAGCAAGCCATGTTCATCCAAGAACGGTGAGAGAGTAAGTAACCGACTAGTTTTAACTAAAGACTTACCTTTTCGTATCGATTTGAAGTCGTCAGCGAATTATTCTGCCTGTGCGTGTCTTAATAGCAGCCGCTCTGCTCGTTCCATCATCTCCACGGTGTAATCAATGACAGGTATACCTTTTAATTTGTCAACGAATTTTAAAACGGGGGCTGTTGCTCTAAGCAGGCGCAGCCAAGAAGAAAACCGCACCGGGTCCGGTACCGTTAAGTTAGCAGTGATTACCTGTACAACGGCTGTAATTTCCGCGCCCACTTCGTTCGTGTCCGGCTGGATGACATCTTTCGGCCATTCCGGAACATCAAGGTACAGGAAACCTGGGCCAGTGATCCACTCAGAGAACAAGGTAGGGTCAAAGGCTTCCCTTGTAGCCAAATCAGCTACGTTAAGCTTTGTCAATTCGTCGATCTCCCCAAGACGGTTTGCTTCGAACGTTTTATAAGTTCGGGTATTGTTACGAATCCAGTGTAAAACCGTAGTGGAGTCGCACCAAAAGTACCGACGCACTGGAGATATTATATGTTCCTTCCCAATAGTGTTTGCTAACCTTGCAGCCAACAATGCTGCTTGAAGTTCATACCTAGGTACTGTCATTGGTTTAACGGGTACCACTCTGCATTTACTCACGATAAAAGAAACATTGATTTTACCCATTGTTTCCCAACGCCAATATGCTACCGCACATAATGCTTTTGTAGATGCGTCGCTAAATATGTGTAATTGTAGGTTTACATACCCTGGCTGACCCGTGTCCAAATTCGTAGCACTACTAGTGGCTGCTACAATTTCGTAGCCCGTAGTAGAAGGTCGCGTAGCACTGGTAGATGCGAGCAGGGTGGCTGAGGGGGGCGACGTTGCATCTGCTATCCCATTCCGATAACATTCAATCATCGCGTGGCACCTAGGAATGCAAATATTATCTATAACTTTAAGTAGGTTAATCCATTTCTTCCACCTGTCGTAAATACTGTCGGGAATATAATCGTCCCATGCAATATTTAAACGCCAGGTGTCTTGAAGCATAATTTTACCTTGAATTGTGAAGGGAGCTAGAAAGCCTAGGACATCAAAAATTGACATTATTACCCTCAACCTAAGTCGCTTCGTCGGTCGTTCATCACCCTGAATAATGTTCTGCGGGATACGCTTTAGGGACACGTCAAAACCAAGCTTATCTTCTGCCGGAAACCAAATAAGTCCAAGTGTTCGCTCACCTCCATACTGCTGTCCGACTTTAAACTTTACTGCACTCGGGCCCAAAGTCTCTTTCGGTACGCTGTCTAAAACTGCAACGCTGTTACTCGTCCAGTTTCGAATTTCGAAACCGCCATTCCTGTGAATATTGCTAATATTTTTAACTAGCTCACTCGCCGTGGCTTCGTCCGGCAAACTGTCAATATAGTCGTCCATGTAGTGAGATTGACAGATCGCATTTACTGCGGCTGGCAACGATGATTCATATTGCCGGGCGTTCTTATTTTTAATGAACTGAGCAATAAAGGGTGAGCAGTTAGCTCCGAAAATTAAAGAAGTCGTAACATACGTTTTGATTCTTTCCGTGGGGCTGCTCCTCCATAAAAACCTTAGAGCGTGCTGATCTTCAGCGTGGACCTTGACCCTTAAGAACATGTCCTTTATGTCACCTGCTACTGCAATTTTTCTCTCCCTGAAGCGCAGCATAATACCAAGAAGTGATGACAGTAGATCGGGCCCAGTGAGTAAATAGTCATTAAAGCAAGAACCATTTACCTTACCAGCAGCGTCAAAGACCAGCCGAAGCTTGCTTTTATTGGGGTTGTCAACACGAAAATGTGGTAAGTACCACGTGTTCGATGTGACGTCAGTTTCCATCAGTTCACGTGCATAATCATTGATTAGCAAATGATCAACACGTTCCTCGTACCTTTTAGCAAAATCTGCATCCTTATCCATTTTCCTTTCAATACCTTTCATCCTTTTCAGTGCATTAGGGTAGGAGTCCGGCATTCTACGATCTGCATCCCTCCAAGGTAAGCCAACATACCAGCGTCCGTTAATGAGCACTGCGGATCGCTCCAGCTGGGCGATGGCACGCACGTCATCAGCATTCTGTCGCGGCTTGGCAGACACACCCATGGCGTCCAAGGCAAACAAGCGTCGGACTTCATCATGGATTTCTTGCAGCAAGCTGTCATCCTGTGAAGTGGCACTTACCTCCTCAACCTCCGTGATGCTTAGTGCTGCTTCAGCGCTGCAGGTGTGACGGCCGGCTGCGGAGGAACGGGCGCCGCTCCGCGACACGCGCACTTTATCGTGAACGCACCATCCGAGGGTGGTAAGTGTAGCGGACGGCTCATTTACTTTACCTAGCTTAATTTTTAAAGGTACTAACAAATGATAATTATCCTGTCCTATCAGTAATTCAGGCTTTGAGTTAGAGGTACATAATTTATCTTTAATGCTAATTAGGTAAGGATAATTATTACAATCAATAATAGATAAGTTTTGAGTAGGCAAACATAATTCCTTTACACAACGCATTCTTATGTTATGTAACTTTTCATCATTACTACCAGCTATGTTTACATTCATAACTATAGACTTACAAACTAGTTTGTTATCAGTCCACGCTCCGCGCACTGTTAATGTTTCACTACGGCCGCGCAAACCGACGCGCGCAGCGAGGTCTGCGCTTATAAGCGACACACTTGATCCGTCATCAAGAAGCGCGGTGGCGTTCACTATACCGGTCGGCCCATGCACACGAATAGGCAACACTTTTAACAGCACTTTATGCTCACTCGCGTTAATATGCGTTATTGTCTCTGAAGCTACCGTGGGCTCGGTTCGTAGCATACCACTTGCGTTCGCCGGAGCTATAGTCGATGAATCATGCTTATCGCTGGTGGCGATCTCACGTTGATTACTCGTAGAATAATGCAGAAGGCGATGATGTTCTTCTTTGCAGCCGTCTTTATCGCACACAGGTGCTGCGCAGGTTTTACGATCATGTTTTGATATTAAACACTTATAACATAGACCGTGTTTCTTCACATATTGCCATCGAACTTTACGTAGTGCTTTCTTAAATTGTTTGCAATCGGTGAGGTTGTGCACTGCGGTGCGGCAAAACAAACAATTAGCGCTACGTTCTTCGCCTTGTACTAACACGGTCTGTGTGCGTGGAGATATACTAGTTTTATTTTTCGTACCGTGATCGCTTCGCACGGTCGTAAAAATGCTTGCAGTGGTCGAAATCTTAACGGCCTCTTCATTTAAAAAATCAGATAAAATTACTAACCTGGGTAATTTTCCTTCGGTGATTATTTTAAAACTATAATCTCACCACTTTGAAATAAGCACTGTAGGCAGTTTGGACAGAATTATCGAAGCGATGTTGACGCCTTGCAGGTACTCCTCACGTCCGACTGCTCGTACTGCTTCCACGACATTTTGTACTTTCACAGCAAACGGAACGATGTCTTTATGATATACCTGTTGCAGAGGCTGAAGCTTCTTTATCTCATAGAATATTCTCGAAATGATGCAGTCAGGGTTACCAAACCGTAGCTCCAACGTCTTGATGACTTTATCTGGCGACGTGGCGCTAATAAACAACGCGGCGACTGCGTCCTTCGCCTGCCCTCGTAGACACTTTCTAAGCCTCCAAAGGTTTTCTTTAGGTGTAAATTGACATAACGCCGTTGATTCGTCGTATGTTTGCTTGAATAGAAGCCAATCCAATTGGTCACCTGAAAACTCAGGTAAGTCTTTCGGTGTACTCATACGGCTGAGCAAACTAGCTTGAGGCACGTTGTTTGCACAGTTAATCGAAATATCCTTCAAAGTACTAGCCAACATGTGGACGGCTGTATTTAGCACAGTCACGGTGTCGTCGAGTGGCGGCGGCACTGCGCCGGGCAGCGGGCAGGCCACGTGTGCGACGCGGGATGAATGTACTTGCCGATTCAGCTCGCCCGTATAAATTCCTTTCTCGGGGGCTTGCTGCTCGATTGTGGGTTCCTTGTGGGTACTTTGGTGGGCCACCCATTCCTCTAGCTCACTTCGAGGAAGCTCGTTTCTATCGATTTGTGAACTGTATCCTATTTGTTCTTCCTCGTCGCTGAGTGCTGCCAATTGGGCGTCCAGGTTCCTGTCGATGAGCTCAATTTGAATCTTTGCCTTCTGTTGAGCCGCTTCAAGCAACAACTGCTTTTTCTTCGCTTCCTTCGATTTTTGAGACATGCTCGTAGATTTTCGAGAACATTTGCTGCTGCACGATGTAACTGGCTTTTTAGGTTTTGCCACGTGGCCGTGGGGCTGCGGTTCCGATTTTATGCTACTACCCGGTTCGTCGGAAAATAACCGTTGTGGGACTTTCGGTTTCTCCTTAGAAACCACAATTGCAGCTTGAGTATTGTCGGCGACTTCTTTTTGTTCCAGCAAATCACGCTGCTCCTGCAGCTTTTTTGCTCGCCGCGTTCTTACTGGTGGAGTTTGGAACATCAGATCCTGCTCGAAGTACCACTTTGTAGATCTTATGATGCTGCAGGATGGTGCTGGTGGTTGTCGAAATAAATCGCGGACAATGAATGTACTTGTTTTATTACAAAATGGCGACTTAACAAAGGTCTGTGCGCTAACACAATATTAGGGCGCGCGCATCGACTCGCGGATGGTGGCAGACTAGCGGGGGCCGCAAAGACAAGCATGTCGTTGGGTCAGCGTCACATAAAATCTTATAACTAGGTAAGTACATTCGATACACACACAGATAAAATACAGAGTAAATTCGATTCCTATACATATTCTTAACTACAAATGAGCGTGTCGCTAACAATTACATTTTCGTAACATTTATTTCATTTTGTTGGTACATAAACTTTTTATCGTAATTATATCAAGGTAAAAGTATACCCTGGGTTGTGCGCACAACCTTGAGGTCTACTTTTAAGTCATTAAAAGGACTCCAACAATTGTCACTGAGGAAAACTAAGTTCGCACCATGATCCAACGAAGGATGTGACCTCAATGTACCATTATTAAGGGTAACAAATTTAAGACTTCTCTGGTCCCTAACAGTATTAATATGAGTAAACTCATGTACATCACTTGTACTGAAGGCGTTGTTCCCTAGTACCTGTAACTCCTTATTTTATCATCCTATCACGGAAGCATACCCTGCTTGAGGACTACATGCTTTACCAGTGATGGACGTTCCCATATCTCTGCATCATTTATTTCTCAAGGTCATTTTTTTTTAATTCTTTTATAAATCTTTGTCTGTCTCGGTTACTTTTATATTCTTTCAATCTCATTCCATCTCCTTTCAATTAAGCATATCGGTTTATTAACATAACCAGAGTTTGGGCCCTAAACATTGGCTAAGATAATATCCGATAGCCTAATTCTTTCATTCCAATAACTAGCAAAATTTTGATATTAAAACTGCATAGTTTCTAATAATTTATCTAAACATCATATAAATCATTTTACATATATAGAACATATATTACAACATTTAAAATCCATACTTATATTCCTTTCTTTGCCGTAGTCTGTCTTCAACTTTCACACGTCCATACCAAAACCTCAACATTCTTCAAGAGAAAAAAAAATTAACACAACCATAGTTGTTCATCCGATTACAAATACTCGTAGTTAAGTTAATATTTTACTGTTCTTTTCAAATATTATAATATTAAATAAAATTATTATATTGAAATATACACCACCCCAATATATTTGCACACAACCTTAGTGTCATCACATCTATCAATACTACCATTCTCATACAGCTTCCTTTCTATACTTTGACTTAAGACTTTTTTTCTATTCTATTCTTTCTTTTACTCTTTTGTGCAGTTTATACTTTTAAGGCACAAAACATTGTTTTTCCATACTACATAAACTTTATGTTTTGACATCATTAATCCTATTTCGCATTTTTTCTCTTTTATATAAGTTGTTTAACATTTGTCTTAGCTTTAATAGTTCATAAGTCATTAGAGTTTAGAGCCATTACCTAAATTCAATAATCATATTATCTCAAAAAAAAAGTATCGAACTACTAAGTATACAGTTTTGTATTACAAAATAATAGTTTATTTTATCAAGTCTTTTTTATAAATTGAATAATGGATTTTAATCGCAGATAAAGTAAATGAAAAAGTATAAAGTCAATATTTTGAAGGCAAGTCAGGAGACAACAGTAGTGTATATTAATGCATCATTCTGTATCAACTACGTGTAATATTCCGATGCCTTATATGCAAAAGATCACGTCAGCATTGTTTAGAATTTGATGCGCAATGTTAATACAAAGAAAACATGACATTACATTTCGATGAATTCTTAAACAATATCTGTATAAAATATTGCAATTTTCATTATTAAAAACATATATCAGTTAATATTCTTTTGAGTTATTAAATTAAGCTGCGTTTAAAATTAATATTATTCATCGATCAATTTATATTTTACAAAATTTATTCATAAGTTGTCTTTTATCTGATAGCAATAAAATAAAGTTCCTCTTTTTCATTCGTTATGTTAAGTATTTTAGAACCAAATAGATAATTAAAGTAATCACGCTAAAATAATAGGGATATGAATATACAAACAGCACTTGCTTTCTATTGAGAGTGTTCCATCTATTAAATGAACAAAATGAGTAAAAAAATAAAAAAATGGTAAAAATATATGATTGGTGACTAAAGTTATTATATTTTTAATTTTATGAAATTAGAATTTTAAAAGAGATAAATATTTAAAATCACTCACCTTAAAAATATAATAATAAAATTCACATTTTATACAGTAATTGTTTTGCAGATACATCAAGCATATTTTTCAAATTATAGTCTCTATTAATTTTTTTATGTATCTTGAATATAACATACTTCCTGTTTTCTTATAAATGGAATACACAAAAAAATTCAGTCCTCCTAAAACTGGCCACTAGATTAAATTCTTGATAATTTTTGAATGATTTTCTTGATAAATATCTCCATTTTGTTTCGCTTGGTTGTTACGAGTTTTTGAAAATTGTGTATATATCTTGATAGTGTAAAATTTGCTATGTGAACACCATTGCGTACTTCAATTTAGATCTTCTCAACCAATATTCTTCTTATCCGGAGTGAAAAAGTTATTTCCCTTATCCTCTCTTCTCCTTTTTGATGCATCTTTGCCTTTTGATTTTATACTTCTTATGTTTTAATTTTATTTTATAAATATTTATTCACAATCATATAACTTTTTGATGGCTGGCTCTACACGACTTTAATTAATTTTCTCAATCCGGGAATGTGTCATATGTTCATGTGTCATAACTTTTATTTAACGATATTTTATGTATTTGTTATAATTTTACTATCGGTGGCCAGCCGGTGCACGCGGCGAGCGGAGTCGCGCGCGCACCGACTGGCAGGGTCGCCATGTAATGTTGGGAGGTTCGAGGAATAAATTAAACGTCTAGCGGTCTTGAATGTAGGTTTATTACTAACGAATCTCTCTTATGCTATCGTGTATATACCTACATGTGCACATACACTACTCATACACTACAGTTGGTAACCATATTGTTTATTAAAAAAAAGTCCCGCTGGGTTTCATGCTGGTTCTTCCCAAGAAAAGAAGTTTTTTCCGAAGCAGTGGTGAATTAAAAATTACATATGATCTATATTGAATAAAAAATATTCTATTCTATTCTGATGTATTTTATTGTATTATATTATATTCTATTCTATTTAATAAAGATTATTTAAAATTTTCGTTATTTATTTATGTGTCCACCAGTTGATCCAAACTAATACTTTTATCACTATTACTGCAAAAGATTAAAGAGAAGTGTTTCGAAATGGATTGTAGGAAACATGTTTGTTGCTGTTCCGTAATGAAATAGACAACTTGAAGCAACGATGCTTTCAGCTTTAGAAAATTGTATTTCGAACTAAGTTGTATTTTTATAGCTACTATAGCTTTTCTTTTTAATTTAGCAACTACTAGGTTGTCTTAATTTCTTTAGTTTCCTTATTAAACATTTAACTTAAACACGATTAAAAGAAAACAGGCCTCTATATTTTAATAGAATAAGTTTTTTTAGCGTAATTTACCATTAGAAATACGGCAGTATTAAGCTGCTACAACTTCAAATAATATAAATGTTATTCAGACCAAATTCCGGGCATGGCGGCCAGTCTCAACGGAGATGAGCCATCTGGGCGGGACAGGATTATAATTTACTAGTGTGTTTAGGTGCACTCTTCACTTTTTTAGTCCAATGAGAAGGCAATTTTACAAGACCGGGGAGAGATCAGGCTTGAGTGAAATACCGCCAACTTCCTGGTTCTAGACTGATAATTTTTGAAAAGAAAAACCCAACAAATGATTTTGACCACATCCGTGGTTCGAACCCGTGACGTAAGTTATTGACATAAAAGCTAAATAATTAACTGAGATAAAATGGCAATAAATTGACATAGGTTTGCGAGTGGTGTTCCAGCACTGTGAGGCGTAGGTTCGATGCTTCTTTATGGATGTTTCACTGTGATTGGCTGTGGCGGTGTGGCGTAACATTCGGCCGTCCCGAAACAACAATTGAGAAGAAGAGAAAGCTTGGTTAACTTTCTAGCAGGTCAATAAGGTCCTCGGTTTCCAGTTGTTCATCGGAACTACTGGCACTGTCAGATATGGGAATATGGCCTCAAGGAGTCCGCTGCAACCAGGCCTGTGAAGGCCCTGTAGCCTCGGAGTCCCTTAATACTTTGAATCCTATATCTGTCATTGCCCCACACCTTGATTACGGTATATGGACCTGAGAACACGTCGTCAAGTTTAGTGTTCACCTTAGTCGCACTACTTGTTGGTGCTTGCCGCCAAAGAACTAAATCCCCCTTTTTATAGACACGACTTGTTTTGCGTTTCTTATCAAAGTTACGTTTCATCCTATCACTGGCTATTCTTAACTGTGCACTGGCTTTGTTACGCCTAACCTCCACTGGCTCACTGACACTTTCATTGGTAACAATGTCACAACGTGGCCTTGAGCTTTTGGAAAACATCAATTCATAGGGCTTGTAGGTTGTACTTTCATTCGCGGTATTATTAATACCCCAGAGAATATCAGGTAAGCTGTTCGCCCAATCATTTGCAGCCTCGCTAGGATCTGTGGCACGCAAAGCATTCAATATGGTACGGTTGGTGCGTTCCACTTGACCATTCGCTCGTGGGCATGCAATAGAGGTTAAGATGTGCCTAAACTGTTTATCAGACGTCAACCTTTTGAAGTGTCTACTGGTAAAAGCCTTCCCATGGTCACTTACAAGTTTATGGGGGTAACCGAATAAACTGAATATTTTTCTGAGTGCTCTAATGGTTTCCACGGAATTGACTGTTCGAGTTGGCTCAGCAATAACAAATTTAGAAAAGGAATCTGTTATAACCAGCATATACTGATAGCCTTTGGCTGTCTTGCAAAATGGGCCTAAGTGGTCGACATGAATCATGATCATGGGCTGTGTGGGTTTGGGGATAGGGAACGATTTTCTTTCTTTCTTTCCATGATCATTTTTACCATAAGCACAATTAAGGCAAGCAGTAACATACTTTGTAATACAGCGAGTCATTTTTGGAAACCAGTAGTCTTTTTTATCAATTCCATACACTTTTGGAAACCTACATGTCCTATGTCATCATGGTGCATCTGGACTAGCCTCCATCGAGCTAATGCTGGCACTACGAGACGATTACCATGCAATGTCTTTTTATATAATCTATCATCTAAGAATACATAATTATTGGTAATTTCAGTGGCAGCTGAGCCATCCTTAAGCTGGTCAATGATTCGCTTCAACTTGTCATCCTAATACTGGACAGTATAAAACCAGTCTGACACTTCAAGGCGATTCACATTCACAGTATCGATTGGGTTCCTACTCAACGCGTCTACATGTTTCATCCTCTCTCCTGGTCTATACTCTACACTCATATCAAAATCTTGGATTGAAAGCCACCACCTGGCTAAACGCAAGATAATGTCACGTTTAGTTAAAGTGGCACGAACAGCTGTACAATCAGTCACGACCTCTACATGTTTGCCTACGATGTACACCCTAAATCTACGCAACGATTCGACTACCGCAAGAGTTTCAAGCTCGTAGCTATGATACATGCTTTCTTCTTTACTCATTACTCTACTGAAATACATAACGGGGCGTAATGAATTATCAGTTTGTTTTTGCAACAAAATGCCAGCGATACCTGATTTGCATGCATCCGTATGAATTTCCGTCAGTAATGCAGGGTCATATAAAGCTAGTATAGGTTTTGTACACAAACATTGTTTTAACTGTTCAAAACTATTAGATTGTTCACGGCCCCAGTTCCACGCTACGTTTTTCTTTTTTAAGTCGGTTAATGGACGATCAATTAATGCGAAATTTTTAATAAATTTACGGAAGTAACTACAAAACCCAATAAATTGACGTATCTCGTGAACGTTACTAGGAGTGGGAAACTGTGACACTGCTGCCAACTTATATTCGCCCAGTTGAATGCCACTCGGTGTAATTTCGTGTCCTAAGTATGTGATTTTATTTTGTAAAAATGAACACTTACTCATGTTTAGTTTTAAATTTTCTAATCTTAATTTATGAAGAACCTTCTCTAAAATATCTAAGCCTGACTGCACATCAAATGATGGTAACAACAAATCGTCTAAAAATGCTAACACTTCATAGTCGTTCGTAAAATTATTGCGTGTTTTCGTACTACCGCCTTTTGAAAAGTTATTGGGATTTCGTAATGAATCTACGATCTTGTTTATAAGTCGCATAAAAACTGATGGTGCATTAGCCAATCCAAACGGGACACGCGTATATTCAAAGTGCCCCTGTGGTGTGATGAATGCAGTTTTGTGTATGCCTTCAGGATCAATTTTAACCTGATGGTAACTCTGTGCTAAATCAAGACTTGTGAAGAAACTCTTGCCGGCTAACTTTGAAACCTGATCATCGATTTTGGGCAACGGATACCTATCTTTGACTGTAATAGCATTAAGTACTCGATAGTCGACACAGAGCCTACTATCACCGTTCTTTTTCTTTACAATGATAACTGGAGAAGCAAAACAAGATTCAGACTCTCGGATTATACCTGCGTCTAATAATTCGGTGACTTTGGACCTAACTATCTACTGCTCACTATGTGACAAACGGTTGGGTTGGCGGTATATAGGCTGATCATTTGTAAATTTTATTTTCATTTTTAATAAATCTGTACATCCCAAGTCTTGTGTTTTATTCGCAAAACAGTCACTGTAATTAGTCAATAAGGCAATTAAACTATCGTGATCGTTTTTATTTAATTGACCCGACTTAATATCTTCTACGTTTATTCCCCCAATAGTGCTAACATTGGCTAGGCTAGTGTGCAACAGAGATGCTATAGAGTTGCTATAACAATTATTATTGGCTTTGGTTACTGAAGTCAATGGCAAAGTGTAATTTTGTGGGCTAACCTGAACTTCTGGTGGCGGTGAGGCGACGCAGTTATCTACTCTGGTCAGCACCTCTCCCTGCTCCCAGATGACGTTTTGAGCTCCATTGTTGATGACTTTGATGTACCCGACGGTTCCTCGTAGCAGACTGGCGGGAATTGAGTATGAAACACCTCGTAGCTCATAATGTTGTGGCGTAGTGACGACGTCGTTATCTTCATCATTATCTATCACGTTGACTTTGATGATAGAAAGTCCAGGCAATAGAGACTCTTTTTCTGTAGTGACGACCTTAAAGCGAGCGCGTTCTTCAATCGCATCCATTTGTCTAATAAAGTCAATGTCTTGTTTCAGAGTGGCTTTTTCTTCCCTGACCTCTAAGGTCATTCTATCACTGTTGATGATGGGTTGTCCAACCAAAAAATTGATGTTCCCAATATCTACGTCTGTTAAATGAGCCTTGCAATGGATATGCATATTATCAATCTCTAGTTTGAAAGCTACCTCACCGCAGCTGGGTAAATGATCTCCCGAGAATCCTTTTAGGATGATGTTGGTCGGGCTAATTTTGAGATACAATAGTCTCGACACGTGGATAGATAGTACATTTACTTGGCTGCCGGTGTCAATATAAGATTTAACGTGAACTCCGTTGATTATTACCGCTTTTTCGTAAATCTTATTGTGGTTTTGTAAAAACTTAATTTCCATAACTTTACCTTCAACCGCTGTTGCAGGTTTCAGAGCGATTGCGCAGTGCGTAGCCATGTGGCCTTGCTTGCCGCATTTGAAGCATGTTCGCGAATCTGGATAAGGGCAGTTACGTAATATGTGGCCGGTCTTCCTACAGCGCGGACATGGATCAATGTCAGGGTTAATAGGCGTGTATTTTTTATCGATTACTATTTATTGCTGGTATCTTTATTTTGCACACGTGTTCCAATTGACGTATACGGCAGTTGATAATCATCCAGCGCACAAAGGAAACCTTCATATAATTCTTTGGGATGCTCGCATAGATATGCTTTCGCGTTCGCTTGTAGAGATGATGGCAGACCACGAATGATGCAGAAGACTGTTGCGTTGTAGCAGTTGTGCAGACAACTTACAGCGGAAGCACATGGCCACTTTGTCTTGGTAGTATTTCGTCATCAATTCCGTTGGTAGTTTCTTTCTGCTTATCATCTTTTCTAACATGTTTCCGAAATCGCGATGTTTAGGAAAAGCACGCGCCAGCATCTGCTTCAATTCTTGCCAGGAATAATCGTACTCATCAAGCCGATTGTACCATCGTCTTGCTTGACCTCTTAGTCTATGTTGCAGGTAAAACGACCTTATAGTTTCGCTCCAGCCGTGAATTTCGCCAAGTTGATCTATTTTTTGAGCCATGCTGTTGCAGTACTACATTCTTCACTATCGGGGTCGAACTCTGAAATTAGTGATGCCGCGCGGTGTTCTTTTCCTGTGGTTACGGAGGGTAATTTTCGTCTAACTCCTCCATTGCTTTTTGTACCTCAGTTTCCAATAGACTTCCAAGGATTTTCCGTGCCGGAGGAGTATTTGGTTGTGTGTCCTCGTCTTCAGTGTCGCTATTTTGGATGAATTTTTACATGGTGATTCAATCCATTCTTGAGGGTGGACATTATGGCCTTTTCTTGGCATATTGACGTGACGACGCTTCATAGTTTTCACCTCTTATCCCACTTCTGAGATGTAACAGTTAGTAAAATATAAAGAAGGTAAAAAACTAAAAAACACAAGAATTTTATTTAATTTTAATATTTCGACAGAGTTTCGTCTTACAAAGAGCGGTATTATAAGAACTCCCAAAAATGAGGTTGTAAGGCACTGTATAGCTGGACTCCCTACCAGAGCCATCCGGTATTAGAATGGTGGCTTTGGTTTGGCTTGGCTACGATTGGCTAGCTTGAACGGTGCGCTGTGATTGGCTGTGGCGGTGTGGCATAACACTTGTCATTATCCTTTAAGTTAAATAGTCCAATAAAGTAAAATAAACATTATGTCCAAATCTCTTTACTTTCTTATTAAATAACTTTTCCCGCTGTCGACACAACTTTGGCTCTTTACGAAATACAACTTATTGATGGTGAGATGTCAGGTGTTAAACATCTTATGTGACTACTGTAAAGCTCCCTTGTTTTTTTTTAAATATATTACTTCTTATTCCTGTACTGCTTTTGAATAATTATAAATGCTACCACAAACTATGTCATTCATATGGATGTATTCTGAATGATGAAGTTTCGAATTTAAACAGATGGAAGGAATACTTTGAAAGCGTATTTATGAGTGAAGAGTCGTCTGAATTAAATGAACTAGAAATTCCGAAAGAAGTGGAAATGGGTATGGAGATAAGTGTAGATGAAATAATGAAAGCAATGAAAAGCATGAAAGCAGGTAAGGCAGCTGGATATGATAGAGTATCACTCGAGATGCTAAGGGCTGGAGAGGCAGTGGTGGCAGGCCTGCTGTACACCTTGTTTAATTTATGTTGGGAATTAAAACGGGTACCGGATGACTGGTGTAAAGCAGTTATAGTACCAATATATAAAGGAAAAGGGTCACAGCAGGAATGCAAAAACTACCGCGGTATCAGCTTGCTTAGTATTGTGGGTAAACTGTATGCTAAGGTGTTAATTGAAAGAGTTATGAAAGAAACTGATGGAAAAATTTGGGATGTGCAAGCGGGTTTTAGATAGGGAATGGGGTATACAGATCAAGTCTTTTCCATGCGCATGATTGCGGAGAAGTTTTTGGCCAAAAACCAGAAAGTTTTTTGTGCATTCATGGACTTGGAAAAGGCTTATGACAGAGTGGACAGGAATGTGTTATGGCAAACACTGAACTCATATGGGTTGAGCGCTGGTTTGATACAGGCATTAAGGTCTCTTTATAGGGACTCTAGTGCTTGTGTCAGGATCAATGGGGTCTACTCGGACTGGTTTGGCATCCAAAAAGGTGTCAGACAGGGCTGTGTAGCTTCCTCTTGGCTGTTCAACCTATTTATGGACCGGTGTTTGCAAACTTTGAAAGATGAAGAATGTGGGTTAAGAATGGGCGAGTTAACCGTCAAATGCCTTTTGTATGCCGATGATCAAGTCATACTTGCGTCATCGGCGGCTGAGTTGCAAATGATGGTTACATTAATGAACTGGGAATTAAAAGAAAGGGGAATGAAAGTGAACGCATGTAAGACGAAAGTGATGGTTTTTGAAAGAGAAGAAAGCAAAACGGTATGTGAAATAAGAATAGAAGGAGATTTAATTGAGCAAGTGGATGAGTTTGTGTATTTGGGATGTGTATTTAGCAGGGATGGTAGATATGATAGGGATATAGAACGACGAGTAAATGCAGGGAATAGAGTGAATGGGGCACTACACTCTATTATGAAGAACCAGAATGTGTCAAAACAGGCACGTATGGTAATTCATAATGCTGTGTTAGTCCCTACTTTAATGTATGGTAGTGAAAGCTGGGTGTGGCAGAAGAAGCACGTAAGTAGAATAAATGCTGTAGAAATGCGGTCTTTAAGGAATATGCTAGGGTTGAATTTGAATGACAGGGTGAGAAATTGCGTGATAAGAGATAAATGTGGTATGCAAGATGATGTTGTGACCAGGATTAAGAAAGGAATGCTTCGGTGGTTTGGTCATGTGGAAAGAATGAATGAGGAAAGAGTGACAAAGCAAATTTATATGGCAGATGTGAACGGCCGAGTCGGGAAGGGACGCCCTAAGAAAAAGTTTATCGACCAAATTGGCGATATTTTGAAAATGGGCCACGTTAGAAGTACCCTTAACCGACGAGCATGTATGCGTAGATATATGGATGTAAAAGAGGCGAAAGAGGTATGTCAGGATCGTGCCAAATGGAAGTCCGTAGTCTCTGCCTACCCCTCTTGGTGACAGGCGTGAGTGTTTATATGAACTATGTCATTTCACATTTGATGGGAATTCCGTGACTGACAACTTTTTTATTTCGTTTTTATTTACTGAAAACATCTTCGTATTAGGCAGGGCTAGCTCCATAGGTCAATAAGTAGAAGTAGCAACGGGTTAGCCATGTAGCTCGAAAAACCAAAAACTGATTTATAAATAAGTTTCTCTAGTAGCAGTCTCGTACTGGTAAGCAAAGTGAAAGGCAGTTCTTCACGTAGTTAAGTGACGACCTAATAAGCAATACAGGAAGTCTACGGGTAGCTTAAGACGATCCTTACGAGAGGCCAATGTTCAGTAGTGATAATGAAAATGCTTAATCGAGGATAAACATGTAGATGCCTATAGGCTACAGCATCCAATTATAGCATACAGGTGGACTGTGTGCTCGTGTGTTACCGTTATTCTATAAAAATATCAGCGTATAACTACATCCAAGTCTTAAATAAGACTAACAGCTATCACTGACGTCCTGACTGGAGTACACAGTGTAAATACGCAATATATTAATAATTTACAACTCGCACAATGAGCATAATATACAATCAATCAAAAGCAATTCGTGCCAGTTCGAAAACTGTATTACAGATTGTACTGAAACAATAAAAATTGTAAACTAGATTTACATAGCACTGCATAAAACATTGATATGAACACAGTTATAGTGATTCTAAAAGTTTGAAAATGCTCACAATCTTTCATTTTTGTGGCTGGCTACGACAGTTATTTCGTGCAAATTAATTTTCTATGCCAAATAGTATAAAATAAAGTATGTCCTTTTCAAAGTGAAATAAACGTTGTATAATTTTGTCGGTTTAATTTCATACGGAACCGTGGTTCATCTAAGTTAATTTTATATTTTAAATTAATTTACAAAATGTATGTATATCTTTCACATTTTAGAAGCGAAAGTAACCTAATGGAAAGTGCGGATCGTGAACTCAAAAGGTCGTGGGTTCGAATCCGCTATTCGACTACTGTCGTGAACCAATCCTAACATAAGCATTTTAAGCTAACCAGGAGTGGTTAAAAGGATTATTAGTAATGTAAACTAATAGGATTACTTGTATAAAAAACATTATTTTGTTGCCAAACTTATAGTTCACAGGCGTGACGTTTTTATACCCGACTGACCCGGAAGGAGAGAAATGTGTATATCTTTTGTCTATATCTTTTGCACGCTCTGTTAAAAAAAGAAAACATGGAAGGTACTTAGGGACTTTAAAATACTCAGTAAAGTTTTCTACGCAATCGTGTTTTTTTAATTACTGTTAAAATATTAAATTTGTTAATAAAACACATTTTGAAGTTTTCAATATACAATATTTATTATCAAAATGAAAACTTCGGACTAATTTTATAATAATACAACAGTTCTAATTCCTTTGGTATAGTGTCAAGAACTCTTGCTGCGTTGTCTCGCTAAATGGCTACAGTTCACCAGATGTTAAGTGGATGCTGTGACCTATAGACATCTAAAGCTATTCTCAATTAAGAATCTTAATGCATATCCGTTCAAACCTCGAAAATCGAAGATGAAATGTCTTGTTAAAAGTAAATAGGTTCTCCGATTCTCTTCACCCACTTAAGAGTCACGTGTGTTTCATATATTTTTCATATGGTGGGTGAAGAGTAAAATATTTCACGCAGGTATTCTGTGTAAGCATCAACCTCTTCTGATCGAAGCAAATCACTTGAGATGCAGCGTTGCTCTCTATCGTGTAATAGCTATGGCGCAAAAAATCTCGTTTCGAAAATGATGAAAGTGGTAAGAGAATAATTCGTCTATGTAATGTGTAAGAGGGACATTATGGCTTCCATGAAATGGCTGTATATAACCATCTTGTTAAGCCAGACATAAATACTTAGATTGGCAACGGATAGTCACGTCTGGTACTGCGGTCATTAATCAAACTGCCAAGCGTATAGGCAAATATTATGTGCAACGGGAGACGCTACAGCTATGCTAGCTATACTTAGCTGCAGCACGAATAGGTCAGCTCAACCGGGTAAGACTACGCTCTCACAGAACACCAGCATCTGGTGTTGCGGTTGTTCACTTACTAACAGGTGAGCCGCATGCTCGTTTGCCCTCTCTTTTATAAATAAAGCATGCAACAGGAGAATAAAAGTTTTGTGTTCCTTAAGGTTAGTGTAGAGAATCAGAGACTTTTTTCCTGGAAACTAGGTATTTCTAATGAGTCCTCAGGGGTTTCTAAGCATCCGCAATTTGATTCTTAACAGCGGATAAATATCTGAAAATAAATATTTTAAATTTATTAAGTATAATGGAGTTATAAAGGAATGGCTATAGGCCACAGCATTTTAAAAAGAGCAACGTACGGAAACCATTTATTTTTAAGTAAAGGTATATTTTCATAGACATATGAAGTCTACCAGCACGCTCTCGAGAAGCGCAGCGTGAGACTTATGTTACCTGGGACAAAGTAAAATATTATTTACCTTTTTAATATACATTACATTACGAACTATTGCTCCAGTAATTTTAAACCCTTTCTACTAGAAACGAGGCATGAAATCTAAGTCCTCATGGGTGATAACCCATCCGCAAATTGATTCTTAATCGAAGACACGTAGATTTCTATGGGATACCGCATCTATTACCAGCAAGTAGACTATGTATTTTGGGGTCACCCTTATTCTATAAAATTAAAGAAGAGGTTCTTATTTGTCTGTAGACTTTGAATGGCAGATGAAGAATGATATTGTGGCTCAAATACAATTTTAAATCAATGAAATATATAAACATTAAATATTTGACAATTTTTAACTTCCCTTAAAGGTTGATAATTTCGTCAATTTAATTTAAACTGGTAGTATTCGTTCATGCAAATTATTAAAAGGTTCACAAGTGTAAGGGTCCTTAACTGCGATATATTAAAAGCCACACGCTTCAGTTTGGATCAACGTCAAAAACGTACATCCACCACGAACTGCCAGTTAGTGTACGTCTTTGACGAGGGTCGAATTACAACATGTTGTAACACACGTTACTGATGATGAGATTAAATTAAATTTATAAATATCACATTCATCTAGAGATTTTGAAAACAAAATAAGGTAATATCCTAAATACAAAATACTAAAATTAAACGATAAATGTATTAAAAAACCCATATAAGGACAAATTGTAAAAACGCTAACAAACTTAGCTCAGCTATCAAAGATTGGTCTATTCGTTATGGAGTGTTGGACAATCCTTTGAAATGCTAAGCGATACTGGCGGGTAGCTCAAGGATCCTAACCAAGATTAATGTTGCGGACTTACCTCCTATTTATTACAATGGAATTACTATTCCGTTCAGTACGTCCGTAAAAAAACTTGGCCTATACATTGATATTGATTGATATACGCTGAATTAGAGAACTCAGGTTTCAGATGTGAGTCATAAGATCATTATCATGTTAGGTCCTCCGTATTGTTAAAACATTTTCTTTCCACCAATTCTAAGATCATATCTTCCAATCGCTCATATCACAGATAATTGATTACGTCGATGTGTGCTTCCCGGATCAGTCCCAGTATCTTCTGAACAAGTTGGGACGCCTACCCATAACCTGTATAAGATTTATTTTTGGCCTTCGTAAGTATGACCGAATTTCGCAATAAAGATATCTAAACTTAATGAATTACCATCTGACTACCATCTGGAATTACCATCCATCATAGTTCTGGAGTATCCCCAAAAATATCTGGTGTTATGACTACATCTTCATACGCTTTTGGCAATTGATCACCCGCAAACCAGATCATTTGGTATTTTACGTCGACAACTCTCCACACATAGTCCGTTAGTAAAAGATCAATAAGTTTTGCTTTATGGGCATTACTCCACAAGCATGCAATGAATCTTGTGCGTAACACTTGTTGGAATAACGCTGACTGATACGTTGGCAAGTTGCACGCATCGTAATTCCGGACTCAAGGAGAAGGTTGAGACTTATCTTTTACCTTGTACGTTTTATTGAAGATAACAATTCTGGCTTGATTGACATCGCTTAGCTTCTTTAACCCGTACAGGTGGCAAGTAAAAGACTGTATAATGTGAAACGAATCCTGCACATTGTGCTCCTTTGATTCCAAATCCAGAAATGCATTTTGAAAAGTTTCAGAAGTCATCAGAAACTGTAAATATTTCTTTTTCCCTCGTCGATAGAATGCTGGGTTGAAATCGCAACCAGTAAATGCAAACAAACCTGGAAGTGCCTTCGAAATTTTTGGGCCAAGTTTATTGTAGAGAGCGGATACGTCGATGTGCATTGCCAATTCCAAGATCCATCCAGATTTCTACTGTTGCTTGCAGGTGTTCCATATTTGCCAACATGATCACCAAAATATCAGTATCCGATGTTCTGATAGTAATAGTAGAATCTTTTTTTCGTTGGCAAGCAAGAAATGCTATCTTTGTATCCGCTTCTTCGTGGTCAGGGCAAGACAACTCATAACTAATGATGCGCGTTACTTTATTATCGGTAGCAGAATATTAGTAACACAAATCATGTATTATGTAAATAACCTTACTACCGATAATCGCTGCCATCTCCTGATCAGCCCAATGATCAATGAAAAACTTAACAATAGCTTGCTTAAAATTAAGATTTTTTAAATCTTTTGTAAAATCTGCTGTTCTCATTTGTTGAGGGTCGGTGACATGACATTCCTTGTCGTCTACGTTGCCTCTAATAAAAGTAATCTTTGATTGAGGGTGTGAAGTAGCGGTCAAATACAATGGCAATTCTACTTGCTGTGTTATTAATTAGGCATTGCAATATTCTCTTTGACACACCTCCAAACGTACGAGGCATTTCTTTGAAGGTATTCAAAAAAAGAAACCATCAACTATTATAAAATCAATTTGGGATGGTGGTTGCTCCATATCTTCGACTAGCTTTTCTAACTCATGAACGAGTACCGACTTATCAGTCTTATTTATCGAGCCATCTATATGGCACAGTGATAACGGCATAGGAGTTATGGGAAAACAAAGAACTTTCTCCAAGTCTATACTCGTGTCAAGAGATAGAGCTAATAATCGACCAAATAAATCGCGTTGCAATTTTACTTCGTGTACTTTTCCACCAATTGTCATTTTTTTCTTCTTCTTGAAGCTTGCAAAAGTCTGCACAATATTTATTTTATTGGCTGGTGAAACATGTCCAAATTTAAATTACATTCCATTATAAATTGATCTCGTTGAAATGTACCACCAGACACTGTCTTCAGTAAACAGTTCGTAATTTCTAAAGGGGCAGCTTTCCCGGTCGACATGTTAAATAACTGAGTCTTATCGATTGAAGGAGAGAATGGATTAATGCTCGGCAGAACACTGTTCGAAAAAGATTTTAATTGAATGTGTTATTTTTTCATTCTGTCTGGGTGTAGATCCGCAGCAATATCATGGTAGTTTTTGTCAAGTCCTGCACGAGCAAGTACATGAGATATGATTCTTGTTCGAGCCCCATGATTCTTAGCCCAACGTTGTCTAGCAGCAATTGAATTTGTAAGATTAACTATTCCAGTAAGACGACGAGCAGCATCACCATTTATCGTCTGCTCTAATGTTAAGTACACAGAAATTCGTGAGAAAGGCTTCGTGGTTCTTCTGATTCCAAACGAACCCTTAGCCATTTCAGTTTGGAGGCCTGGATGAGTGTTATCTACGTGGTGCAGTAAATTAATGTAGTACACTAGCCATCGACTATAGTTGGGTTGATTGTAGTAGAAAAATAAGCAGACGATCTTCGAAATGGTGTATCAGTACAAATCTTAATCTCCAACTCTAATAATTTTAATAAATAAGGGCTAAATATTAACAAAATCGATGTACATTGCGTAAAATTGCGCTGTTTTTCCGTGCTTACCGTCTAATGTGTCTTCAGTGAGATTGAATTTAAAAGATTGAATGAGATGTTGTGGTTCCGCATGCTGAACTTGTGGAGAGACATCTTTGTGACTCAAAAATGTGGAAAATATTCTAACACTGATTCCCCGACCGTCAATTGCTTGTTTTTTTTTTATAGAAGAGGGGACAAACGAGCATGTGGCTCACCTGATGTTAAGTGACTACCGCCGCCCATGATCAACCGCAACACCAGGGGAATTGCAGGTGCGTTGCCGGCCCTTTAGAAAGGAGTAAGCTCTTTTCTTGAAGGTCCCCAAGTCGTATCGGTCCGGAAAAATCGCCGGTGGTAAATTATTCCACAGAGAGGTTGTACGCGGAAGAAAACTCCTTTTGAAACGTACAGTGGTGGACCGCCATATATCCAGATGGTGTGGATGGTATCGAGACGTTTGCCGCGTAGTGCGTTCACGAAATTTGGCGGCTGGGATTAATCCGAACAATTCCTCAGAGCACTCTCCATGGTATACGCGAAAGAATATGCAAAGGGATGCAACATCTCTTCCCAGCGCCAGTGAATCGAGCCGATCGGAAAGCACTCGGTCGTCGACGATTCGAGCCGCTCTTCGCTGGATGCGGTCAAGTGGAAGGAGCTGGTACTGGGGAGCCCCAGCCCAGAGATGGGAACAGTATTTCATGTGCGGCCGAACCTGCGCCTTGTAAAGTTGCAGGCGGTGTGCCGGCATGAAATACTGTCCCGCTCTGCTGAGCACGCCAAGCTTTTTAGAGGCAAATTTGACCTTCCCTTTCAAGTGACCACGAAACTACACGTCACTCGTTATGTCGACGCCGAGGATTCCGATACTGGCTGAGGCAACAAGGAGAGTGCTTTGAAACTGAGGGGATACGACAAAGGGGTTCTTTTTAGCGGTTAACGCGCAAACTTGTATCTTCTGGGGGTTAAACTGGACTAGATTTAGTCGCCCCCAATCCGAGACTCTGTCCAGCAGAGACTCGACTTCAGACACAAGTTTGTCCCGGCACTCAGAGACGTTTTCCCGAGAAGTATTGGCGCGGCCGGTGTAAAGAGCATCACCAGTGCTGTCATCTGCATAGCAATGAATGTTACGGGTTTGCAACATATCATTGATATGCAGAAGAAACAGCGTTGGTGATAGCACGCAGCCCTGTGGAACACCAGCATTAATAAGCTTGTAATCGGAGCTTTCACCGTCTACAACGACCTTGATGCTCCGATCTGCAAGAAAACTGGAGATCCAATCGCACAATTTCTCGGGAAGCCCATAGGAAGGGAGCTTCGAAAGAAGCGCTTTGTGCCAAACCCGATCGAAGGCCTTCGCAATGTCCAAACTAACGGCCAATGCCTCCCACTTGAACTTTACTGCCTCCGCCCATCTGTGAGTTAGGTAGACCAGAAGATCACCAGCTAACCTACCACGGCGAAAACCGTATTTGCGGTCACTAATCAGCTGGTGATCCTCAAGGTACCTCATGAGCTGGCAGTTTACAATGGACTCCATTGTTTTGGAGAACAAGGAGGTGATGGGGATAGGCCGGTGGTTGGACGGGTCTGAGCGGTCGCCTTTTTTAGGGATCGGGTGGACGAAAGCCGTCTTTCATGATTTTGGGACTACGCCTAGGGAGTAGGAGTACCGGAAAAGACGCGTTAAAACCAGTGACAACTCTGGAGCACACGTCTTCAGCACAATTGGGGGGATCCCGTCAGGCCCACTCGACTTGTGGATGTCCAGGGAGAGGAGTGCTTTGCGAACCGAGCGCTGAGTGAACCGCACTTCCGGCATGGAGCACTCACACCGCGGGATGGTCGGCGGCGTACTCCCCTCGTCATCGAGAGTCGAGTTAGACGCAAAGAAAGAGCCTAAAAGATTGGCTTGTTCTCCAAAAATGCCGCGAAATTTAATTGTTGAAATGCCAATGATACGAGAGAATGTAATCGTTTACATCTGTTGTAATTTTTTCCACCAATAAAACCTTAAACTGAGCCATTAGCGATCAGTTCACACTCAGTCATGATATTGCTCAGTCCACAATCTTCAATAAAAGTGTCAATTGCCTTGAAAAAAGCCATTTCAATATGGAAGGCCCCTAAATGAATAAAAATATTGTCAAATCTAGGAGATTCATGAGCTTGAAAGCAATAACTAGTGCGAGCAATAGCTAAATCATAGGTTATCTGTATATAGGATGCTTGACATTTATTTGCAATATCCTGACTTAATTCTAGAGTTTTCAAGACAGTTGAATTGTTGGTCGGAGATTCATTTATGGGAGTAAGATATGAAATTTTTTGAACTCGCGAATCGTCTGTTAGAATCTTGCTGTGAAATCCGACCCACATTGGCACATTGGATTTTCCATACATATGTAATAACATCCACGTGAGGTCTAGCTGTTTTGACACACTCAAAGTGTCTGGAGCTTTATTAAGCTCTGAGATGTCTAGCTGACTCCAGTTGGTAATTTTTAATTTCTTGGTAGATGAAAATGTCAGCTCAGTTTCTATCTCTTCTAGAGTTGTGTAAGAACAACAGTGCCCACATTTTGACAATATTTTAACAACTTTCTTACTGTTGCATAAGCTCTTCACTGTCAGACCTAGGGTAATGTGCTTAGATGTTTTAATTTTGTGGCCAGAAGCTGCGTAGATCAGATCTTGTCCAATGGAAAAAATAGAAAGTTCATTTTTATTTTTTCTACTTTCACGTCTCTTCTTAGATATATGAGACATATCACCCCATATGAGTGATTCCAAAAAACAAGTAATAAGCTCGGGCACATTATCGCATTCTCCCATCATCAAATCTTCAGCCGTACAATTTTCAGGCAAATTTCTTCTGGTTGAGTTAAGTATTTCTTCTCGAAATTGCGTTGCAACTAACCGAACGGTTTCTTTTATTGCCATCGTTTTAAATAAATCCTTATAGTTTAAAAGCGGAAAATGGAGCAAGAAACTTTCTCTTTTCAGCGTAAATAATCTTAATTTTTTGTCAAAAGTTTCTATTAATTTTCTTTCCAGGTGCCGGTCAGAAAACGAAGATGTAGTAACAGAAGTAGACACTAGTTACCACACTAGAAGTAAACTGTATTGCTATTCCACACAATTTTTGATATTCTTTTTTGATGTAGTCAAAAAAGGAACATTCATTATTCTTGACCACTCGTTCTTCTAGCATATCACAAAGAATAGTATACGCAGTATTGTAATTTTTTTCCTTAAAAATTAATGTTGTCATTTTTATAAATTTCTCGTAACTATTGATCTTTGCAACATTTATGATAAGAAATATCGGAATTTTCTGAGAAATAACTTAGCTTTTCCATCATCAATACATCATTTTGTTCCGTGGCCGCGCTTTTTAAATTCTCTATAGTTCTTGATCTACTGACAGCTAAGCGAACTTCACGACCATGATAACGTTTACGTTGTTTTTCGCAAATGAAGCACGTTTGCGAGGCAGCAGGATCGTTGTGAGTGACAGGTTCGTCTAGTTTTGCTGAATGTTGCTGTGCTCTCTCGCTCTGAAATTTTTTAAAATTAATATAAAAAAAGGTGACGATTATAACAGGAAATTAAAATATTGTTAGAAAAATATATTCCTTCATCTTAAAATAGTATTAATAGCTTTGTCAGTGAAAGAAATAATTAATGTTGTTTTTTTAAATAATTATTCTTTAGTCTGAAAATTTCACTAAAAATATCTTAAAAAAAAGTTATAATCAACTCATATTAGAACTTACTCATCCATTGATGTACTAGCAGCTTCAGCAGACGTAGAATCAACATTAGCATGTGATTTGGAGCACACTCTAGCTACAGAAACTTGTGACTCAGAGCACTCTCCAGACTCGGAACATTCTCCAAAAGCTGGAATATTAGATTCAAAGCTATTGTCAGTAACTTCCAATACATTGTCATACTCCACTTCACTTTGCCGCTTTTGTGAATACTGAACATCTCGCGGTATTTTTATTGCTGTATATAATTTGTAGCACTGTGCGTGGTATACTTCATTTAATGAAGATTCTTTTGTAAGCCTGAGATTCTCGTATGTTGTATCCAATGTAAATTTGACAGTTTTTGTAAATTAGTTTCACCACAAAACACACACTTTACATTAATGTAATTCGAAATGCAGTTCGAAAATTTTGAAAGTACTCGTAGGAGTAACTTATCGGAGTTCAATTTTAATAGAGTGAGTGCATCAGAGCTACAGAAGATTATTAACTCCTTTTCTTCTAACTCTAAAGGATGTGATGAAATTTGCATGAATATGATTAAGCTTACATTACCATACTCTTTAGTTGCTATTGAAGCCATCGTTAATAAATCATTATTAGAAGGAGTATTTGCCGATGTTTGGAAGTGCTCATTGATCATACCTATACCTAAGAAACAGAAAATAGACAGCTTTGATGACCTCAGGCCATTAAGTATATTGCCTGCCTTGTCAAAAATAGTTGAGAAGTGTGCACAGTCACAAATTACTAGCTATCTTAAAAATAATGCCATTCTTCCGGTCTTCCAATCGGGTTTCCGGCAAAAATTTAGCACAACTACAGCATTATTACACATCACGGACGATATTCTTACCGCCGCTGATAATGAAAAAGGTACCATTTTAGTGCTACTTGATTTTTCTCGAGCTTTCGACTGCGTTAATATACCACTTTTACTGGCAAAATTAAAAATCTTTGGTTTTTCCGAAACGGCATGTTCGTGGTTTCAATCATACTTCTACGGGCGGAGTCAAAAACTGAAATGCACCAATACTGAAGGTAATATTGATATTTTGGAGCCCCTATCAATTTCTAAAGGCGTTATTCAAGGTTCTATTCTTGGCCCAACACTCTTCGCCTTATACACAACAGACATAAAAAACGTAGTTCAGCACTCCAAATATCACCTATATGCCGATGACACTCAATTGTACGTCCATATGTCACCAACAAAAGACAGTATTACGACAGCGGTTACCAGCTTAAATAATGATCTAAAATTAATAGAGCATTGGTCAAAGTATCATGGCTTGCTTCTGAATCCCAAAAAAAGTACATGTATAATTATGGGTACACGTCATCAGGTTGCATCTATCAAAAAAATTGACCCAACTGTCATGATCAATGACGCAACCATACCTAGAAATAATTGCATTCGTAACTTGGGCCTTAATATGGATGAAGGTTTAACGTTTGTACAACACGTACAACAAAAAATAGGAAAATGTTTTGGGTCTTTAAAATCTCTTTACAAAATTCGTTCTTTTCTGAAACCAAACATCCGACTCCGTCTTTGTAATAGTCTTGTCTTGTCACATTTGCATTTTTGCGACTTGGTATATGATCCTTGCCTCTCACAGAAAACCATAGGGAGAATACAAAGGGTTCAAAATGCGTGTATGCGCTATTGTTTTGACATACCTAGGACTAACCACACAACTCCTTATATCCTCAAAAATAATATTTTAAGTATGAGTTACACCAGAAAATTAAAATATGCTTGTTTCATACACTCATTAAATAATTCGCAATGTCCTCATTATTTATATGAAAAATGGTCTCCAAAATGTCGACTAACACGTTTGAGACGAAGGGGTAAACTATTATATATACTTCCAACGTAGCGTGTTAAAGCAAAAGGATGTTTCAAATATGCTGCCTCCAAAATTTGGAACAATATACCTCCTCCTTTGCAGGAGATCGTAAATACAAATTTATTTAGAAAGAAATGTAAAGTATGGTTACTTGAACAACAAAAGTTGGAGGCAGGTATGAAGTATTATATATAACTACAGACTTAATTCTTACTAATACCATTGAGAGTCGTTGAAGTTTCTGGTAGGCCCAGAGGCGATTGTCTCCTTTACTTACTACTTACTAAGTTTGCATAGCACATATGAATAAACATTTTAGTCTATTCTTTAGTTTTATTACGTCAGTGCCAAAATTAGGTATATGTATGCGTACCATGGGACGTTGTTTTTGGGAGAAGCAAAATCTGCTGATTTATCTCTAGACGTGCTTGGTTGTAGCTCCATCATAAACCACTCCTAATAAAAATAATTATCTATATGATTGTGGTTTAGTAGTTAATTAAAACTTCTTGGTTTGGAGTGTACTTTAAAGTTATTTGAAAAACAGCAACTGTAAAAATAAAAGTTTTCTTAATTAATTAAAGACGCATATAATTAAAGTATGTATATCATTTTATTTTAATTTTTAATTTTAGGTGTCTAGTTTTACTGTAAATGAAAAATAAATGGTTATTAACACCTATAAATATGTTATAGAAACTTGGCCTAATTGCTAATACAAAAGAGATGGCGCAGAAAGCAGCTAGTATTTTAGATATCGGCGTTGAATCTGTACGTAGAATCCTCAAGGACTATAAAGAACACGTCGAAATTTCCTCTCCTGTCACCACAAAACTTAGACCAACGTTAAATGAAAATTATACGTGTTACAGACTCTGGTTCTGACCCTACAGGTCAGAAGAATCGGCATCTGATTGAATAAACAACGATTTTCTAAAAAAAAATATTTAATCCTCATTTCCATAAACATAACATAACATATCATCAGTCCTGTATCCCCTAAGGGTTAGGCAGATATATTAACACCCACATTTTGCCTGATATATTTAAGTCCATATGTAACAGGGGGCAAGCCTGTTACCACACACCGAGCACACAGTTATTAGGCAAGGGATATTCGGAAACATTATCATTATTTTAAAACTACATTATACAATAATTAAAATTATAAAAAAATTATAAAAAGTCTACTTTTTGGTTTGCTAGACATTTTTAAAACTATATTTTCTACTTAAGTATATAATCTAACTATCAAAAAGTTACGCACCCCTGCTATTCCTAATAACCTTGAATTGGTTTTGTTTACATTTGGTATAGCTTCTCGTTGGCCGTACTATAGACATTTTTATTTAAAATTATTATTATTTTTCTATATAGACTCCTTGTAACTCTCCACTTCTCTCAGCGATGCTTCCATTTCTCTAACCCGTCCAAATAGTACTCGGCTTTTTTCTCCGAAAAATAATTATACACCAATGTAGTCACCTCCTCATTTGACGGAAATCTCTGTCCTCCGAGCGCAATTTTTAGATGGAAGAACAAAAAGCAATCGCTTAGGGTTAGATCTGATGAGTAAAGTGGATGGTTAAGTAGTTCAAGCCGTAATTTCACACAAATTTTCACCATGGCAACCGCTGAAGTGTGAGACGGCGCGTTGTCATGCGCAGCACTATGCTCAATGACCTCAATAGTGCCTCCCAACGGATAGGTCTTAAGATGAACATGGACAAATCGAAGTTGTTGACGAGTACGTTTACCTGGGACAAATAGTCCGGCTAGGTAAGTCCAACTTCGACCGAGAGGTCAATTGTAAATATGTTGAAAAAAAAAAGAAAATTATATTTTATATATAATAACGGTAACAAATACACCTGATGGTTAATGGATGCTTAACTGGCTTCCCTGGAAGTCTGCTAAACTCAAATAAAAATTAAGACTCGTACATTAGACTATTCAAACAAATTTTTTCATTAATTTCGGCTATTATAATGCCATTTCCATTATTAATCCTAATTCGCTAAAACCATTTGCCACAGTTGCCATACATTCAGAAAAGAGAACCGCGGTCATTATACGTGATAGAGCTATGCTGAAGCTACATATTACTTGTTTCACGAATGGGTTGGGTCGATCAGGAAAGGGCTCTCATAGAATAATAACATAAATTGTCAGCTTAATGCTGCTGTTTTTTATGGTGAATGTCGAGAACACGAGATCGATTATACTGAAACGAGGCATTCCATAGCCTCAGGTGAAACAACGCATCTGCATTTCGATTCCTAATCAGAAATAGGTACAGATGGGCCACAGCATTATGCAAGTGGACTATGCACTCGTTTGACTCCAGAACTACGGTAGTTTGTAGGATAACCTTGTAAAATGGTACAGAGTTGCGCACGGTAGAGAAAAACACTGCAAATATGCATGAAATATATGAGCCGGCCAGTGACTGAAGCGCATGGCAGGAAGATAAGACTATAACATCGCAACGGTTTACAAGCTGACACAATAGTGTGCAGCATAGTGGTGTAGCAAAATAATATAAAAGAAAAATTGGTACAGGTGCAAACGCTTGAGCTATAGCTCGAAAAACACTTATTAAAATTATGATGACAAAACAAGGATTTAATTAATATTTAACCTTAATATGCACTCATGTGAAGCAGTCTATGAGAGAGGCCTTTGTTGTAACGTGGACTCCTGATAATCTGATAACATTGAATGAATAATAGGTTTTAGGTTGCATGTGTGCGTGAGTTCATGTGCTTACAATAATTTAGCATAGGTTCGATGTCACGCACACGCACAGAGTAGATATACTTCATTTTGTGATGTTTCATCTGTTCTTTCTGTTCTGGTAAATCAAAGCACGTATTACTCTTCAAATAAGCTACTATCCATTCCATAAAACAAAATTGTATTTTCGATGAATACGGATCCTAATTAAAAAAACCTATATGTTGCATAATTTAAAAATGCTTTTTAATACGTACCGTTAATAGTCCGATTCTAGTGAATGTAAAATTTGTATTTAAAAACGGGAGCAGTGCATTGAAATAAACTTTATCTGTGATTAATATTTATGAGTTATAGACTTGCATTTAAAAAATCACTAACACCACTTTATTAACAAAGATGTCCTTAATGGATAGGATTTTCTTTTAGTTATTAAGAAGTATTTAAAATACGAGTTAAATGAAACTAATTTTTACATACACCTCAGGCTAGACAAGTGGGTTCATTTAATGATTTCTTATATTTACGCGAACACTACACATTGAATGGAACTAATTTTTATGGATATATATCACGTTTTAATTTTTAATTCCCGATGTCATGATGTCAGATATAGCCTGGCTTCCTTCTGTTTTGATTATTAATTTATGGTCCAATCCACGACAACCGAGAATTAAAAAATTTTTGTCTTTTTGCTCAGTTTGCCCCGAGCAGTTATTTACTTGAGCGGAATAAAGTTTTGATTTTATAATAAAAAAAAGTAATACATTTTTCTATTATTGGTTTAGTAATAAAAAAATAGTATATCCAGTAAATGATCATACATAAATTATAACCCGGGATGAGGCCTCCTTTTAAGTAAAAAAAACTTGCGTTAGGAGATTCCACATTTCCATAGCACTTACATTACTACTTGCATGATCTTTACAGAATAACTATAAAAATAAAAACTAATAATATTCATTCCAAAGTTATATATAAGCACGCGTGCGCACTTTTCTGTGTATGTGTGTGTGTTTTTTTTAAAGAAGATGGAAGAATAGAAGAAGATAGAAGGGGGCAAACGAGAATGCGGCTCACCTGATGTCAAGTGCCTACCGCCGCCCATGATCAACCGCAACACCAGCGGAATTGCAGGTGCGTTGCCGGCCTTTTAGAAAGGAGTAAGCTCTTTTCTTGAAGGTCCCCAGGTCGTCTCGGTCCGGAAAAATTGCCGGTGGTAAACTATTCCACAGAGAGGTCGTGAGCGGAAGAAAACTCCTTGTGAAACCTACAGTGTTGGAAGTTAGGGAAATTTGGAATGGGGCAACGTAACCGTAGGGGCCAGCAGCTGATCGACTTTATGGAGAAAGAGGGACTCTTTATGATGAACTCTTTTTTCCAGAAGCGGCCGCCACAGGAAGTGGACCTGGTCGAGCCCCGACGGTTCGACAAAAAATGAGATTGACTTCATTATGACGACCAGACGCCAACTGTTCAGTGATGTGTCACTGATCGCAATAAAATATCGATATAAAATAAATAAACACTTTTTAACGAATGGCTGTTTCGATTATTGTGAAAGCTCGAACGAGATTAATGTCAAAATATTTTAATTACACGAAAATAATACGGGTGCAATATGTTAGCACGAAGTAAATCATTACTGAAATTGCAACTACTTGTAGGAGCGTTCAGTTTCAATTGAATTGTCGTCATCAACAAAAATTAACAGCCAGCAGTGACCCCTGAGCTGCTACAGGAAATTTTATTACCTTAATAATATTATAGACACCTAAGCTTACGATATTAAATAAGCATGACAGCGTGATCTGTTTATAATTAAACCGTTTAAAATGTAAAAACCGACTCAAAATAACTAAAAATATAATTACCCAAAAGTAACTGAAGATGTAAAGAAATTCGCTCATATGTCACCTTTGCACATTTAGGAGTTTGTTGATCATGAATGCCCTGAAGTATCTCCTTCTTACTAAAATTCTAATTTTTTTTAAATAAAATAAGGATGACGAACGAGCACACAGTCAACCTGATGGAAAGTGCTTGCTGTACCCCATAGACATATTTATCCTCGATTAATAATCAAAATGCAGATGCGTTGTTACCCCTAAGGACTAAGATCTAATGCCTCGTTTTCACAAAAAAAGTTTTCCGCTGATCACCCACCATACAAAGCATTAAGCTAATATATATATATATATATAATAAACCAATATGTGTTATATTCCACATAATAAAAATACTTTACTTTTATTTACAAGGGTACATATTCAAAACATACATACAACATGCACACACGCACACACACACACACACACACACACACACACACACACACACACACACACACACACACACACCATATTTTGTAACTCTAAAGTCGTACAATAATATAATAATAATCTGCCTGTATTATTTTATACTTCTATAATTTAATAACAAATTTTCTATTATTTTTCACCTCAACTTAATGTTATAAACCCATTATTTGGAAGAGCGGTGCTTCCTAGTACAAGCAAATCCTTAGCTTAAAAGGAAGCTTCAACCACAATATGCTATGTAATAGATTAAATTATGCAATAAATAATTTGAATTAGAAATTTGAATATATATATATATATATATATATATATATATATATATATATATATATATATATATATATATATATATATATATGTATATATATGATGATATCGATGAACATACATAAAAAAATATTCCCTCGAATTGAGAAAGGTCTCTCAATCCGGTGCATTGAACAGTATTCGTTTTTTCTCGGAATGAAAGTATTCTGACACTGATACTGGCACTGATAGTATTCTGACAGCATTTTCACTAGCATACGTCTTTATTCATCGCAGATGAATGACACAGATCTTTGAGTAAATACAAACCTGATAAAATACGCGTTCTTAATGCAAAGGGATATACAAGTAGGTAGATCACGGGACTTTTAAAAAGTCCCGTGATCTACCCGTGAGTCGCTATTGCGAAAAAGAGTATGAAACATTTGAACATTAAAAATGGAGTGCAAATAATTGTGAATTTTTATTGGACTGCGGCCAATTTTAAACTAGAGTTATATTTATTTTTGGTATGTAGGATGTACGTGTATGAAAATTTTTTGATTTTAGTAGATTTAGATAAACCGATTTTAGAAAAAGCGGACTTAGTTATGAAAGAAGACTGGCTGCCACTATCTAGGAAACGAGAGACATACTGATGGCCGAAGAAGGATCCATATTTGCTTGGCTAAGTTCAGAAGATGGCTGTGAGTCATGAAGATCTTTATAAGTTATTAGAGAAGTAGTTGCCTTTTCATGGTATTGTTGTGATGTGTATGGTTGTAATTGTGCATAGTATACAGAAGTTTGTTTATGTAAGATAGTGTTATGTTTCTTTCTACAAATGCGGCAATCACCCAATCTACTCTGACTCGATCGAAAGCCGCTACGAAAGAAAAACATTAGCAATTCGTTCTTTAACCGGTAGTGCTTTGAATTTCGTTCAATTATGTAGCTAATGGTTTTGACTATATGCAAGACCATTTAAGTGAATAGCAAGGTGAGAAGAAGATGAAGAGACTGCAAAAGATTTAGATATACTTAGACTGCTAACTTTGTCATCTTAAGTAGATTTACTGGCATGAACTGTTTTTAGAACAGTTGCCCTTTGACGAAGAAAACGAAAAAAGTATGTCAATTTTACTGTATCTAGGCTGCTTCTAAATTCTTTCTCAATTCCAAGCTTCCAGAGCTGTTAGAGAATCCAAATTCACAGAAGCCATATATAAGCTCTTCAATTCCGTTCTCCATGGTGGCACTACTCCGGAGGCGTGGAGCAGAAATGCGGTGTTCTTGTTCTTTAAGAAAGGCGAAAATGCTCTCTTGAAGAACTACAGACCGATTTTCCTTCTGAGCCACGTATACGTGCTGTTATCGAGAGTCATTACGAATCGTCTCGCACGCAGACTCGACGACTTCCAGCCTCCCGAACAAGCCGGTTTCCGAAAAGGCTTCAGTACCATAGACCACATACATACCCTGCGGCAGATTGTACAGAAAACCGAAGAGTACAATCTGCCACTTTGCCTGGCGTATTTGGACTATGAGAAAGCCTTTGATTCTGTCGAAATTGGGGCGGTGCTATAGTCCATTCAGCGGTGCCAAGTTGACTGTCGGTATATCGAAGTGCTGAAGTGTTTGTACAGTAGGGCTACGATGGCTATCCGAGTACAGAACCAGAGTTCGAAACCTATCCAACTGCAGAGAGGTGTAAGACAGGGTGACATTATATCCCCGAAACTCTTCACCGCTGCATTGGAAGACGTTTTCAAGCCACTGGACTGGAAAGGATACGCTATTAACATCAATGGCGAGTACATCACTCACCTTCTATTTGCCGACGATATAGTCCTTATGGCAGAATCGCTGGAGGACTTAAGCACTATGTTCAATGACCTCAATGGTGTCTCCCAACGGATAGGTCTTAAGATGAACATGGACAAAACAAAGATCATGTTTAATGTCCATGTCACACCTATGCCGGTAGTTGTTGGGAGCAGTATGCTCGAAGTTGTTAACGGGTACGTTCACCTAGGACAAATAGTCCGACTAGGTAAGTCCAACTTCGACCGAGAGGTCAATCGACGGATTCAACTCGGCTGGGCAGCGTTCGGGAAATTACGACACATCTTCTTGTCATGTATACCTCAATCTCTGAAAACTAGATTGTACAACCAGTGCGTGTTGCCAGTGATGGCTTACGGATCTGAGACGTGGTCCTTCACCACTGGCCGTATGAGGAAGCTCAAGGTCGCTCAGATAGCTATGGATAGGGCTATTCTCGGAGTTTCCCTGCGTGATAGACTCAGAAATGAGGATATCCGCAGTAAAACCAGAGTGACTGACATAGTCCAACGGATTAGTAAGCTGAAGTGGCAATGGGCCGGCCATATAGCTCGATGAACCGATAACTGATGGGGAAGAAAGGTTCTTGAGTGGCAGTCTCGTACCGGTAGGCGTAGTGTAGGGCGACCCACCACTAGATGGAGTGACGACCTGATAAGATATGCAGGAAGTCGATGGATGCAGGTGGCTCAAGACCGTGCTTTGTGGCATTACGTGGGGGAGGCCTATGTTCAGCAGTGGACTTGTAAAAGGCTGTAATGATGATGACGATGATGATGATGATGATATATTAAACAAGAGATTCCCAATACTTTTTCGGCTCTCCCAACGAATTTAAGCCGTCCTAATTTTTTGATACTTTATCTACTAAGTCACGCAAACCCATTTGATGTTCTTTATACATGGGTTTTAACGAAAACAAACATTTAATGTGTTCATTAAAAGACGCGTGTTATCATATCTATCGCAGACGAGCGCCCACGCGATTTGACAATTAATGTAAGAAACTGTGACTGAACTTATGACTGCCCTAGCGGAACGCTTTAAATATAACATTAAATAATGGAATTTGCTTATATTATCAATAGCATCATTTTTATGAATTAAAGATAAGTACATGTCCCTGAACTCTAACCATCTGTTTTTATCACCACAAAAATAAATTATTATCGGTGGCAATTTTAAATAATTATGCTTAGGAGAAACGAAGCCATTAGTGGACGCACAATCGCCTTTTGTAGTTTTTAAATTCTATGTAGCAGATCTTGCGCGCGAGAAACACTATAAATCTATTTTCAATTTCCTCTCTTTCTAACATTTGAAAATCTTTTTCTATATATAATGATTCAATTTTTGATTGTAATTCTTCAAAAGTATATGATAAATCTTGTAATTTACTTAATCTCAAATTTAATTCGATACATCGGTTTTTATTTAATTTTACGAATAATAGGAGCCATAAATACTTTTAGAAAAGTGTAATGCGAGTTTTAATGTCCTCTTTGTGCAATAAGTTTCTTTAAGTCCCTCATATTGGGAGCGCTAACAATGTTATAAAAATATGAAAATAATTTAATTTGTAATATTAAACACGAATTTTGTAAATAAGAAAAATGAATGAATACAACCTAGTGCGCCGGTATAAACCGGCTACAAGGAACAGCTGACACAGACTGCAAGCCAGCCGAAGCGTCGAGTCGCTGCTCTGGTACACCGCATGCCCGTACAATTCTCGCTGGTTCAATCCCGGAAAATCCTGGAAAAGTCGGCAAATATTATTAAGTAATTGACAATGTTCGCAATGTTCCGTAATATTAAGAATTTTTAAGCCAGATACACATCAATGCTATTTTTTTACTGTATATAAAACGATTTTTGACAAAGCGGACGTAGTTATGAACGAAGACTGGCTGCCACTATCCAATAACGTGAAAAGGAGTGTGAGAAGAAGATGAAGAGACTTTTTTTTATATAGAAGAGGGGGCAAACGAGCATGCGGCTCACCTGATGTTAAGTGACTACCGCCGCCCATGATCAACCGCAACACCAGGAGCATTGCGGGTGCGTTGCCGGCCCTTTAGAAAGGAGTAAGCTCTTTTCTGGAAGGTCCCCAGAAAAAACAGCGTTGGTGATAGCACGCAGGCTTGTAGCACCCTCTACAACGACTTTGATGCTCCGATCTGCAAGAAAAATGTGATCTAATTGCACAATTTCTCGGGAAGTTCATAGTAAGGGAGCTTCGAAAGAAGCGCTTTGTGCAAAACCCGATCGAAGGCCTCCACAATGTCTCCTTCTTGGACTCTACTGCCACTGACCATCTATGAGCCAGGTTGACCAGAAGATCACCAGCTGGTCGACCACGACGAAAACCTCTGAAAATCATGAGCTGGCTGTTTACAATGTGGAGTACATTGTAAACAGCCAGCATTGTTTTTGAGAACAAGGAGGTGATGGCGATGGGCCTGTAGTTGAACGCGTCTGAGCACCTGTCATATTTTTAGGGATCAGGTGGACGAAAGCCGTCTTCCACAATTTTGGGACTACGCCGGAGTACGTACGGAATACCGTAAAAGATGCCTTAAGACCGGTGCGAACTCTAGAGCACACGTCCTCAGCACAATTGGGGGGATACCATCAGGCCGAAACATGAATTGCCACATGAAATGCAGTACTAAAATATCCGAGCAGAATAAGGAAGAGATATTTACTTTTTATTGGTATCCAGAAGAAGACTACAATGTTAAAAGGTAATTCATAGTACCTATCATGTATCCAGTCAAAACCTACAACAAGACAAAGACAGATCAGGAGATGAATCTAAGTTAGGATTAAATACTTTAGTGTATTCTTTTGTTGTTAATAGTATAACAACAGCAATCTGTAAGACAATGTTTCTAAATTTCCCAACAAGTGGTTAAGACTGCTTAAGACTGAGATAAGAGGGGTGTAATGTTGAAAGTGACAAAAGGGGAAAACATGAACGATCGAACTAAACACATCATGATATTATTAAATCTGTTATGTCCCACATTTCATCTCTTCTAAAGTATGAATTTCACTACAGTCGTGAGAGATCACCGACCGAATTTAAATATCGAACAAATATATGATCTTTACAAACTACTTTATACTTGTGATGATTGCGATTTGTTTTCAGCAAAACTTAAAGGGATGTAGAATGGCCCTGAGAAACAACTTCTGTAAATAGATAAAGATTTACTTTTAATTGGTATTTGGTTAGGTATAAACATAAATCCCAGGATATGTCTGAATCAAAATACGGACCTAAAATGCAGACCTACAAAAATGTTTACCGCTGGGGAACTAGGCTGACAGCAATTGAGTACTATGCCCAGTATTACACTTGAAATCAAAACTATTATTTTTTAATTGGAAAATGAACCTTCTGATATTTCAATCTCAAAAGAACTTCTCCAAGATGACACTATATAACGACTTGTTTTACATAAAAAGCAATTAATACTTTTTATCACACCAGATAAAGAAAGGCACTCGAAAATTCTTCCACTTCTGTAAATGATCATTTGAAGATTTTCGAAAATATTGAAAGTAAGTTTTGGAATCATAAGGTCCCGTTGCTGAAGTAGCGAGGCAAAAATTAATCTACGTGCTGGAATAAAACAAAGGATTCCATACCCTAAATAAAATTAACAGCATGCTGTGTCGAACATTAGAAGGCACTATAAATGAGCCGTACTCACTTGCAGAATTATGCAAATTTAAATATCCATCCTGTGATGTTTAAAAATCATTCAGCCAGTACAAAGCATTATTTCGTCCATACGGACGAACAACAAATAAACAACAAAAAAACAAATACAACTCCTTTTTGCACAAGTGGAGTTAATTTCTATAGGAGAAAACTTTGAACATTAAATTACACTATTTATGATGGTTTTGACAGTTCTGCATATTTATTTATGTGGGATGAAAAAAAGCTCAAATTGGTGGAAACGAAATAGCTTCAATCATCTAAAAACATACCAGGATCAGATATTGAACAAATGACCATATGGTGAGATAACTGTTAAGGGCTAAATAAGAATATTTATGTTGTCATGTGCATGTTTTTCCTTCTTAAAAATTTTCCTCAGTTCAAAGTTATAGAACTAAAAGATATATTACGTATTTAGAGATAATATTGAGAGAAAACAAAAAAAAAACTTACCTACACTTATAATTAGGGCCCGGAATAATATGAATAGAAAATATAAAAATATGTACATATAACATGGACTTAAAATCGGAAAATAAGGAAAAATATGTGTAATAAAAGATAACAACATTTTACATTAAAACGATTCTCTATTAAGAAAAATAAAAAAAAAAATACAATTTTACTTAGCTTCTGTTTCATTATTATTTGAATTACAGCATATAACTATGTGTTTCCTTAAATTTTCAAAATTAAAACCCTTTCCGTATGGACGAAATAATGCTTTGTACTGGCTGAATGATTTTTAAACATCACAGGATGAATATTTAAATTTGCATAATTCTGCAAGTGAGTACGGCTCATTTATAGTGCCTTCTAATGTTCGACACAGCATGCTGTTAATTTTATTTAGGGTATGGAATCCTTTGTTTTATTCCAGCACGTAGATTAATTTTTGCCTCGCTACTTCAGCAACGGGACCTTATGATTCCAAAACTTACTTTCAATATTTTCGAAAATCTTCAAATGATCATTTACAGAAGTGGAAGAATTTTCGAGTGCCTTTCTTTATCTGGTGTGATAAAAAGTATTAATTGCTTTTTATGTAAAACAAGTCGTTATATAGTGTCATCTTGGAGAAGTTCTTTTGAGATTGAAATATCAGAAGGTTCATTTTCCAATTAAAAAATAATAGTTTTGATTTCAAGTGTAATACTGGGCATAGTACTCAATTGCTGTCAGCCTAGTTCCCCAGCGGTTCAGCACTGGCTCTGGCGGTAAAGAAATGTCGGGATACATCTCTTTAAATTTTGAGATCCCGTTTGGTGCTTTCAAACAATTTTCTTACCTTTAATGTTTAATACTAAACTGTCAACCTTTTTAAACTGAGACTTTAAGCATTCACCTCATCTTTTTATACCATGAGCCAAGCACTTCACATGAATAATTTTTGGATACAAAACTTGTAGGGCACCTGCAGCTTTTACTATATAAGGAGCAGCATCGCTAAGTAGCAAGAAAATTTGGTCATGTGTAACTAAAACTAATTTTTAGGCACTTCACAGAGCTGCTGATCCATTTAACATATAATAATGAAGATATGGATAAATTTATTTAATGTCTTGTGGAATATGGATTTATATTTGAAATATGGAAAAATATGGAAAATAGAAATTGCATTTTCTTGATCAAAAAATCACAATTTATATAGAAAATATATTTAAGAACAAAAACCATTTCAAGTAAAAATACGGATTTACGTATTAATCTGGACCCTACTTATAATATTAACACCTTGGGACTGACAACAATTTATTAGGCTATGTTCTTACAAATATACAGTCAACAATATGGAACTTGAAGATTTTAAAATTTTCAAGATTCCCTTTATTAATAGAAAAGTAAATATTGATAAGGAACCATTTCAAATTTCAAGGTCAGTTACATGATTAAATGAAACATGATTTTATTGTGCCTTGAGAATCAGGAGTTAGGATATTCTTTTATTACATGCAACTTATAAAAAATAATCTTTAGTGTTTAGGGGTAGCATGTCCCGAGTCCATTATTTAATTAATTAATTAAATTTTTATTAATATCTTGTCGTAATTAAAAACTACCAATTAACCTACTTTTAAGCAACAATTAAATTTTTATTTAGAACTTTACACAATTGTGTAGTAAAGTGACATATGTGAGTAATGTTCAAATTGAGATCTGAATGTAAAATGTGTGCACTATACAATTAGCTTAATGTGACTTATGATCATTTGCCTCCAGTGTACAGATATGTATTCTGCAGTGTCTATTAATTAAATATCTGTAAGATTTTATGGTTTGTTGCAGTTCTCCTGAACATGATAATTTACATCGGAATTGGATTGTAGCTACAGCACAAACAGATTGGACACCAAAACCGTCATCAAAAATTTGCAGCAGACATTTTAAGAATAAAATGTTAATAAAAATAAAAGAAGAAACTTACTATGCTATTAACTTATGCTGTACCAATTCTGGTAAATATTCAGTTAGTGACATATTAGTACTATCGAGTACGATTATCTTGTTAGTTGCAAGCATTATTTTGTGCATTTTAATAGCAAAAAATGACTGAGACAGGCTTCTTTTAGACTCTGAACGCGATTCAAGTTTTAAAAATCAATATTAAAACTTGAATCTCGTACAGAGTTTAAAATACCAAGAACTTTAAATTCAATTTTCTGTAAAAAGCATCTTTCTACATCTATTTTGTATTAATTAATGTTTTAAAGATAATTAACTTTTAGGAAACAAAAGCCTGTATTCCAACATCTTGCTCCATCAATTTACATGAAGAATTACTTATGGAAATTAATAATAATTTATGCATTCGTGTAAGTAGGTAAACAATATTAAATAAAAATAATATTATTTTTCCTCGACCCATTACAAAATTGAAGGGTTAAGTGGACAAAGGTGTAAACTAGCAAATAGTTATAAACAATTAATGAGCATTTTAAAATAATAAATAATCAAATGAACTTAGGAACTGATGCATATAGATTTAAAATACAATATTAGTTGCAGTACTTAGACCAGATTGATTATTTTATATATTATATTGAAAAATAGGTTATTCTATGCAAATTTATTAAAAAAAAACAATGAAAATATGGATATAATACACCTTTGTTTCCTACAAAACATATTAAGTTTAGTTGAGAAGAACTTACAACGGCTCTATGTGGTAAAAAATAAAATAACATTATTTATATGAAATAGTTTTATTATTTAAAAAAAGGGCCAAATACCACATGCATGTATTTACATACTATTTATTAATTACTGAGAATTTAGAATATTTATTTAAAACCACCGAAACTCCCGCTCAATATACTCAAGTTGTGTTTTTATACCACCAATTTTTAATATACTTACATTGAATACATCTTTTTAACAGAAAGTAATGGATTTAATACTGTTTATAGATATTTTGAGTAAGAGAATAATAAGAACTTTCAGATGGAAAACTTCTATGATAATATTGTACTGTTTAGGACTAAATTTACAATAAAATACGGATTACGTAGCAGGCAGTTTAATAGATTAAATCAGACTGACAATTCTTTCCCTACCAGCTTATCTTATTATGTTATAACATTTTTAAAACACCACAGTTCCCTCGACCAATAGTAAAGAATTGTATAATAAAATGTAAATTATACTTTATAAATAGGATTTTTATTTATAGAAGAACGGACACCCCTTGTATGTTCTGAAATTTCTACCACTATTGGTATGATCGAACGGTACCGTTTAGGTATCCTAAGGACGGATCATAAGCCCTTACTAACCATTTACGGAAACAAAAAGAGTATACCTGACATGGCGGCTAATCAGCTTCAACGTTACGCGATCTTTTCATATGTTTATAATTTCACATTAAAGTATGGTAGAAGTGACAGCAATGCGGCTGATTTCTTATCACGGTCTGTAAATCAATTACAGAAATAATTGATTTACAGACCGTGATTTCAATTCATAATGAATACTCAGATCTTTATAAAACATTGTATATTATATGTATTTATAGATAACTCAGTTTTAAAACCAATAACTGTGGAAGATATAAAAAAAGAAACATCCCGAGATAATCTTTTAATAAAAGTGTTAAGAGTTTATGCTTAAAGCGTGACCTAGAAAAGTGTCAGATTCGTTATTAAAGCCATATTTTCTTTGTCGGTCAGAGTTAGCTCTAGAAAGTGGTTGTGTCCTGAGGGGCGACAAAGTAATCATACCAACAATATTCCGCGAGCAGCTATTAAACGAACTACATTCTTCACACTTTGGCGTGGTAAAAACAAAAGAGCAGGCCAGAACCTGGATGTGGTGGCCACATATAGGCATATTGCGGAAAAAACAGGGCCGTGTTCAGTTTGTAATAAGTTTCGATGCGCACCTCCGCGCACACTTTTAGCTTCTAGGCCCTACCCGGCACAGGTATGGGATCGTTTGCATATAGATATTTTTTCATTATATGGTAGGAATTTTCTAATTGCAGTCGACGCATATTCTAAGTGGGTAGAATGCTACCAACTTGCTAGTCCAATAGTGAGACTATTACTTTGTGGCAAAGCCTTCCAATTGAGCCCAGTTTCGTCAGGTTTATAAACGTTTTCTAGAGCAAGATTTTCTTGTTTCAATACATCGCATAATTTGATTTTGAAAGAATCATCTGCTTAACAATCAGCAGATAGTTTTTCTCCTTTTATTTGAAGTTCACGAATGCCAGTCTTGACTTAAACCGTTTTAACCGTTCTCTTATGGAAATAACAACACGTTTACGTTTTTTAAATTGTGAGCTAATACAGTAAAATTAAAAGATAAGCGTTCAGCGCTATCGGTACTGAACGTAGGTTAACATAGGAGGCACTGCGCGGGGAAGCAGAAGGTGGTCGCAACCCAAAGATGTACCAAAGTAGTTCGGATAAGCGGTCGTTCGGTTGATCGACTTTCGGATAATCGACGCTCTACTGTATTTAAAAAAATGATATTTTTTTCATTTTTTATACTTACTTTATACACCTGTTTAACGTATTTCAAATTATAAATTTATCAATAAATCTATACCTACAAATAAATAAAACTATGGAAAAAACTAGGGAAGTTAATTAAGATTTTGTGAATTTGTTTTTTTTATTATTTAGTGTAGTGTACAAATATATGATTTTAGTTATGCTCATTTTCCGCCATGTCTAATCTAATACCCATATCGCTCTCGCTCTGTTGCACTCGGCGAATCTAGCCACCAATTTAAAATACAGAACCAATACTTAGATGGAATACAAACTGGAGATTAAAGATACTACAACCGTTGTAAAAGAGGATTTGAAAAAATATGTTTCTTTAACATAAAATTATGTTGTCCTTGTGAAGATACAGAAGATTTATTAATCTATAATTACCTTGTATTATTCCAAAAGTAGCAATGACAATGATTCTCTGAAAATATTTCTGCTGATAGCACATTTACAAATCTGAAATATATACTTATTTGGCAGTTAACACCTATGCTAGCGTCTGTAACTATATAACGAATTAGAATTGGCGTGTTTAACTTCAAGAATCGGTTTATCATCAGATAAAACTTAAGTTCATTCGAAATTAAATTCCTTTTTCAAAAAAAAGTCGGACCTTTCAATTTTCAAGTAACCTTTGTCCATTTAGCCCTTCAATTTTGCAATGTATTCTACAGTATTAAAATAAATTACCTTCGTTATAAATTATAATCTTGATACATTAATTCATTATCGAGACGCTTGATCAATGGATGTTATGAAACTAAAACTATGGCAGATTTAACATACAAATTAATTGATTTCAGATTGGTCTTGCTGTTGACCTATTGCCGTCGACTAGTGGTCAAAAGCCAGTTGAAATAGTAAGTCTTCCAATTTCCAATCAACCATCAATAGTAAGTATTACAATCAGAAAATGTTGTGTCTGTAGTAACAAAGTTATGATTATTAAACTTTTTTGGGTTTTAGTACAAGATTCCAAAGTACACACCTCGAACGTTGCGACAGAAATGGAAACACTCGGAAAAACTGTCATCCGAATGACTGAAAAAATTAAAGACTTCGAGAAAAGTAGCTAAACTGCAAAATACTATTGCAGAACTTAAAAAAAGTCTTTGATAAGTGAAGAACATGGGGATTTATTGTTTATTTAATCAAATTGTCATTATAATTATATATTATAATTCATCCAAAATTCACTACAAAATAACTTATGTAAAATAATCATATAAAAAAGATCTAGCAAATATCGAAGATTTTTATCAGCGACTAAAGAATGAGCGATATTGACAGGGGATGACGAGAAGATTGTATATTTAATAAAATCTATCGTCTTTTTTCACAGTTTTGTGTTGCGTTAAATTTAGCTCATAAATTATTCTATTTATAAGCGAACGTCGTAAATTTTTGTATTTTTTCAGTATATCATAAAAAGTAAAGTATAAGTAATTTTAAGGAGTGAGGTAAATATTTTATATATATAATTACACACAAGACCTTCATGTAGTCTGGTGTGTAATTAACAGAAATAAACACGCAATACTTTTTGAACACACTGTTGTTTAGAATTTGTCATGGGTCAATATTGCTGATATATTATGGTTACAGCATGAATGAGTAGGCTCGATCGAGGAAGTACAACGCTCACACAGTATACCTGCTGTGTTTAGTATGCTTCGATATTAATTTTAAATAAGTTACTGACGCATTAGTGTTTTTGATACCTGTTTATTGTTTTTATTACCAGTGCCTGTAGTAGGCCCGTAACGTTTTAATTGAACCTATGATTCCGCTTGACTCCGACGACCAAATATCACCGGCCCATTACATACTCACTTAGTGTCACAATCACAAATAGGACAACAATTGAAACGCAGCGTGTCCGTCGATAAGCCTTTTACCCCTTAACACCGTGTGTACACCGTACACCCACATGCATAGGCGCGTAGTCAGAAAGTTGGTGGCCAAAGCGGCCATCAGCTTTCTGACTACCACTACTGGGTTGAAATGTATCTTAGTGGTCTCTCAATAGTGCTGAAACATTTCCTTGAAATACTCATTGGAAGTGGGCAATGCATATGTAGATCGGGGCTTTGCTGGTACAGTAGCTTTGCGATTGAAGCTATTGTGGACGACTTGAAGGCCGTCAAACTAGTTTTGGACAAGGATGCCACTCGAAAACATTTTTCCCTCCATCGGTTGTTGATTCTTCGAACTATATGGCTATTGCCAGTGATGACTTACGGATCTGAGACGTGGTCCTTCACTGCTGGCCGTATGAGGACGCTCAAGGTCGCTCAGCGAGCTATGGGCTATGCTCGGAGTTTCTCTGCATGATAGGCTCAGAAATGAGGATATCCGCAGTAAAACCAGAGTGACCCACATAGCCCAACGGATTAGTAAGCTGAAATGGCAATGGGCTGGCCATATAGCTCGAAGAACCGATAACCGATGGGGAAGAAAGGTTCTCTAGTGGCAGCCTCGTACCGGTAGACGTAGTGTAGGGCGACCCCCCACTAGATGGAGTGACGACCTGGTAAGACATGCAGGAAGTCGATGGATGCAGGTGGCTCAGGACCGTGCTTTGTGTCGTTACTTGGGGGAGGACGGGACGGACGGGGGATGACGATGATGATGATGATGATATGGCCGGCCCACTGCCACTTTAGCTTACTAATCCGTTAGGCTGTGTCGATCTCTCTGGTTTTTCTGTGAATATCCTTATTTCTATGTTTATCATGCAGAAAACCTCGAGCATATCCTCTGTAGCTCGTTCAGTTACTTTGAGATTCCTTATACGGCCCGCAGTGAAGGGTTCTTTAGTGTAATATAAAATTATGATTTTATTAATAAATAAAATGATGATGATCAAGATCAGATGTTAATTCAAATTTAATCAAAAGTTGGCTTTAGGTACTTTCCACGTTGTATATATCGCACATATATATATATATATATATATATATATATATATATATATATATATATATACTGACACATTAGTGCTTATATTGATATATATATATATATATATATATATATATATATATATATATATATATATGTATATCAATATAAGCACTAATGTGTCAGTAACTTAATCGAAATTAATATCAAATTCATTGTCGACATAGCCAAAATGCCTTTGCATGCTAGCATGGTTTTTCATAAACTGTCTGATTTTCATTTCATCCATGACCAAGGAATAATAAATGTTTTTTCAGGGTTACTCTCCGATCACAATTTTAATGCTCTCAGCGCTCCTTGAGTAATCCTTGGTCGGCCATTGATGATACCGTATAACTTAGAAAGTCCATGGTGCAGACAAACACGTTACAAAAGTTTTATGTAAATAACGATAGCATTTTTGTTAATAATCAAGAGTCATGGCGAAACATCTTAACTCTGTTAAATATTTAGTTCTGGACAGTTTTCAGACTAACTTTAAAGTAATTGTCTCTTTCGAAGTTCGCTTTCTTCAGTTCCTATATTTTCTAGTACCTGTTTGTTTTCTTTGTTTACCAAAGATATCTCTGTCAGCGACTTTAATATTTCTTGCAAACCTGTAACTTTTTCTTTAAATACCGTTACTGCCATTGAAGCCTTTTTATATATTACTAGCTGTACCCCGCGGTTTCACCCGCGTATATCACGCGTCTCTGCCGCGCGACATGATATGACACCTCGCTCACTTAGTTCAATCATTTTAGCTAAAAAAATAGCAAAATTAATTGAGTACTTTTATCTATCGGCATATACACGTTATACAGAAAGTTTAAATTTTATCCACTCACCCTCCCCCCCCCCCCTATAATTTAGCTTTCTATTGGTAAAAATTGATTAAAATCGGTCCAGTAGTTTCGGACTTAAATCTAGTTAAGTATATCTATAGTATATAATACTATTAGTACTACCTGTATAGTATTATATTACTATTGAATATTTTAACATGGAAAAGTAGTTATTGTGAGATAACTATAATAGTTAGACATATGGTTTTGCAGACTTTTATGTAGATATTGATGTCCTCCATAAAACTGTAGCACATCACTTTGCTCTATTGTCAATAGTTTCCGCAGCGTACGCGATATAATGTTTTTTTTTTTGGTATTTTTCTCACACCTTGGGTTACATTAACGAAGTTTTCATACGGATCCCTAAATTTTTTGAAAACGTTCTATCGCCTATGCTCATCAGGAATAATGTAGGATTCTAATGGTGAAAGAATTTTTCAAATCGGTTCATTAGTTTCAGAGCCTATTCAATTCAAACAAACAAACAAACAAACAAATCTTTCCTCTTTATAATATTAGTGTAGATATATTCTATCTATTGCTTTTTTGAGGCGTTTTTTTAGTAAAATTTTCCTTGGTGTGCAGTCTGTTCGCTTAGATACTGTCGTTTTAGTGTCATCGATTCAACACGCTCCGCATTTTGTGAAAGGCCCGACATTATAGTTCGTACTTTAAAGCACTTGAAACGTCGGGAATCAAAAGTCAAAATTTAACACGAAAAAATCCGTACAATTAATTTCATTTAAAAATAATTTGCTGAAAAAAATTATTGACACAAAGTAAGGATTACATTATTTATGTTTAAGATATTTGAACAAATAATATGAGTTTTAAGTTATAAGTTATCTAAATAAATTTATGCACTAGCGTCCAAACTAGGCCGAGCCTGTATCTTAGACACTAGTCACTTCCAAAGGCACCATTTTTACAGTTAAAAAAGTACACGGCATATTATGACTCACTTAATATATTTCGATACGAATTCGCAAATACATTACAACTTTTTTTCGTTTACCGTCACACTAATTTACTATGCGTATGAAAGGTTAGACCACTACTCATAGGAACTTTTTAATTTATATATAAATATAAATGATTATTGTTATAACAAGGCATAGAACAAATTTTTTGGTGATAAGTTACAATAAAGTATTGCAAAGATATATGGTGTGTAACTTTAGCAATTCTACAGATTTTTAACAAAAGTTATGCAATGTATACAGTAAACAAGACATAGATATATTACATAATTATTAAATTCGTGGTCTTTGCAAAGGTTTTTTTTATTTGTGGTTTTTTTTTCATTTTGTTTTAAATTACATTTTGACTTAATTAAATATAGTTTTATTAGTAGCTATACAAGTGAAATAAATATCAATTATTATAATTAAATTAATTTTAGTAGATGCGTATTATTCTGATGTAATATTGTTTTATAGTGACCAAGAAATTTTCAGTTTCTTCTGCATTTGGAGTTTCTAACCACGATAATACTAGTTTTTTACATTGATATTTGTGAAGCGAATAAATTTGTAGAATTTTATTTAATTTATTGTAAAGCATAGGACCCAAGCAGCAATGAAATTGAATTATAAAATATGTTTTATAATGGCCGGTAGGGCAAACCTTATCTTACCGGCGATTGGTTGTTAATTTATGATTATATATAAGTTTTTCATGTTGGAATAAAACATTGTCTTTTATATATTTTTTTATAGAAGATGGGGCAAACGAACGTGCGTCTCACCTGATGGTAAGTGACTACCGCCACTGGAATTGCAGATGCGTTGCTGGCCTTTTAGAAAGGAGTAAGCTCTTTTCTTAGAGGTCCCTAAGTTGTATCGGTCCGGAAAAGTCACAGGTGGTAAACAATTCCACAGTGAAGTTATACGATGAAGAGAACTCCTAGTAAAACGTACAGTAGTGGACCGTCAAGCATCCAGATGGTGTGGATGGTATCGGGAATTTTGACGCGATGTGCGTTTGTGAAATTGGGCGGATGGAACTAATCCGAACAATTCCTCAGAACACTCCCCATGGTAGATACGATAGAAAATGCAACAGGATGCAACATCCCTACGCAGCGACAGTGAATCGAGCTGATCAGAAAGCACTCGGTCGTCGATAATACGAATCGCTCTGCGCTGGACACGGTCAAGTGGAAGGAGCTGGCACTGGGGTGCCATGGCCCAGAGATGAGAACAGTATTCCATGTGAGGCAGAACTTTCATTTGTAAAGTTGCAAGTGATGTGCCGGCAAGAAATATTGTCTCGCTCTGCTAAGCACGCCAAGCTTTTTAAAGGCCAATTTGGCATTCCCCTCCAAGTGATTACAAAACTGCACACTTTTCGGTATGGCAACGCCGAGAATTCTGATGCTAGCTGAGGCAGCAAGAGGAGTGTCTTCAAACTGAGGAGACACGACAAAGGGATTCTTTTTAGCGGTTAACGCGCAAACTTGTGTCTTATGGGGATTGAATTGTACTTAATTTAGTCGCGCCTAATCCGATACTTCTTTAGGCAAAGACTCGACTTCAGACACAATTTTATCCTGGTACTTGGCGACGATTTCCCGAAAAATATTGGCATGGCCGGTGTATAAGGCATCACCAGTGCTGTCGTCTGCATAGCAGTGAATGTTATCATTTTGCAACATTAATTGATACGCAGAAGAAACAGGCTATAGCAAGCAGCCTTGAGTTAATAGGCTTGTAATCAGAGCATGCACCGTCTACTATGATTTTAAAGCTCCAATCAGCAAGAAACCTAGTGATCCAATCGCACAATTTCTCGGGCAGCCCATAGAAAGGGAGCTTCGTAAGAAGCGTTTTGTGCCAGACCCGATCTAAAGCCTTTGCTATGTCCAAATTAAAGGCCAAAGCCTGCCCCTTGGACTCTACTGCCTCCGCCCATCTATGAGTAAGGTACACCAGAAGATCACCAGCTGATCGATAACGACTGAAACCGTACTGGCGGTCACTGATCGGCTGGTTATCCTCAAGGTACCTCATGAGCTGGCAGTTTACAATAGACTCCATTAATTTGGAGAAAAAGGAAGTGATGGCGATAGTCCTGTAGTTGGACGAGTCTGAGCGGTCGTCTTTTTTAGGGGTTGGGTGGACCAAAGCTGTTTTTCAAGAATTCGTCTCGGACTACATCTTGGGAGTAGGAGTATCAGAAAAGACGCATTAAAACCGGTGCCAACTCTGGAGCAATCGTTTTCAGCACAATGGGAGGGACACCTTTAATCCTACTCGACTTACTGACGTCCAGGAACAGGAGTGCCTTGCGACCCGAGCGCTGTGTAAGCCGCAACTCCAGTATGGGGCACTCACATAGCGGGATGGTCGTGTTCCCCCGTCATCGAGAGTCGAATTGGACGCATAGAGAGAGCGTAACTGATGGGCTTTCTCTTTTGAGGCATGGGTCAGTGAGTCGTCTTCTCTGTGCAGAGATGGTAGAGATAACTGACAGAAGTTCTCTTAGACAGCCTTACAGAATACTTGGGTTCCCGAAGGAAGGCGAACTAGCTTGTCGCCAATTTTGCCGATGTGGTCAGACCTTGCCTAGGCAATGACTCTTTTGAAGGACTTGGAGGTGGAATTATAGTAGTTTTTAAGACCGTTAGTGTTTACTTTTCGAGATTTTGATCCGTCAGCCCGGGCCCGGTAGCACTCCTGCTTATAGCATGATGCTATTTTATAGGAGGGTATATAATTGTCTAACTATCAATACATCATATTTTAAATACAGTTAGCCTGTGGAATAGCTAAATGGTTTAAATGTCATTACTTTGAGTAATATACGCTGCACTCTTTATAATTTTATGAGATGAGTTCTGCGGGGTGGGACTCTTGAGGTGATACAGTAAGACAAGGTAGACTGTACAAATGATAAGTAAACAGTCTTCAATAAAAATAGTCTATCACGTGTCTTAGTTTTGTAATATATATACCAAGCTTCTTGTTTTCCTGCTATTTAAATAAGATGCGGGCACTATGTCAGACTTTCATCCAACACTACGCTTAATTATTTTACTGTGTCATTGTGGTCTAAAGATGTGCAATAACATTGAATTGGGCTTTTGTTTTTACAGGTGTGTATTTTGATTGTAAATGAATTTTCAGTTGTAAGTGCTCGTTTATTATTTACCAACAAGATAAATGAATATACTTTTATTGTACACCACAAACAAATATACAGTTAACAAAACACAAAAAAGATTATAATATTATGTAAGTACAATTTGGCGGCCTTATCGCTACACAGCGATCTCTTCCAGGCAACCAGGCAACCAAAGGTGTAAGGATTAGAACAGTGAGAACTAGGTAGGTGGTGCAATATAAATATACATAATATAATAGCGATTTATAGACAATACATGCAATAAAATAACATGCAAATAACTAATACATGAAATTATATAAATTGCTAAAATATAATAAAAATAAAGTAAAACATATGTAAATATAAATATACATACATACATATATATAAATATATAAACAAACTTACACATTTACCCAAATATATATATATATATATATATATATATATATATATATATATATATATATATATATATATATATATATATATATACATAAAAAAAACCTCAAACAAACGACTGAGACAAGTAATGCTCTTTAAGTAGTCGCTTAAACATAACAATCGTTTGTGCTTCACGTATACGCAACGGTAGGGCATTCCAGAGCTTGATAGACTGGACAGTAAAAGATTTATTAAAAAAGGAAGTATTGTGAGTTGGAATCCTTAAAATGAATTTTCTTGAAGAGCGTAGAAGTTCTCCTGGAAGCCCTACAAAACTAAACTTCTCCTTTAGATAAGGAGGTGTAGAAGGGTGAAATAATACACAGTACAGAATAGAAAGAATATGCATATTCCGGCGAAGTCGGATAGGTAACCACTTGAGACGTGAGCGAAATTGGGAAATATGGTCAAATTTGCGCAATCCAAATATGAACCAAATACTAGTGTTTTGAAGTCTCTCAAGCTTATTTAGCTGATCCTCGGTTATGTCTACATAACTTGCGTCAGCATAGTCGAGAATCGGAAGGAGAAGAGACTGTGCGAGCATAATTTTTGTAGGAATGGGAAGAAATGATCGAAGGCGACGCAGTGAACTAAGAGCGAACTAAGAGCGACAAGATAAATTTTGTTAATAGATATTCAGAGTAAGAAGGTTTTGATTGAGAAATTGCGTTCCTAATTCAGTATGAATTCAAACTTCATCCCAACTTTTTCCATAGAAAATTAGTGCAGTGTCATCAACGTAAGTAAAAATTTGGCAACCATTTAATTTAAAGTTACATAAATCGTTAAAACCAATTACAAAATAAAGTTGGTCCGGGTAAGCTACTCTGAAGTACACCATAGTTAATAGGAGAATTATTACTAAAATGGCCGTAATTAACCTATGGATCCTATTTTTTAAGTAGTCCTCGAATAGAGCAAGTGCAATCCCTTTTAGCCAGCTGGTTCTACTCTTTCTCAGCGAGACGGAGGTTTCCTCTCCGGCTGATGCTTCGTATAACTCCTACCTGGGGCACAAACTGGAACACAGGCTATGCTAATGGTAATGCTATATAAAATAGCATAACCTGTTTAAACACAGGTTATGCTACAGGTAATGCCAAAACAGGCCGACTCTTGACCACGTCCAAATGGCTACAGGTTCGTTGCTACAGCAGATTCCCTCTGCAGGAATCGTGATCGTGATGTGTGAGATGGCTTGGTACACGCTCAACCAATCATGCGGGGAGAACAGATTATGATTTGGCCTTGGCATATGAACTGACACAACTGGTTTTTTAACCCACGCAGATTTCAGATGTGGAGTATCACGGACCTTTCCTATTGGACCTTCTGCTGACCTTTCATCCGGACAGATATCAGGTCACCGAGTAGATACAGGATGTATTTCAATTTGTGATGTTTTATCTGTTCTTTGTGCTCTGATAAATCAAAGTACGAACTACTCTTTGAATAAGCTACTACCCATTAAATGAAACAAAATTTTATTGTCGATGAATATGAATCTTAATTAATAAAAACCTCCATGTTGTATAATAACGGAAGTTTTTTATTTAGAAATGATTTTTAATACGAACCGTTAATGGTCCGATTCTAGTGAATGTAAAATTTGATGGATAGGATTTTGTCATTAGTTATAAAGAAGTATCAGATCACCAATAACACAACGATTGGAACGCAGCGTATCCGCTGATAAGCCTTTCACCTCTTAAAATCGTGTATACACCGTACACCCGCGTGCCTAAGCGGTTCTCACCATCCAAGACTTCGAACGAATCGAGTAAGCTATCAGATACGGGACCGCTACACTTATTCGAATGGCGGTTAGATAAATCATCTGTATCACGAAAAGTTCATATAGTTGAAAAATTTTGCACTAATTTATATAAACTTTCGCCACCTTTCCAGCTCGCAGCCTCAAGTCCGATGAAGTTTGTAGTTGTAAGTTTTAAGAAACATAATCGTTGTCCACATTGCATGCCGTGGAAACCGTTAAATAAGGCGACACTTAGATGTGAGCCTTCCTGTAATTTGTAGTATTTACATTGCGGTCGTGTATATCTTGATTGGTAACCCACTGGATGATATAAATCTCTTTATTTCATCCAGTGGGTTAAAGTCGATTATTGACGAAATGACGAAAATGCACGAAGTACAGAGTTGGATCATTGAGGAGAGAAATTATTGTTTCTAAATAAAATTCTTTCACAATACATTTCGCAATAACTTATGTAAAATCCGCGTATAAAAAGGGATCAAGCAAAAGTGAACGCTTTTATCAGTGACTAAACAATGGGGGATAATTAAAAGGGATGAAGAGAAAATAGTGTATTATATAAAACCGATCGTCACTTCTCAAAGTTTTGTGTCAGGTTTAGTTTAGCTCGTTTATCAATATATTAATACCTGAACGTCGCAAATTTCATAATAAAAAGTGGGTATATAAAGTATAGGGATGCAGGCATTGTCAAATGAGGTTTGGTCAAACGTGTGTGTGTTTTTTATATGACTTATTAGATTAATTACTATTACTAGGTGTAATTGACGTGTGGGCTACTGGCAACTACATCACAGATAAAACTTGATATCATTGAGTACTGAGCCATTAAAGTTTTCTTAGAGAATAACGGGCAAAACGAGCACGCAGTCTACCTAAAGAGGATGCTGTGACACATAGTCATCTACTTCTATCCTTGATTATGAATTAAAATGCAGCTGCGTTGTCACCCCTGAAGACTAAGATGGAATTCCTCGTTTCCACTAAAAAAGTGTCTCCAGCCCTCAACATTCACCATCCATACGAAACATATCAGGTATTCTGATATAAAATGATAATGTTAGCGTTGTACTTCCTCTGTCGAGCCGACTCATTTACTCATAATTAAGCTGCAGTATGGCCCCATAACAAATTTTGAATAATAATGCGTAGGAACAAAGTATTGTATGTTTATTGCCGTTAATTACACACCGGACTACGTGAAGATCTTGTGTGTAATTATACACATACATATGTGTATTTTTTATAGGATCGGGTTACAAACGAGCACACAGTCCACCTGATGGTAAGTGGTTGCTGGGGCCCATCGACATCTACATCTACCCTCAATTACGAATGAAAATGCAGATGCGTTGTCACCCGTGAGGATTCTTTACATTAACCATACGAAACACAGCAACATAAAGCTACCATTTGACGCTGGTATTCTGTGAAAACGTGGTTCTTCCCGGTCGAGCCTACCCATTTGTGCTACAACTATACTACTAAAATAACTGCAGCAGGGCTCTACCACGTAAAAATGACCTCACTCCCTACAATTACTTATACTTTTCTTTTTATGATAAATATTAAAAAAATACGAAAAGTTACGACGTTCACTAAGGAAAAAGATCATTTATGAACTAAAGTAAATCCGACACAAAACTGAGAGAAAATACGATCCGTTTTATGAAATACACTATCTTCTCGTTATCCCTTTTCAATGTCCCCCATACGTTAGTCGTTAGTAGTTAGAGATCTGTCTGCCAGAAAGAGCCAACTGTCAAAGCTGAAGACTGAGTGTGGCAACATCGTTTCCGGGACACCTGAGATTCTGAGTGAGATTGAGAGGTTCTATGGGCAGCTGTACACATCATCGTTGGAGCCACACGCAAGTGTGAGTAACGATCCAAGAGCAAGTCTTATCCGACACTATTCCGATTATATCCCGGACGTCAGTCTGAGCGAGATTAGAATGGCTCTCCACCACCTTAAAAACAGCAAGGCCCCGGGCGAGGATGGAATTACAGCGGAGCTTCTGAAAGCGGGTGGAACACCGGTACTTGAAGTCTTTCAGAAGCTCTTCAATTCCGTCCTCCATGGAGGCACTACTCCGGAGGCGTGGAGCAGAAGCGCGGTGGTTTTGTTCTTTAAGAAAGGCGACAACGCTCTCTTGAAGAACTACAGACCGATTTCCCTTCTGAGCCGCGTCTACATGCTATTTTCGAGAGTCATTACGAATCGTCTCGCACGCAGACTCGACGACTTCCAGCTTCCCGAACAAGCCGGTTTCCGAAAAGGCTTCAGTACCATAGACCACATACATACCCTGCGGCAGATTGTACAGAAGACCGAAGAGTACAATCTGCCACTTTGCCTGGCATATGTGGACTATGAGAAAGCCTTTGATTCCGTCGAAATTTGGGCGGTGCTACAGTCCCTTCAGCGGTGCCAAGTTGACTGTCGGTACATCGAAGTGCTGAAGTGTTTGTACAGTAGGGCTACGATGGCTATCCGAGTACAGAACCGGAGTTCGAAACCTATCCAACTGCAGAGAGGTGTAAGACAGGGTGATGTTATATCCCCGAAACTCTTCACCGCTGCGTTGGAAGACGTTTTCAAGCTACTGGACTGGAAAGGATACGGTATTAACATCAATGGCGAGTACATCACTTACCTAAGATTTGCCGACGATATAGTCCTTATGGCAGAATCGCTGGAGGACTTAAGCATTATGCTCAATGACCTCAATAGTGCCTCCCAACGGATAGGTCTTAAGATGAACATGGACAAAACAAAGATCATGTTTAATGTCCATGTCACACCTGTGCCGGTAGTTGTTGGGAGCACTATGCTCGAAGTTGTTGACGAGTACGTTTACCTGGGACAAATAGTCCGACTAGGTAAGTCCAACTTCGACCGAGAGGTCAATCGACGGATTCAACTCGGCTGGGCAGCGTTCGGGAAATTACGACATATCTTTTCGTCAGGTATACCTCAATCTCTAAAAACTAGATTGTACAACCAGTGCGTGTTGCCAGTGATGACTTACGGATCTGAGACGTGGTCCTTCACTGCTGGCCGTATGAGGACGCTTAAGGTCGCTCAGCGAGCTATGGAGAGGGCTATGCTCGGAGTTTCTCTGCGTGATAGACTCAGAAATGAGGATATCCGCAGTAAAACCAGAGTGACCGACATAGCCCAACGGATTAGTAAGCTGAAGTGGCAATGGGCCGGCCATATAGCTCGAAGAACCGATACCCGATGGGGAAGAAAGGTTCTCGAGTGGCAGCCTCGTACCGGTAGGCGTAGTGTAGGGCGACCCCCCACTAGATGGAGTGACGACCTGGTAAGACATGCAGGAAGTCGATGGATGCAGGTGGCTCAGGACCGTGCTTTGTGGCATTACTTGGGGGAGGCCTATGTTCAGCAGTGGACTTGTGAAGGGCTGTAATGATGATGATGATGATACGTTAGTCGCTGATAAAAAGCTTCGACGTTCGCTTGATCTTTTTTTATACGATTATTTTACATTAGTTATTGTGTAGTAAATTGTGGATGAATTATAATACATAATTCATCCGCAATACATTATATATATATATATATATATATATATATATATATATATATATATATATATATATATATATATATATATATATATATATATATATATATATATGTATAAGAGCCGTGGTAGCTCAGTGGTTAACGCTCGCTGTAAATATAATAGAACGCGAGTAACCCGGGTTCGATCCCCGCCGGCACCAATGAAATTGTTAATTGCAATTTTAAGTGCTGATTTACCACGTGCTCGGCGGTGAAGGAAAACATCGTGAGGAAACCTGCATGTCTACGGAATATGAAAAAAAAAATATTTCGAAGACATGTGAAGTTCGTCAACACGCATTTGGCCAGCGCGGCGGACACTTCCTTGCCCTAAACCCTCTCAGAAATGAGGGGAGGCCTGAGCCCAGCAGTGGGACGTGTATAGGCTGTAACTTTACTTTAAACTTTACTATATATATATAATATATATATACATATATATATATATATATATATATATATATATATATATATATATATATATATATATATATATATATATATATATATATAATGTATGTGTGTGTGTGTGTGAGTATGTGTGTAATTTTTTTTTGAAATGTTACCTAATAATGATTTCTTCCAACTGACTACGAGATATATATATCTACTCGCTGTGCTCGCTCTTTTTTCTCTTGCAAGTTATTGCAACTTTGGTACCGCCTTATAAACGGTTCTACTGGATCGTTTCGTCCCAGGCTTGGGGACGGGCCTCGAGCGGGATGGACTATTTGAGAAAGATATTTCAAGTCTATCTTTTGCAAAGGATTTGGAAATAGCTGAACAGGTTGCTTATACGAAAGAGGCCAAGGCTCTTGTAAGCAGTGAAATGCGTCAAGGATGAGCAGATATATAACTCAGCTGGCGAAAATAAGCGTCGGAGTGACGGGAGCCATTGGAGAAGCAGTGAGGGCATGGAATAAAATAAAATCATAGATCATAACGCGCAAATGTTCACTGTTAAGTTGCATCGTTTTAAATGAAAAGCGCAGGAAGCGTTGCAGGAAAATTAAGAGAACTCAGTTTTTTTTAATACTGAGCTGGCTTATAAAGTTTTATTTTTAAATAAATTTGAGTTGAATCTCCGGGAGGAAAACCGGCGACGAGGTTCGCAACCCATCACGTTCTGTCTCCCGGAGAGGCGAAAAGTGGATTGCAGAGGCCCGTCTGGCTACGTTGAATGGTATGTGGGGCAATGAATGATAAAATGGATGAAGTATGCGATATGATGTATGTATAGAGGAATAGATGTGTTATGTGTAAATGAGACGAAAAGGAAGGGGAAGAATGTCACTACACATGGCATGTATACCGCATACTAGTCTGGTGTAGACGAGATCGAGCGAGCATGCCAAGGAATAGGTATCATCCTTTCAGAAAGAATGGGCCAATGTGTGAAAGAGTATGAATGTGTAAGCCCAAGACTGCTATGGATACGAATGAAAGTGGGCTTAAAGAAGTTGTTTGTGTTAGGGGTCTACGCCCCAGACATGTCTAAGCCCACTTATATCAGAGAGCAGTTTTGGGAGATGGACGGGATGGTGTTTATTAAGTGTAAGGGAAATGAAAATATAATTATGCTAGGAGATTTTAATGGAAGAGTTGGGGTGAGGAGGTTTGGTTACGAAAGGATATTGGGAACGTTTGGTGATAAAAGTATAAACGTGAATAGTGAAAGTATCCTCACCGTATGAATGGAAAAGAATATTTTCGTGACGAACACTTGCTTTTGCCACAAGAGGATTCACATGTATACTTGGGAAAGAGGTGACGATAGAAGCATGATAGATTTCATAATTGTGGATGAAAGATTGAGGGGCGCAGTGGTAGATACAAGGGTTTACCGGGGTTCTAACGTAGGAACGGATCATTATTTGGTTTTATGCCGAATTAATCGTCTATTCAGGCGTTGGCGCCATCGATCATCTGTGTCTACCACTGCGTTACAGCGTATTAGAACAGAAATATTATAAGATGAAGGTGAGAAAAAAAGTTCAAACGTAGACTGAAAGAAAATATAAGTGGTTTGGATGAATTATGTATGAAGGAGTTAGACTTGGAGAATGTATAGCAAAATGTAAAGAAAGGTTTAGTGGATGCAGCTACCGAAGTATGTGGTGTTAGTAAGAGAAAGAATGAAAGGAAAATATTACGTTATGGTAGGATGATGAGATACGTATGGAAGTTGAAGCAAAGAACGGCTAGATTTACTAGCAACAAAGGCTGTTAATTCTAGCGGTACGAATGATGATATTGAAAGAAAAAAGGCAGTCTTTAGACATGTAAATAAGAGAGTAAAAGAAGTATTTGAAAGAAATAAGCAAGAAAGAACGGATAAGAATGATAGAATAATATCGGATAACTTCCAGGCAAATATTAAAATGTTCTGGAAACTTGTAAGAACCGCCAGGAGACTTTCAAAACAGCCTATGATGAATGTTATAAGAGACGAGAATGGCTATATTCTGAATGATGAAGTTTTGAGTTTAAAGAGATGGAAGGAATATTTTGAAAGCATGTTTATGAGTGAGGAGACAACGTGTGTACTAAGTGAAGTAGAAACTCCGAAAGAAGAGGAAAGGGGTAGATAACTATAGATGAAATAATGAAAGCAGTGAAAAGCATGAAAGCAGGTAAGACTGCCGGATATGATAGAGTTTCACTCGAAATGCTAAGGGCAGGAGAGGAAGACGTGGCAGGCCTGCTGCACCTTGTTTAATTTATGCTGGGAACTGAAGCGGGCACCGGTAGACTGGTGCAAAGCCGTGATAGTCCCAGTATATAAAGGAAAAGGGTCGCAGCAGGACTGTAAAAACTACCGTGGCATCAGCCTTCTTAGCATTGTAGGAAAACTGTATGCTAAGGTACTGATTGAAAGGGTCATGAAAGAAACTGATGAAAAAATTTGGGATGTGCAAGCGGGATTTAGAAAGGGAATGGGATGTACAGATCAAGTCTTTTCCATGCGCATGATCGCGGAGAAGTTTTTGGCCAAAACCCAAAAGGTTTTTTGTGCGTTCATGGACTTGGAAAAGGCCTATGATAGGGTGGATAGGGATATGCTATGACAAACCCTGAACTCATTTGGGTTGAGCGCTGGTTTGATACAGGCATTGAAGTCTCTTTATAGGGACTCTAGCGCTTGTGTTAGGATCAACGGGGTCTACTCGGACTGGTTTGACATCCATAAAGGTGTCAGACAGGGCTGTGTGGCTTCCCCGTGGCTATTTTGCAAAATTTGAAAGTTGAAGAATGCGGATTAAGAATGGGTGAGTTAACCGTCAAATGCCTTTTGTACGCCGATGATCAAGTTATCCTTGCGTCGTCGGCTGCCGAGTTGCAAATGATGGTTACATTAATGAACAGATCATTAAAAGAAAGGGGTATGAAAATGAACGCAAGTAAGACGAAGGTTATGGATTTTGAAAGAGAAGAAAGTAAAACGATTTGTGAAATAAAAATAGAAGGGGAATTGATCGAGCAAGTAGATGAGTTATCATCGGAATAGTGTCGGGTAAGACTTGCTCCTGGATCGTTACTCACATTTGCGTGTGGCTCCAACGATGATGTGTACAGCTGCCCATAGAACTTCTCAATCTCACTCAGAATCTCAGGTGTCTCGGAAACGATGCTGCCACACTCAGTCTTCAGCTTTGACAGTTGGCTCTTTCTGGCAGACAGATCTCTGGCAAAGACTTTGGAGCCCTGGTTCCGCTCGATCGCTTCTTTTATACGAGCAGTATTAAAGTTGCGTAAGTCTCGCCGCATACATTTGGAGATCTGTCTGTTCAGTTGCCTGTATGCTGTGAAATCTGTTGACGATTGCAGCCTCATCTCCCGTCTAACAGCCATGAGATTAAGAGTGTGATCGGAGAGTTTTTGTGTTCTTTTGCGGCGGGTCTTGCAGAACTTAGCTCCGACCGCATGGACAGTTTCCACGAGCTTGTCATTCATATCGTCCGCTGCATTGCAATCTTCTAGGCACTGAAAGCGGTTACGTAACTCGAGCTGAAAAGTCTCGGGATTCTGGATTAGAGCGCGAGGGGACGGAGCGTTGACTTCATTAGACGAGACCTCTCCAAATTAACGTTTAGGTTCAGTGTGCCTCTAACCATTCGGTGATCCCTGCCGGTTTTCACCTTTGCGATCACTGAGACATCACTGAACAGTTGGCGTTTGATCGTCATAATAAAGTCAATCTCATTTTTTGTCGAACCGTCGGGGCTCGACCAGGTCTACTTCCTGTGGGACCGCTTCTGGAAGAAAGAGTTCATCATAAAAAGTCCCTCTTTCTCTATAAAGTCAGCCAGCTGCTGGCCCCTACGGTTCCGTTGCCCTACTCCAAATTTCCCTAACTTCAGCTCACCGCCTTCTCTTGTGCCTAGTTTTGCGTTGAAGTCTCACATCAACACCGTGTAGTGGGTTTTGGAGGAATGCACGGCTCTAGAAATATCCTCATACATTTCCTCCACCTTCTCATCGGGATGTGCAGAGGTTGGTGCGTAGACCTGTATGACCTTCAGCGAATATATATATATATATATATATATATATATATATATATATATATATATATATATATATATATATATATATATATATATATATATATATATATTATACATTTGGAAAAGGGAGACAATGGCAAAACAAATGCCAATGTGTAACTATTACCAAACTTTTTAATTTTAAATAGCAAACGATCATGGCTTAAAAAGTGCTTTAAGTTTTTAAACCGTCTAGTGACAGTGTAAGTATAGCTACTACCTCATTTCCTCTCATTGGTGTCGTAATTATAAAAAATCTGCGATTGGCGGCCTACTTGGCAACTGTGGAAAAATAAGAAAAATAATGAAAATGTGGAAAAATAATGTAAGATGAAATTTATAGGGGAGTTTTATGTTCAGCAGACTTCAGTGGACTTTTATATACTGTAATTGATAAACTATTGATAATTATGAAAGGGTATTTATTGAAAAGAGAGAGATGGGGAAGTGACGCAAAAAGTGCTGTGCTTGAATACCATTTCATCTCAAACCCAGCCAAAATCATGCTCAACTTATTGCAATGGGTTATACATATACACACACTCAAGAGATATGAAGAAAGTCAAGTCGAAAGAGGTGTGAGTTAGTGCGTGTCAAAAAAGTATGGCATGGTTTCGTTGTCACTTAAAATTTTCTGCACCGAACACTGACTTAAAAAAGGAGAAGGTTTTTAATTCGACTGTATTTGTGTCACCTCAGTACTTTTTTATTCGTGAACCTATTTTGATGATACTTTTTTATTTGATTCACCTTAAATAATGCGTATTTAACTGACTTCGAGTACATTGATTCGGTTGTAATGAAATCGGATGTACAAAATTTTAATTTTATCACTAGTTTACAATAGACTCATGTATTTAATATGTAAGATTAACTATTAGAAATGATACGACTTAAGGACCTTCAATAAAAGAGCCTACTCCTTTTTATAGGGCAGGCCAGGCACCTAAATTTCTTTCGGTATTGCAGATGTTTATAGGCAGCAGGATTTACTTATGGAGCCGGATGCCCCTTTTTATGGAAAAGGAGGCAATTGTTATTTCTCTGGTTACACTTACTCACATTCACACTGACTTTAAGTGTTCATACATAATACAGGTGACAAATGAACACACAGTACAACTGATGGTTAACAGATGCTTAATCCGAATGATATTGACATCTTTCCTCAATTAAGAATCAAAATAAAAATGTGGTCACCATTTGGCGACTAAAATGCAATCGTTACTAATAAAAAGGGTCTTCATATCACATGCACCATACGAAAGTAACAGTAATAATAAACTGATAATTTAAGCTGGTATTCTGTGGGAGTGTCGACCTTCTCCGGTCAAGCATACCCGTTCGTGCTACAACAATATTATAGCTGTAGCTTGGCTCTACCGCGTATAAACTACTAACTGTGCTTCGCGGTTTCTCCAGTGTATATCACGTGGTTGAGCCGGTCGACAGCACCTCGTTAACATTCCTTTAGTGCTGGTTTCTCTCGGTTCTTATCGGGCGGATAGGTACTGTGTGTCGTTTACGCGTCTAGCCGAGTTCTACTCTCAATTTCAATTATTTTAATTTTTCTCTTAAACTGTGCGATAATGGAAAATAGAAAACTTTTTTCAATATATTAATCAAATTATTATTATTAATCAAATTCTAATTTCAAAATATGCTTCAAAATAATATGTTATAAATAGCAAAGTTTATCTCCATAATTTTTTGATGATTAAATAACTTTTCTTAGTAAGGATTAATATTACATGCCTAACGCTTGTAAATAAAAACTTGATAAAGAACTGCATTAATAAGGGAGAACGCATGCTCGTCACTCAAAGGTAATACAACTTTTTACCGCATATTATGCAGGAATTAGAAAATGAAATGGATGAAATATAACTATATAATATATAAAAGTATGGTTAAATAAGACATAATTGAACCATTATTTAGCCAGTGGCGTTCACCGGTTATTTTAGTAAAAAGCATCAGGCTCAAAAATATTATGTTTAGATAGTACACAAATAAATGACAACAAAAAATTATTCCTATCCTTTGCCAAGAGTAACTTCTATTTTAGGCAGTTTAAAGAATGCTCAGTTTCCATCAACTCCTGATTTAAAATCGGCATTCCGGCAGATACCATTTTAAACTACAAGTTAAAAAACACCGCATATAGTTTGCCGGGTAAGGGTTTATTGCAACTTAAGGTTATTCTTTTCGGTCTTAAAAATGCAAGTGAAACACGACACAGGCTAATGGAGAAACTATTTCCACCAGAGCGTGACGTTCAAATTGTGGACTTGTGAAGCGCTGTAATGATGATGATGATGATGATGACGTACAAATTATTGCTTAAATTGGATGACATTGTGGTATAAAGTAAGACATATATGATCACATTAGGTCGTTGACTTGGGTTGAAAAGCAGTTGCTCTCAGCAGGTTTCACAGTAAATTTTAAGAAGTGTCAGTTGTCAGGCTCTATTGTGGATAAAGAAGGTTTAAGGGCAGACCTGGAAAAAGTTAGTGCTATTTGAAACTATTAAAGACCAAATACATATACTGAATTAAAACGTTTTCTAGGACTTGCGAGTTGGTATCGAAGTTTTGTGGAGAACTTTGCAATTGTTGCAACTCCTTAAGCGATCTCATTAAAAGTCTGAAAAACGTTAGACAATTCAATGAAATGCGGAAGACGAAAGTACTTTCGATCATCTTAACTCTATATTAACCCTAGAAGCCTAATATATCTCAGAGATACATAAAGCCTTAACATACGCCTCAGAGGCGTGCATATATAAATAACTATTTCTGGCCTAAAGTATAATTACTTGCGATTTTTTAGGGACCCGTATGATAGGCATTTATTCTAGTAAGAAAACACAGATTCATTAATGGAGACTCTAATCACAGCTATTTATATTACAACAAAATAGAACAATCTGCTGATATTCGAACAAAAAAAGTAACTTCTGAGTTATATAGTAAAAAAAGTTTTTTACTATTTAATGACTTTTTCTTAGCACAATTATTAAATTAAGTCAGACTTTCACAGACTAGCTTAAAACTTAGAGCAGTCTAAACACACATAAACCTTGTGCTCGCAACATACTGACTTTTTGTACTTATATAAGTGTGTTATAAGTAATTTACGCATTCTCTTTTTTTGTAAGAGCTAAACGTGCAGCATTTACGGTTTTTGGGCTCAGAATATGGCTCATGTATTCTCGTAAAGATCTTTTTAAAGTCGGCGCTTCAAGTCTCATCTCCATCCAAGGCTTAATCAAATCTGTGTTGAGCTGCTTCATAAACTTTCTTCTATGTAGGTTTTTTTACTGTTCTTGATCATATTCATTGCTGAAGTTCTCTGAGATGATTGAGCCTTGGTAGTCGACCAAACATTCGTTCTAACCGCGAAGTATATCTCCGGAGACACGACGTCTTGAGATGTCAAAATCCAAGACTTATAGGTTGAAAATGAGCAGGAGTAAGTGAGTGAGCTGCTGCGCCAGTTGTTGAGACAGTTTCTTCAGTGGAATCAGATCGTAAAGAGAAGATGTCGTCAGTAACATAATCGTTCTCGTCTTCACTTAGAACATCCTCCTCTTCTGACGCTGAACCTCTCACGGAACCATGATTTTCTTCATCTTATATCGCCAAAACATTGGCACTGTTTAGCCGTTTTGATCTTGATATATTTTATCTAAAACAACGTCAATATAACCATAAAAACACAAAAAAAACTAACAATAGCGTAATCACATAATCTAAGTTAAAGGTTACACAAAGCCTAAACATACGCCTCGCAGGCGTACTACATGTCAATAAGTCAAAATCGGCGGGACTAACCTTAGCGATACGGGCACTATCAGCAGGCTATAGAAGGCCACTGAGTTGGCTAAGCCGCACAAATCACCAACTTCACCCGTTATAAAAAGATAGACAGTTTTCGAACGCGTGTACGCCTCGCAGACTTAGATAAGGCTTCTAGGGTTAAGTAAGCACTTAATATTTAACTAAATCTAAATCTACACAACTGTAAAATAATTTTATTACAAACAACGAAACATAAAATTTACTACCAGTTCCTTTATTTTTTTTAAATAAGGGGATAAAGTATTATCACAAAAATATACGAACCTTAAAAGGAAAAGAACGAATTAAAAAAAATATTATTTGTAATCGCTGCTTGACTTATGGAGAAAGTCACCCGATCTTTCTGAACAATCTTTCTAAAGGTTTAGTAGTAGGCCGTTTTTTATAATATAATGTGATAAACGAGCATACAGTCCACCTGATGGTAAGTGGTTGTGGCCCACAGACATCTATCGTCGATTATGAATCAAAATGTAGATGGGTTGACACCCATGAGGACCAAGACGGAATACTTCGTTTCCAGTAAAAAGGATCGCCGTTTCCCTACACTCACTATATGAAACACAGCAGCATTAAGTTACTATTTTACGCTGGTATTCTGTGAGTGCGTGATCCTTCCCCGGTCGAGCCGACCTATTCGTGCTACAACTGTACTGCTAATATAACTGCAGCATATCTCTACCACGTATAAAATATTTTGTTATATTTGATGCGTGATCGTCTTAGATAAGGCCTTTATTGACTTTATGTTGGTTTGGCGACTTAGTTCTTTTTGTGTCTTTTGGAGTAATAAATATTAAATAAAGTAATTGAAAGCCGTTGGCAGTGCCTATTAAGATAATTAATAGAATCAGGCGTTATTTTACGGAAATTTATTATATTAAAGGTAACGGTAAGTGACTTACCAATTAATATTAATAATATTGGTAAAGCTGTAATCTATTATGTTAATTGACAAATGATATGCTAGTAGCTTTAGTATATCATATGTATGCGTTTTCGGAAACCGTGGGCTTGCGGAGTGTAATCTAATACCTCATACCATCCCGTGGCTGTCGTTAGAGGTGACAGAGGGAAATAAATCAGGAGATACGCGGCAAAGTCTATCTCACAACTAAAAAATAAAAAAAAACTGCGGTTGCTACCTCGCTTACTAAGCGTGGCAACTGTGCCTAAAATATTAACATTTATTTATTGCCGTGTGTGGCTATTGCACAACGGCGAAATTCGTTAAAAATTCAACAAACAACGCTTCGGATTAGCAGTGCAGTGACGTAACACGCGCACTACGTCGACAACAATGAACTACTTCTGTATGCATAGGTGTAAATTATGCAAGCATGTGTGGCAACTATAAATAATAAACTGGAGAATTTTGTGGCGCGGATCGAAATAATCAAACAGTTGCAGGTATTTGAAGTGTTCCAGATAGTCACAAATATAATATCGCTAGGTGGTAGCCTGTATTTTAAATTTGTTTGCAGGCAAGTAAGTATCCTTGGACTGTAGTAACCACATATCATCAAGTAAAGCATTATGAAGACGAAAATATAACATTGCATAATATAATCAAACATAAACTTGTAGAAATCTATTATATGTTAAATGTAACCATTTTTTATATTTACGCGCACAATTTACTTTTAAATAAAACTAGTTTTTCAGGTTTTATCCTTTATATTAACTTATTTTATATTAACAAAGTTTTGAGCACTTTACAGCACCCGTGGTTTCAGGGGAACGACTGACGTGTTGGACGTCCCAATGTTATAATTATTAATTTCTTCCGATTTTTTTTTTTTTTTTTGCGCCCGAAGCAAATATGGGCAACCCTCCGGAAAGCGGGGGAGGGAGGTGGTGAATGCTCATAGCATACCACGCAGCCGGCTGCGTGGTTATGTGGCGACTTTTACCCACTAAACACCACCTTTTAGGAAATGGCTTAACGATCTGACTGGAGATCTCTAAGCCGTATACGAACGCGACCCTCCTTGGCAGAAAGGAGGGCGCAAGCGGCGAAAAGCCGCTTAGAAGAATGCCTAACTAAGGCAGATTAATGGATGTGTTATGTAGGCTCGGCCCGAGCCGCCAGGAGGCAGTTCAGGTCAGCCGAAAGCTTGTTGGGGGGGTCCGAGAGAGAGTTTCTCGGTCTGCGCACACTATAGCGAGTGTGGATAGGGGCTGCATAGGCAGCTGTCTCACGAATGAGATGATTTGGGTGGGACTCTGAGGCTTTGAAAAATCTCTCAGAGAGTGATTTGAGGAACTGCTGGATTGTTGGGAGCTCTAAGTCTCGATGGAGGTCGGCATTACGGACATAATAGGGCGAGTTAGTGGCCCTACGACAGAATAGATTTTGAACTATTTGTAGTTCATTGATGGCTTTGGGTTTAGCATGTGCGAAAATGGGGGCCGCGTAGGTCATGACAGGTCGTATGCAGACCTTATATAGGGTTCGCTTGTTGCGGAGGGACATTTTACTGTGTCTTCCCAACATGCTGTTGAGCCTACCCATGTAAAAACGTGCGGTGCGAGTAACCTTCTTGATATGGGGCTCGAAAGTGAGCCTTGCATCAAGGGTGACGCCTAGGTATTTGGCTTTAGTTTGCCATGGGACAGGGGTTCCTAACATCCTGATTGGCGGAGTGGTGGTGAGACGACGTCGTTTATATTCGAAGCAAACGGCGGAGCTTTTCTCCGGGTTTACGTCGATACGCCATTTTTGGAACCAAGCTCCTAGGTCGCTTACTGACTTTTGGATCTTGTTCCGAATCTGTGGTAATAAGTTGCCTTTGGAGTAAAGGGCTGTGTCATCTGCAAAGAGGGCTAGTTTGACACCATTCGACGGGATAGGGATGTCGTTGGTGAATAGTATGTATAGGAGGGGAGCAAGCACAGAGCCTTGAGGGACACCGGCTTTTATTTGACGGGTAGAGGATAGCGTGCCTTCGTGTCTAAAACGAAAGGTACGATCCTTCAGATAGGAGGCTACAAGGCGAACGAGACGATCTGGGAGGCCTAAGTCGTACAGTTTGTAGATAAGGCCCTCGTGCCAGACTCTGTCGAATGCCTTGGCAATGTCAAAGAAGACCGCGATGGTTTTTTGACGGCGAGGGTAAAAACCGCTGAGGATGTATTCCACTATGCGGTGAACTTGTTGGGGGCACGAGTGTTTGGCTCGAAACCCGAATTGTTGTGGGATGACAAGAGGGTCGCCGTCTGTGGGAAACAAATGGCGCCTCAAGCGCACGAGAATGACTCGTTCGAAAAGTTTGCCCATGGCCTTGAGGAGGCTGATGGGACGGTGATTGGAGGGGAGGTGGAGAGGTTTGCCTGGCTTGGGAATGCCAATGACAGTTGCCTCTTTCCAAGATGTGGGAAAATAACTGAGTTCGAAGCAGGCGTTAAAGATAATGGCCAGTAAGGCGATTACCTGCTCCGGGAAGTGTTTGAGGGCTTGGTTGGAGATACCATCCGCGCCCGGTGCTTTTTTGGGCTTAAGTCCTTTGATGGTAGATGAAATCTCATCTTTGGACACAGTGATAGGGTCAGAGGCGGTAGGGGGCGAGTTCCTGCGTCGGACCTCGTCCTCCACTTGTTGAATGTGTAAGGGGTCAGTGGGTTGTGAGCTAGGAGAGCATTGAGCGGCAACGCTGTCCGCGAAGCACTCAGCCTTTTCTTCGTCTTCGAAGGCAATGGAGCCGTCGGGACGAGACAGAGGGGGAGTATGGGTTATAGCGTCTATCCGGAGGGCTCTCGCCATCCGGTAGTACGCTGTGTGAGAGGGAGAGATTTTCTCCATGAGATTGCCCTTTTCGTGGTCTCTGTAGTCTTGGAGGCGGTAACGCAGTTTGCGTTGAAGGCGGTGGGCCGCGAGTCTATATTCGGGAGTGGGATAGCGTGCAGCTCTACGGAGGGCAGCTTTTTTGGCTTTTAACAGGTTGCTAATATATAGGGGAAGACTAGTTTTAGCAACCGGGACAACTTTTTCATTCTCTTTAAGAGAGGATGTTATAAGTGAGGTGAGATTTTCGACCGCTGTGTCTATTTTCCCCGCACTGTCGAGGGCGTCAGAGGAAAGGGTTATGGGAGGGTCCGGAGAGTCTATAGCCGAGGCTAGAGACTTTTTGAAGCCCTTCCAGTTGGTGTAGGTTTTAGAAGTGGGAGTTGGAGATGGCTGATGGCCAAGAAGGAGGGATTTCTTCCGATCTACGCAGTATGAACTTATAGTATCTTCAAGTCTTGCAGTTGTATGCTTGGGTTTGGATTTAATTTTATTAATTGTACAATATATGGTACCACCCAGCCTTCTTTCGATTGAAATTAAGATGTTTTTTTTTCAGTTGCCTCGCGAATCATCCTTGGAAGGAATCGGTGATCTTTGGCAAGGATTGGTATAATTGATGATTTGCCAAAGTCCACGTAAGTTCTGTCCTGTAAGCTCTGACAGCGCGCGACATGTTATACTCCCGTTCGCTCAGGACCTAAAAATGGCGGCAAATAAAAAAAATTCTTGCAAATTCTGCTATATTTTCACGTTAAGACAATATTTTTGAATAAAACTTACAGGAATTCTTCTTGAATGTATAAACTATCGAATAAAATAATTTTTGTACGTTAGATATAGTGATACAATTCATAAATTACCCTTTAAAAAGCATAGTAGTAGTAAATACTCCACTTTTAGCCACGAAAATATTAATAAAATAATTTCCACGAGTTTGTTTTTTGAGAAATCTATATGAAAATGTTTGGAAATAAATATAGTTTTATGTTTTTATGTGTTTTTATTCGTAACCCATACAAAAAAAGAACAAATAAATAGGAATCAAACATAACCCTCGTTTTCCGAAATTGAATATGAACTTTGAAACACTATTTCTCTAATATTTTTTTGTGATTTTGAAATAAATACAACTCCAAATTATTTGTAATGTGTACTATAATTATTTTTTATTTACATTATACAGTAAAAATAAATGAAAATGGAAAAATAACACATTTCTTACTCAACCACGAAAACGAAAGTTTTTCAGCATAAATTCACATATAACACTCAAATATGTTTCGACACAAATGAAATATGTTTAGAAAAGTACATTTTATTATTATTTACAATAAACATATACAATTCAATGCACAAAATACAAAACACAAGAAATAAAATATATTTGAACAAATGTATGGAGCAAATAGTGATGTGGCGTCGCTGGTATATTTATCGATAATTTTTTGCTATGTAGCCGGCAATAATCAAATTCGGTTGTTTGACTTTTTGTAATGATTTTATATTGAATTTACAACAAATTTATTCTTTTACAATTTCTGAATGAATTTTTATAGAACCAGCATGGTGGCGATCACGTCATTCACCAGGGTTATTTTCATTTATGTATTCATTTATTATTATAATAACCCTTTTTGTACAATTTTTCTTTTCAAATTGAACATTCTTTCAGTCCACATTCTTTCAGTCAACATTCATACCCATTCATATCCTTCTTGAACCCACTACTGAGGACTTTTTACTGGAAGCGAGGCATTCCATCTTAGTCCTCACAGGTCAAGGATAGATGTAGATGTCAAAGGGCCAGTGCAAACACTTACCATCAGTTGGACTGTGTGCTCAACCACTTACCATCAGGTGGACTGTGTGCTCGTTTGTCACCTTACCTATCAAAAAAAGACGAGGAGGAGAAGACCGGAGATCATTTTTAACTGGAAACGAGGCATTCCATCTTAGTCCTCACAGGTCACGGGGGATAGATGTAGATGTCTAAGGGCCGCTGCAACCACTTACCATCAGGTGGACTGTGTGCTCGTTTTTCACCGTAAACTATAAAAAAACCGGCCAAGAGCGCGTCGGGCTACGCTCAGTGTAGGGTTCCGTAGTTTCCCGTCCGATACAATAAGTGTTCCCACTTATGAGTTTAAAGGTGGGTATCCAATATGTTCACGCTCCAGCAGCGCTCCGCGCTCCTGCAACTGCTCCCGGTAGTGGGTACTGTTGTTTCCATCCAAGTTCAAAATGATTTTCCTAGAAATTCCTTATAAAGTTCTACTTTTCAGATTTTTTTCATATTTTCTAAACTTATGGTTCAAAAGTTAGAGGGGGGGACACACATTGTTTTTTTACTTTTGGAGCGATTATTTCCGAAATTATTGACATTATCAAAAAATGATTTTAGTAAGCCCCTATTCGTTTTTAAATACCTTTCCAACAATAAAATATCACACGTTAGGGTCGAAATTTAAAAAAAATCACTTCCCACTTTACATATAGGGGGGCTACCCATGAACACGGGCGTTATCTTGATGAAACAGGACTTTACTTCTGAGCATTCCTCGACGTTTTTCTTTTATTTCCTCTCGTAAACGACGTAGTAAGGTGCAGTAGTAATCAGAGTTTATAGTCTGACCCCTTTCAAGATAATCAATCATAATCACACCTTTCGAGTCCCAGAATACTGAAGCCATCACCTTATTTGCCGACAAAATCGACTTAGCCTTTTTAGGGAGTGGTGAACCAGGTCATCTCCACTGTTTTGATTGTTGTTTTGTTTCCGGTGTACAGTAATGAACCCATGTTTCGTCCATAGTAACAAAACGATTCAAAAAATCATCTGCATCGGCTTCAAATAACTCCAAACAGTCGCGTGAAATAGTCAATCGCGTCCTTTTTTGTTCAACTGAAAGCAGTCGCGGAACCCACCTCGCAGACACCTTGTGGAAACCCAACTCGTTGACAATGATGTTTTGAGTTCGTTCATAAGAGATGCCTATAATCTCGGCTATCTCTCTAATTTTCAATCTGCGGTCTCCCATTATTAAATCAAGTACTTTTTTAATATTTTCGTCAGTAGTTGACGTCGAAGGCCTTCCAGAGCGGGGTTCATCTTTCACAATCTCTCTATCACGCTTAAATTCTGCTATCCATTTTTTGACGGATGAATATGACAGAACACAATCGCCTAACGTACTGACCATGTCATCATGGATGGCTTTTGATGATAGTCCCTTCTTATATAGGTACTTAATGACGGCACGCTGCTCGATTTGCTCCATTCGCGGAAATTATGTCCGATTACTTTGTTAATAAATTTATAAAATCACAACTAATTATCGCACACGTTTCGAACTTCACACAATGAACTAGTCTGAACTGAACTAAATAATGTGGGTAGATTTGATTTTTAGAATTGAATGGATCTGTGTTAGGCCGAGTACTTTTCAATCCACCTAGGTAAAACATTTTTTTCCAATTTTTATTTTACCACTTTATCGGCATGATTGATACACATAATGGTACCAATTTCAGCTTTCTAGTGCTAACGGTCACAGAGATTAAGCGAGGACGGACAGACGAACAGACAGACATGGCGAAAATATAAGGGTTCCTAGTTGACTACGGAACCCTAAAAATGGAAGAAAAAGGGAAAAACCACACTCTTACAGAATACAAGCTCGATACTGGTGAGGTAGAGGAGACCAGAAACTTTTTACTGGAAACGAGGTCTTCCATCTTAGTCCTCACAGATCACGGGGGAATAGATGAAGATGTCTATGGGCCACGGCAATCACCTACCATCAGGTAGACTGTGTGATTGTTTATCACCCTAAAGAAACCAGAGAGCCTTTAACCCGTTTTACTGGAAACAAGGCATTCCTCACAGGTCTATGGGCCACACCAACCACTTACCATCAGGTGGACTGTTTGCTCCTTTGTAACCCTTCCATTACAATCACACTCCACAAATTTCACAAAACTCCGTAAATACCTTTACGGAGTTTCATGAAATTCTTGAAAGTAATCTTGCAGACAGAGCGCCAGCCCACTTGCTTACACTTATACGACGTCAGTGTTCTGCGGTGCTTGCGTTCCGTGCACCACACACACGCACGTCGTTTGTAGTATTTTGGCTGTGTCTCCACCGCATCTGCCGTTGTCTGTTGACTTGGCATGGGTATGCGGTGAATGAAGTGGCGCTCTGTCAGCCTCTGTAATGGAAAGGTAGGGTGTTTTTGATGTTGAGCAGGTCTTGGTGGGCAAGGTACCATTTTGAGATGGCGGTTCATGATGCTGTCAACCAACGCCAACGCCAACGTTTGGTGTTGGTTGATTTCTCAACAACCCTTGCGTTTTGAATGGAAATATTCAAAAGGCGTTAAAAACTTTAAGGTTCCATTTCAAACATTGTTTCCGCTCGACTAGATAGGCCTCCAGCATCGAGTCAAGGCGATCAACTCCCTCCATGGCCCGATTATAATCTTTTATCAAATCGAGCTTTTATTCTGCAGTGGGGCCCGAACGTTCGGCAAATAGTTGTTGCGAGACGCCATGGTATGTTGAGATACAAGTCACTCGCTTGCGATTTTGTAGCGCAACAACCATGACATCGTCGGACGCACGGGCAATAAATTGCCCTTCTTGTAAGGGTGCACGTTTGATGGCTTCTGGAACCCCTTTGCGAGTCGGCCGCAGGGTACCGACGCAGTCCGTGTTGTGGCGTTTTAGCCAACGAGCCAGGGAGGGGGAATTGAACCAGTTGTTCATGTACAGCGTGTGCCCCCAGTTGAGGACAGGTCAAATGCGCTGGCCGGTACCCTACTCCGTGTCTCGCGGCCCACATACACAAAGAACGACCAAAGGTATTCTGTGGCCGACTCACACAGTTCGAGAAGGTTTTTATACCAAACCGGGCTGCCTTGGACCTTATGTATTGTTGAAACCTAACTGGCCCTTTCCAAAGAGTTAGCGATTCATCAATACATATGTTCCGGTCCAGCTCGTATAACTCCTGGAACTTGGCATTCAAATGGTCGATAATGGGACCCATTGGGTGCAGCGGATTATTACGGTCAGTCCCCTCGGCCAAACTAAATGCTGCATTGAGGTTCCAGTAGCGGACTTCCGTGAACAATGCGCGAAATACGTCAGTCCTCAGTAGTGGGTGCTTGCAGAAACAGGATTTAATGCTTGGCATTCTAATAATGCCAAGCATGATCCAAAATGCCATTAGCGTCCAGATTTCATGTAAATTGTTCTGAAACCAATCGTTCATGAAATTTGGACGCCGCTGTGCGATATATAATAATATATATATATATATATATATATATATATATATATATATATATATATATATATATATATATATATATAAATATTATCTATCTATCCAATCTAATATATTATCTATTATATACCAATTGGAATACGCCACACAAGTTTGGAATCCCTTCTACCAAAGATATAGTGATTTACTAGAATCGGTTCAAGCTAAATATCTACGCTCTGTAAACTACAGATGTTACTGTTCTTGGTCCTCTTATGACTACCTCTTGCATAAATATTATTTAACAGGTAATAGGCGATTACTACTTGACTGTACTTTTCTTTACAAAATTTGTCGTAACTTTTTTGATTGCTCTCAATTTGTCAACTGTATATACCTTCGTGTACCAAGTCACTCACTAAGAATACGAAACACTCACGTGCATCGTTTGTTTTTCCTTAATCTGTGCAAAACAAATGCGGGCAAGCGTGCGCCTTTGCGTCGTATAATGGATCTGTACAACAACAGCTTCTCCGATGTAGACTTATTTGCCATGTCCCTACCTCAATTTAGAAAAGCTGTAAAACTTATATTAAATGATTTGTAATTTTTTTTTATCTTTATTACTATTTTCTTATAATTTTATAACGTTAATCTCAATTGTTTTATTTTTTGTAATAAATGTGTAATATTTACGATTTTGCTGATAACGGCTAAGTATGCATTGTTGTCTCTAATTTTTTAGTTTTTTTTTTTAGTTATTTTATTTTATATTTGTATTCTCTGTGCCTTATAACTTTAATTAGTACGGTAATGTTGTGGATAACGGTGTTGGTTGTGTAATTAGCTTATATATTTACATAGGATTTGAATTGTAATTTTTATTATACAACTGTTTGTTGTCCTTAATAAAATATATATATATATATATATATATATTACTCACTTCCACTCTGCGCGGTGCGGGGCCTGGAACAGCCTCCGGAGCAGCCTCCGGAGCTGCATCCGGAGCCGGAGCACTGCTCCATGACCCCTGTTGAAATAATAAACACACTTTTATTGGGCTGTAAATATTTATATATAATAAATATAAATAAATATTTATATAAATCCTAACTGAAATATAAAAATTTACATATATACGTTTCATGACTGATGTTTTGTATTACTACTTACTTCCACTCTGCGGGGTGCGGGGCCTGGAACAGCTTCCGGAGCAACCTCCGGAGCTGCATCCGGAGCCGGAGCACTGCTCCTTGACCCCTGTTGAAACAATAAACACATTTTTATTGGGCTGCAAACATTTATATATAATAAATATAAATAAATATTTATATAAATACTAACTGAAATATAAAAATTTACATAGAAATGTTTCATGAATGATGCTATAAATATAAATGTAACTTACAGACACCTTCGCAGGCTCTTCCACCAACTCTGACAGGTCCCCCAAAGACCCGTCGGACCGCACATAGCAAATTGGCATGCTCTGTTGAAAAATAAACCCGTTAATATCTATAAGTGTCTATTTATCTATACTTGTGTGTGCTGTTACATATGAATATTACTTACAGATATATCCCAGTCATCGCAATTGACTCGTTCCCCAACGTCTTCACCGATGACCATTTCTTCAGCTTCCTCCACCTCATCGAGAAGAACATCGATGAAGACCTAGGGAACTGGGTTGCTTCCGGGGCTCCACATGCTAAAAAAGAAAATAATAATTGTTACATACCATAGTACATAGTTATGCCTATCATATTTTATATATATTTATATTACGTTATATATATATATATATATATATATATATATATATATATATATATATATATATATATAATAACATAATATGACCTATTGTCTATATATTATCTCTGCTGAATATATATATATATATATATATATTTATCCCTATATATCATATACAGTGTGTAAGTGTAAACACCGTTGTCACTGAAACCTTAAGTAGTTGGCTTTAATATAAAAATATTTATCCAATTTAAAAAAAAACGCTATTTTCTTCCATAAAATTAAAATTTCTAGTTTCTGTCCGACACCGTCCGTAAATTCATGGACCTTATGCGGCCGAGTGACGTAATCACTCTAAAGATCACAGCTCACACATAACCTATGATGTAACTTTTCCTTCGTACTTTCATACTGGCTTAGGACAGTCAAAAATTCCTACCCTTTGTGTTGTGTGACGAGTCCAAACTAATGTAAGTTAGATTTAACAACAAAGAAAATTAAACATTAATAATAGTAAATCACTAGGTAGGATTTTTGGTGTATTTAAAAGGTTAATCATAATGTTATGCACACACGGCTACACACTAAGCTATGCAAATCCAATGGGTAGCTCGCCGTCCAATCAAGGACCCAGGGTCCCGGGACTGTCTTAGCAAGATACCGCGGCCTTGGAACGCAAAGGGCATTTGAAGCTTAAGCTGACCGTTCATTGTACGGAAAGATCATACAAAGCGAGGCCAAGACAAACTGGATTTGTATAGCCTGATGTGTAGCCTGATTGATTGATTATTTACACTTACCTATTAAATAAAGTCCTCGTAAATGAATCCCATTTTGATCAGCTTTTACATTAATCGTAAAAGCTGTTCAAAATGCGATCCATTTACAGCCACGCATGCCTCCGCACGTTTCCGTAGATTGTTATGCACTCTAGGAAGCACAACAGTGTCATTTTTTAAGTCTCGTAACACACTAAGAATTCGCGTTTTGAGTTCCGACGTATTACGGAACTTAGTTGCATACACTCGGCGCTTCACTTCTCCCCAAAGATAAAAGTCCAGCGAAGTAAGGTCGCGCGAACGCGCTGGCCACGCAACTGGCCCTCTACGTCCAATCCATCGCCCAGGAAACTCCTCATCCAACATAGCCCTGATTTGCAGTTGAAAATGTGCAGGGGCACCGTCATGTTGGTAGTAGAGGTTTCTCAGCGAACGAAGAGGCAAATTTTCCAACATCCTGTCGAATACATGTCGTAAAATAGCCATGTACGACTGTGCATTCAAATGGCCGTCAATAAAATAAGGTCCAAGAAGTTTGCCGTCTAGAATTCCCGCCCACACGTTTACGGAAAAACAGTGCTGATAACTGTTTTGCCGTATTCGGTGTTCGTTTACCCGACTCCAGTGATGTTCATTACGAACATTGTAAATGCCAGAGGTTATCAAAGTTTTGAATAAGCCATTGCGAAAATACCACCCGCGGTAAGTGGTCGTTTTCATTTAACTGTTGAACCGGCTGAAAATGATAAGGATGTTGACGATCAATGTGCAGAATTTTCCAAATTGTCCAGTGAGAAACACCGAAAATACAGGCCGCCCGCCTGGTACTCTCCTCTGGGTTCTCCGCGAAGAAATCCAAGATACGTTCTTGAAAGCTAATTGGAAGCTGCTGGTTGCCACGCCCCTGAGCATGAACCGGCACGGTAAACTGTCCATAGCTACGTAACCTTTGCGTGGCCGCCAACAAAGTTTCACGATTTGGCACAGGTTGTCCAGGGAATGATTCTGCGTGCATTTGTCGAGCCTCGTTCACATTGTCGTGACTTAACGCATAAAGTCGGACCATTTCGGTCCACTGCACGTTTGTGTACAACATAATTCCAAACTAAAACACACTCGCAGGAAACTACGCGGCACGGCGCGCGGAGCGCTTATAATTCAAATAAACACGTACATTCGCTTACCGAAGCAGCGACTGACTGACAAAATGAAACAGTGACGCTATGGACTGTCGGCTGATGGCCTTACCGCTCAGCTGTGCGCGATGCCCTGCCGCTGCAATATGTTGACTATAATTTTGTATATGCCTAGGGTGAAATAATTCTAAGGAAAAAATAAAAAAACCGGCCAAGAGTGTGTCGGGCCCCGCTCAGTGTAGGGTTCCGTAGTTTCCCGTCCGTCACAATAAGTGTCCCACTTATGAGTTTAAAGGTGGGTATCCATTATGTTCGCGCTTCAGCAGCGCTCCGCGCTCCTGCAACTGCTCCCGGTAGTGGGTACTGTTGTTTCCATCCAAGTTCAAAATGATTTTCCTAGAAAGTCCTTATAAAGTTCTACTTTTCAGATTTTTTTCATATTTGCTAAACTTATGGTTCAAAAGTTAGAGGGGGACACATTGTTTTTTACTTTTGGAGCGATTATTTCCGAAATTATTGACATTATCAAAAAATGATTTTAGTAAACCCCTATTCATTTTTAAATACCTTTCCAATTACCTTTAATATATCACACGTTAGGGTTGAAATTAAAAAAAAATCACTTCCCATTTTACATATAGGGGGGCTAGCCTAATAAAACATTTTTCTCCAATTTTTATTTTACCACTTTGTCGGCGTGATTGATACACATATTGGTACTTTCAGCTTTCTAGTGCTAACGGTCACAGAGATTAAGCGAGGACGGGCAGACGGACAGACAGACATGGCGAAACTATAAGGGTTCCTAGTTGACTACGGAACCCTAATGAGATTTGACTTAAAAAAATGTTGTTATTTTTCATTGAATTTACGTTCTATAAGTGAAACCAAACCACTGGTTTCAAGGACAACGGTGTTTACACTAACACCCTCTATATGATATATAGGGATAAATATATATATTCAGCAGAGATAATATATAAATAGGTCATATTATGTTATTATATCAGCAGAAATTGCTATATACATACTGAATTTATCCAAATGAAAAAAAAGTGAAGCACATGTCTGTACAATAAAAATACGTAAAATATATCACTTTTTTTATAAATATCTCCATATCGATCGCCTTATCGATAAAATTCGCGCAATCCCTGCAAATATGCTAAATATGGCGAAATATTTGAATTGTTATATAGGTATTGGACCGTTTTATGCACAATTGTATAGGTTATGATACAATTTTGATAGGAAAAATGAACGAAATCTTGAAGAATATGAAATTATCTCGTAATTTCATGAAGATTTTACCGTATTCAATTAGATTTATCAGTAAATATAGACATTTACATTAACTATTTCGTCTGAACTTTTCTACATCATTTCGATTTCAAACTATTTTTAGCATTCACTTTTCACTTTTTTGCCACAAATTATATATCTACGGGTTTGTTATATCACAAGGATTACAAAAATGTATAATACTTACGTTTTTATAGCAGACAAAATTATAAATCTTTCAAAATATGCTGGAGCACTCGTGCGAAATGCCACACGTGGAACGCCGGAAGTTCAAAGTGATTTCTGTTTTTTTCTAAGAAACATTGCCAGGTTACGTTTTAAAATAAAAGAGCATATCTTTGTCTTTGATACTATTATCTATTGCATATTGTCTTTGGTTTTGTTTAAAACGAAAAAATAGTTTTTTCATAGGGCAGTACTTCTGATCGAATTCGATCTCTTTTAGAGCCGAAGTAAGGATTGTATGATCGAATCTGAGCTACACCGGAGGTAACTTGACATCTAAGCTCAGAGCACCCTTCGGGGCCGAAGTTACCCTATTCAGCTTACAACCGCCAGGAAACGAGCGATCACGCAACAACATAATAATGTACACATAACAGATATTAAACAAATGTTGGAGAGGGCGAGCTAGTACCATCCTACAGTCCCTAACAATATGGGAGGGCACATCGTCTAGACCTACCGACCGTTTGGGCTAGATGAAAAGATAGTTAGAATCCGCGTAATAAAAGTACATATAGCTGACGTGAAGAATCCCCTTCAAATTCTCCAACGAGGAAATCCTTGAGGAACCAAGGTCCCAAGGTTTCTCCGTAGAAGCCGTGCACAAAGTGAATAGCAGAACGGGAAAGAGTTTCAATCTAGCCCTTGTCATCCTAACCAACGTGCCGGAGGCAAAAGCCATCTTCCGGCAGGTAGGCACAGTGTGTGGCCTCTCGAGAGTGAAGGTTGAGCCCCCACATAGGCGCGGATTCCCGGCGCAGTGCCACCGCTGCCAGCTATATGGCCATGCGGCGGCCAACTGCTCCGCCCCACCCAGGTGCGTTAAGTGCCATGAACCCCACAACACCAAAGAGTGTCCTCGGCCCAAAGACGCCGAATCCCCACCCGCATGTGTCCTGTGCAAACAAACAGGCCACCCGGCAAACTACAGAGGCTGCCCTTGCGCACCTCATCCTCGCCTCAGTAGATAAGCTCCACCGCCGGTTAATGACCGCTCATTCCCGGCTCTCTACCAACGGCCCCATCAGGGCCTTTCTCAGCCCTCTCGGCCCCCTCAGGGTCCCCCTAGGCCCCCTCAGGGCATTATTCGGCCCTCTCCGGGCTTCTCAAAGCCTATGCAGCAGACCCACCGCGGACAACCTCCGCCCCACAACAACAACAATCAGAGCCCACTATTGAAGACCTAAAAACGATTTATTCCGCTATTAGGAACATCGAAGTTAGTGAAATCGCGGTGTTAGCACGCAAATTGCGCGCTGCGAGGTCCCCTCAGGACCGTCTCCTCGCTCTTACAGAGCATCATAATCTTTTGTGCTCATTGTAAGTTAAGTTAACTTAATTAACTTAACTTCAATGACAGAGCAGTTTGCTCTACCAAAGTCTCACGGGCGTATCATACCTAAGGGTTTATCGCTTGTATCCTTTAATATTCGCGGTTTGCAAAATAACCTCCCAGAGCTTAAGCTCTTTATTCGGAATCGTGAAGCCGATTTCCTCCTCCTACAGGAAACTCATCTCAAGTGGAAGGACACACGGGCAGAGGAAGGCCGAATAAAAGATGGATCGATTGTGTGAAGAGTGATGTGAGAATGAAAGGAGTAAGTATGGAAATGACGGCTGATAGAGAGGAATGGAACAAGAAGGTTTACTGCGCCGACCCCAGATAATGGGAAATGGTTTAGTGAATGATGATGATGACAGGAAACTAATCTCAAAACTAAGGACACTAAAGGCCTTTCTATAAAATACTTCTCTCTTCTTCGTAATGACAGACCCGACCGCCGAGGTGGCGGAACGGCCATCTATTAAAAGAAGACACTTCACTGCTCGCCCATTTCTACTCCGCAGCTTACCAATATGGAAGCCACGGTATGCAGGACATCAGTCCATCCTCATAGCCTCCTGTTACATCCCTTCAGGAACCCATCCTCTCAAAAAAGATTCTGAGGCTATTTTATCTTTAGGCAATTCAGTCATTATGTTTGGAGATTTTAACTCCAAGCGTACTGAATGGACATGCCGTACTACGTCCCCTAGTGGCAAGATACTGCTCGATATCATGCAGTCTCTTGATATTACCGTCCATAGTCCCCTCGGTGTTACTCACTTTCCCGATAACACCGATCACGCCCCCGATGTACTAGATTTTGCGTTACTCCAAGGAATTTCTCTCAACCTCAGAGCAATCGAGACACTAGACGATTTAAGATCCGATCACCCACCGGTCTCCCTGATTCTTGGCCATCAGCCACCTTCCCCAACACACAAGAAAACCTTCATTAATTGGAAGGGATTCAAGGAGTCCCTAGATAAGGCTCTGGACTCACAGGACCCTACTATCTCCCTACCGTCGTACTTAGACAGTCCCGAAAAAATCGACACCGCGGTCGATTCACACTCCACCCTTATTAAATCCTCCCTTAAGGAGAACGAAATGGTCGTCCCGGTTGCTAACAAGAGTGGGCTTCCCCTACATATTAGCAACCAATTAAAAGCCAAAAAACTGCTTTCCGGAAAGCAGCAAAATATCCCACCCCCGAATATAGGCGCACGGCCAATCGTCTTCAACGAAAACTCCGTTTCCGCCTCTCTGAATTTCGAGACCTCGAAAAGAGTAAACTCATGGAGAATATCTCTCCATCTCATACAGCGTACTATCAGATGGCTCGAGCCCTCCGCATAGACGCTATCACCCACACTCCCCCTCTCTCCCGTCCCGACGGTACGGTTTCGAGGACGAGGAAAAGGCTGAGTGCTTTGCAGATAGCATTGCCGCACAATGCTCTCCTAGCTTTCAACCCGTCGACCCCTCACACATCCAGGCAGTGGAGGATGAGGTCCACCGCCGGACCTCACCCCCTAAAGCATACGAACCTATCTCTGTGTCCAATGATGAGATTTCATCCCTCATCAAAGGACTTAAGCTTAAAAAGGCTCCGGGCGCAGATGGCATCTCCAGCCAAGCCCTAAAACACGTTCCTGAGCAGGTGTTAACCTTTTTATCTATTATCTTCAACGCCTGCTTCAACCTTAGTTACTTTCCCACTACGTGGAAAGAGGCAATTGTGATTGGTATTCCCAAGCCAGGCAAGCCTCTTAACCTCCCCTCCAGTATTTTCTGTCGTCGAGCTGCGAACGCACCTTGGTACGTCCGTAATGCCGACCTTCATCGGGACCTAGAGCTCCCCACAATTCAACAATTTCTCAAAAAACTCTTTGAGAGTCTGAGAACTTCTTCAAAGCCTCAGAGTCGCACTCCAACCATTTTATTCCCGAGGCAGCTACTTATGCAGCCCCACCCCCTCTCGCTATCGAGTCTCATTCGGACCCGCCTAATAAACTATCAAACGACCTGAACTGCCTCCTGGCGGCTCAGGCCAACTCTAATTAAATTAAATTATTTATTCATAATTAATTTGCCTTCGTAGGCACTCCCTCAGCGGCTCGTAGCCGCCTGCGCCCTCTTTTCCCAAAAGAGGGTCGCTCACGATACGGCACAATAAATCTTAATCAGCCAGTTGCTAGCCCCTAAAGGCGGTTTTTAGAGGGTATCACTTAGGTTCCGCGGTAGGATGTGAGTCCCTCATAACCACGATAGACCGGCTATCGTGGTATGCGTAATGCATTTTCCGCCTCCCTACGTATAGGGTAGCCCTTTAATTGCTTCGGGCGCAAAAAAAACGTGAAGAACCAACGTTCCGGGAAGTCTGTAGTTTGTTATCATATCCTAGACGGTCCCCGCCATTACAACAGATTTGATAGACCACAAATACTCGCGAAAGAACATTGAATCCTACTATGGATGATACGTTAGGCTATTGAAATTAAAAAAGATAATTAGAATCCACGTAAAAGTACATATAGCTGACGTGAAGCACCAACGTTCCGGGAAGTCTGCTGTTTGTTATTGTTACGAGCTTAGGGTTCGTGACAATAAAAATTGCCGATAAAATTACCTAAATTAACACTTTAATTTACTTTATACAAATTAAAGTTAAATACACTAATAATTAAACACACTAATTCACTTAATTCCGCTCCGAAGCTTCGCTTGTGTCGCTGAGTTCAACTCTGTCTCGATCGCATCTTGCGCCACCTATTTATTTAAATTAGCAAAATATCCGGAATGTTCAAGTAAACACGCGTAGGGTACCGAGAGTTCGAGTATAGATTTTCTAGAAACTTAGTTCTTCGGGTGGCGCTGTCGGTCGAGAGATCGGTGATGTCATTCTCTGCAAAGCTCCTCTCGCTCTCGTTCCTGACACTAGATGGCGCTAGTTGACTTATTCACACAACACTGCCCCCTCCTAAGACATGCTCGTCCCGAGCATTATCGGTCCCATAATAACGCGCCAAGCGATCCACATGGACGATCTTAGGAGTCCCTCTTGCGCCTTTCTGTATCCGGTAGGTCACATCGTTGATCCTGGTTACAATCCGGTACGGGCCGTCCCATTTAGCTTGAAGCTTAGGAGATTTCCCTTTGCTGCGGACTGGATTGTGCAACCACACTAATGAACCTTCGTTGAACCCTTTATTGTTCATTTTTCGGTCGTACCGGGTTTTCATTTTTTCAGACATTTGCTGGCCCGATTGTCTGACGTGCTCATAAATGTCATTCATTTTGTTCCGCAAGTCATTTGCATAATCGGTTATACTGCGTGCGGCATCAGGTGGTATCCCGGTGATCAGGTCCGCAGGCAGCCGTAATTCTCTTCCAAAGTTTGCGAAAGCTGGTGTCACTGCTGTACTTTCGTGAACAGAACTTCGATATGACAACAAAAACGGTTGTATGTGCTTGTCCCAATCTCGTTGCCGATTGTCTACAACTTTTGCTAGGTACCTCTCCAATGTCTGATTAAATCGTTCCACCATTCCATCAGATTGCGGGTGATAAGAAGTCGTTCTTGTTTTATGAGTACCCATAACTCGGCAAGTTTCCTGGAATATTTGAGACTCAAAATTCCTTCCTTGATCGCTGTGAATCTCTAAAGGTACTCCAAAACGACAGAAGACTTCATGAACTAGTTTATCTGCAACTGTTGAAGCTTCTTGATTTGGAATGGCGAAGACTTCTGGCCACTTAGTGAAGTAATCCATCACAACCATGAAATACTTGTTACCGCTTTCACTCTCCGGAAACGGCCCCGCCACGTCAATGGCTATTCTCTCCCATGGTGCACCCACATTGTACAACTTCAATGCACCTCTACTACGAGTCTGAGGTCCCTTTACAGCCGCACAACTTGTACATTTGCGACACCAGTCCTCGACATCGTTTCGACAGTGGACCCAGTAAAACCGTTCTCGGATCTTCAGTAGAGTTCGTTTAACTCCCAGATGGCCTCCTGAACAATCATTATGGTACAGCTGTAGAACATCCGGTACTTTAGCTTTAGGGACAACCATTTGCAAATGACAGCTGTCTCCCCGAACGTTTTCCCATTTACGACACAGAACTCCATACTGAAGCAGCAAGCTGTCCCACTGGGTCCAATAGCTTTTAGTGGTCGAACTCATCGCTGAGACGTCACTCCACTTGGGCTTGGGAGCACTGGCCTTGATCCATTCCAGAATCGGCTTGATGTCCGGATCTTCCTGCTGTGCATGTCGTAAGCTGTCCTTCCACTCGTTGCTGAGGTGGTCTGCCCTGAGCATCCTCACGGATACCACTTCCTTACTCTCTTGCCTAGTACAATGTTTGCAATCTTCAGGACAAGGTCTTCTTGACAATGCATCTGCGTTGCCATAGATTTCCCGCTGCGATGTTCGATCTCAAAGTCGTATTCCTGCAGTAGTTCAATCCACCTCGCAACTTGTCCTTCTGGGTTTTTAAACTGCAATAGCCATTTTAGCGCAGCATGGTCAGTTCGTAAGTGAAACTTTCGTCCCAGAAGATATTTGCTAAAATGCTGCAACGACTTTACCACAGCGAGCAATTCGCGTCTTGTGACACAATAGTTCCTTTCCGGTTTTGACAACGACTTGCTGAAGTACGCTATCACGACCTCTTGGTCACCACTCCGTTGAGACAGCACACCGCCAAGTCCTATATCACTTGCGTCTGTGTCAACTATAAATTCTTTGCTTGCATCAGGGTATCCCAAAATAGGTGTTTTGCACAGACGGTCCTTGAGCTCCTGGAATGCGATATTGCAACTTTCACCCCAGCAGAACTGTCGCTTCTCCTCGGTTAGCTTGTGCAGAGGTTTGGCTATATCTGCAAAGTTCTTCACGAATCGCCGGTAATAGGAGCATAAACCCAAAAATGCTCTAACCTGCGTCTTGTCTTTTGGAACCGGCCAATCCTTGACAGCGGCGATTTTCTCTGGATCTGTGCGGATACCTTCTTCCGATACTACAAACCCCAAAAAGTTAACTTGCCGTTGGAATAGTGAACATTTCTTCGGGTTCAACTTGAGGTTGGCACTCTGAATCTTCATAAGCACGCGTTCCAGGTTTTGAAGGTGTTCCTCAAACGTACGGCCCACGATGATGATGTCATCCAAGTAGACCAGACAGGCATCGCCAATTAGCCCGGTAAGTACAAGTTCCATCAGCCTTTCAAACGTTGCTGGAGCATTGCACAACCCAAACGGCGTTACTTTGAATTGCCACAGACCCTTTCCCGTCGAGAACGCAGTTTTCTCCTTGTCCTTAGGGTCAATTTCAACTTGCCAGTAGTCACTTTTTAGATCCAGCGTGCTAAACCATTTTACTCCTGTAAGCATGTCCAGCGTGTCATCAATTCTTGGCAAGGGATAGCTGTCCTTCTTTGTAACGTCGTTCAGACGGCGGTAATCAACACAGAACCGCATGCTGCCATCCTTCTTTTTCACCAGCACCACTGGCGAACACCTTGGACTAGAGGAAGGTTCAATAACATCATCCTTCACCATTCCTTCAATCATGGTTTCCACTTCCTTTTCACGTGCTACCGGCAATCGTCTTGGCCGCTGACGGATAGGCAACTCTTCACCTGTGTTTATTTTGTGTTGAACTAAACCAGTCTTTCCTATGTCGGCATCGTTTGATGAGAATACATCGGCGTACTCGAGTAACAACTTCTTCGCCTTGACCAATTCGTTCGGGGACAGAACACTGCGACCGTCTTCCAAAAGTGTGGTCACTCTCGTTTCTGCATCCTTGCTGGGGGTCCCACTCGATATATATTGGCACCGACGTAACCAATCCACTTCCTCACAAGTACCAATTAATGTGCCTTTTTCTATAATCTGGTCCCGGTCGCAAAGGTTCAGCACACGTACTCCTGAGATGTCAGTGGTCCTGACCAAGGTTCGAGCTACTTTCCATGGAAGGTCATTGTTTACCCTTTCCACAAGTACACAACGGTGAGCTTGCCCAGCGTTTTCTTCACGTCAGCCGTTACGTTGTCAACCCGATTGTTTACTTGGTCGATTCGGGTTTCGGCCTCCGACAGGCAGTTGTCATGTTGAGCAACCTTATCCTTCACCTCCCGTATCTCTTTTCCGAAGATAGCGTGAAGGTCCTTCATGAGGAGCATCTGCTCTTCCTTATCGCGTTGTAGTTGCTCTTCTAACCGACGAGCCTGTTCCTCCTGCCGGCGGGCCTGTTCCTCCTGCCGGCGGGCCTGTTCCTCCTGCCGGCAGGCCTGTTCCTTCTGCCGGCGGGCCTGTTCCTCTTGTCCGTTCTGCAGCTGCTCTTTCAACTTACGGGCCTGCTCCTCCTGTCGGCGAGCCTGCTCCTCCTGTCGGCGAGCCTGCTCCTGCAGCATCACCATCAGAGCACCTAAGTCAGGTGCCACAGACGTAGAAGCTGCTGACGGACCGGCTTCCGTGGCCGGCGGCTGGCCCTCAGACATCTGTGGCGTTGCACCACCAAATCTCCTCTGGTCCGTCTCCTGCTGGCGTTGACTTCGGGTACGGACACCCTCCGTTTCCTCCTTAGGTAAAATCGGCATTATTTTATCCCACTTCTGACACCAATTGTTACGAGCTTAGGGTTCGTGACAATAAAAATTGCCGATAAAATTACCTAAATTAACACTTTAATTTACTTTATACAAATTAAAGTTAAATACACTAATAATTAAACACACTAATTCACTTAATTCCGCTCCGAAGCTTCGCTTGTGTCGCTGAGTTCAACTCTGTCTCGATCGCATCTTGCGCCACCTATTTATTTAAATTAGCAAAATATCCGGAATGTTGAAGTAAACACGCGTAGGGTACCGAGAGTTCGAGTATAGATTTTCTAGAAACTTAGTTCTTCGGGTGGCGCTGTCGGTCGAGAGATCGGTGATGTCATTCTCTGCAAAGCTCCCCTCGCTCTCGTTCCTGACACTAGATGGCGCTAGTTGACTTATTCACACAACATTATCATATCCTAGACGGCCCCCGGCATTACAGCAGATTTGATAGACCACAAACACTCACGAAAGAACGTCTATTCCTGCTATGGAGGATAGGTTAAGTTATTGAAATTTAAAAAAAACATCCTAATATCAATAGAAAAAGAGGCAGGGTGCAAGCTGGACACTTTAATTAATAAAATTAAAACTAAACCGAAGGATAACACTGCTAGACACAGCAGAAAGCATAGTCTTCAAGACACAGGTATTTCGTTCTGCGTAGATCATAAATAATAATTTAAATAGCTGAAGGTACTCCGGGTTAACACTGACATCGGGAAGTCGGTCACCTCAGTCCACCGTGAGCATGGGTGCTGGAAAGCACCTGAAACGTCGAGAATTTAAAAATCATTGCTTCCAAATTCTTTTTTCCGTGCTATTATAAACCAGTGCTCAAGCACTATCCCGCCTGATGGTCGCGTACTGACTTAGTTTAACAAAAGATAAATTCTTATATTATAATATCACGTTTTCTTTTTCACAAAAGTGTACTTCAAACAGAATTGCGGCCAAGGCAGCCAGTCTCAATGAAGACAAGTCCTGTGCACAGGAATAGATTATAGTACCCAAGTGTGTAAGCACAAGTGCACTCTTTATTTTCTTTTATTACACAGTATCGATCCATCACCAGGTATACCGGGTGCTTTTTTCTGTCTCTTATTCTTAATAAACGACATATTATGTAGGTGCCTATGAGCCACAGTATCGATCCACCACCAGGTATACCGGGCGCTTGTTTCTGTCTCTTATTCTTAATAAACGACATATTATGTAGGTGCCTATGAGCCACAGTATCGATCCACCACCAGGTATACCGGGCGCTTGTTTCTGTCTCTTATTCTTAATGAACGACATATTATGTAGGTGCCTATGAGCCACAGTACCGATCCACCACCAGGTATACCGGGCGCTTGTTTCTGTCTCTTATTCTTAATAAACGACATATTATGTAGGTGCCTATGAGCCACAGTATCGATCCACCACCAGGTATACCGGGCGCTTGTTTCTGTCTCTTAACGACATATTATGTAGGTGCCTATGAGCCACAGTATCGATCCACCACCAGTTATACCGGGCGCTTGTTTCTGTCTCTTATTCTTAATAAACGACATATTATGTAGGTGCCTATGAGCCACAGTATCGATCCACCACCAGGTATACCGGGTGCTTGTTTGTGTCTCTTATTCCTAAAATAAGTCTTATTCTCAATTCAAGAGTAACAAATTAAAAATTATTGCAAGCACGTAGTGAGTGTGACCGAGTTTATAAATAGGATTCCTTTGAACGCTCTCACTGCCGAAAGACTCGAAAGTCAATAATATTTCAGTTGACACATTTGTGCAGCGTGCTATAACACTGATAAAATTTTCAAACGTTTTGCTTACTTTTTAATAAAAATATTGTTACAAAAATGATACAAGTAAATAATGAACAAACGGAAGAAGATAAATAATAAAAATCAAGCGTTACTTTGCTGAAATCCACTGTAATAAATATGTTAAAAATTAATTAGCGTAGATCTGCGTAATAAAATGATGTGTGTTAACTAGTTTAAAAAACACTCCCACTCTCCCTCATTACGTGCACAATTCCCGTCACCAATAATCCTAACACCACTACATTAGGAAAGATGTGATTGAACCACGCTGTAGCTTTATTATTGTTGTTCCACGAATGGGTCGGCTTGACCGGGGAAGGACCATACGCTTACGGAATACCAGGCCAAAATAGCAGCTTAATACTGCTGTGTTTCGTATGGCGAGAATGGAGATCCTGAGAATCTTTTTTACTGGAAACGAGGCATTCCCTCCTAGTCCACAGGAGTGACAACACATCTGCGTTTTGATACTTAATCGATGATAAATGTATATATCTATGGGCCTTAGCATCCACTTACCATCAGGTGGACTGTATGCTCGTTTGTCACCCTTATTCTATGAAAAAGACACGTGACAGTCGATAATATTAATTTTATAACCTTCAGCCTGAAACAAAGCATTGACCGTTTAGTGTTGGTGTAAGAATATTCATTTTTTTTTCTTTTAAAAACGTTACATCCATACTAGGAGTTTCTCGTATATGGTGGGGGTAGGTAGCTTAAAAACATAAATTTCACAAGGACAAACATTTATACTCAGAACAATTATTTGTAGGCCATAAAAATACTTGTTATGTGCGGGAATCAAACCTGCGACCTTTGAAGCTGTAACTCATTGCCTAACATTAGAATTCACCACCCCATATCATCCCGTGGCTGTCCCGGGAACGACAGAGGGAAACAAACCAGAAGATTAACATCAAAGTCGTCCTCATAAGAATTTAAAACTGCCGTTGCTAAACTTGCTAAGTGCGGCAACTATAGCAACTATCTCTTCATTTAACAATTAAGAAAGCCCAAAGCATTGAGTCTTTCAAAAAACTGATTAAAAATTATTATTTAAATATGTGTTCTACTTAATATATTTCATTCTCATATCTACTATTCTTGTTAAGGTTTGTGTATATATGGTATGTACATAGCTATAATGTGTTACAAACATATTTATATGTATATTTAATTATAATAAATATGTATATATGTGTGTGTGATTATGTATGTATATTTATGTATATATATTTTATGTGTTATGTATAATTTTTTATCTACTATTTATGCACACTTCTATATTCTTATATGCAAAAGATCCCCTTCACCAAGGTTTGCCTGGAAGAGATCGCTGTTTAGCGGTAAGGCCACCTAATTGTACATGAATTAATCAATTTAACTTTATTGTACTTTGAATTATTTTGTGTGCAATAAAGAGTATCGTATTGTATTGTATCTCCAATGTGAGGTAATCTATGAGAAAGTGGAGTTTTGGTAAGCTGTAATGGCAAAACAATGCAGGCTGTACTATTTTGTGGCAAGAATAAGTAAGAGAGCTATTGCTACCCAGACAGTCTCATAGACAGTAAAGAAGTCCTTCCATAAAAACTCAATATCAACATATAAGTGTCCTAAGGGGCAACGATAGAATATGCTTGCAAGATTCCATGACCTACTATAGATATATTTTCTTCATCACCATTCGTCATTACAGCTCTACACAAGTTCACTGCTGAACATAAGCATCCCTCAAGGAATGCCACAAAACACGGTCCTGAGCCATCTGCATCCATCGACATTTTGCATATTCTTTTTCTTTAATTATATTTTTTCATTTACATGCGAAACGTATTAGTACAGGTTTATAAAACCTCATATAACAATAACAAGTAAGGTGACCTACCGTCCTAGATTCCAAGAAACAATCACGTAATAGCAATTGTATTCCCGTCCGGAATGTCCTGCAATGCTTATAAAAGTTACTATAGAACTTTTTTACTAAGTGATGTTAAATTTAAGTTGCTAAAGTCAATGAGTATTGACGGTGTAAGAATATCCAGCTGCAGATATTAGTAGCTTGATGGACTGATAGCGTGTTTTCAAATTTATATTATAAAGAACCATAAAGTAGAACGTTAACGAATGCAAACTTTTACGATTTTAAAAGGTTTTGGACGTTTTGGCGGGAAAATTTGGGTATAAGCTTTTGATTTTTAATGTATTAATATAATTTGCAAAGCGGTGTCGGAAAAAGCACTACCTCATTTCATCTCGTGGGTGTCGTAAGAGGCGATAGAGCAGCAGTGGACTTTTGATAGACTGTAACAATAACAGTTACAGTAAAATAACCATAAAATAATAGCAAGAATCATCAAAATTGTATATATATGTTAATATACTATTCATTTACTTGAAATAGATTTTCACTTTATTTATCGATACAATAAAACATGCAATATGTATATATACCACGTGGACTGCTCTGAGGAATTGTCCGGATTAATCCCAGCCACCAAATTTTATGAACGCACTACGCGGCAAACCTCCCGATACCATCCACACTATCTGAATGCTTGGCGGTCCACCACTGTACTTTTCACTAGGAGCTTTCTTCCGCGTACGACTTCTCTGTGAAAAACTTTACCACCGGCGATTTTTCCGAACTGATACGACCTAGGGACCTTCAAGAAAAGAGCTCACTCTTTTCTAAAGGGTCGGCAACGCACCTGCAATTACCCTGGTGTTGCGGTTGTTTATGGTTGTTTATGGCTCGTTTGCCCCATCTATAAAAAAAATTGTACAATATATGGTGTGTATGTATTGTATAATATATTCATAATACGGCAATGCCACATACAAGGACGAGCTTATAATTTCAACAAATTTCGATGCTTGTATATGTCAATCCAAAAAAAAACTCACGATTGAACTGTAATACCGTTTGTAGTAATATCACTCGTGTGATATGCCAGTTCTAATGAAAATCAGTTCGTGTAGGTGAGATACATTTAGAAGATTTTTATTATTCAAGACATGTTTTCTGACTGGTCTGCTGTCAAAGCTGGCGTCCCACAAGGTGGCGTGTTGTCTCCTCTATTGTTCTCTATTTTCATCAATTCGATCTGTTCCCACATAACTTCTCTTTACCACCTTTATGCAGACGATTTACAAATCTACTCTCAATGTAAGATTGTGGATCTCCCCAATACAATTAGATTAATTAATGAAGATCTTATTCGTATTTCTCATTGGTGTAATTCATTTGGGCTTAAAGTTAATCCACTGAAGACTCAAGCCATTATTATTGGGAGTTCGAAATTAATCTCTCGGTTAACTTTGTCGCTGCTCCCGCCAATCATATTCGATGGGACACTTATCCCATACAGTGACAAAGTTAAGAATTTAGGCATTATGTTCGATCAGACTTTGTCTTGGGGACCGCAAGTTAGTGAAATAAGTAAAAAAATGTTTGCCGCAGTTGGTTCACTTCGAAGATTACGCAATGTTCTCCCCATTCCTACTAAAGTTGCGCTGGCTCAGTCTCTTCTTTTACCGATCCTTGACTACGCGGACACTTGTTATCTTGACCTAACATACGAGCAACTTAATAAACTTGAGCGGCTTCAAAATTATTGCATAAGGTTTATATTTGGGTTACGAAAGTATGACCACATATCCGAATTCCGCCTTAAGCTCAAGTGGCTCCCGATTCGTCTTCGCAGGAATACTCACATTCTTCATCTTCTTTACTGCATTCTGTTCAATCCGACCACTCCTTCTTATTTGAAAGACCGATTTATATATTTAAGTAGTTTACGATCTCAAAATAATCTCCTTCTAAGTACCCCTAGACATTCCTCTTCCTTCTATTCTAATTCTTTTACGGTTACCGCTATACGACTATGGAATTCTCTCCCCTTACATATTAAAAAATCTAAATCTCTTCCTATATTTAAAAATAAATTAAAACTTTATTACCTTTCCTCTTAAGTTACTACCTGTCGTCATTCATTTTTTCTTTAATCATTTATGTTCTTCTATTTATCTTTCTTTATCATATTCTGTACACCCCTTCCGCTATCTTTAAAATAGTATCCTCTGCCCTAAGGTTGCCTGGAAGAGATCGCTGTTTTAGCGATAAGGCCGCCTGTTGTACCAATGTCCCATTAAATATATAAATAATGTAATATGTTCCTTGGTGTACAATAAAGTATATTTTACTTTTACTTTACTTTAGAGATGTGGATATCATAATATTTTTCAATGTATCATCATTATCATCATCACTACAGCTCCTCAAAAGTCAACTGCTGAACATAGAACATAACCAATAAATGTCACAAAGCATGTTCCTGAGCCACCTGCAGCCATCGATTTCGTACATGTCTTACCAGATGGTTTTTTCATCTAGTGGGTGGGCCGCCCTACAATCTGCCTACCGATACGAGGCTGGCACTCGAGAACCTTTTTTTCCCCATCTGTTGTCCCACTATATATGTTCGGCCCACTGCCCCTTCAGCCTACTAATCCGTTGGGCCTTGTAGGTGACTCTGGTTGTACTGCAGACATCGTCATTTGTAAATTTATCACGCAGAGAAACCGCAAGCAGAGCCCACTCTATAGCTCGCTGAGCAGTCTTGAGTGTCGTGATACGGCCAGCAGTGAAGGACCACGTCTCAGATCCATGAGTTATTGCTGGCAACACGCACTGGTTGTACAATCTTGTTTTCCGGTATTGAGGTATTTCGAACTAGAAGATGTGACGTAATTTTCTGAACGCTGCATAGCCGCGTTGAATCGGTCGATTGACCTCTCGGTCGAAGTTGGACTTACCTAGCTGGATTATTTGTGCGAGGTAAACATACTCGTCAACAACTTCGAGCTTAGTGCTCCGCACAACTACCGATATGGGTTATACATGATTTTTGTTTTGTCCATATACATCCTAAGACCATATTCTGAGAGAATGTGGTAGCAACATAGTAGTTGCTGTGTTTTATAAGGCATATAAATACTTTTATACTAATAATGAGACATTCCATCTTAGTTGTCCGATGTGATAATGTATATGCATAAAGATCGTTAATTGAATCTATGTTTGGATGTTAATAGAGAATGAAGTAGGTCTATATGCCACAGCGGGAACTTACCATAAGGTAGACTGTGTGCTCTTTTGTCGCTTTTATTCTCTAAGAAAAACCTAAAGCCCTTATTCCATAAATAAGCGCGTTTTAATGTAAAAAGAAAGATATGTAAATTCTGTCAAAAATTTATTAACTTTAAACATAAAACTTATAACTCAGACGCATAGCTTTTCCGCACGAAATGATACTGAAAAGACAATGTAGATTTAACTTCACTTTGTAGAGAGTATACTTTATTTCATCCTAGACGGCGGAGAAAATTAGTTTGCTCGAAACAACTGTCGTAGTCAGCCGCAAAGATTTTGCGCAGTTTTAAACTTTCAAAGTCACTATAACTGTGTACATTTTGAACTTGTAAGTTCTATGCAAATCAAGTTTATTCTTTTTATTGTTTCACTGCAGTCTGTAACACATTTTTCCAACTAGCACATACATCTTTTGATTGACTTGTACACAATACGCATTTGTGCGAATAAGTTGTTATTATATGGTATATTTACACTGTATTCTCGTCTGGTTAGGACTTTAGAGCTATTATTCGTAGATAACATAAATGTAATTATAAGTTTATATATTGTATGTTACATTTTTTTTAAAAGAATATTAATAATGCTATAAACATTACTAATATTTCCCTTAATCACTCGTGGTAAGCTTAAATTGCTTGTGTTACGAGTGATTCACGCCAATAGTCGAATGGCGGATTCGAACCCACGACCTTTCTGAGTTCGCAGTCCGCGCCCTGCCATTAGGCTACTGTCGCTTAAAACATTGTTACATTTATATTAAGTAAACCATTATCTCATTATCACTGCGATTAGAAAAGCCTAAGGATCTCGACTTGAACCACCTGCATACGCACACTTCCTGCATCTTTTAGCAGGTCGCCACTCAATCTAGTGAGGAACCGCCCGTCAAAGAAAATACTATTTTCTTGTCAGTTGTCGGTTCTTCAAGCTTTATGACCAACCCGACTTCTGCGCTATTTTGTAATAAAAGTACAAACGGGGTACTCAATGCCATATGGCATTTTCTACCAGCAAACTGGATAGGATGAAGTGTATACTGCAGTGCCTCTTCTGCTTACTGATGACTGGCTATTGGGCTAGCCGTCTAGTACGTAGCTCTTTAACAATAAATAAAAATGAAATAAAAAGTGGGCTTTCAATGGTATCCGGCAGATGTAAAACATCGTAATTGATGGCAGAATTTATAAATAATGATAACCAATAAGAATATGGAGTAAAATAAATTAATTAATTATGGAAATTAAGCATTCCATCTAAGTCCTCATGGGTGAAAACGCATCTGCATTTTGATTCGTAATCTAGGATAGATGTAGATGTCTATGGGCCACAGAAACCACTTACCATCGGGTGGACTGTGTGCTAGTTTGTCCTATCTTATAAAAAAACTACACAACTCACACATAAAATTAATATATATGCGCACGAACACAACAGGGAGTCGAGGGCCGTGGCGTAGAGGGGGCATGACAGCATAAGAGAGCAGCAATAGATGTTTCACATTAAAATATTGACAAATGTGAACACAAAGCACAACGTAACGTAGTTTTCATTAATTTCATTATTTTTATTCCCCCACTTGAATAGACTTGAATAGAAATCCAACGGGACCGGAGAAGATCAGGCACAGGACCAACGGCTTTATTCGAGGCACGTGGGTGAAACCCCTACTTCCTAAATCTGGCTAGCTACTGGGATTTTTTTTAAATATATTTCGAGCGTATGTATGTACATATGTATGTTTGTATGTCTACTTCTTTGAAACGCTCTATAACCTAAACAGGGCTCTTGTTAGAATCATCTTAGTTGTAGAAGTGACATAGGGTATATGTTGGCGACGCGCCTATAAGAATATTTCAATTTATTAGTTAACCGATTACGAATAGGTTCTAAAAAGCAAATTATCAAGCAACAATATTCCGATAAGAAAATTCTTAGTTGAATCTTAAAGAAATATCGAATTAATGATATGAAGGTCTTGGGTTCGACTCCCAGGCCGGAATAAATTATTGTTTTCTTAGTAATATCTCTTGATAAATTCATATAGGGATTTTTTAAGATATAAATTATGTTACCGGATTTGTTCCCCGGTTGAAATCATCTTTCCAATAATGTTAATTTAAAGAAATATTAAAATAAAGTTAGAGACCAGGATTTGTTCCTCGGTCGAGATGATCGCTGTGCATAAGTAGAATTAATGGAAATTAATTGCATAAGTATTGTCTTATATTAGTTTGATATGTTTTGTATGAAAACAAATGCCTATTTTTATGATTGATTTATGAAAACATTCACTTATATTGTTTGATAAGAAACATGATAACTGATAAGAATCTGATTAGAAATAGTTTTCAACGTTTGAGAATTGTGTAGAAGCATTTATTCACCTATTATTGTTGATATTAGACTTTCCATTTTTACTGATAGTCGATAGCCGTGCAAAAGTTAGTTGTTCAAATAGTGTGAGATCATAGACGCACGCTAGCCACGTACTTAGGAGGCCAAATATGTAGAAATTTAAATATTTGCAATTTCAGCAATTTATGTAAAAATGACTTGTAAAACATTTCAGATTAATTGTACGTGTAAAAGAGGTGAATTCTGTGTTATTTTTATGTGAAAATTCCTGTGAATAAGTGAAATAATGATAGTTTTGTATAAGAAATTTGTATAAAAAAGTGTTTTAATAGTGAAATGAATAGAGAAAGTGTAAATTAAACTATTGTATTAGTTAAGATATGTATAATTTCAAGTGGAAAACATTGTTTTAACTTTCTATGTTAAATATTTAAGAAATTTAAACTTTGAACATGTGAGTAAAATAGGCATATTTTGTTAAATAAATAAAAGGTTTTTTGTGATATGAAAATGCAATGTATATATATATATATATATATATATATATATATATATATATATATATATATATATATATATATATATATATATATATATATATATATATATATATATATATTGCAATGCAATGTATATATATAGATAATTTTTTGTGCTATCTTTATAAGTAAATTGTATAAATGTATGTCTTATACAAATAAAGTTATTGAGTAAACCGTGAGAGAGTGATAGTACAAATTGATGTAACTGAGTTGCGCAAGCGCACAAATGGCGCGGCTCACTTTCGCGTATAGTTCTGGGGTAGCTCAGTAAACGTGTTTTCTTGCAATTCGTTCGGGAATCCTTCGGGAAAAGTTCGGGAAAAAGTGCAAGACCAGCAGTCAATAAGAAGAAAGAAAAAGTGTAGGGAAGTGATAGGGAAAAGTAATTACTCTCTCACGGAACGGTTTAAAGATAATTGCTGTTTTATTCCCAAGAAATTCGCCCCTCAAAATTATACAGTCCACATCGAAGAATTAAGGCGATGGGACCGGGACGACTTCGGAAGACCCGTAATCCCCGCCTGAACCTATTTTCTGAAAAGGAAGATGTCATCGCCCTTGTGTGTTACTCCGTTGCGGAGATCACATACGTTGTTCTCGAACCCAACGTAGGCGTTATAGGAGGCCGGATCGAGAGAAGCCTCGATTCCTCCCTTCTGTTTCTTAGTTTAACGTTTACTCACGCCCGGTTCCTTTTCAGTATAAAACCTTTATCTTTTCAGGAACCGGGCGGCAGGAAATAAGCTTCAGGACGCCGATACTAGGCTGCACCAAAAGTGTCGGGAATGGAATATTTCCACTGTTCCTGTCATATCAACATGTTTTAATTGAAAACTCCTTGGTTTTAAAAATCGAACACCATTTATTTATTTAAAAAAATATTCTCGGTCTTGTCACTAGGTTTTGTCAAACAAACTTGTTTAGTCGTTGAGAAAATGGAATTGACTCGAGAAAATTCAAGAGCGATGATTTACTCGTATTATGACTTTCGAAGTGGTTTAACACAAAAACAGTGTTTTGACCGGATGATTTTTGCATTTGGTGATGAAGCCCCATTCAAAACCACAATTTATCGCTGGTTTGCTGAATTTCAACGTGGACGTGTTAAGCTCAGTGATGATCCCCGTCAAGGTCGTCCAAAAACTGCAGTCACCCAAGAAAACGTTGATGCTGTACGTAAGCTGATTGAGGAAGATCGACATGTGACATACCGCGAAATTCAGGCAACTTTATACATTGGCATGAGTCAAATACAAATAAACTTGCATGAACAATTAGGTGTAAAAAAGTTGTTTTCCCGATGGATATCGCATTCGCTCTGTAAAGAGCAAAAAGCGGCTCGCGTTACTTGGTGTGTCAGAACTCTCGAAAAATTTCTGGCAGGATCCTCAAATGCTGTATACAACATCGTATTAGGTGACGAATCCTGGATATATGCGTACGAACCCGAAACGAAAAACCAGTCACGAGTTTGGGTGTTCGAAAATGAGTTAAAGCCAACAAAAATTGTTCGTTCACGGAGTGTTGCAAAAAAATGGTGCCACGTTTGTCTCCAAAACCGGCCATGTTACGACTATTCCTCTTGAAGGACAAAGAACGGTTAATGCAGAATGGTATGCTAGCATTTGTTTGCCACAGGTCGTTTCTGAACTCCGTAAAGAGAACTGCAACCGCCGCATCATCCTCCATCACGACAATGCGAGTTCTCACACCACACACAGAACAAAAGAGTTTTTAGCGCAAGAAAACATAGAATTATTAGACCATCCGCCGTACAGCCCCAACCTAAGCCTTAATGATTTCTATACTTTCCCTAAAATAAAGAATAAATTGCGTGGACAGAGATTTTCATCACCTGAAGAAGCTGTGGACACCTACAAAACGGCCATTTTGGAGACCACAACTTCCGAATGGAATAGTTGCTTCAATTATTGGTTCCATCGTATGGAAAAATGTGTCAAATTTCACAGAAAATACTTTGAAATGCAATAAATACATTTTTAAATAGTAATGTTGTGTCACTTCCTTGATTCCCGTAATTTTCAGTGCCGCCCTTGTAGTATAGGAAATTTCTTTTTACAGTGAAAATAATGGTAATTTAAAAAAAATATAAGCCCTGCTTTATAGTTAGTTCAGTAGTATGCAAAGTTTCAAGATCTTATTTAAAGCATTTTATGAATAACAGCGGTTTATTGTTCAGTTTTAGGTAACTTTGGATATTTTTCTATCGAGAAAATTTTACGGAATCATGTTTTCGTCTAACATAGTACTTAATATTAATCTTCAAATTTACATATATTTATTTCAAAATTAATGCTACAATATTTTCGGGATAACGAAGGATCTTGCTAAGCCATTTGAGGTTATATTCCCACTTAATGTAACAGAGTATAGTTTAGGAGGAAGTGGAAATAATTCGCGAGGCAAAATCAAATCCAGACACATTTCAAGAAAAGTATATTATGTTTATATATTAATACATAATAATGTGTCTGGAAGGGAAGGTATAATAGAGTATTGCTGTAATTGTTTAGTTGGTAGAAAAAGAGTTGGGTGCTGTGCACACGTTATGACGCTTGTGTGGTACCTTGTATGGGCCAGGCATCAGACAACAATACCAGTGCCAGCAGCATTCCTTGATGCTGTAGTTGTAAGAGAGGATGATCAATAAAAAGTCATTTTCTCTTCTTTTTAAAATAAGGGTGACAAGCGAGCACACAGGCCACCTGATGGTAAGTGGATGCTGTGGCCCACAGACATCTACACTTATCTTCAATTGAAAATCAAAATGCAGATGCGTTGCCAGCCCTGAGGACTGAGATAAAATGCCTTATTTTCAGTAAAAAGTGTCTCCAGTTCTCTACACTCACCATACAAAACACAGCAGGATTAAGCTACTATTTTGGGTTGGTTTATATTGTGCATCAACAGCATCGAGATGAGGTTGAACCACCTGCATCTTTTCTAGATAATATATTACTTTCAAGTAATGATATTGAAAATGATGAATGATGACTATTTACCTTAATATGTTTTAATATTGTAATTTAAATGATGATTGTGGCCAAAGTTGCTACACTTGTGGCAACCAAAGTTTTTTGTGTTATTTTATAGGCAGATGCAGCTGCTTATCTCTTGTTTTTTTTATTTGTCAACTTTTACGACACCATACGAGACAAAACGGGATGGCTATTCACGGAAGGCCTGTGTAAATATTTTACATTATATATTTAGTTTCGGAGGCCTATGTGCAGCAGTGGACTGTTGTAATGATGATGAATATCATCATAATCATTCATCATCATTACAGCCCTTCACAAATTCACTGCTGAACATAGGCCTCCCCCAAGTATCACCACAAAGCACGGTCCTGAGCCACCTGCATCCATCGACTTCCTGCATGTCTTACCAGGTCGGTACTCCATCTAGTGGGGGAGTCGCCCTACACTACGCCTACCGATACGAGGCTGCCACTCGAGAACCTTGAATAATAATCAATTAAAACTGTAATGTTTGTTGTTTTATTTACCATATTCTATTTTACCGTGTGCTTTATTTTCTGTTATATACTATTTATAATATATATATATATATATATATATATATATATATATATATATATATATATATATATATATATAAACTAATAATATTTATAAATAAACGCCGAGCAAAGTTGAATTTAATGCTTTGACACCATTTTTTATCTCTTTTAATTGACAATCTTCTTTTGATTTATAATAATATAAATGGGTAAGTATCTCTATACATTATATTTGAGTGATGTTTGGGATATGTTTGCTAATAAATGAATATTTTAATAGACAAAGGGCCCGCACTGCACCTGTCTGCTGTATTCTTTTTAAGAAGGGACTCATAAAATGCTGACAAGTTTTATAATAATAAATGCAGTAATATCATACATGATTTTTGGAATTTATAAGACAGACGTTGGGTGCGCTTTGAGAGATCTAATTAAATGTAAACGAGATCGCTAATTACCCTCCTCAGCTATCGCTAACTAAACTTTTAGGCTATGTCGCAGTCGGGTAAAGCGTTCAAGCAAGGGTTTTCATTAAAAATCAAAATGTACAATAAATTACCTTTAGAAATAACAAAACATTCACTAAACGCGTTTCGACAAGTGACAAAAACATACTTTTTGAATCACGCTTTCTATAATATAGAAGAATATATGAAATGGTCATTTTCTGACTTGCTTGACATGTAAAATAATGTAAATCTATTTTTTTATGTAGGATACAAAATGCAGATGCGTTGTCACCCGTGAAGACTTAGATGGAATGCCTCGTTTCCAGTAAAAAGAGTATCCGGTTCCCTACACTCACTATACAAAACACAGCAGCATTAAGCTACTATTTGACGCTGGTATTCTGTGAGAGCGTGGTCCTTCCCCGGTCAAGCCGACCCATTCGTACTACAATTATACTACTAATATAACTACAGCATGGCTCTACCACGTAAAAAAATGTATTTTAATTTGTAATTTTAATATAATCTAATCTAATGTAATGTAATATTATATCATTTGAATTGTAATTTTGACATACCAATGTTATCTATGTAATGGTCAATAAATAAATAAAAAAGTAAAAGGTAGTTGTTGATTCAGCCTCAAAAATAGTGTGTGTGGCTATATAGATATTATTTTCAAACGTGATTGTGTTTATAACATAAAAACAAATCAATCTAACTATAGTTTGTTTGGGGACATGAAAAAAGTCAAGTCCAACTCCTATAGAAATTTGGCCAACATTATTTTGACATAGAGAAGTTTGAGCTTAAATTCGAGATCGTTTGAATCTCGGGATCGTCTTTGAATATTTACCTAAATCTAGTTTTATGAAACTCGTCATCATCATTATCACCAATACAACCCTTCACGAGTCCAGTGCTGAACATAAGCCATTGTGTCGTAGGAGGCTAGGAGGGATTCTGCCATTATTGCCATTCTTTGGAGGCAAGCTGGCAACCCCATTATTTATAATTTTCAGTACTTTTCAGGTTAAGGATGCTGCCGATTTTCTGTTTCAGTTTCCTTCTGTCGCCAGTTACGGCATTCACGCCACGGGATGATATTTAGTAGTAGATATTTTTAAACTTTAACATATTATATACTGTGACCATGAGATTATATAAAAGGTTAAAATAATTACAGAAGATTCATTCAGTGTGTCGTATTCGCGTAATTGTAATTCATTTTGTATAAACTCCCTTAGGAAACAGCAATTAAACAAACGTTAATACAACTTACAACTCATCTTTAATCTAGTAATTAATACAAAATCGACTTATAAAACTTTTCGCATCATTTTTATTTATCCTTGTGTATTTTCCCATTAATTTAGTGACTTACGGGAAAGACCCTAAGTTAGTTATTCCCTGTGTTGCGAACTTCAGCCGAAGTTACTAAAAACACGATGATAATCCACCTAAAACTTTGTCGCCTTTCTTTATTTTTGTAATATCAGAAATTTTCAGTACTATTTAGGGAACTGAATTTTTTTTCTAATGAAAAATTACAAAAGATTCCGGTCAAGAATTTTTTTTAGTTTACTTTTGTATGAGTTAAGTTGAGAAAAGAAAGTAGTGGTGGTGTAAGAATATCCATTAAACCATATCATCTTGTGGGTGTTGTAAGGGGCGACATGGGGAAGTTAATCAGAAGATTGAAAGAAACATCTTCCTCATAACAACTTGAAATGAAAAACTGCGATTGCCAGCCAGCTTGCTAAGCGTCGCAGCTACGGAAAATATCCCCGCTAAGTAGCAATCCATGCAGGAGGTTTTTGTTCACCAGTGGACTTTATGTTACCATTATACACTTCAATCTCTAAGCGGTCGAATTCGACTGCGGCGCTATTCCGTCAAAATTCAAGTGGTCGGATTAGACACACGCATGTCAAACCATTAAAACTTATATTTGGTGACTACTTTGCTATGAAGAAATTTAGCATTATGGAATCAATATGAAATTTTCTATCTTCTAGTGCAATAAAAAGTTAGTTATATATAAGTACGTTTTGTTTTTGTTATCAATATATAATAGTCTTTTTGTAATGAAGTAAAACCTGACTTTTATATAGAGAATTTTGTACATATTTTATAATGCCAAATTCTTCTTAGAAAAGTAGTCTCTAAATATAAGTTTTAATGGTTTAAAGAGCTGTGGGTCGGTGCGGTCGCATGCGACTGCATGGGAATTTTAAGGGGACTAAAGGCTTAAACTATTCGTTTATATTTTAATTATTGTGGAGTAATAATAGTTGTAGCACGAATGGGTCAGATCGACTGGGAAGGACAGCGATCTCACAGAATACCGAGAATAAAATAGCAGTTTAATGCTGCTGTTTTTCGAACGGTGAGTGTACAGTACCAAGTAATCTTTTTACTGGAAACGAGGCATTCCACCTTGGTGCTGAGGGGCAACACATTTGCATTTTGATTCTTAATCGACGATAGATGTAGATGTTTATGGGCCACAGCACCCACTTACCACCAGGTGGACAGTGTGCCCGTTTGTCACTCATATTCTATTTTTTTTAAATGCGACTGCGCGTGAGTTCTTGAAAAATGCACCGGCAGAATATCAACGCTGTGTGTATTACTGATATTAGGTAATATTGAGTCGTTGCCTATTTGTTGCTGCATTATTGTTGTTGTAATATAATAATATTCACATGGTGCAATTATATATTATGTAGCTTCAAATAAAGATGTTTTCTTCTTTTTTTCTTTTAACATTTTTAATAAAAATACTTTGATTCTATTTTCAATATTAAGCCAATCAAGAGGGTACCTAATTTATTATGGTGATGGCGTACCTACTATACAACATGTAACAGAAAACCTGTGGTTCCCGTTAACTGCATTATCAGAATCAGTATCCAAGCGTATAAAAATATTTTTCCAAAAAAAACACATTAAAAAATATTCGGTATATTAGTTACATTATATTAGAATTTATGTACATATGAATTACAAAATAATATCATATATTTACAGATATACTTTAAATTAAATCTAACCCATAAATTTATAAACATTATTTCTAATACTAAAAACCTTAAAAATATATATTATAATAACTAAATTAAATTATTAAAAAAGAGGTCCTTTAGGCAAGGTTCCGAAGATACTGGCAGCGTTTCCCCGTTGAATAGCTAGACTAATTCTTTGTCCGAGGTAACTGCCAGCTCTTCGGTCTCCTGTGACGTCGATTAACCTTTTTGCTATTTCCTTAAAAAGGCTTATAGCGCTAGGACCCCACGGACCAAGGGTCTCGACACCGAAAGGGACAAAAATATATTCGGAGCCTAGACCCCTGTATTTGCAAACTTTAGCCTTTTCTGCCGCTTCACAAGCCGCACCAGCTCTGTTGTTGGTTCCACGTAGATGGGAAGGGGCCAGCGTGTCTGAACAGGTTGCATCCCATACCAGCACCCGGCCCATCCTCCATGGAATCAAACTCATACCGTCCGGTCTCTTGCCATCGTCTCTTGCAATACCAGACGGCTCAAGTAGACTTGGCACGTTGACGGTGGCAAGAGACCGGCGTATGATATCGTTAAGTGCTGCATGTCTCGAGAAGCGACCTGCACTTTTTTGGCATGATAGCCCGTGATATCCTAGCTTGTCGACGTCACTGCCACACGGACATTTATGAGGAGCGCAGACCGGAACCCCAAGCCGTAGACAGGTTGCGATTCGGAGCGTGTCAGGCTCAAGAAATGTTCCTGTATTTGACGAAGGATACGCGTGAAGCCAGTAGCCGGCCTCATGCGTACCCACGGCCAAAAGCCTAGCACGCGCCGAACCTGTACTAAAGCTCAAAAGATTGTCATAAGTCAATTTGCAGTTTATGTCGTCCCAGCTCCTCTGTGAATTTAGAGGAAATTGAAAATTTTGACCAGGGCATGTAATTAAGAAAGCGTTTCTAGCTTCTTCCAGGCCAGCAATCTCAAAGTTTGAAGGGGATGCCCTTAAAATTTTACTTATGAGATTTGCTGAACTGTGGACAGAAGATAGGAAGGCTGGTAAAGAGACACTGGAAATTTTGCGAATTCCTAAACCACCATAACGGATGGGTAGGGATGCTTGGGTCCAAGATTGTTCGTTCATGTGTATATTAAGAATCGATTCTAAACTTATTTTGATTAAGTTGTCCACTTGTGTCAAAAGGTCTGGGTGATTCCAAAAGGAGCAGCAACGGAGCACATACGTAAATTTCGGGACAAAAAGGCAAGATTTTAAAATGCAAAGTGCATAATGTGGACTAATTTCAAGGAGACGGTCAGCAGAATTTTGAAATTTAGCAATTGAATTATTAATATATTCAGAAATAGATTCGTTAAAAATTGGAGAACCTAAAAGGTAAAGGGAATTACTGTTAACTATTTTAATATTTGGTGCCAAAGTATTAAATTTGTGTTTTACGTCATTTAAATTTAAGTTGCAGTTATTTATAAAAAGTTCGCATTTGCTAAAGTTAAGCTCCAAACCAATGGCTTCAAATTTATTTTTGATTGAAAAAAGGTCAGAAAATACAGTTTCCATATCACCTCCTAAGGTTCCGTCATCCAGATACCAAATATTGAATTTAGAATTTAAACTTTTGATTATGGGATTTATAGCCAAACTAAAAATTGCTGGTCCAAGGGGATCACCTTGTTGACAACCTACTTCCGAGGATAATTCATTAGATCGATATAACAATTTTGTTGGGTCAGCGTAACTGAGAAGAAGATAATTGTATATTTCGGGTATATGTTGATTTATTTCAGTCAGTAGGGTCCCCCTATTTACCGAATTGAAAGCATTTTTGACATCAATTTTGAGCAACACGTCAGGATGTCCATATGTTAGGAAAGAACGTAGGGCATGGACGGCTGCCTCACACCCTCCTTTTACACCGAAGCCTAACTGTACGGGTTCAAATTCCGAATTTAATTTCTGTAAAATATGTCGAACAGCAATTTTGGAGGCCAGGCGTCGTAGTGTTGATCCAACAGCAATTGGTCTCACCCCTCCGTCCTTTTTGGTGAGAGCAATGAGGTTCGCGCCGAAAAGAATTGGAACAATTTCTGGATTGACATTACCGGAATACATAAAGTTAATTAATTTAGTGATTGAATTTACAAGTTGCTCACCCGCATCACCCACAGAATGCGATGTTAAGTCTTTCAAATGTTGCGGTGAGATTCCATCCAAACCTGCAGCCGAACCTGGTTTAAAAGATAAAATGGCATCCGTTACATCTTTGTTTTGAATTTGAAGGCATGCTTGCCCTACTGTTGGTCGGTCGAAAAAATATGGGTTTACTGGAGCTAGAGGATGTTTTGACCGTAAGGCCTGAAGGGTGTCAGGGGTATCTGGTGAAAGTACCTCGTTTGAGAACAAAAGGCGAGCGGCACCTTTGAGATCTCCGTCACAGATTTTGTTTTCGATTAGTTTGTTGCGATTACGAGGGGCATCATGTTTGATTAGAGGTGCGGGAGAAGGTGAGGAGCTGACAGTACAGTTATTTTTAATCTTTTGTGTCAAGGATAAATTTGGTTTATCAGTTTTTGTTATATGTAGTGTGCTGTATGAAAATAAAAATAGGTTCTGCCAGTCTTGAGTACAATTGCTTATGTAACATTTCTGGATTAATTGTGACAAATGTGTAGCAACGGTTATTCGAGCTCCTCGAGGGATTCTTTTAACTGTCTGTATACTATTTTTCAAATGGCTAAGATATGTGTGGAAAGGAGTTGGAAAGTTGGCTGCAAAAGTAGGCGTATTTGGAATAAAAGGGTGTATGTCTAAAGGTGAACTGTTTTGGCTAATACATTTCCTGTGTGTTTTTGTAGTGTGTATGTTGAGGCCTTTTAAAGATTTGAATGACTTGTTGCACTGTGTACATATAAGTGTTGCGTTTGCCGTGTCATCACTAGATTGGGTTACGGACTGCATTCACAACAGTTAAATACAATAACAAAAAAGAATAACTTAAAACAAATTAAAAAAAACACAATAAAGTAACTTAACAATTACACTGAAGATATAAAAAAGTCAAAGTCAAAATATGAAGGCTGCTCTTGTCTTGGTAACAAGACGCATGCGTCGTTACGTAGGTGCGTCACAGGACGGTTCTGCAATTGGAAGCTGCAGTGTAAGAGATCCACGAACGTATGGCGTCGCTAGAACAAACGATGGCGGCCTTAGCAAACGTGTCTTGAAGTTATCATACGCGGACTAGAACTTTTCAAATACTGAACAGGTACTGTAGTGGGAACAAAAACAAAATCCCCATGCGCAAATATGAAAAATATCCCGACAAACTCTTATGTGGCTTTGCGGTACGATAGCTCTTCATCAGTCAATCAAATATATAGTATTTCAGAAATCCTTTGTTGCGAATTGTTTTGTTACATTTGGCATATTATGTCACAATCATGAAAAATTTTTATGTCTCGTAGTTAATTTCAGATATTATATAAACCACTGTTATACTATTTAAATCTATGACAACAATAAAAATTTCCTTTGTGCACTAAAATTTTACAATTAAAATGTATAGTTATTTTTATTAAAATATTTAGACAAAATAAACATAGTTGACACCTGTCTATTTTCTTTTTTTGTCAAAATAAAGTCAATTTTTTTTTCATTAAAAAATAATTTTAATGAAAAAAAAATTGCAAATTGTATGTGGTTTTATTATCTCTGCATTGGCCGAAGAGTAAGAGGATTGTCAAAGATCCCGCATTACCGATACTCGTGTAAAATACAGAAAATAAAACCACATACAATTGGCAAATAGTTTTTTTTTTCATTAAATTAATTTTTTTAATTGTGTTTTTTCGAAAAAAAAATATTTTTATAGGCTTGGATACTGATTCTGATAACATACTGAACGATAACCACAGGGTTTTGTTACATATTGTATATAATTCTATCTATTCAGCACAGCTTAGAAAGTTTCTATTCCTCTCTATTCCTCATCTTGAAAAGTATGAAATTGTAGTGGTTAAGATATTAAACGCAGGTAAAAATTATAATTTCTAGCAGCCGTGTGGACCAGTAACGATTAAACGTAGCGCTTTGAAGCATGTCAATTTTTTTATATAAGAGGGGCCAACGAGCATGCGGCTCACCTATTGGTGCCTACCGTTGCCAATGAACAACTGCAACCTCGTGGGAATTGCAAGGTCCCTAAATCGTATCGTTCCGGTGAAATCGCCACTGGTAGACGATTCCACAAGGAAGTTTACTTTCTTTTTCATCATCAGTCTGTTAAAGATTACTAGTTGACACAGGTCTCTTTCTTTGTAGGGTTCTCTAATACTTTTCAGGAGGTGAATTGTCGATCACAGTACGAAACGACTCGTATCTTTACACCGATGTGTATTATACACCTGGTATAAAAGGGATAAGCATCCCTCGTACGGTCATACATCGCAACCAATAAGATCGTTCTGACGTGACATATAGCTGCGTCTTAAAATACACCTGTGATGAAAAAGGGTGAAGAAAGATTCTCGTACACCACCATCTCCAAGCCACATTGATACTAGTTGATAATGATTCTTTCTTTTATTTTCATATAAATTAAAAAGTTAACCTTTCATCATAATTTTACTAATAATTAATTCGCAGAAAAGTAACTAAGAACGTTTTCATTCTCATTGAATTTCTGCAGTATTTAGCAAACTTCCGACGTCGGAACGCTATCAAAAGTTTGGAAGATTTTGCTCAATATTGTACGTAAATTCGTCGACAAACTACACAATACTTACAATTCATTTTCAGAGAAAGACCCTTTAAACTACGACGTGGACATGGGTACTGTGTCAAATATTTTATATTATGTTTAATATTTATCGACGATCTTGATAAAGTTTAATTTAAAACTATCGATTTTTAACAGTTATACTTACAGAGTGTTCTAATATTGTACAGAGTGGGAACCACGCTGCAACACTATGGTTGTAATACAAATGGATCGGCTCCACTAGTTCTGTTCTCCCACAGAATACCTGCGAAAAATTGGTTTCGTATGTTGAGTGCAGAGAGCAATAGACCCTTTTTACTAAAAAAGAGGCATTCCATCAATACTAAAAAAGTGGTACGTGAAAGGCGTCTGAACCTTAATTTTTAAACGAGGATAGATGTAGAAGTTTATAAGTCATAGGATCCACTTACCATCATGAGGACTGTGTTTGCTGTCGCTGGGTGACCTTGAGCGTACTCATACGGCATAATTTAAGACAAGAAATACAATATCATTATCAATATTGGCTTATTCTTTTGAGTTCAGTGAAGTTGGATTTTCCTTTTTTTTAAGAATTACTTATACGAAAGCAAGATCTTTTATTTTATTTCAATTGACTGTTTATTTATTTAAAATATTCATTGCACATAAAGTGTACGATTGGCAGACTTAATTAGGCAATTCAGGTCGACCTTTGGGCATTCACTACCAGTCCACCACGAACTAAGCAGCAAAAACTTAAGCACTTCCTTTAAAACACATTAAAATATGTATACATGAACATAAAAATGTATATAACATATCTATGACGTCCTTTACGGCAATTGTATTACCTAACATATGCATTTGCATAGACATGAGTGACCGCCCTCTTGCTTTGTGAGCAGTCTTGTTCAAGAGCAACTTGAATCGATCAGAAGCTATGGTATTCAAAGTACGTGTGTTACGTACAGTACAGCCTTTGTGTCTTCGAATCATGCTCACCTAACACTAAATTACACTGACGTCAAACACAAGCTTTCATTATAAGTGTTGAGAGTAGATTACTATCCTTCCGTTACTGTATCTTTCAACCGTATTCGCAAACGTTACTCGGAGGTACAAACAGCAACATGCGTTCATTTTGATGAACACATAGGTAAAGTTCAAATACTAATCAAATAAACGTCAAACTGTATCGTTTTGACGTTTTGTTGGCGTTTGTTTATCCGTCAGTCAACCCAACTGAATCGCATGACCACGTTGTCCAATCATAGCGTTCCATTCAATCCCATGAAAACACTGAGAAGCATCTTACATATCACAGCGTTGCTCCTATACTTACGTAAGTAAAGTATATGTATACGGGCTTAAGTAGGTATACGTAAATATGTGCGACCATTGCCTTCCGACAATATGTATTTTTATTGGCATATAAAAATTCTTTTATACGTAGGACACTCAATAAGTTTTGAGATATAAAAAGTATTCTAGATACTATTAATATTTATTTTACATCTTTTCAAAATATTCTCCATCATGCTCAATACAAAGTTTAATTCGCCTAAACCAACTCTGAAAACACTTTAAAATGTCAAAAAAATCTTGATCTGATAGTTCGGAAATCGCTTCTTCGTGGGCAGCCACGGTTTCTTTGGCGCTTGAAAAAAAAAACTTGCCTTTCTGTTTTCTTTTTGACTCTTGGGTGGAAAAAAATCGCCAGGAGCTAAGTTAGGGCTGTAGGGTGGGTGACTTATAGTTTCAACACCAGATTCCTCAATATATGATTTTATTCTAAGGGAGGTATGTGAAAAGGCGTCCCCGAAGCCCGGTCTTTGGTCTTCTCTCCCACACAGCTTGAAAAGCTTTAGGTAATGCAACTGTAGTATACCATTCAGAGTTCACTGACTTACAATTTTTCAGAATTGACGTCGACAAATGTCCTCTCCGCAAAAAAAACTAGCCACCATTTTTTGTCGACGTCGCGAGGTCTTTGCAGTTTTGTCGGTAACTGTCCTTCTAAGTAAACCCATACCGATGATTGCCTTTTATTTTCCGTATCATGTTGAAGATCCATGTCTCGTCAGCAGTAACGATTTCTGAAACACGCCTAGATGCCCCTTTTTCAAAATGTAGACGCATTTCATGACACCAATCCACAAGAGTCTGTTTTTTGCTTTCGGATAGCAAACGAGGGATCCATCGACAACAAAGTTTCCTCACTCCAAGATGTTGAAGTAGGATGTTATGAATGCTCCCCGAACTAAAGCCTACAATTTTTTCGGTGTCCGTATATATGATTCGTGGCTCTTCTCGCACCAACGTTTCGGTAGTCCATACATATTCTGCCATTACTGCTGTTTGCGATGCTCTGGTTCTTTGGTCATCTTTAAGGTTAACTTTACCATTTTGAATTCAGCAAAACACCTTAAAATTATTGCGCGTGCTTAATCCCCTAATGCTGATATAACCGTTTTAAAGTTAATTGTTTGGTTAAACTAAATTTAAAATCATAATGGATCATAGCGCGCAAATGTTTACAGTTAAGACCCATCGTTTTAAATGAAAATCGCGGGAAGCGTTGCAGGAAAATTAATAGAACTTTTTTTTTATATCGAGCAATTGGCTTATGGAGTTCTTAAATAAATTTGATTTTTAGAAACATATAACACAGGTGCGTTCCATTTTTAAATTACGAGCATCTCGAAACTTATTGAGTGACCTACGTATTTCTTCAATACTTTATTTTTAAAATACAATAGACGAAAACTAACATTTAACTCTCAGAAGCTCTTTGTATCACAAAACACTTAACGTATTTTTTACTTGTTGACGGCAGCCATGGCACAGAAACTAAGTCAAAGTTGAATAGAAACAATCGTAGAACAATGCTATTGTGTCGAACACAAAAGAGAAAAGTGACGGCATGAGAAAACCTAATAGTAGGATAAGAATCTCTAAAGCATTTTATGGTAAAGCATTCAGATATTTTAAAATTTGTTTCCGTTTTTACGCTCAAATTCAAGACAAAAGTGACAGCCTTCACTGGTACACCTAGATTCAGACAATATCACATTTTATTTTACTTTTAAAACAGTAAAACGACTGCATCGTTATTACAGTTCAAATTGGCAGACCTCATAAATCTTCTATCGAAAAATAGTAGTATAACCGCAAATTCAAATCTAATTTATCATCCATCTCTAAGTAGTCTAAGTATATCCGACGCAATTTAGCCCATACTGGTAATGTAGATAGTGATTGAAGATGAGAAAGCCTAAAGCCTTGCCTGGCGCTGACTCAAAGTTACTTAGGTATACTTACATTAGTTTCAGAACTTAGTTATTAAGCTTAATTAAAAACTCAAAATAATTACAAAAATATATGCCTAAGTACACTTACATTAGTGTAAGAACTTAGTTATTAAGATAAAAGTAAAATATTGGCAACGTAAAAAGCTTCACAAATGGACTTTCAATAAGTCCTAGGTATAATCTATACTGAATGATAAAATCTGTTTCTGTTTCAGAACTAACAAATAGTTAGAGGGCGCTTAGAATCCTACGTAGCATTTTTTTAATTTATTTTGTAATTCATATTATAATACATCGATAGCAGAAATCGAAACTATTGTAGGATAATGAATAGTATCAAAACCATATGATGGCTTCATGGTAGCGAACGATTGGTACGATTGGTGCCAAGATTACTAGAGATCTTCTAAATAAAATCTGCACGCGACTTACTTTGAAATCTTTCTCATTTTTTATGATTCGGTTTTTAATTTGTTCAAGTTTAATCACTGAAATTATATTTAAAAAACAAAATGAGTGACCAATTGTTTGAATGTATATAACAAAATAACAAAGATAAATGTACTCAATCAGTCTTATCATTTCGGAACATCAGAGTTTGGAGTAATCTAGGCCTTAAATACTTACTGCTTAACGATCTCAATAGTGTCTACGAACGGGTAGGCCTTAACATGAACATAGACAAAACAAAGGTCATGTGTAACAACTACGTCACATCTATGCCGGTAATCGTTGGGAGCCCAACGTTTATAGTTGTCGTAAAGTATGTTTCACTAGGACAAATAGGCCGACTAGGTAAGTCCAACATCGAGCGAAAGGTCAATCGGCGAATTAAACTCAGCCGGATAGTGTTCGGGAGATTACGACAGTCATCGTCTCGTCTGGTAAACATCGGAACTTGAACACGAGTTCGTACAACCAGTGCGTGACGGGAGTAATGACTTATCGATCTAAGATGTGGTCTTTCTCTGCTGGCCGTATGAGGAAGCTCAAGGTACAAAGTACAAATACAAATGCAAGCTAGCTAGCTATACGAGGTAGCTCAACAAGATATAGAGATATCTGTGCTAGGGGTTTCTCTGGATGATAAACCTAGAAATGAGAATAACAGCAGTAAACTATAGTAACCGACATAGTTGATTAGTGAGCTGAAGTGGCAATAGGCCGGCATACAGCTCGAAGAGCTGACAAGCAACGAGGAAGAAAGGTCCTCGAGTAGCAGCCTCGTATTGGTAGACGAAGTGTATGGCGTCCCCACACTAGATGAAGTGACGACCTGGTGAGACACGCAGTAAGTCGTAGATGCGAGTAGCTCGGAGACTTTTTAAGTGCTTTATGGATGTTGATGGTGATGACATAGATATTTATAACATCCCCAGCAGTCTCCGAAAAGAAATACTTGTGCTCTTAGAAAATGAAATTATAGTTTTCGATTTTTTAGGTAATATTATATATATAGTGTATAGATAATATACATAAAGTACTAAAAATTACTTATTAGTATACGCATAGTTTTAGAACGGCAATTCAGAACGAAATGTATGTTATAGCTGTGGATTTCGCGGGCGTGAGCACCGCCTGTGTGGAGCTGACACAGTAAATATGCCACACAGTTGTATTTTCATTTATATCAGTTACTTTTTTAGGCAAATACGAAATAAAGCAACATACTTATTTAAAACAAACGTCAAATCACGTTGAGAAAGTGCGTACATAAATAACCACAGCGTTTTCTTAGTCACATTAAGCAAAAACACTGTTATTTTTGTTTTGTCTTCTCGCCCGCTCACACTAGATGAAAGGAATTACGGAGAATAAACCCTAACTTATTGTGCAGTACATTAAGACCGCACAGCCCGTCTAGTACTAGTACTAGTCTATCTAGTACTATAGAACGTTATAGAGTCATGCTCCAGCTATACCATAATTGTAGAACAAACCGGAGAAAACCGCTCTCTCAACGAATATCCGTGTAAAATAGCAACATAATACTACTGTGTTTCATATGGTAAGTGTAGAGAGCCGGAAAACCCTACTAATGGTAATATGGTAATAAGGCATCCAATTTTAGTCCTCAAAGGTGAAAATGCATCTACATTTTGATTCTTAATCGATGATTGACGTAGACATATTTGGGCCACAGTATAAACTCACCATCGGGTGGACTGCTCGTATGTCACTTAAATGATATAGAAAGATATCTACTAGATTATTATGTCTTCTAAAAGCTGCTAAGAAATCAATACATAATGGTCCATTTAAAGCGTAATGTATCACAATGAATAAAACTTTGACAAATAAAATGTAAAATTACAGCATTTATGCCTCCTTGTGCTTGGTAACTTACGCTAATATTTTGTGAGCGTAGTACTTCCTCGACTGAACCGGACCCATTCGTGCTACAACCGTAATATAGCTGCAGTGTACCACGTACCCCTCTCCTTCTGTTCCCTCCATCAAGATTCAAGTTGTAGGCTTTTGAAACACAGCCAAGTCGTCGCCAGTACCTTAATCTATTTTTTACTTGGCTTCTGTAGGATCAGACCTAAAAATCCTCGAATTCGATTAAATCGACTTGAATGGTATAAAAATAATTATGTACTCTAGACTGAAATCTGTCACAGCGGTCAAATTCAATGTAAACTAGCCACATATGCAGGACAGGATTATAGTGCCCTAATTAATGCGTAAGCAAACCACTTACATTTGGAGTGCACAAGCTAATTTTGTTATATGGTATATCTCTGCACTTTAAACCGCCATGGGAGATAAGAAGCCAGAACAGATAGCTTTACACAGTGTGACGGTCCATTATTATTATTAATAATTAATTTATATACAAAGCCCTAAAAGTTATCTTAGATTAATTTTGTATGTTCCCGACGTTTCGAGCAATTTACAGCACCGGGGGAGACTGAGGTGTTCAACGTACAGGTGTAATGGTTAACCGCGATTACCCAGATTAAAATTATTAATTTTTGTTCCGATCTACATAGTATTTACATAGTATTTATCTACATAGTATTTAGCCACACAGTATACAGTCTTTTTACACATGGTAGAGCCAAATTGCAGGTGTATTATGAGTGTAGCCAGAATGGGTCGGCTCGACCGGGGTAGGACCATACCGCTGTGTTTCGTATGGTGAGTGTAAAGATCCGGAGACCCCTTTTTACTGGAATCGAGGCATTCCATCTTAGTCCTTAGAGGTGACAACGCATCTGCGTTTTGATTTTTAATCGAGGAAAATGTAGATGTCTATGGGCCACAGCATCCACTTAGCATCTGGTGGACTGTGTGCTCGTTTGTCACCCTTATTTCATAAAAACACAGTATGAACTTTTAGTATCTTGAAGTCTTGCAGTTGTATGCTTGGGTTGAGATTTAATTTTATTAATAATAGGATTCCAAGGTTATGGTAGCGCCCAGACATCTTCTCTATTGAAATTAGGATGTTTTTCGATTTCAATAGCCTCGTAAATCATCCTTAGAAGAAATCGGTGTTATTTAGCAAGGATTTGTGGTCTATTAAATCTGATTTTGTGACGGGGGTGATCCTGTACGTGTTTACAAACTGCAGACTTCCCGGAGCGTCGATTTTTCACATCAGCTATATGTTGTATACTGCGGATTTTAATTGATCATTTAGTTAATCCAATGTAAGAGAGACCACATTCAAACTTGTACACTCCTGCATCTTGCAGAGGGATATTACATGTGACTGATGGTCAGTCCTTAGGGTGTGTGCGTTTTATGTTGCCAGCTCGAGACATCTTGGGTGACAACCAAACCTTCACTGGAAATTTTCAGCACCTCCTGCCCCGCCGTCATCATGGTCGCCACCGTAGCCAGGAACAGCGCGGCAGCCGTAGACTAGGGGCCATTTATTTGTGTCGTTTCTCATGGGGAGTGTGTTGCCATAGTTGCCACGCTTGGTGAGTGGGTTATCAAAAAGATACTGCTTTTCATCTCCTGCCTGTTTTCCACTTTCGCCTCTTACGACACCCACGGGAAAATGTGATGTGGTGGTTAATATTCACCGCCACTACACGGGTAACAATATTTACTGATAATGTCCCCCGCTGATGAGGTGATCGGTACCATGCTGTTTGTAAATATTATCATAATTAATTATATAAAACATCATGTTGTAAATTAATGATTCAAAAAGTGCCACTGCGTTTCTTGTTAGTTCTCCCAGGGCAGTGGTTTTGACCAGTGGTAAAGCTTCAATGATATTCACTAAATATTCTTGTGATTAATAATTAACAAAAATATTCATATATTTTATGTGGTATATAAAATACTATTATAATATTAAACCTTAATAAAATTGATAAATATGATTAAAAAAATAATCTGTAATTATAAGACGTCATCTACGCATCGATATTTAAAGATATTAATTTGCTGCGCAAATTTATATCTTATAAAATAAATAGCGACATGATTGTACTCTAGGTTAATTGGTTACTCATCCTATAGAAAATAAATATTCTAGTAGAAAGTACACCGCTAAATGTTTCTTTAATAAATTATAAATATAAATAGAGGGCGACCACCTGTCCCAAGGAAGTGTCGGATTTATCATCTGCAAGTCTCTCCGTAACAACGTTGTAAAGATTGGAAGTGCGTAGACGAGGGTTGCGTTACTTTATACTCAAAATCACCAAACGGTATTCGCTAAATATCATACAGGCTTACGTACCTACGTACCAATCTCGGCATATCCCGACGAGGAGGTGGAGGAAACGTATGAGGTTATTTCTAGAGCCATGCATTCCTCCAAAATTATACGGTACACTATACGGTGTTAATGGGGGACTTCAACGCAAAACTGGGCACAAGAAAGAATGTTGAGCTGAAGGTAGGGAAATTCGGGATAGGGCAACGGAACCTAAGGGGCCAGCAGCTGACCGACTTCATTATTGAATGAAACTAAAAAAAATAAAGTGTAAATTATAAAATTCTAAATGCGATGCTGTTCATGAGTAAACGAGTTTAACTATTTGAATTCAGATTGATATTTATTATTTATATATGTATACCACTTACGTATGTAATTGACATAGATTAGAAATGTAAATTCAGTTGAATTAGAAATGTATGGCTATATAATAAACGATAATGAATGTTATGAATGACAAGTGTGCTAACAAAATCTAAATTATATTTTATTACAAATAAAGGAAACTTACTACGTTTTCACCAATTTACATTAATGAACAGAGCTTCTAGAACCTTAGACTAGTAATACCAAAGGAAACACTTTCTATTACAAAAGTTTATGAGACACAACGCAAATTGATTTCGCTTCTATAGACCCTATAAATAGAAAAGCGCCAGTGTCTATCAATAAATAAGCAGTATCCATAACTTTACGTATATCACATATAATAGAATAAAAACCACACTTAGTTAACCATTAATGACTGGTAGGTAAAAGGCACAAAAAGTATAAAATAAAGTAATAAATATGTAAATTATATTTATCTTAATGTTCAATTACTTTTTTCAGTCTTAATTGAAGAAACTTATATTGGAATTGCTTATTAGCATTTAAAATTTCCCCGCTGAAGATAAGCCTTTTGCAATAGTTGCCACACCTGCCAGGCAGACTAGCCACCATAGTTTTTATTATTTTGAGTTATTATCAGGGAGATGCAGCTGGATCTTCTTTCATACCTTCCGTAGCAGCCTATCAACAATCCAATGCTGAACATTCACCATAGTTGCCAAGCTTGGCAGGAGGATTGGCAACCGCATTTATTTTATTTTTTACGTCGTTTTAAGGAAAACGCTTCTGCTGGTCTCCCGATTCCTTCTGTCATCTCCTACGACACCCACAAGAGGATAATGTGGGGTAATGGATATTCTCGTTTGCCCTCTCTCCTATAAAAAGATTCTTACGCCGCTCCTACACAGTACTTATTAGCAAACTAGATAAATATTTAGCTTTAAAATTTAGCTGCTTCGTGAATTGCAACACACTGCTAGCACAGAGCTGCACGCATGAAACGACACTGTCCGCCCACTAGTTCCCCAAGGCCACCCGAGCTCCTACGACCCAGTTACGAGAAAGAAGCCTATTGTAATACATCGAATAATAACAGCTAACGTTAGCGCATTTGCAAGTACTTCATTCAGACCACAATGACTTGTCACTATTGTGTTTGTATAGCGTGCGATTAGAAGCGATGTTCCTGAAAGACATGGCTGCGCAAAGTTATGTGATGTAAGTCACAGTAATGGCGCGTGAAGCTATTGCGTTATATGTTTTTAACCCGAAAATTAAACAGGAGATGGAAAAAACATCTTCCTTATAACAACGTAACACATATACATAGGGACTCCTTGAGGAAGTGGACCCGGTGGAGCCCCGACGGTTCGACAAAAAATAAGATTGACACCGAGATTGATGTATCAGTGATCGCAAGGGTGAAAACTGGCAGCGATCACCGAATGGTTAGAGGTACACCGAACTTATACTTTAAGTTGGGTAGGTCTCGTCAAATGAATTCAATGATCCGTCCCCCTCGTGCTTTAATCTAAAGTCCCGAAAATTTTCAGCACGAATTAAAAACCGTTTTAGTGCCTAGAAGACTGCCATGCAGTGGAAGATATGAATGACAAACTGGTGGAAACTATCCATGTGATCGGAGCTAAGTTTTGCAAGACTCGCCGCAGAAGAACACAAAAACTCTTCAATCACACTCTTAATCTCATGGCTGTTAGACGGGAAATGAAGCTGCTGCCTTCAACAGAATCGAAGACTTACGCAACTTTAATACTGCTCGCATTGATAAAGCGTTCGTGCGGAACTCGGGCTCCAAAGTCCTTTCCAGAGATCGGTCTGCCAGAAACATCCAACTGCCAAAGCTGAAGAATTAGTGTGGTAGCATCGTCTTTGGCACACCTAAGATTTTAAGTGAGATTGAGAGGTTCTATGGGCAGAAACAGAAACAGAAACAGAAACTTTTTTATTCAATGTAGATTATAAACAATACTTATTGAAAGTCAACTTTTTTCAGTTACCATTGGTTCCCAAAACAAAACCTCTGTCCTGGGAAGAACCAGCAAGAAACCCAGCAAGACTATTTTTTTTAAAATAGCTTACAATTACAACACAAGACAAATTAGAAATAGCTTGGTAGCGATCACCCTTCCCAGGGATTATTATCATCCATAAATTCCTTAATGTTATAATAACCCTCTTTATACCTTTGCGTATGACAAATTTTGTATATTTTCTGGGATTTCTTTGTAAAAGCGTATACATTGCCCTAAGAATGAATTATTGACTCGGTGGAGTCAAGTTGCTGGTACTAATAGCTTATGTCTGTTCCTAGTATTTACAGAATGAATATCACTTATTTTTGCAAAACTACGTTTATTATTGTTTACGTACATAAAATTTTCATAAATGTATATGCCAGAGTTAATATATTAATTTCCTCAAATTTTTGTCTCTGTGACTCTTTTGGTTTTAAATTATATATTGCTCTAATGGTCCTCTTCTGTAAAATAAATATAATTTCAGTGTCAGTCGCGTGTCTCCATAGCAAAATACCATACGACAAATGCTATGGAAATAACGAAAGTAAACTATTCTAGCTGTTTCAACACTCGTAAGAGTTCTAATCTTTTTAAGTTCTAAGTCTGCTAGCTAGTTTTGATATATGGGGGAGCCATTGAATCTTTGCGTCTAGTGTAATTCCAAGAAAAATGGTGGTATCAACAAAACTCAGTTCTTCCCCACTTAAAATTACATTAGTATTATCATCTTTGGCATTAGGAGTTACGAATTTCATACATTTGGCTTTAGTTCCATTTAAATGCAAATTATTAACAACACAGATGTACACATCATCGTTGGAACCACACGCAAGTGTGAGGAACGATCTAAGAGCTAGTCTTATCCGACACTATTCCGATGACATCCCGGACGTCAGTCTGAGCAAGATTAGAAAGGTTTTCCAGCACTTTTAAAACGGCAAGACCCAAGCGAGGATGGAACTACAGCGGATCTTCTAAAAGTTGGTGAAAAACATTACTCTAATTCCTTCTTCCATGGTGGCACTACTCCGGAAGTCTGGAGCAGAATTGCGCTGGTTTTGTTTTTCATGAAAAACGACAATGCTTTCTTGAAGAACAATAGACCGATTTCCCTTATTAGCCGCGTCTACGTGCTGTTTTCGAGAGTCAGTACGCATCATCTCGTACGCAGGCTTGACGCTTCCTAGTCTCCGGAAAAAGCCAGTTTCCGAAAAGGCTTCAGTACCGCAGACTATATACATACCCTGCGGCAGATTGCACAGAAGACCGCTCACTGAAGAATCGCTGGACGACCTAAACATTATGCTTAATGACCTCAATAGTGTCTCCTAACGGATGGGTCTTAAGATGAACATGGACGAAACAAAGACCATGTCTAGTATCCACATCACACCTTTACCTGAAGTTGTTGGAAGCAAAAAGCTCGCAGTTGTTGACGGGTACGTTTACCTAGGGCAAACAGTCCAACTAGGTAAATTCGGGAAATTACGATATATCTTCTCATCAGGTAACCTGAAAACTAGATTTTACAACCAGTGCATGTGATGACTTACGGATCTGAGACGTGGTTCTTCACTGCTGGCCGTATAAGGACGCTCAAGGTCGCTCATCGATCTATGGGGAGGGCTATGCTCGGGGTTTCTCTGCGTGACAAACTTAGGAATGATATCTGCAGTGGAAGCGGATTTACCAAATGGATTAATAAGCTGAAGTAGCAATTAGCCAACACACACACAAAAACCGGAAAACGATGGGGAAGAAGGATTCTGGATTGGCAACATCGTACTGGCAGGCAAAGTGTAGAGCGTCCCCACTTTTTTTTATATTTCTATAGTCCCCTCACTAGATGGAGTGACGACCTGGTGAGACATGAAGGAAGTCGTATATGCATTTGGCTCGGGACCGTGCTTTGTGGCATTCCACGGGTGAGGCCTATGTTCAATAGTGGATTTACGAAGGGCTGTAATGATGAAAGATGAATTAGTATATTAACCCTTATTAGAGAATTTTTGCCTGAATGACTGACTCGATGGAGTTACCACAAAGTAAATACTCGATATATGTGTCAGTAACATGTACTGATACAAATATCGAGTGTTTACTTTGTGGCAAATAGTAATGTGGCCACAGGGTAGTAGTTCGCTATTTATCAGAATTATAAACAAAAAATGTATGGAAGGGGTTACTGTAATATAAATGAATAAATGGTTATTAGTAACGCCTAGGAATGTGGTGGTCGCTTCCGAGCGGCTTTTAAATATGGTTTGTAAGAAGTTTGTAAAAAAGTTCTTATTGTACCTTGTGAACCTTATCTACACCTTAACCCTATATATATATATATATATATATATATATATATATATATATATATATATATATGGTGAATAAAACATATATCATCATACATGACAGCTTGATGAATAAATCTTAACTTACATACCTAAACTGGCAGTTGATAGAGAGGTGTTAGTTTCACTAGCACTGTTTTCTTTTAAAATTTCCGGTTCTTGACTGTCACCGATGGGATTAAAAATGGTATCATTATTATCAATAAGTTTCGAATATCACATACCATTGGTGTAGCCTGATAAATAAAATTTGTAAAGTCCCACTAAAATAGCAATACAGAGGATATCATGATACTCACATGCTAATTATGACTCCGTGTTGTGATGTGGAGTTGGTGCATGTGGTTCACCTCCAGTCCTAAATAAATATTCCCTTTCTGTTGTACGAGCTTTACGAATAAATGCTTTTATGTTACCCCAAACACGCTTTAAACTCACAGTCTCACGCTAGAATAAACAGTACGAAAAATTATATTAATAAATCGTTTGTAGAATATAGCCTATTAGACATAGACATAGACATAAGTTTTATTAGCATCTATTCACTCACAAAATATACATTTAAAAGTTAATAAGAACATAAAAACATGCAGGATAAAAGATGGTAAACATAATTAAAAATATCTCGGCAAGAGTGAGTGATGTGACGCCAAAAAGGATTCCGTCTCAGGTATATGCTACCACAGGTACTGCAGCAGCGCTGATTTTCAGCGGAGCTCTGAATAGTATTGATTCGATATTGCGCATTATATCAATAACAGTGGACAATCCTACCCTGAGTACTTTGGCGTTGCAATTAAACTCTTATGTTATGAAATCCCATGCTGCTGGTTTCTTTGCCACTGACTTGCCATCTGTTAATTTGGATTCTAAGACGATGGATCTCCCTTTATTACTAACTGTTTAAGCTACTCTTTTGCGTGACGTTTCTAATTGTAGATCCTAAATTGAAACAGTAATTTGAATAGAAGTCCTAATTCTATCATATATTTACTGAGTATACGTATAGTGATACTGTATGTGTAACTATGCAAGTATGTAATGCAATGCAATGCAAGACTAAATGCTGCTGAGGAGTACCACTCAAATACTGAGATTGTAGGATGCAAAATGAAACACTGTTTATCGTAACGCCTTGCTAATGATATTGAATTTATTATAAGAACAATATGTGTACAATGCATTAAAATGACGTCAAACACGAGCACGCGCTCCAATTACGCTAACATATAAAAATGTACGGGTTTACTCGTACAGATACTTACCATGATATAATTATGTTAATTTATGAATTACAATTAAATTAAAATTCACAACACAAATGTTTATTTTTTTTAATGAATGAAGTCCTAGACATAACCTTCATGTGGTTTGACAATGACACTTAGCAGTAAGTGATGTTATTGAAAAAATGCATAAATAATATACTTAACTTGAAGAAAAATAGTTGTTTTGCTTTGTCTTTTAGAAAAAAACAATCGTCATGTTTTTTCGTAAATAATAGTTCTAGAAGTGATTATAATTTAGGATATGTAGTGTATGTGTGTGTGTGTGTGTGCGTGTATGTGAATACGTGTGCTAGGAAATGTTCGCTGAACTGCCTCAATGCGTGTTGGCAAACTTCACATGCCTTCGAAATTTTCTCAGACATGCAGGTTTCCTCACGATGTTTCCTTCACCGCTGAGCACGTGGTAAATCAGCACTTAAAATTGCAATTAACAATTTAATTGGTGCCGGCGGGGATCAAATCCGGGTCGCGTACTGTGAAATTTACATTTTGCGCTAACCATCTGAACTACCACGGCTTAATTATATACACACACATAATATTTAAATATAATTTGTCAACACTAAATCATACACACGTAATAAAATAACAGAAAGAAAAGTAAGTTTGTCAATAGAATAAACACTTACATCCATGGCCTTTGATGCGTTGAAGTAACACAAATGTAGTATTGATGGATCCACTGCGGTCAAACGATCATACCCTAACTCCATGACTGCAGTTGCTTGGTCTTATATAGTACCAGTGAGTAATAATTCTAATCTAAAGAATTTCTGCAGTAGAATTGATAGTAACTTTATGCGTCAACAAGCTTATCTTACATTCTGTTGCTTATCTCAACATTCCTTCGTCCTTCCTGTCGTGTCTTGTTCAGCGTATTGATGACTCAAATACGTTTTGTATAACACAAAGAATGCAATTTAATATTTAGAAATCACTATAATTGATCATTCCTATATTAGTCATTGAGTAGATTGGTACTGTAATAATCTACTAATAGCAGTAATATCATGGATACACTAGATTTACAACAACATCTGAAAAAGATTCCCCCCACTCTAGAAAATAATGTTTATGCTGCCAATAAACTGCCCATGTACACCCACGTACCAACGTATATAATATGCAATTTGGATACAGATGATAAACCAGGGTCACATTGGGTAGCTTTATATATCGATACGAATGACGTCGGTCAATATTTTGATTCATTCGGACGGGCACCTGTACGATATCATCTAGAGTTTTTTAAAAGAAATTGTAAAAGATGGAACTGGAATGTTGATAGGATTCAGAATGAGTGGACTTCAGTTTGTGGCGAATATTGCTTAATGTATTTGCTATATAAGTTTCAGGGATGTTCAATGCATAGTTTTACGAGTATATTTACAGAAAATACATTGTACAACGATATTTTATTGGATGAGATGTTTCGCTCCTATTTTATAGATAATAAGTAATAAGATTTTATATTTTGTAAATAAAAATTTTAACAAAATTAGGTAATGTGTTTTATTGATGATTTAGATTAGTGTAAATAGGAACAAAGGAGTATAATACAATAGCACCACGCTGAGGAAGAATAGATAATGACGGTATTCAATGAACAATAGATAAGTAGATAAGAACAATGGAGCGCTAATGACGGTTGAGGCCTTCACCGGATATCAATTAGATAAGAGTTAATTAATCTGCACATCTCCGGAACCGTGCATCCTACGCAAAAATGGACCGCAGATTCTTTAGGATCTTTAGGATAGATTTTTTAGGATCGTGAGTCGACGAACGTCGTACTTGTACCACTTCTGACTCAGTGAGCCAGAACTGGTACAACGTAACTACTTGCATATGATAAGCTGCACGAATGGATCGGCTTTACTCGGGCAGGACTGCGCTCTATCAGTATACCAGCGTAAAATAGCAGCTTCGTGCTGCTTTGTTTCGTATCGTGAGTCTTGAGCACCAGAGATACTCTTTACTGGAAACAAGGCATTTGATCCTAGGTCTTAAGGGTAACAATACATCTGAATTTTGATTATTTTCGAGACTAAATGTAGATGTCTATTGAAAACAGATTCCACTTACCATGAGGTTTACTGTGTGCTCATTTATCACCTTTATTCTATAGAAAAAGGGAAAGAATTACAAAAGGAGACCAATTATTAAAATTACTCCTTGTATAATGATTTCTTATATTTACGCGAACACTGTACATTGATTAAAACTACTTTTACTTTTTCCGATCTACGCAGAATGAATGAATGAATGAGTTAGTTCATTCTGCGTAGATCGGACCAAAGACAATAATTAAAAACGCTGAAGGTACTCAGGGTTAACTTTGACATCGGGACGTCAGTCACCTCAGTCCCCCGTGACCATGGGTGCTGGAAAGCACCCGAAACGTCGGGTTAAAAATAAAATAAATAAAACGCGAAAGAAATCCGTAAAAGTAGTTTTACTCCTTGTATATTATAATTTCTAGTCTCCTTTTGAAGAACATCATCACAAAAGGTGACTTGAATGACTTCTATCGTAACTTCAACGGCTTTGAATAATCTAGGAGCTTATACTCTTTTACATAAGGATCCATTCGTGCTACAACCACGAAGTATCTGCAGCATGGCTCTACTCCACGTTCATGTCGTAAGTGTTGTGAGAGAAGACTTTGGGTATTGTTAAAATATCTTATGGCTTTCGTAAAATAGTGGTCAACCATCTAATTTTTGCCAGACAAAAATACCCAGAATAGTAGCGGGCAGTCAACACCGTCACTAGACATAAAAGTTGTGAGACCTCTGGCACTGCGACGTACATCCACCTGCAAAGCTTCATTATTACAGGCATTCATTATTACAGTTAGTCATCATTAAAAATAATGTTAGTCATCATAAAAAATGGAACCACTGCCTCATTGATCTAGTGGTCGTAAACACGGATGTTTATCTGGAGGTCCCGGGTTCGAATCCCGCGTCAGGCTAAAATTAGTAATTGGAATTGTCTGTAAGAAATTCTCAATAGCAGACCGGATTTAGGAAGTTGGCGATATTCCTCCCCGCGCCTCGGAAAACAGTTAGTCCTGCGCCTCATCTCTCTCCGGACGTGTCGGATAACAGTCACATTGGACTATGATATTTAGGGAATAGAGAATGCACTTTTACTTGCTCGTACACATCAATTTTGTACTCCGTGGATGGCTAATCTCCGTTGAGACTGAGTGCCGTGACCAAAATTCGGTCTGCAGGACATTAATATTAGGTAATAATCGGAAATTTTTAGATTCGAAACAAATAACTTAAGTTGATGGTTGAATATTTTCATGTCGACAGGGAAATTGCTCGGAGCTATTTCCTTTGACAAAAAATGTATCACAGTAATCTTCTTACTGGAATATCTTTTTTATTACAAAATAGCAAACCAGTATATACTAAAAGGGTATTTTTATTATGTTCGCGTGTAAAAACGTCGTATTTCTGTAATAGATTTTCCTTGTCCAGACCTTGATCCAATGTAAATATTTCGTAAAATATATCGGTTCAGGGACTTACAAAAATAACTTTAAATGAAAAGTGAGAGCCGAGTTCAAACAACTAAAAATTAATTTAAAAAAAACACTTATAGTTGTTTGAAGGATATTTACTATAGTTGTTACCAATGGTAAGTGGGTTAGAAACCGCAGTTTTAATTTTAATTATTAGGTGCTGCTGCCCATCTTCTTATTTGCTTCCCTTTGTCCCCTTTTTTGACCCTCACAGAATGATATGGCGTAGTCGATGTCCTTACACAATGATATGGCGTAGTCGATGTCCTTACACAATGATATGGCGTAGTCGATGTCCTTACACAGACACTACACCTTTCAGTTTCATATAAGAATGTGTATATCTATAACTATAATCAAGGAAAATATCGTTCTATAACATACCCTCATCTTTCTTTTTTTCATCTCGTAAAATTCCATTGCTGAATCTGAGATTTGCCAGCTGTTTTCATGCTTAGCAGGTGGATTTCCGTTGTAGTACCAGATGTACCATACCACACCTTTGATGCTGTTGCCCTATGCTAGTTTGAATATGTTACGCCTTGTTTAAACTAATCTTTTGTACTTTTCTATAGAATAATCTTGATAAGCGAGCATATAGTCACCTAATGTTTTATGTGGGGCAAAACAATAAAGAATTTGCCAATTGCGTTACTTGCTTTACCGTTAAATGCGAATACTGGGTTTGTGATTGTGTCAGCTAGTCACCTGTCACTTATTTTACAATTTTTAGTCTAAACTGATATTTCTGGCTAAGCATGGTCCAACCATCTCCCTGCTCTTTGAAATCTATCTTCGGGGATCACAGCCCTGACGTTATTTAGGTATATACAATTATAGGTCAAGCTAAGAATATCCACTATCTTATTTCGCCCAGTGCGTGTAACAGGAAACGGACAGCAGCACCTCTCTGATAAATATTCAAACTAATAATAAGCTTGCCAATCAACTTGTAGCAACTGTGGCAAAACCTTCGAGAGGGGTGCTATGTTCAGCAGTGGTCTTTTATAGGCTGAAATGAAATGATAGATATGTAAGCTAATAAAGTCACGTTATTAAGAATGTACAGCCGAATTAATAAATCTATTAAAATTAGTTAAGAATAACTCACTGCATTTATAGTCCAGTCAAATAAGACTTTGAAGGTTACAATAATTCCCATAGAGCTAAAAATTGGTATGAATGTTCAGAATACCATTATAAATGAATTGTGAAAAGTCCCCATCAATCCCCCTTGTGCAAAAAATTTTATTGATGGTGAAAGTTTGCAAAAATAGGTTTTTCGCGTTTTTCAGCTAAACGGTGAGTTTTACAGCAAAAATAGTTCAGACAAAAATTGTAGATCATCTGATTCTCTACAAAAAATGTATCTATACTTTTTTTCATAAGTATTGCCATTTCCGTGATATAGCGGTTGAAAGAATTGAAAAAAATATTTTATTCGTAATATGCACACGTTTCCACACCACCTATGAGGTAGTGTGCTTGGCGCTTTTTTTTAACGTGGTTTCCCCGGTAGGCCTATTCCACGATCTATTATGATCCTATTGAATGCAAATGGAGTATTGAAAATGATGAAAGCTGCGTAAATTATGTAATAAATAAATGAAAAAATAATTTGGAAAAATTATTCATCGGATTCATAATAATCCAATGGAACTTCTAGTATATTGTCTTCGTTTTCTTCTTCATCTTCTTTTTCCTCATCTTCCTGCTGGATACAAATATGTTCTAAAAGTGATGCATCATATGTCTCATCACTGATATCGTAATTATCCTCATCTAGTATCGATTGAACATTGGAGCACGACTGTCCTTGACAATTGGAGCATGCTAAAGAACAAAACAGTCCAACCTTTTTACAGCCGCATTTAGCATTGCAACCTTTTTCGCAATTGCAAAAGATGGTGTTAAGGAGTTAATTTATTGATTTAACAGAAAACAGTTACTGTATAGCTACAAACACGGATTGTGATTTTCGTTTCGTGTGTAACTGTATAGTTGGTGGTGATATTTATGCAAACAATCACAGTAGCCGAATAAAAGTAGCCAGTTACAAAAATCACTAGTTTCGAAACATGTGACGCCGATGAAGTCACTGGTTTCGTTACGTTTCTTGAAAATGACGTAACGACCAACGTCTACTTACGACTAACAGTATTTTGTTGAGTATGAGACCTTCGAAACGGAGCAGGTATACGAGCATCGCCACGCTGACAATTGAATGGAAGACAGATGTTACTCAAGGCCATGCGACTAAATGAAAATAGGGGAGGAGTTTTTGACGTTCATTTATATTCTAAGAATTTTATAATTTGTATGTATAAGACATAGGGACTCATGTATTTACTCATATAACGGTTCAAAAATGTATATAAAAGTACATTAACGTGCATATTACGAATAAAATATTTTTTTCAATTATTTCAACCGCTATATCACGGAAATGGCAATACTTATGAAAAAAAGTGTAGATACATTTTTTGTAGAGAATTGGATGATCTACAATTTTTGTCTGAACTATTTTTGCTGTAAAACTCACCGTTTAGCTGAAAAACGCGAAAAACCTATTTTTGCAAACTTTCACCATCAATAAAATTTTTTGCACAAGGGGGATTGATGGGGACTTTTCACAATTCATTTATAATGGTATTCTGAACATTCATACCAATTTTTAGCTCTATGGGAATTATTGTAACCTTACCTCTATTTTAAGGACTAATTTGACTGGACTATTATATTATTTGCTCGTGAATAGGAAAATTAAATAAATTATCAAAACGCGTGAGGAATTAAGTATAATGTCGTCGACTACTTCAACGACACATTAACGAGAAAACTTTTTTAATTTCCTAATATCTGTTGGCAGCTTCTATACCATTAGCATTTGTTCGTGGTCTTTATACTTTAATTGGCTTCGTTAGAGAAATATATATTTTTTGCTTTATATTAAAACTTTGAAATTTAAAATTTTACTAGTAAGTATTACGCAAATATCACTGCAATTCCCGGAGTTGCGGTTGTTCATAAGCAGCGGTAGTCATCTACTATCAGGTGAGCCGCATGCATCATCATTTGCCCCCTTCTTCCATTTGTAACAAAACATATTAGAACATGGTACGAAATAGCATTTTTTTTAAATATTGATTACAAGCAATCATTATTGAAAGCCATATAATGGATACAGATATGAAATCTCCCGCATTCGACACGATCCTGACACATCTTGAAGTAGATTGCGGAAGAAGAAAATATAGGACACGCCTTTTTGCTATTACCAGTTTATGTATGCATAATTTTTTTATATTTATGTGTATACTACACGTAGATTTAAACTCATTTAACAAATTTCATCGTGCTTAATTTTTACTTTTTTAATTCCCGATGTTTCGGGCACTTTGCAGCGACATGTGATGATGACGATGTCGTAGTTATCGAAGGCTACCTTTAACTTTTAATCATTATAGGATTCACCCAGCCATCTTCTCTTTTGGAATATGTATGTATGTTAGACGAAATTATATTCAGGAAAATCAATAGAAAATGCCTTTTCTTCTATATTGGTGCCATTATTATCATCATCATCATCATCATCATCATCATTACAGCTCTTCACAAGTCTTTGAGACTTTTTCAAGACTTTGAGCGTCCTCATACGGCCAGCAGTGAAGGATCACGTCTCAGTTCCATATGTCATCACTAGCAACACGCACTGGTTGTACAACTTAGTTTTCAGGTTTTGAGGTATTCCTGACGAGAAGATGCGTTGTAATTTCCCGAACGCCGAGTTGAATCCGTCGATTAACCTCTCGGTCGAAGTTGGACTTACTTAGCCGGACTATTTGTCCCAGGTAAACGTACTCGTCAACAACTTCAAGCTTAGCGCTCCCAACAACTACCGGCATAGGTGTGACATGGACATTAAACATGCTCTTTGTTTTGTCCATGTTCATCTTAAGACCTATCCGTAGGGAGGCACTATTGAGGTCATTGAGCATAGTGCTTAAGTCCTCCAGCAATTCTGTCATAAGTACTATATCGTCGGAAAATCGAAGGTAAGTGATGTACTCGCCATTGATTTTAATATCGTATCCTTTCTAGTCCAGTAGCTTGAAAACGTCTTCCAATGCAGCGGTGAAGAGTTTCGGGGATATAACGTCACCCTGTCTTACACCTCTCTGCAGTTGGATAGGTTTCGTACTCTGGTTCTGTACTCGGATAGCCATCGTAGCCCTACTGGACAAACACTTCAGCACTTCGATATACCGACAGTCAACTTGGCACCGCTGAAGAGACTGTAGCACCGCCCAAATTTTGACGGAATCAAAGGCTTTCTCATAGTCCACATACGCTAGGCAAAGTGGCAGATTGTACTCTTCGGACTTCTGTACAATTTGCCGAAGGGTATGTATGTGGTCTATGGTACTAAAGACTTTTCGGAAACTGGCTTGTTCGGAAAGCTGAAAATCGTCGAGTCTGCGTGCGAGACGATTCGTAATGACTCTCGAAAACAGCACGTAGACGCGGCTCAGAAGGGATATCAGTCTGTGGTACTTCAAGAGGGCGTTGTCACTTTTCTTGAAAAACAAGACCACCGCACTTCCGCTCCACGCCTCCGGAGTAGTGCCACCATGGAGGACGGAGTTAAAGAGCCTCTGAAGGACTTCAAGTACCGGTTTTCCACCCGCTTTCAGAAGCTCCGCTGTAATTCCATCCTCGCGCGGGGACTTGCCCATTTTTAAGGTGCTGGAGAGCCATTCTAATCTTGCTCAGACTGACGTCCGGGATATCATCGGAATAGTGTCGGATAAGACCCGCTCTTGGATCGTTACTCACACTTGCGTGTGGCTCCAACGATGATGCCCATAGAACCACTCAATCTCACTCAGAATCTCAGGTGTCCCGAAAACGATGCTGCCACACTCAGTCTTCAGCTTTGACAGTTGGCTCTTACTGGCAGACAGATCTCTGGCAAAGACTTTGTAGCCCTGGTTCCGCTCAATTGCTTCTTCAATACGAGCAGTATTAAATTTGCGTTAGTCTCGTCGCGTGCATTTGGAGATCTGTCTGTTCAGTTGCCTGTATGCTGTCAAATCTGTCAACGATTGCAGCCTCATCTCCCGTCTAACAGCCATGAGATTAAGAGTGTGATCGGAGAGCTTTTGTGTTCTTATGCGGCCGGTCTTGCAGAACTTAGCTCCGACCGCATGCACAATTTCCACAAGCTTGTCATACATATCGTCCACTGCATTGCAATCTTCTAGGCATTGAAAGCGGTTACGTAACTCGAGCTGAAAGGTTTCGGGATTCTGGATTAGAGCACGAGCGGGACGGAGCGTTGACTTCATTAGACGAGACCTCTCCAACTTAACGTTTAGGTCCAGTATGCCTCTAACTATTCGGTGATCGCTGCCAGTTTTGACCCTTGCTATTACTGAGACATCACTGAACAGTTGGCGTTTTTTTATTTTTTAAAAATGCGTGTTTAAAAAATAAAAAAAATGTTTTTTGATTGGTAGATTTAATTAAAAAACCATGTTTATGTTTGAATAACAAATCGGTCTTATAAATTTGCGGCCGAAAAATATTTGCGCCTCGGCTGAGACGTACGAAATTCTTTATTATTAAAATTTTAAGTATAAAAACCCGCATTATAATATAAAGCTTAATTAAAAATTGTTTTGGGAAACATGGACAAGTTGGAGTAAAGGAATATCTTTTACTTGGTTATAGATACCTGCAGTTACTTTACAATTTATATGTTTGGTTTTAAATGAACTTTGGATTTATTATTTTTTTATTTCTATAATTTTTTCTGAAAGGGTCCTAGGAAAGGAATTGTCCACCGCGCTACCCCAATGCGTGTTGGCGAACTTCGCATGTCTTCGAAATAATTTTTTTCTTATTTCTCAGACATGCAGGTTTCCTCACAATGTTTTCCTTCACCACTGAGCACGTGTTAAATCAACACTTAAAATTGCAATTACAATTTCACTGGTGCCGGCGGGGATCGAACACGGTTTGCTCGCGCACTGTGATATTTTATCTTCTGATATTTTACCTGCACTTCAAAATTTTATTGTGTGAGTATTTTAAACAATTTTTACGGATTTGATGAACCATATCAAAAAAAAAATAGTCTCCAATCTTTCTCTCTATGTTTTGATCTCCTAAAACGAGTTTAAGTTGGTAAAATCAAGGCAAACTTAGGGTAGGGTTGTCAATTATTATTTTGATAATAAAACTAGTGAAGTTCCGCGGTTTTATATTTGCAAGCGTGAACGTAGTAGAACATAATATAACCTTTATGTTTTACATAAATATCCTAAAAAAACTTATTATTTTAATATGTTACTAAGTACCTATAAATTTACCAAGTTGATTGCATTTTTATTTGAGTAATTTTTTATGCAATTTCTTTATCTACGTCTATTTTTAGGAACCTTTATTTAGTCCGAATCATACATAATACTATAATTACTGATTTACTTACTTATACGTAGTTTTCTTTTTCGCAGTTACAAATACCTTGTGAGGTTGAAAAATGAAGTAATTAAAAAATAATAAGAAGAGTAATAATTGACGTCAGCCACTTCTTTTCATAAAAATTTCAAATCGTGGTCCATTAGGTTGCAGCTTCACCGAACCACAACTTATAATAATAATAATAACAATAATAATTATTCATTACTTCCTGGCGAGATCGGATGATCCATTCTATAATGACGTCATTTCTAGTGATAAAGGACTTACCCCTCTATCCTTAGCCGACGAGCAATGGGAAGACCCGGCAGTACAGAGCATTTCCGACCGGGAGACCGTATGGAAGGAGAAGGAGCTCCACGGGAGGTACTACAGGGCTCTACATGAGCCTCACGTAGATACAGCCGCCTCCCTCAACTGGCTACGTTTCGGTGACCTCTTCGGGGAAACCGAGGGTTTTGTCTGTGCAATACAGGATCAGGTTATTAAGACCAACAACTATCGGAGATACATCCTAAAGGATGGCACTGTCGACGTCTGTCGAGCTTGTCGCCATCCCGGGGAGTCACTTAGGCATGTCATCTCCGGTTGTTCGGCGCTTTCTAACTCTGAGTACTTGCACAGGCACAACCTAGTAGCCAGAATTCTACACCAGGAGCTCGCTCTGAAATACGGTCTCGTGGACCGGAAATTGCCGTATTACAAGTACTTGCCGGAAGCCGTGCTCGAAAATGATCGCGCCAGGCTCTACTGGGGCCGGGCCATCATCACAGTTAGGACTATTCTTGCGAATAAGCCTGATATTGTGCTGATGGACCGGGCACAGTCAAGGATATTTTTGATCGACATTACCATTCCGTATGACGAGAACCTCGTGAAAGCCGAAACGGATAAATGAACAAAATATCTGGACCTGGCTCACGAGGTGACCGACATGTGGGGTGGTGTGCCGACCGAAATTATTCCTGTAGTCGTCTCTGCGAATGGGCTAATCCCAGTCAGCCTCTCGGGTCATCTGAGGCGACTGGGACTCCGTGACGGACCGCTCCGGGCTCAAATGCAGAAGGCGGTGCTTCTCGATACCGCCCGCATCGTCCGCCGGTTTCTTTCCCTTTCCCCCTAACCCTCGGCCGTTTGGTCTCCCCTGCCGAGGGCTCCCATCTGGTTGGATCTTATTTATTTATGTAGTTTTTGTATTTATTTTATTTTATTGATATTTATGTATATTTATCTTTTCATTTTAATTTATAATTATATATTTATAGCACCCAACCAGGTGAGAAAATTATATATATAAAAAAAAAACAATAATAATATAATATTGTTTTGTATTTATTTTATTTTATTGATATTTATGTATAAGTATTTATCTTTTCATTTTAATTTATTATTTTTATACTTATATTTAAATATTTATAGAACCGAACCAGATGAGAAAATTATATGGATACCCCCCAGGATATAATCGGAATCTCGGAAACGGCTCCAACGATTTTAGTGACGAACGCTTGGATTTATTTTTAGAAAATGTCCTTTTGTCCGTGTTTTCAGGCAATAAAAAAACTGCTACAATATAAGAAGGTAAATTTCGACAAATCACTAACGGTCGTTATAGCTCAGGAGGTATGTCGGTCGGGCTTGAGATCGAAATTCCGTGGTTCGCGTCGTGGCTCTGGGCCGGCTTTTTTTCAAGTTCCCTTCTTTTGTGAGAAAATCTATTATTTCAAACCCTTTTTTTAGTAATTTTTAAAAAAACGAAAATTTTAATAAAACTAATTGCACTCATGATTTTTTATTCAAATAATCAGTTCAGTTTTTTCTATTCTGTCAATAAGATCAAAAAATATTATTTAAGTTTCATCAGATATATATATATATATATATATATAAAACCACTTATATATGGGCGTATGTATGCGCATATGTGTTCATTTAATAGCTGCAGCTGTTTGTTTATAATTTAAGGAAGTTAAAAAATTTGTAATCAATTTCTTACATTCAAGATAATAAAATTGTCTTTATATTTTATTTTGTTCTATTTATTAATACCCACCCAGTATTACTAATCACAAATAATCACAATATCTCATTAGTTATAGTAATTGGGTAAAAAATATCTATTTAGTTACTAATGCTATATTTATTATTTTAATAATTACCTACCCAGTAGGTAAATATTAAAATAATAAATGTAGCATTATAAACAGTAAATCTCCGTCAAACTCAATTTACTAATATTGTTCCTAAATAATGAATAGCAGATAAAAGATTAGTAATAACTGTAGCTCCTCAAAATTATATTTGACCTCAAGGTAAAACATATCCTAAAATTCTGTATCTAAATAAAATAATAATACCTACTATTCAAGTATATTTTCAATATGTAAGTAAATAAAAATAACAAAAATTAAGCACCATTAGCATGTAAATTTCGAACTTCGAATCCATAATTAACATTTCGACAAATATTATAATTTACACTACAAAAAGCTAATTCAATATTAACAGTATAGTATATACGTGGTAGAGCCATGCTGCATTTATATTAGTAGTATAGTTGTAGCACGAATGGGTCGGCTCGACCGGGGAAGGACCACGCTCTCACAGAATACCAGCGTGAAATAGTAGCTTAATGCTGCTGTATTTCGTATGGTGAGTGTAGAGAACCGGAGACCCTTTTTACTGGAAACGAGGCATTCCATCTTAGTCCTCACGGGTGACAACGCATCTGCATTTTGATTCGTAATCGAGGATAGATGTGGATGTCTATGGGCCACAGCAACCACTTACCATCAGGTGGACTGTGTGCTCGTTTGTCACCCTATCCTATAAAAAAAATATAGTTAAAAATAATCAAAATAGTCATTTTTATTAATTAGATAATATATTAGAATGCATAATTTTAATATAATGCAACTAATATACCGAATAAAGAAAATTAAAATAAATTTATCATTGTATGCCGTGTCTATTTCCATAAAATAGTTCATTGACATTGAAAAATTAATACTACGTTCGTACCAGTAGGTGGCAATTTCTTACGCGATATATTGTAGCGAGCGTCGGCAGCTGAACGCTCAAGGTCGCTCGCTAGAGGTAAAGCCTTAACGTAACGTAACGTAAAAAAACGTAGTTTTTAAAAACTTTAGTTTATCCTCCTGTATCGTGGAGGCAGTTTACAAACATAAAATGCACAAGGACAAACATCCAGACCCGGAACAATTATTTGTAGGCCATACAAACACTTATTCCGTGCGGGAATCAAAAACGCGGCCCCCAACGCAGCCACTCATTGCTAAGCCACTGCGACACGGAGTCATCACCTCGTCAAAGTCAAAGTATGCTGCGGCTAAACTAACGAGAAACGTCAATGCCCATAAACGCAACAATTATTGCCTTAAATTTAACGCGATAAAATGAGTGGCTACACTTGAACGGTCAACGTCGTTTCCCGTTGAACGGCATTAAATTTGCTGTTAAATGTTTCGACCGGGGAAGGACCACGCTCTCACAGAATACCAGCGTAAAATAGTAGCTTAATGCTGCTGTGTTTCTATAATATAAAAAAATAAACAAATATAATATATAGTTAATAGTTTATAAAATAAAAAAATAAACAAAGAAAAAAATACAAAGAAAAAGAAGATGGTGGATGCTACAAATTCACAGGAAACGTACACTGTAAATCTATTTATGTTTTATTTCTTTTTCTCGCACCCAAATTGCACTAGAAAGATGTCCAATGGTTTAAGCTAAATAATAAGACAAACGTAAATATATTTTAATGAACTAATAACTAATAAGCCAATAACTAATAAGCCGTACCCAGGGTTTCGTATTATATCTATGGTTTCGTACCACTGTACACTATGAATTTTGACCTGCAAAAATTGTTTTTTTTTCTCCTGCTTATTTTTCTTGGTTTCATACCGTAAATTAAAGTACACTTATGAAGTAATTTTTTTAATTCAATCTCGAAAAGCTTTTCATTACTCCACTCCATCGCAGTCATACGTGCAACCTCGTGGCACTCACCGTGCACAATGAAACAAACGTAGTGTGGCCGCTTCAACGCGATAATTCGCGCGTTAATCCTTTGATGTACCGCCACTCGAGTTATCGGCAAACGGGAAACGGCATTGTTAATGCCGTTGTCAAATTATCGCGATAATTCGTGGCCACACCTATATTCAACGTCCATCAACGCGATAATTAACGGCATTTCTCCTTAGTGTGGCCGGGCCGTTACATACGAGCTCCCTCATACCTATAACAAATTTTTACTTAAGATGCGTTTCGCGTCGAAAACTACATGTTTTAGGGTTTTTCAATTACAAAAATATTTCGATTTAATATTATAAAACAACAACGATAGGCCGTATTACTTTTTCTTACCGATACCGCGCGATCTTGTTGATAGTTGATACACCGATAGGGCTATACTATCCTATACCTTTAAACGAGCAACTCTTGTATATATATATATATATATATATATATATATATATATATATATATATATATATATATATATATATATATATATATATATATATAATCGGGATCTCGGAAACGGCTCCAACGATTTTCATAAAATTTAGTGTCCAGGAAGTTTCGGGGGCAATAAATCGATCTAGCTAGGATATATTTTTAGAAAATGTCCTTTTGTTGTTGTTTGTTTTCAGGCAATAAAAAAACTGCTACAATATAAGAAGGTAAATTTTGACAGGTTACCAACGATCGTAATAGCTATGATGAGATGTTGTTCGGGCATGATATCGGAGTTCCGTGGTTCGCGTCTTGGGTCTGACTTTTTTTCCTTTTTTTTTCAAGTTCCCTTCTTTTGTGAGAAAATCTGTTATTTTGAGCCCTTTTTTTAGTATTTTTTAAAAATCCGAAACTTTTAATTAAACTAATTGCACTCACGATTTTTTATTCAAATAGCCAGTTCAGTTTTTTCTATTATGTCAATAAGATCAAAAACTATTATTCATGTAATTTGTATATAAATGTAACTTAAAAAAACCGAGCAAAGCTCGGTCATCCGGGTACTAGCTACCTATAGCACCATCGAGCATTTTAAACGATTGAGACTTTTATAAGCGATATTTTTGGTAGTAAGTAATTTTGAAATATGTTTATGGTAATGGTAATATTTAAATATTAAATGATGTAGTGGTGGCAAATTTACATTTGATACATATTTTTTTAGAAATGGGTAATGAACGTAAGCAATTCGGATCTAGTAAAAATACAAAATTGTTGGCTTTCACCTTTAACTCCGTGGCCGAGTCACTTGGTAATGAGTTGTAGCGCTGAGCGCCACGGGTTCGAATCCCACACGAAACAAAAATTTGTATAACCTACAAATAATTGTTCCGGGTCTGGATGTTTGTCCTTGTGAAATTAATGTATTTAAACTACGATGTACTTAGGAAAAAATCCTAGCGTGTAGATAACGTTATGATTAAACAAAGACATGCCATCAAAAACATAACTTGTAAAAAAACCAAGTCTTGCAACTCGGTTACCGTAAAAAGTTGTGAGATCCATGTAATACCTAGTCGGTTAATTTATTCAGTTCCTAATTAAGGGTCCTTCTGTCTTAAGTTATTACGTAAATAGCTAACATAACAGCATCTTGTTGTGACCATATCAATTGCAAGACCTTTGTGAGGTGGTCGCTTCCAAGCTGTTTCTAAAATAAATTTTGTAAATATTCTGTGACCCTTGTAATTGTATAATATATTTAAAAAAAAAGTCCCGCTGGGTTTCTTGCTGGTTCTTCCCAGGACAGAGGTTTTTTTCGAGCCAGTGGTAACGTAAAATATTGACTTACAATAAGAATTACTTGTAATCTATATTGAATAAACAATTATTTTAATTTTTATTTTTTAATTTTAAAAATCTTTTATGTTTTAAATAAATAGAATGACTTAGGCCATCGCATGAAAACACAATGTATCTCACAAGTTATACATATTATATGAAAATCGATTGCTTAGTGCGATTGCCAAGTCAATCTATTTAGTTAAAACATAAAAGATTTTTAATATTGATATGGTCACAATAAGATGTTGTTACGTTAGCTAATTACGTAATAACTTAAGATATTTATATAGGATTACAAAGTTGCAGTTAGTTTTTCTAGAAAATTGGACCGAAATTGAAAACTATTTTAGTTTTTCCTTGATTTATACACTAAACACTAATTATGTTCTAAGTTTGAAGCTTCTATGTCTGCTATATGTGCTTTAGAGTTTTGATGATCGATCAGTCAGTGATTGACAAAATTAAGAAACTTTGACTTATTATAATTCCTAAACTACTGGTTCAAATTGAAAGAAATTTGAAACAGTGTCTATACAATGCTTGCTTGGTTTCGAGTTTTTAATTCAAGTTTCTAGTTCTATCCACAAAGAAGTTATAGGGGGTCGAAAATGGCCCGAATTGCTTCGAGAAATGTATGGTACGGCCGTCCCGCTGTTTTGTTAGACTTAGCGGGGGCAGTGCCGTGCCCCCAGATATAAAAGATATGAGCTATATGTAACTCAAACGCGAGCAATCCGGGTTCGATCCCAGGCGACACTAATGAAATTGTTAGTTTGATAAATTATGTTTACATTATGAAACAAAATAAAAGTTTATCAAATGATATATATTTTATATAATACATATTTTTCAATTAGAACATATATTATAATATACTCAATAGGGTGAAAATGTAAAGCCGACTTCAATTTACTAATAGAATAAAACAATTTCCACATATTAGCCTCCGATTTCTATACACTATTTAAGCCATTATGTGGAAATTGTTTTTTTACTCTTTTAGTTCCAACGTGTAAATATATAAATCAATGTCCAATAGTAACAAAATTAAATAGCCTCGCGCTCGCCCTCACACGCACAAGAGATAACATTGTAGTGTGCGTCAATATTACGCCGTTCCAAAGCAATCGAGTAGATTTCGACTTGGACATATTTGAATATCCGCTCTAACAACTTGTATTATAAACATACTCCGTATGTTTATTACTTGCTCCTAGCTCATATAGACGACAGCGGGCATAAAAAAGTTGTACACAGGTGCCCTCTACCAGGGGGGTGAAACTGCCATACAAATTTACAAGAATAAAAAATGCATTGAAAGTACTGCCCTCTAGTGAACCACGTGCATAAACTTGTACGCTAGTTTTCTTCAGGGTTGTAGAGATAGAGTTAATTAGGCCAAAACACCAGAATCCAAAGCCCAAGAAAAACTAAATCTATGGCAGTTTTGGTCTATGGTTGTGGTTAACACGTAAATGTATTCTAGTATTTAGGCATGTCGATTCACTCTTAAAAAAATCGATCTCTGAATCGATTTCAATCGAAAACACTAGAATCGATTATCGATTAATCGCGACATTTTCAAACATGAAATTTCAAGAATTTGCGATTTTTTCTTAAATTGAACTTTAATATTTTCTTAAATAAAATATTAGTTATCTTAATAACTAACATTATTAATAATCCTTTTAACCACTCCTGGTAAGATTGAAACGCTTGTGTTAGTAGTGGCTTGCACATAAGCGACTCCATCCTTGTTTTACAAAGTGATTCCATATATCACTTTTATTCGACATTTTAGGCTAGAAACAACAATACTTTAAAAAAAGTTCAAACTGCAACGTACATTTCTCGATAAATCTGTTTATTTATGAAATTGAAGTGAATGCTACACGAACACAATACTGGTTATTTCCTTACTATAAACCTCTATAAATTTCAACATATGATATTTATTTACAGTATCTAGGTACTTAAAAAGTACTCTGTCTGTACTTACAGCTCACAGTATGTATGTTTTTGATAATAAATAAAGTAAATTCACAAGTTCACAGTACAAACAGGTTCACAGCTATAATCACAGAGTACATTACTATAATATTATATTGTAGTATGTATATGTAGTCTTTGTTCACAGCACAGATTAAGTTAGACCAACATTCCACGGGTAAGATTACAATTAGAATTTTAGAAATGAAAATAAAATGACAACTTTTCGATATCGTTGGATGCGTTCATAAATATTTATTTTATTCAAATATATATTGACTTAAAATTACCAACCAAGTACGACCGGTTGTTTTTGCGTCCCCCAACAGCAAAAAATTAAAATACTGTAGTATCTGACCCAGCCAGTTTGGGAATTTTATCGCTAGTTCTGGAATCAGATGAATCAGTCCGATTCGAGAGGTTTTTGGATCGATTCAGTAAATCGATGCGGTGCTCGGAATCGATCTAAAAGAGCGATTATTTTACGCCAAAGAATCGATTTTTCGATTAATCGATTTAGGATCGACATGCCTACTGGTATTCTACTTTGTTTACAGTTCTTTCAAATAAATTCCGTTATCGTGAATAAAATTCTGGAACTGATTTGTGCTTGTTTCTTGTTTTTGTTGTATCTTCTTCGAACGTTTGACCTGATTTATCCCCTGTGCCCGTGTTACCTGCTTTTGACGATTGACCCTGCTCTTGCCAACTGGACTCTGCCGCTGCCAACTTATCAACCCTGCTTTTTACTACTGGACTTTGTTTACCGCAACTTGTATAAAATGCCGAGAAAATCAGCAATAAAGTGTTATTTTGGATGTGCGACTGAAGGTATGATCATTAATCTTTGAAGTTCGAAAATTAAATAAGAGTTCCCCAACAGTGCTTGTGGAACCCTAAAATATTCCTTACCATACTAGTAGCAAATTGCTATTCAATTTATCGTGTCTTGTGTCAATAAAAACCTACTATATAACAGTTTCAAGTCCTTTTCACCAATTCCCGAAACCAGAATACCCAAATTTGGAGAAATTCGAATAGTGGAAAATGGTTTTGAATGAATATGTAAAAACAAAAGGAGATTCGTTCATTTTTAACAATATAAAAATATGTGATTGTCACTTTGAGGAATTTTACCGTTCTGCAGGTAAACGACTCACCGGAAATACAGTACCAACTTTGAACTTATGTAAGTACCTCTAACTTGCTCAAGGCATTTTATACTTCTCTAAATAACAAGCATGACAGAAATATGAAAAGTAAATAAATTTTCAGTCATTTATAGTTTGTACCAAATGTTTGCTTACATTGTTATATAATTATTAAACTTCAAGATGAAGCCCGCAACTTGATATGCATGGATTAAGGTATTTTTGATTCCTGTAGGAATAAAGTGGCCTTCTAACTAAACTTCTGAGATAAAAACTAGACTTTGTGAAGCTTTTTTTATAGGATAGGGTGACAAACGAGCACATAGTCCACCTGATGGTATCTATCTTCGATTATGAATCAAAATGCAGATTCGTTGTCACCCGTGAGGACTAAGATGGAATGCCTCGTTTCCAGTAAAAGGGGTCTCCGGTTCTCTACACTCACCATACGAAACAACAGCATTAAACTGCTATTTTACGCTGGTATTCTGAGAGAGCGTGGTCCTTCCCCGGTCGAGCCGACCCATTCGTGCTACAACCATAATATAGCTGCAGCATCGCTCTACCACATATAAAAATAGCTACTAGTAAAAAACTACAATACGCTATTATAATAAATATGAAAGGTCGGATGTTTGTTACTCCTTCACAGTGCAACAGTTAAACAGATTTGGCTAAAATGTAGCTTAAATGTAGCTCAAGAGAGGATTGTCAAAACTACTTGTCGCATTTTTTTTAATCAAAAATCCCAAATCCCCAGATTTCTACAGCAATGGGATTATGTCAGTACCTACAAGATGGCAACAAGTTATCAAACAAAATGGCACATATATGTTATAATTAAATGTAATTAAACTTTGAAAAAAAAAACGTTGCCTTGAATTTGTGTATAAAATACGAAGAAACTTTTTTCCTGACTTTATATTGTATATATTATTGATATTTTAAAATATACAATACTAAAAACTATAAAATAAAAAAAATAAAACTAGAAACTTAATTATCATATAGTCCTACTCCCCGCGGTATTATATATTATACATATACGTATATTTTTAAATTTATTAATGTATATAAATAAAATTGTTTATTTATTGATACTGCTGTTGAGGGGTTATATTGATATGCACATTGTTCTTTTGTTGGTAGAAGTAAGTTAAGGTTTCAGCAAGCTCTTGTAATAATGTTTAAACATTAGCTAGCTAACACTTATTAGATCATTATCATTATCTCAACTCATGGCTCACCTCTCAAAATAAGGGTTATCTTATATATAAAAATTAATGTTTATTTTATGTGCAGCCGTACAGTTCATCAGATTGTGCTGAAATTTTGTCAACTTATTGCTTGCACTTGTGCGAAGGCTGTACAAATAGTGCAATTAATTTACAGTAGGTGGCACGTGTATTGCACTGGCAAAGAAGAACAGTCACACCCCATAGAAAGAAAAAAAAACCCAGGCCCGACAGAAACGAGGCATCTCAGTTTTTTTTTATATAGTTAAATTATATATTTTTTATATTGGAAATCAATGGCTAACACTAAAATATCGCCTTATGTTTTTGTTCAGGCGTTAGTCTAAAAAAAATACAAAATGGCTATTTGTCTACAAAATTAGTAAATGTATGCAACTAAATGACGTTAAAATAGCTAGGTGACCTGGAGATGCAGCTGAATTATGTAATTTTTAAAATACATAATTCAGCTGCATAATATAACAAAAATAATATAACATTTTGTCGTAACGTGTTGTGAATGAATTCTGCACCTGATTAAAGTATTATTGTTTCTGACCTCTACTGCCGCTGGATGTCTGTCGGGTCTGGGTCACAGATGACTGTTCTTCTTTATTTTAAAGATGCTCGTATAGCATTCAACTACAAAGAATATATTATCATTCCTAATTAAACAATATATAACTCTTCCACATATAAAACAATATTATTTCACAATTATTTCTTCTGTGGCAGCAACGTACCGGTTACAGCTAGTTTGATATGTAAATATTATAGGGTCATATTTATTCAAAGGGCTTATTTGATAGTACAACTTAAAACAAATTTACTGTTTTAATTTTTAAGCTTCAAATTCAATGTAGTATTTTAATGTTAAAATGTGTCGTTAAGGAATTCATCTAAAGAATAATATGCTTTTTCATTTAGTAGATCAAAAAATTTACGTTTATAAATATTAATGTTGTCACAATTTCTAATGTACTTAGGTATTTTGTTATATACTTTTGATGCCATTGCATACATTCATGCTACTTCATTATAATTTTAAGACATCCTTCATCTTTTTTAGCCCGCAAAGGCTACCGCTGGACAAAGGTTTTCCTTATTGAAGAGAGGCTGTGCCTCGTCATGCTTGGCAGACGGATTAATGATTGCGTAACAAACATTTACCGCGACCTATCGGAAGCCGTAAGATCACATAAAGATAAAGTTACGGCCTATATACCTCCTACTTCTGGGCACAGGTCTTCTCTGATTGCTAAGTGGATTTAAGGACGAAAAAATGTCCGCCGCGCTTCCTTAACGCGTGTTGGCGAACTTCATATGCCTACGAAACATTTTTTTCATATTTCACAGTTATGTTAGGTTTCGTTACGTTACGTTACGTTGTGGATATTTTATATATATGTACTGTTGTGTGACTTTTAGTGATGAACTTCTGAACGACGTGATCGACCTTGATCATAGTCATTCATTACAGTATTTGTTATATCGAAACGACGGTTTCTAGGTATGCTTGCATTCAATAAGTAGCGTTGATATTAATATTTTGACTCATCATATTAAATAATTATTTAGTGCCAAAAAAGAAAATCACAAAATCTGAACCTGTTGACCGCCGTAGTCAAGTTATTATAAAATTTACCTACAGTATTAATAGTAAAGAGAAGACTCGTCGCGCCATCTACCAAAAATGTCAGAATAACGTCTGCCGGGCCAGGTAGTTACCAAAATATAGACTGCTATATAAATATTTTTGCGCTCCTTTCGAATGGATAAGTTCAATATTACTTAATTATAAAATAATTGTAAAACCCGTGGGAATTACATGTGACTAATTGACAGAGTTTCCGGACCTTAATTCGATTACCGTGGTTAACGAAAATCCGGTCAAAGCTGTAGTTTGAAATTTTTTGAATAAAGTTTTTTTTTATAGAATATGGGTGACAAACGGGCACACATCCTACCTCATGGTAAGTGAATGCTGTGGACCATAGACATCTACATATATCCTCGACTAAGAATCAAAATACAGATTGGTTTTCAGCCTTGAGGACTAAGATGGAATGCCTCGTTTCCAGTAAAAGTGTCTCCGGCCCTGGTTGGGTGTAGTCACCAAACGAAACACAGCATAGTTCCTATTTTACGCTGCTATTCTGTAAGACTGGTAGTAAGTGAATGCTGTGGATCATAGATATCCACATTTATCCTCAATTAAGAATCAAAATGAAAATGCGTTTTCACCCCTGAGGACAAAGAATGCCTCTCGATTCCGGTAAAAAGGGTCTCCGGTTTTCTACTCTCATTATAGTAAATTCAGCAGTATTACGCTGGTATTCTGTGAGAGCACTGTCCTGCTCCTGCCCCGGTCGAGCCGACCCAATTGTGCTGCAACTATAATGTAGCTGCAGCGTGGCTCTACAATTATAATTGTAGCACATTTTTCACTGGAATATAATATTGTTACGAGCTTAGGGTTCGTGACAAAAAAAATTGCCGATAAAATTACCTAAATTAACACTTTAATTTACTTTACACAAATTAAAGTTAAAACACTAATAATTAAACACACTAATTCACTTAATTCCGCTCCGAAGCTTCGCTTGTCGAAGATCGCATCTTGCGCCACCTATTTATTTAAATTAGCAAAATATCCGGAATGTTCAAGTAAACACGCGCAAGGTACCGAGAGTTCGAGTATAGATTTTCTAGAAACTTAGTTCTTCGGGTGGCGCTGTCGGTCGAAAGATCTGTGATGTCATTCTTTACACGCTCTACTCGCTCTCGTTCCTGACACTAGATGGCGCTAGTATATCGTCGACTGGAGCGCGTAACACTGCCCCCTCCTAAGACATGCTCGTCCCGAGCATTATCGGTCCCATGATAACGCGCCAAGCGATCCACATGGACGATCTTAGGAGTCCCTCTTACGCCTTTCTGTAACGGCTCCGCAATGTCAAGGGCTGTCCTATCCCGTGGTGCACCAATATTGTACAATTTCGGTGCTCCTCTACTACGTGTCTGAGGTCCCCGCACGGCCGCACAACTTGTACATGTACGACACCAATCCTCGACATCGTCACGATAACGGACCCAGTAAAACTGTTCTCGGACCTTCAGTAGAGTTCGTTTAACTCCCAGATGGACTCTTGAACGACCATTATGGCACAGCTGTAGAACATTTGGCACTTTAGCTTTAGGGACAACCATTTGCAAACGACAGCTGTCTCTTCGACCATTGTCCCATTTACGGCACGGGACTCCATCCTGAAGCAGCAAGCTGTCCCATTGGGCCCAATAGCTTTTCGTGGTTGAACTCATCGCTGAGACGTCCCTCCACTTAGGCTTGGTAGCACGGGCCTTCATCCATCCCAGAATCGGCTTGATGTCTGGATCTTCCTGCTGTGCACGTCGTAGGCTGTCCTTCCACCCGTTGCTGAGGTGGTCTGTCCTGAGCATCCTCACGGATACCACTTCCTTACTCTCTTGCCTACTATAATGGTTGCAATCTTCCGGACAAGGTCTTCTTGACAATGCATCTGCGTTGCCGTGAGATTTCCCGCTGCAGTGTCTGATAGTAAAGTCGTATTCCTGCTGCTGCTGGGCGGTGCTGTTAGCCGCACTTCCTTCCTGAGACCGTTCGTCTTCCCTTCCTAGGGTGTGCTTAGGGCAGCTGGACCGAAGATGGCCCCTTTCCCCACAGCCATAGCACCTCGGGCTCTATTTTTTATTGTGGTCGCGAACCGTAACTGCTGTAACCTTCCTAGCGTGAGGTGAACGATGATCCTGTCGCCGCCAGGCAGTGCCGTTAGCTGCACTACCCTCTCGAGGTCGATCAACTCTCCTTTCCACGGTTCGCTTAGGGCAGCTGGATCGAAGATGGCCCTTTTTCCCACAGCCATAGCACCTAGGGCTGTATCCTCTGTTGCGGTCACGAACTGTAGTTGCTGCAACCTCCCTGACGCGATGGGAACGATGATCCTGCCGCACAGCTTCTACCTCCAGTGCATGGGCCAAGGCGTCCTTAAGCGTCTCGTGGTGCCCGAGCCTCACAACAGCTCTGACTTCCAGGTCGCGGATGCCGTCGATGAATGTTTGCACCGGGTTCCCTCCAATGAGCGCAGGTACAGACTGGTATGCTTTACGAACCATCTTCTTCACCTCAAGGGCCCACTGCTGCAGGTTTTCATTGCTGCGTTACACGCGATCTTTAAGCTGCGCGCGAAAGACGTTTTCCAGGTGAGCGTCACCATATCTCGCCTCCAAGGCCTCAAGAAGCTGCTCATAGGTCACTTCCTTACCGAGAGCTTCCAACACAGTTAAGGCTTGGTCGCGCAGGCCTAGGGTGAGTGCAGTCATGGCTTGGCTTTTATTCCAGCCGTTCGCCTCCATGACGGCCTCGAACTGGATTTTGTAGGCCGACCAGGAAGAGGTCCCGTCGAACGGCGGCACTTTGAATCCACGTAGCGAAGGTGCTGCAGCTACTACGGGAGCTGTAGTTCCATCCCCAAGTTTGAGGTCGTTTAGCGTTTTCTTCACGTCAGCCATCACGTTGTCAACCCGATAGTTCACATGGTTGATTCGGGTTTCATGTTCTTCGATTCGGGTTTCAGCTTCCGACAGGCGGTTGTCGTGTTGAGCAACCCTATCCTTCACCTGCCTTATCTCTTTCCCAAAGGTAGCGTGAAGGTCCTTCATGAGGAGCATCTGCTCTTCCGACCGACGATCCTGTTCCGCCTGCTGACGGGCCTGTTCCTCTTGTCCACTCTGCAGCTGCTCTTTCAACTGACGGACCTGTTCCTCCTGTCGGCGAGCCTGTTCATCCTGTCCGCCCCGCAGCTGCTCTTCCAACCGACGGACCTGTTCCTCCTGTCGGCGAGCCTGCTCCTGCAGCATCACCATCAGAGCACCTAAGTCAGGTGCGGCAGATGTAGGAGCTACCGACGGGCCTGCAGCCGGTGGCTGGCCCTCCGACGTCTGCGGCGTTGCACCACCAAATCTCCTCTGGTCCGTCTCCTGCTAGCGTTGACTTCGGGTACGGACACCCTCCGTTTCCTCCTTAGGTAAAATCGGCATTATTTTATCCCACTTCTGACACCAATTGTTACGAGCTTAGGGTTCGTGACAATAAAAATTGCCGATAAAATTACCTAAATTAACACTTTAATTTACTTTACACAAATTAAAGTTAAAACACTAATAATTAAACACACTAATTCACTTAATTCCGCTCCGAAGCTTCGCTTGTGTCGCTGAGTTCAACTCTGCCTCGATCGCATCTTGCGCCACCTATTTATTTAAATTAGCAAAATATCCGGAATGTTCAAGTAAACACGCGCAAGGTACCGAGAGTTCGAGTATAGATTTTCTAGAAACTTAGTTCTTCGGGTGGCGCTGTCGGTCGAAAGATCTGTGATGTCATTCTTTACACGCTCTACTCGCTCTCGTTCCTGACACTAGATGGCGCTAGTATATCGTCGACTGGAGCGCGTAACAATATGATCTGTTTTACATGGTGCATTTGCGTTAAACTAATCGAATTGTTTGTAAACCTAGGAAGAGAATGAAGCAAAATATCGAGCAGACAAGGTATATATATATAGTATAGTACGTGGTAGAGCCATGCTGCTGCTATATTATGATTGTAGCAGGAGCTTGAGCAGGGTAGAACCATGCCCTTACAGAATACCAACGTAAAATAGCAGCTTAATGCTGATCTATTTTACATGGTGAGTGCTCCCTACAGTTGTAGTGTACCAGAGACGCTTTTTACTGAAAACGTGACATTCCATCTTAATCCTCAAGGGTGTTAATCAAAGTTGAATGATGTCTATGGCCCACAGCATCCACTTACCATCACTGTGTGTTCATTCGTCACCCTCATACTACAAAGAGGTGGATTTTGAAAACTTAAATTTCTACTTAATATAAAATTAACCTTACTTTGCGGAAATCCATTATATTAAAGGTGTTAAATAATGATTAGCTTACCACGTAATAAAATAAAATGATGTATTTTACATAGATTGAGAGCACTTCCCGCCTTACTATCCCCGTCACCACTAATCTCAGCACCACTTCTCCCAATACCACTACACTAGAAAAGATACACTACAGTAGGTCATACGACACGTATTTCGCCTTTGAACAAGGTATCCTCAGTTGAAGTAAACTAGGCGGCGACTGACCGCTAAGTGACAAAGCGGTCAGGGAGGGGGGGGGGGGCTATTCAAACTAGGTAATCATTCTATTTTATTAAGTGGATCTTATATAATTAAATTTTAACGTCTTTAACGTGAATTTCACCAAAAACAACAGTAATTTTGACCTTGTTATAAAATAATTTCCTAGAAATATTAAGATTCTGTGATCTTATGCATGGCCCGAATTCTTATTAGTAGTGACATGGGCTACAGTATCTCTTTAATAATAAAATCATCTCGTTAAATTACTAACGAAAAAAACTACAGTTGTTAAGCGTGGAATCCATGGTAAAAATATGTGGTAAAAATATCCCCCTATGAAGCTATCTATGGGAAAGACCTGCGTTCAGTAGTGGACTCTTTATAGTCTGTAAAAGTATTTAGACAATATTGATATTGCGATATTCCTTAGTGCACTCGAAAGTCAAAAAAATTAACTATTAATACAAATATAAAGCTGACTTTTAAAGAAGAAAATAAAAATAGGTAAAAAAACTTTTTAAGTTAAACGGTTTTATGTTAAACATACATTGCAATGTTTAAGATAAATGTACTAAAAACCAAAAAATAATAAAATAGATACAGTAGTGGGAATTATAAACAGGTGTTCCTGATCGTTTTATAGGAGGCAGTTGTAAAAGATCACAGTTCTTAATTTGCCTTAATCGAGCGTCCATCATGCATAATAATAAATTATCAAATGATAAGACACCATGGAAATCTCGTCGACAATCAAAAATTCTGTCTGATGCCATTGTTGCCTCATTATTCGCAAATAGTTTCCGGACAGTGGTGACATACCTGTTATGCGACCGTCTTTCTGTACAGGCAATTTTAAAGTACTGTGTATCGTAGCTCCATTTATTAATCTAGCTGCAACTCCTGTTAGTGAGCAGACTTTAACCGCATCCTTCTCGTAATAACTTTAATAGAAAAGTCTTGCCCACACCAGCTCCTCCTGTAAAGAATATTTTTAAACGTTCTTCAGCACCTGACATTTGATTTTGTATGGACTGGGTAACTAATGTAAAAATTTCCTTTTGTCCTGCATTCATAGACTGCTTAGCCTGTAAGAACTGGTCTTCATTCATTGGCAAATAAGGAACTTCTTCTTCATGGTCTAGTTCCATCGGCTCTGCGTGTTCCAGTATCTGAAATGCGTGTACTTGCGCGAATGCATTTTCAAGCTGCCTGTCACGTTCACGATATATTTCCAAGTAGGCGTTTGTTTGTCTTAAACTTTCTTCGTTGGCGAGAAACGCATCTCTGGCACTATTAAATTCTCCTAAAAGTTCGGCCTCATTGCGATACGGCATATACTGGATTAGTAAACTGTAATAATATGACTCTGGATCAGAAGCTGCTACGAAGTTAGGTACCCGTACTACAGCTGGCGTGTTTCTAATAGTCATTTTGGTGTTGTCTGTTAAAGTTATAAGACGCCTTCTTGTTGTTTGCTCGTGCGGTGCATAAGCATCGGTATCGATGCTCTCTTCATTTATAACTGGTGGTTTTGTGTAGTGTGGCTCAAATAACATCGCAAATTCTATGAGACGCATATTGTTAAAATCATGGTTGGGATGCTCTGCTGGTCGCTTTTCATATCATTCGAAAATATTGGCACAATACCCTGCTGCTTGACCAGCTTCATTAAACTTCAACACTTTATACCTTTGTTCCGCTTTACGAGTATTGACAAAATTGTTTTTCTCGAGCTGTCACGCATACTCAAATGGCATAGCCTGAATACGCATTCGCAGGCTGAAACTTGACGTTCTCTTAATATGCGCATGCATATTTTAAACAGCTTATGCGAGACGTCAGTTTCTTCTCTTCTAATTTGTTGAATAGCTCGAGATACTTCACCATCTAGGTTTGTAGATTCTGACTTTGACACGTATTTAGCGATGTAATACGCAATCGACTCATTTGTACCACACGGTTGTATATCCATATTGGCTTTCCACATTTTTAGCAAAGCAGGACTGTAATTATTTACCCAACCATCTTCACTTTTTCTTTTCAGAACGCAAATGCGACCACCGTTGTAGATGAATTCGTTAGATGAAGGATCAATAACATGTGTCTCTAAGCATTCCGAGCGTGGAAAGTTGAAACGACAAACAGAATTATTTTTCGTGCAGGTACTAGTGTGTCGATGTATTTGACAATTCTTAACTAATTCATATAGTTCTGAAGTTTCTGGAGGAATGGCAGTACTACAGACTGAATCAATGCGAGCTATTCCTTCAGGTGTCGCAACAGACGGGTGATCTTCGATCCAAACAACCATATGCAAATGAGGACTTCCTCTGTTCTGAAACTCGATTCGCCACCAATGATCTTTAACTTTACCGCCAAATATTTCAGTATCAGTTTTAAGAAACTGCATTAGCGCATTAACACGTATCATAAAATGTCTACTCACAACAACTGGATACATCTCGATGAGTCTTTGAGTTTCCTGAATATCTATGTCATCTGGGTCAATGTGCTGTTTACCATCACTAACAAGGAGACCTCTTTTCATATCCTTCCAGTGAAGATCATTGCAGCTCAATGTAACAAAATAAGTGGGAGGTCCTAAACATCTGATTTGTACTATAAGATCACTAAGAGCACTACGCCAATAAGCAGCGGAACCTCATAGATTTTTTAAATATAAGTGCAGGTCTTCCACTCGATTGCCGTTTTCACCTTCAACTTTTCTAGCACAAGCTGCAATGGTTGATTTAACTCGATAGTACTCAAACATTGATAGAGCATAGAATAGGTAATCGTTGCGCTGAAATCTAACATCAGCACCTAATAAACGAAATTGATAGTAATCCAAAGGACTTATATTTACGGGCCGTTGTTCTTTCAAACCATTTTTACCATACGGGAAAAGCTGATACCATGCGAACTCTTCTGCTTTTAACTCATAAGCTTCATTCACAATATTATTATTCGTCTTTCTTCTGATTTCGTTTACATTTTCAGATACCTCTAGCTCATCTTCAACATCAGGTTGGACGCTATCAATAGGCAACATTACAGATGTTTGTATAGGTATAGTTTCAGATCTCAGATTCGAAAGCGGTTGTTGTACTTGTACATCCTGATGAGTGATGGCATCTTCCTGTTGCTGTACTTGAACACCCTGATGAGTGATAATATTTTCCCTCAAATGTACGTCTACGCGTGTAAGGGTGTACGCGATATTACGGGATCCGAGGCATCTTTTATAGATGCGGCACAGTTCTTGTAAGTTGTCGCATTCTATAACACAGGCTTTGCCATTTTCTGGTGTTGGTTTTCCTTTTGGGCCACAAGAATGGGAGTCAGCAAAATAGTATTTGTCTTCACCGCGAAATACGCTAACAGATTTATTTGACGCTGTCAATATTCCTGAAGAATGACTATCAAATAATCTATTTAAAGCTGTATGTAATGTAATGCCGATATTATTGGTATTTACAGAATCTTGGAGACTCCCTAATAAAAGAGTGTCTTCATCATATTCTATAGAAAAACGGCATTCATACATTTGTAAACTTTGCCTGATGATATGAAAGTTTCGTATCTCTAAATATCCTGTTTCATCCAGTTCAGTAGGATCAAGCTGGGTACGAATCCAGCAATATAAGGAGTCACCCGCTAACATATTAGCATTCAGAATATTGACGTCCCATTGATTAGGGCTTAGGCTTGCAGCTCGGACAATGTTCGCCAACGAGAGAGCACTACATTGTACACCAGCATATCGCGAAGTAAAGACGTTGTAGTCACCTTGATGCCATGAAGCTCGAATAATTCTTGCAACATTATTAATTGGAATGAATGCATTTCGAATTTCATTTTGATTCCTTTCGGACGCTTCATCTTCAGACAATTCAGGCACACTAAGTCGTACTAACTCCTGGTCACTAATTTGGGCATTGTCGTCAATACGTACATCTTTGTAAAGCGGGTTATTTCTGATTAACTATCTTAAAGCACTATAGACTTTTTCGCGACATATTGTGAATTCCCTGGTGATGTTCAAATTTTCTAATCGTTCGGTTACTACAATAATGCCTACCTGGCTTGCAGATCTTGGTAGCATACTAGACAGTCTTTCACTGACTTCAAAGATAGATATCTTGGGCAAATAAAACTGCCTGTCCGCGAAAACCGTACTGCCCATAGAGGCCACTAAATTTCACGATTTTAACAAAGGGAATTATTCTGCACAGCAAACGTTGTTCCGCCTGTGTCAATGTTTGAATAACGTCTGGTATAGAACCTGGATCCAGATTATTCCAGTAAGCTTTTGGTGGTGCTGTTGTTTTATTACTAGTAACATGTGTTTGACAGCGGGAACATAATAACAATGATATTTTCGAAGTTAACTCCACAGGTAAGTATGTTAATGCAGCAGCGTTGTACCGAACTGTACGAACTTGATTAGGATAACAACGTTTGGTACAAATATCACAAACATGTATACAAATTGTGTTAATAGCATTCTCGAATGCCTGCAGATTATTAGCTCTGCATTGCTGGGTACGCTCTCGTTGTTTATTTAACCTCGTATCGCGATGTTCAAGCGTTTCTGAACCCAACTGCTGTCTTTGTCTTTCACGGTTTTGTATTAATCTAACTTCATATTCTTCAGGCGTTTCTGACGCTACCATCTGTGTATATCGCTCCCGTTATTTTGTTAACCTGGCTTCATATTCTTCAGGCGTTTCTGACGCTATCATCTGTGTGTATCGCTCCCGTTGTTTTGTTAACCTGGCTTCATATTCTTCAGGCGTTTCTGACGCTATCATCTGTGTGTATCGCTCACGTTGCTTTGTTAACCTGGCTTCATATTCTTCAGACGTTTCTGACGCCGTCATTTATGTATATCGCTGACGTCGCTTTTTTAACCTGGCCTCATATTGCTCAGGTGTTTTTGACGCTAATTGTTCCCGTCGTTTCTGTAATCGACTATTTCTATCACCTTCACTTTCCTTAGCTCGTTTTGCTTTATACTTTTCTTTCACTTTTTGAAGCCTTCGTTTACGTTGTGTTGCAGTTTCTGTTTTATTTGTGTTTGTATTTTTTATATTTTTTTACCATTTTGTTCCCACGAGTAATGGACATTTAAACGGTCGACCCCCCAGAGGTCCAATAAAGGGGCAAGGCTATGTACAACAAGATGCGCCTGAGTCTTGAGGGGAAAACGCTAACGACATATCATTTTTAGCCACCCTAATGCCATACAGTTCTCGGCGCGTTTTAACCTTTCACCTTAACTTGGGTGGTGTACCGCTAACGACGTATCATTTTTAGCCACCCTAACGCCACACAGTCCTCAACACGATACAAAACCTTGACTTGGGTGGTGGATTCAGGCTGGATTAATCAGATACCTAAATTACAGATTCAATTTCTAAATTTAAATCTCATTATTATACGCCATTTGGTGGCTGCGCCCATCTTAAATATTGAGGTTGTATAGTGCACTGTATTCTTCCTGTCAAGCCCTTTTATTTGATACCCATATTGGTGGGATTGATAAAAAATTGTTATCAGCCATTTGGTAGCGGCGGCCATCTTAGATTTCAATTTTGCATAGTAAATTGTATTCTACTTGTTGAGACCTTTCATTTGATACCCATGTTGATGGGATTGATAAAACCTTTTTTAGCCACCCTAACGCCACACAGTCCTCAACACGATATAAAATCTTGACTTGGGTGGTGGATTCAGGCTGGATTAATCAGATACCTAAATTACAGATTCAATTTCTAAATTTAAATCTTATTATTATACGCCATTTGGGGGCTGCGCCCATCTTAAATATTGAGGTTGTATAGTGCACTTTATTCTTCTTGTCAAGCCCTTTTATTTGATACCCATATTGGTGGGATTGATAAAAAATTGTTATCAGCCATTTGGTAGCGGCGGCCATCTTAGATTTCAATTTTACATAGTAAATTGTATTCTACTTGTTGAGACCTTTCATTTGATACCCATGTTGATGGGATTGATAAAACCTAAGTTATCCGCCATTTTGTAGAGGCCACCATCTTGGATTTTAATTTTATATAGTACATTGTATTATACTGGTTGAGCACTTTCATTTGATACCCATATTGATGGGATCGATAAAACCTACGTTATCCGCCATTTTGTAGCGGCCGCCATCTTGTATTTCAATTTTTTATAGTATATTGTATTTTGCTTGTTGAGCCCTTTCATTTGATACCCATATTGATGGGATTAATAAAACATAAATTATCCGCCATTTTGTAGCGGCGGCCATCTTGAATTTATAATGATAATGAATAAACATAATTGTATTGTCACCAAAATCAAAAGTGCATACAAAATTTCAGATTAATCGGTTGACAGGAAGAGGGTGAAATTTGAATTACTAAATTTGACCCAAGAAGAATAATAAATAAAACAAACGGGGTGAGCTAAATAAAACCGTTTAATAATTTTACATTCCACAGAGGCGTTGTATGTTAGATGGTTAGCGCTCGCTGCAAATTGCACACTACATAAGCACCCCGGGTTCGATTCTCGCCGGCACCAATGAAATTGTTAATTGCAATTTTAAGTTCTGATTTACCACTTGATCGACGGTGAAGAAAAACATCGTGAGGAAACCTGCATGTGTGAGAAATAAGAAAAAAAAATCGAAGAAGTTCGCCAACACGTAATGGGGCAGCGCGGCGGAAACTTCTTACCCTAAATCTAGCTCAGAAATAAGAGGAGGTATGTGCTCAGCTGTGGGACGTATATTGGCTGTAACTTTAACTAACCTTTTACTATATTCGGGTATAATATTAAGATTTGTGCTCTTTACAATAAAGCAGCAGTCCACCAGCTGGCCACTTTCGACATGTGGTGACGGCTAAATATAACCCATCATCCAATTACGTCCCGCAGGTTTCGTTAGCGACAATACTGTTACGAGCTTATAATTTACTTTTAATTAACAATACGATAGATGGCGTTGTACCCATTTAATTGAAACTTGGTACCTTTTGTAATAGCCAATCTAGGAAGTGGACCTTTAAGGTCTGATGAAGGAGAAAAGTTTGTAAAACTGCAACATGCTTACGAGAACATAACTTTCTATCCTTATAACATGTTTTAGTTTCAATACACGATACTGTGTGGGAATGTATACGTACTATTCAAATTCATTTGTAGGTCCGTGGCGCAGTGGCTTAGCGTTGAGTTGCAGTGCCGAGGGTAGCGGATTCGATTCCCGCACGTAACAAGTATTTGTACGGCTTACAAATAATTGTACCCGATCTGAATGTTTTTCATTGTGCAATTTATGTACATTAGTATGCCTCCACGATACACGGATACCTCCGTAATATCCTAGTGTGGTAGTAACTTTTTTATATAATAATAATCATGATATGTTTTATTATTACACCATATTTTGTGGTTTATTACAAACATACTTTAATATCAATAAATATAAACAAGTACACACAATATGAGAAAATGATTGTATTACATGTTGAACATTTCGTCGTGCTTCGATTATGTGCTCAAATTACATAAAATACATATCGCCTCTATGATACAAATGACTCTACTTTACTATCGAAAAAAACATTAACTCGTCAACATTAGCTAGCTAACACTCATTAGATCATTGTCATTATCTCAACTCATGGCTCACCTCTCAAAATAAGGGTTATCTTATATATAAAAACTAATGTTTATTTGTTCATATTTTATGTGCAGCCGTACTCTTCATCAGATTGTGCTGAAATTTTGTCAACTTATTGCTTGCACTTGTGCGAAGGTTGTACAAATAGTGCAATTAAATTACAGTAGGTGGCACGTGTATTGCACTGGCAAAGAAGAAAAGTCACACCCCATAGAAAGAAAAAAAACCCAGGCCCGACAGAAACGAGACATCTCAGTTTTTTTTATATAGTTAAATTATATATTTTTTATATTGGAAATCAATGGCTAACACCAAAATATCGCCTTATGTTTTTGTTCAGGCGTTAGTCTAAAAAAATACAAAATGGCTATTTGTCTACAAAATTCGTAAATGTATGCAACTAAATGACGTTAAAATAGCTAGGTGACCTGGAGATGCAGCTGAATTATGTAATTTTTAAGCTACATAATTCAGCTGCATAATATAAAAAAATTAATATAACATTTTGTCGTAACGTGTTGTGAATGAATTCTGCACCTGATTAAAGTATTATTGTTTCTGACCTCTACTGCCGCTGGATGTCTGTCGGGTCTGGGTCACAGATGACTGTTCTTCTTTATTTTAAAGATATAGCATTCAACTACAAAGAATATATTATCATTCCTAATTAAACAATATAAATCTTCCACATATAAAATAATATTATTTCACAATTATTTCTTCTGTGGCAGCAACGTACCGGTTACAGCTAGTTTGATATATAAATATAATAGGGTCATATTTATTCAAAGAGCTTATTTGATAGTACAACTTAAAACAAATTTACTGTTTTAATTTTTAGGCTTTAACTTCGCCAATAGTGCTTCAACCTTCATCTTCTGTTGAGACTGAAATGGATATTGATATGCAAATAGGAGACAACTTAGAGCCTTTCAAGTTGCCATATCCGAAACAAAAACTACTTCCTAGAGGTAAATATTTTAAAAATAGTAATATTTTATTTCAACTAGGTATATACCATGATTGATTATTGCGTGTCGGACCCGGGAGGGTGGGGGGTCCGTTACGCTAAGGGAGTTAGAAGCCATGGATGAAGACGCGCCCTGTGTTCTTAATGCAGCTATTCTGAGAAGGAAAAAGGGGAAAAATCCTGGTAGTGAATGTAGGAACATCATTTTTTTTACATTTCTCCATGTAAAAAAAGTTACTGCTTGAATATACCAATGTAGATACAAAAAAATAACTACCATACTGACTTGTATTTACAGTAGCTTACATCGAATGGTGGCTAAGGATGGTATGTTTCAGATACGCGTTGGTGATGGCTAACTTAGCAATTTTTTTGTTTATAGGATAAGGGTGACAAACTAGCACACAGACCACTTGATGGTAAGTGGTTGCTGCGGTCCATAGACATCTACATCTATCCTCTATTATAAATCAAAATGCAGATGCATTGTCACCCGTGAGGACTAAGATGGAACGCCTCATTTCCAGTAAAAAGGGTCTCCGGTTCTCTACACTCACCATATGAAACACATCAGCGTTAAGCTGCTATTTTACGCTAGTATTCTGTGAGAGAGTGGTCCTTCTCCTGTCGAGGCGACCCATTCATGCTACAACTATATTATAAATATAACTGCAGCATGGCTCTACCACAGCAATTCCAGAGGACAATGTAGAGATTTATAAAGGAGAATAATGCTATTAAATAGAAGTCAGTTTAGTAAGTACCAAAAAAAAATTATAAGTTTTGTAACATATTTTTTTTCTATTTTCAGTTAACACTCGAAAACAAAAATGTTCCAAAGAATTGAGAACTTTAAAAGCTTGAATTCTGAAATTAAAAAGTAAATGTAAGACATTGAATGTGAGGGTTCGTCAGGCAAAAAAATTGTCACAGTGTCAGGCATTTTTAAATGCTGTAGAAAATCTTCCTGAACCAGCTGCAATATTGGTAAATATGCAACTTAAAAAGTCATCAAAAATGCCAAGAGGTAGGAGCATGAAAGAGAAAATTTTATGTTTGACTATATACAAGCAAAGTCAAAAAACATATAACTTCTTGCAAAGGATTTTTGGTTTGCCTTCTAAAAGAACCATGCAAAAAATGTTAAGCAGCATCTCTTTAACTACAGGCATAAACGAGACCATAACGAAACAATTAGCTAAAACTGTGAAAAAGTTGCCTGATGATAAAAAGCTGGGTACATTAATTTTTAATGAGGTGGCATTGACTCCAGGACTTTATTATCAAAAATTCCTGGATGAAATTATTGGTTTTGAAGATTTTGGGGGACATAGCACCTCAAAAATTGCTGATCATGCATTAGTATTTATGCTGAAAAGTCTTAAGGGAAAATTTAAACAACCGATTTGCTTTACATTCTGTCAGAGTACAACAACAAACAGTGTAGAATTAAAAAAATTAATCAAAGAAGTAATAGCACAAGTCAACAGCACTGGCTTAAAAATTGTGTCTACAATCTGTGACCAATCCCCAACAAATATGAAAGTTATAAAAAATCTTCTTAATGAAACAAAGGAAAAATACCTTCGTAATGGCTGAGTAAGTTGGTTGTGGGTAAGTTTGGCTTTTGAAATTGATGACATCAAAATCTTTCCAATTTTTGATCCTCCACATGTACTCAAGGGATTAAGAAACAACCTAAAGAGCAAAAATTTAAAATACACCCAAAACGGAGAAATAAAGGTTGCACAATGGAATCATTTACGAATGTTACTTGACATTGATGTGGGAGAACATGACATTCGCTTGGTGAACAAATTAACGAAGATGCACGTTAACAAGGACAAAGTTCCTAAAATGAAAGTGAAATATGCAGCTCAAGTTTTCAGCCAACGGGTATCTGCAGCTTTACGGTTCTTAGCAAGTTTGTATTTTTATTTCTGTACTAAATGATGCCAGTGATTCCATCTGTGTGGATTTAGATTTTTAAAATTCAGAGAGCTCTCCGGTTTTCTGTCAAAAAAAATTCTATCTGTTTACACAACCCAAGCTATTTTTGTACCAAATTTCGCCAAAATCGTTCAATTGGGTGGCCATGAAAAGGTAACAGGCAGATATAAAGACACATTTATAATACTAGTATGGATATTAATCATCATCGTCATTACAGCCCTTCACAAGTCCACTGGTGAACATAGGCATTCCCCAACCTCTCAAATGATAAAACAAAGTACGGTCTTAAGCTATCTGCATACATCGACTTCCTGTATGTCTTACTAGGTCGTCACTCCATCTAGTTCGGGGCCGCTCTATATTTCCCCTACCAATACAAGGCTGCTACTCGAGAACCTTTCGTCCCCATCGGTCGTCGGTTCTTCGAGCTATATGACTGATTCTTTGCCACTACAGCTTCACATTATAATAGGAAATAGTAAAAATCTTTAAATTTTTAATAATTAATAATGTTTTCTTTTTCAGATCATAATCTATTACCAAAAGAATGTCTCGCAACTGCTGATCTGCTGCTACTAGTTGATAAGTTATTTGACTCTTTCAATGGTCATTGTTACCAAGACAGTGCAAAACTATACAAAGCAGCATTGAGAAAAAACTCGCTGCATTTTAAGCTCTGGGATGAAGCTTTACCTATACTGAACTCTATGGGTTATGAAGTAAATAAAGATGGGGCTACAAAATTTGTAAAGGTTCCATCAATTCAAAATTGGATACATAATATCCATGTAGTAAAAGAAATGTTTTCTTATTTAAACGCTAAACACAGTGTAAGCAGCTTATTAATGAGAAACCTGAACCAGGATCCACTGGAAAATTTCTTTTCCAGAATCAGGAGCAATGGGATTCAAAATGTATCATCAACATGCTGCCAATTTACTGGAGCATATAAAACTTGGTTAGTGAATAATTTAACTTCCCCTCATTCAAAAATGTGAACGTGACAATAACAAAATATTAAAGCCACTAAAATATTTAATTAATTCGCAAAAAATAGAAACAGGAGAGAAACCAGATGCAAATATAAATGTGGAATTCTTTAATAAATTTGTTTGGACAAAATGAGAATTCAGAACCCATCAATTTAACTACTAAGGAAGTTAAACGTTATGTTGCTGGATATTTCGTGCATAAGTGTATAAAAAATGTATGTAAAAATTGTAACGTGTGTAAAATGCAATTGTTAAGCACAACACCTCCGACCCAATATGATTATATTTTAGAAAGGGACTATACAAAAAAGTCATGTAAATATCCATCGGAGGCGTTGTGTTCATTTACAGATGAAGTTTACCTTATAATCCAAACGCAATTGATTGAAGAACCACAAATAAAGAATATTAAGAATACGATAATTCAGAAAACTAAAATATTTTGCAACTTTTCGTTCCTCTCCAGCGAAAATCATAATAAGAGGCTTTATGATTATTTGTTAAAATTAAGAATAAATGTGGTTGTTCACAGTTGGTGCACCAATGTTAATAGGCTGCTAAAGGGAAAATTATTAAGTACCGATTGTGAAAATGATAATGTTAAAGCTCAAGCTTTCAAATATTATAAAATTCATAAAAGAAAATAAATAAATAATTAAAATTACTTTCCGTCTTTCATATTAATATTACAAGAATATTTTGTGAAATAGGCTAAGTTTTATTAGTGTTAATTTTATCTACAAAATTACTATTTTGAGATTTAAGATAATTATTGTAGATATCCAATAATTATCTGGTAGAATGCATACATAAACATTGATAATAAAACTGCTTATTTCGTAAATATCAATATAGTCATTGACAAAATACGCCATCTAGTGGTTACTACCGCAAGCCGCGATGTACTAAAGAATACAGCGGCATCTAGCGTACACGGTACACCCAATCGAAAACTGAAATGTGAGTGGCGCATCTATTCCTGGTATATATTTGTCTGTGCCCTCTACGACGCGCTGTGGACGACTGGCGGGTGGCGGAACCGGGACGTGTGAACGGCGATTATGCTCCTGTTGCGGCCTGGCCACGGGGATCGGCGGCACGAACGGCGAAGCGGCAGGCGGAGCGACAAATCGCGCGGCGCGATTTGAGGGACACGGGCATTCACGATCACGTTTGCGGCCTCGACCAGATAGGCTGAGAGTGAAATGTCTGTATCAAAGTTATCTCGATTTTGCTTAGAAAGTAATTGTTTTTGATTCAAGACATAATATTTGGAAGAGATTGCGGAATACATGATTTGAATATGAATCGGCTTATAGATGGAGAATTCCACAACAAATACAGAATGCATCTAGAAAAAAAATTCGAGTAAATACCAGAATGAGTGTCGAAACCTGCGATTATATTCTTGTTAATATTCAACCAGAATATATGATAAAATAAGTTTTGATTGATTTTCTGCGCACCTATAAAGCGTGAAAAATCTGCTTTTGGTGCCCAATTCACCTTAAAGCTTATCTATATTCTTTAACAGATATAATGGCTGAGTTTACAACTTGTTTTCTATGTTTATTTATAAATCTTAGTATAATATAGATCATAACTTTAATTGCTTTATATAAAGTGGAATATTTTTCGAAAATTTAATGGATACATAGTTGGCTTAGCATTGCATTTACATACAACATTAAATTCTACCGGATGAAGATGTGTATCAATGTCATATGAACAAAAATAGTAATTTTTACATTTGAGTAAATAGTCAGGGCCATGGAACCACACTGAATTATTAACAATGTTTTTGGGATCAGACACTCTCAATAAAATATCTACCGGATTTAACAGACCAGGTTACACCTGGTGATGAATTTTATGTTAGTCTACTTATTTGCGTTAAGCAGTTGCCTATATAAGCAAGAAGCTTTACTGTGGAAGTTTCCATCCAACTAAGAACAATTTTCGAGTCACAAAAAAGATATATTTTAAAAATATTTTGCAATAATCATATATGAGATAGGAACTAGTTTGGCTAATAATAACACACCATTATTCTCTAATTTTGTTATAGTTTAACCAAACCATTTAACCCAGAATGTTAAAAAATCAAGTGAAAGTATAAGTGGTAGAGCCATGCTGCAATTATATTAGTAGTATAGTTGTAGCAGGGGAAGGACCACGCTCTCACAGAATACCAGCGTCAAATAGTAGCTTAGTTCTGCTGTGTTTCGTACGGTAAGTGTAGAGAACCGGAGACCCTTTTTACTGGAAACGAGGCATTCCATCTTAGTCCTCAAGGGTGACAATGCATCTGCATTTTGATTCGTAATCGAGGATAGATGTATATGTCTATGGACCACAGCAACCACTTACCATCAGGTGAACTGTGTGCTCGTTTGTCAACCTATACTATAAAAAAAGAACACAACACTGATTATTAACTTTGCTATTTGAATAAATGCAACAACCATAACCACCTGCTGCAGCATCATAGTAACCCACTAACTCAACCTCATACACGTCAGTAGTTTGTTTGCAGCGAGATACCCTTATCATGGGTATTGTAGTGAGGTTTGTGTAAAAGATTTTCCATAAAGATAATTTATAGGTAAGGGGAAATCCCACTCTATTTTTTTTCTACCAGATCTCTTGTAAAATAATTTAGCTTTCATAGATAACCGTGATATGACATGCTAAATCCATTGGATCAAACAGACGGATGATGAACTTAATACCCCTCACTTAGTTGTACACAGTAGCCTATTGCACTAACAACAATCTCTCTCTTCCTTCTTACAAAATGTACAAAACCGTGTCTCTCACAACTAAAATTTAAATTTTCAACAATAAGTTGTTTTATTGTGCCGCAACTTAAATGATGATGTCCTAAAGATTATGCCGAAACTTTTAAATCAAAAAGGAGTTGTTTTCAGAGGGGAGGGTCGGATATATCAATCGCAGTATGCGACGCGCTAGCCGCCATTTTAAGTTGAGGCGTCTCACGAACGAATACATTACAATAAATCTTACAACTTGCGCCAGCGTAAACCTAACCAACTACAACTAATTAATATATATACATCCCGTAACTTATTGTACGTCCACTATGGCCAATTTTGCATATAATGTGGCGTTAACCTGCTTACGACGTCCAATATACGGACGTCAAATAGGAGACTTAGCGCAATGTTCGCAAATTGTCATGCTGATCACAGAAATGTCAAAATCTAAAAAAAAAAATTAGACGTCATTTTTATTCCAATCTTGCTGTAATGTATATTTACGTAGTTCCGCTAACTTTCGTTGCAAAAATAATAGCGCAGCTGTCGATTTTTGAATACTTTCATTTATGGCCGTATTTGACTTCCGCACAAAATTAGGAGATGCAACGTCGCCGTTCCGTCACCGTTGCCAACGTGTTACTTGTATTTGGTGATATATGGTTATGACTGCCTCGTTGGTCTAGCGATTGTAGTAGTGCGACTGCTGATCGTGAGTTCGTGAGATCCTGGGTTCGAATCCCAGGTCGGGCCAAAAAATCAATTATTAAGTTTTTCTGTCAAGAAATTCTCAATAGCTGCCCGGAGTCAGGAAGTTGGCGGTGTATCACCCCTTCCCTCGGAAAGCACGTAAAGCCGTTGGTCCTGCGCACAGAACACTTAATATTTCCACTATATTAGGTGTTCTGTGGTCCTGCGCCTGATCTCTTTCCGGTCGTGTCGGTTTACCGTCCCATCGGATTATGAGAGTGAGGGAATAGAGAGTGCACCTGTGGTTGCGCATACACTTGGGCACTATAATCCTGTCCTGCGCCGATGGCTAGTCTCCGTTGAGACAGACCGCCGTGACCGTAATTCGATCTGCAGGACATTATTATATGGTTTTTACTGCGCTTGGTACTATTAATTTTACTTTTAAACTTGTTTTCTTAACCTTACATTTACCTACACATAATATGGACGTCCAAATATCCTAAAACTTTCATAGTGAATGATATTTGACACCCGTATTTTTGTACTACGTACAGAGGTAGTAATTTAAAGTTAAAATGTTGGCGCATACAGTGCCCCAAAAACCGCTACAAACGGCAACTTTTATCAAAAATGAAATAAGAAAGGTTTTCTAAGCGTTTTATCGTTTCGAGAATGGAGCATTTTATGAACACCAAAGTGACTATTTATACCGCATGGGCTCCCTACACTAAAATAGAAATAAAACAATAACGAAAAGTGTAATTAAAGTAATTATCATTAATGTGTGTCTTATACACAAGAAATTAAAATATAAATATATTCATGGTTATATGGACGTCAAATATCTGTTTCCGTAGATTTGCCTCTGCGGTAAGCATGCTGGTTGTAGTGTATGGGCCTCGTAGCTACAGCTACATCCCTTATAGATGTAGCGTGGCTCTACCACGTACAAAAGTTATTATAGAAGAAACAGTCCAAAAAGTTAAAGCCGAGTCACAAAATAAGAATACAAATACAAAATAACAAAATTACACACAGTAAGCTCTCGAAACAGAAACAGAAACCTTTTTATTCAATATAGATTATGAATATTTAAACATAATAAAAATACAAAAATATAAAATAGTCTATATAATATATAGACTATTTTATATTTTTGTACCCATAAATAGTTTGTCAATTAGAAACATAACATTTAATGCAACTTATTTAAGTTGGTAATAATATTAATGTAACTTTGGTAATGTAATGTATTATAAAGTGTTAATTAGAATAATGTGTCGACAGCAATGGTGTACGGAAAAACTCTAATGAGTTTATGTTTACACTAAAACTATTCATCTTTGTAATCATAAATTTCTTAAATAAATAAATAAAAAAATAATACCTATTGAGTCACTTTTTTATTTACCACTGGTTCGCAAAGAAAAAACCTCTGTCCAGGGAAGAACCAGCAAGAAATCTAACGGGACTAGTTAAAAAAAATAAGAGCTTACAATCATGCGTGTTACAATTAACAACACAAAACAAATTAGAAATAGCTTGGAAGCGATCATCCTTCCCAGGGGTTATTATTATCCATAAATTCCTTAATATTAAAATAACCCTTTTTACACAAAATTAGTTTAACAAAGTTTTTGATTATTCGTATTTTGCCGATTATTCGCATAACAATGAATTTTAATTATCCAAACACTACGGTAATATACATAGCTACATGTCATTGAAACGATGTCAAGTAAAAAAAAGTTAATACTGGTTATTTTTCAATATTTTGCTTTGTTTGAAAAATTCAAATTTAAATTAGTGATAAAAAACCATACACGTTGTAATGAAATATAGATAACTTCATAAATCTTCGGTTTTAAGTAAAAGGTTATTTTAAATCGTGTGAGTACGCTTGTGCAAAGTTATTGCGGAATGATGAATGTGAAACGTCTAAGGGTATTTCTTAGATTTGGTTGACTATAGTGATTTACCGCTAACCGGTAACCGCCGGTAAAACTTGAGTATGTATAATTATATTTTTCAATAATATTTTCTATTTTACGTTTTAAGAGACTCTATTCGATTTGTACACTCTTCTACTAAAAGATAAATATTAAGGTATTATTTTATTTATTTATTTTATTTAACAAGTACACTTACAGTTCACAATACATACGATTTAATTACGAAAATATACACATTTCTACACTCTCTGATATGTATTACAAGTATATTTCTCTGATATCTTTAACGTTACAATGAGAAAGCGAGTTTTTATTACAAATTTGATGACAAAAGCTTAGGGTGATATGGGCGAAATTCCACATCGTTCACCTGTAAATTCCCCGCGAAGTAAATATAAACGTCACTGTCACTTCCCGCGGGTATGATAAGGTGTTTAGGCAAATAAAGCCTTACGGATCACGCTCTATTACCTTCGCAATTTCTTCCATTGAACTTGCTGGAGAAAGATATTGTAATGTATAGCTGTTTTTAGCAAATCAGTATCGTTTGTATTTTTATATCACATTTACAGAATCGTTCGAATTTATTCCATCCACCAAATTTCACTAACGAATATTGCGACAAAATTCACGATACTACTCATACTACTTGAATGCTTGGTAGTTCACAACTGTGCGATTTACTAGGAGTTTTGCTCCTCGCCTGACTTCTTTGTGTAATTATTTACCACTAGCGATTTTTCTGGACCAATACGACTTAAGGACCTTTAACAAAAAAGACTATTCCTTTTTAAAAGGCCGACAAAAAACCTGCAATTGTCTTGGTGTTGCAGTTGTTTATGGGTGGCGATGGATACTTACTATGTGGTGATAACTTCTAGAACAAAAGAAGTGATAAACTTACAACCCACCTGATGGTAAGTGGCTGTTGCAGCTTATGGACATCAGCAATTAAACACACAAGGCTATATAGTAACCCTGCTGCATCTGATCGGGGAGAAAGTGTCTTCATATTTTATATAATTGATTTTTTTTCAAAGTATAATGACACTTAATTATGATATGTATGTGCCGTTTTGTTTGACAACTAGTTACTATCTTGTAAGGAGTGACGTGATACCGTTGCTGTAGAAATCTTGAGATTTTTGATCAAAAAGTAAGTTAATCCTCTCTTGATGTAAACGTAAAACTACTCAAAGAATTATGAGGAGACGGAAAAAGTAAAAATCTGAAGGTGCAAGGAAAGGATTACATGGCATTAGAAATTTCGTTTACTACTAGGAACGCCAACTTTCCAAACTCCACGCACATCCTCCGTTATTTTGAAAGCGCCGTTGTGTTGCTATATCCCGGTCGAAATCCTGATTGGTGTCATTTTATAAGTTGCTTTTAGTTAAGTAATTTTGTATCTGTTTGTTTGCTACAGCTTCTCAAATATTTGATAAAAACGGTAAATCTAGATAGGTTTAGGGCACTGGACATAAAGATTTTTGGAAGATGGAAAACTGAGGCCTTCTGCCAGCGTAAAGGAAACTCCCCAGTAAGCAATGAGCGGTTTAAAATGGAGGTTAACATTGGTACCATATAATAAACGATGTGTAAATAAACTTCTGTGGTTGCCAACTTTCTGCTTTTAGTAGCAACTATAACAAGAATCTTTATCTATAGGCATATACTCAGCAGTGTACTTTTGATTTTTTTTAAATTAGCGAATGCATTAAATACACATGTATGCGTGTGTGGAATCCATGGAAATATGGAAACCATGGTGGGTTTCGATCTTCAATAAAATTATGAAGTGCAGTTTTAAGTGATGATTTGATCCCACTGAGGCAATCTACGAGAAAGGCATATGTTTATAACATATCATAAGCTTTGGACTATATGGGCTGTGATAGATGGAAAGATGGATAAGAACTCGAAAAAATTAGCAGCACCTTTACTAGATTCTTTGATGATTGTGTGACGCCGCTGCTTCCCTTCACCGGTGGTTTTTTCTCTCCACAGTAAAAAATAATGATGAAAAACGAGCAATCGGTTCATTTTATTGTAAATGGATGCTGTGGCCCAATAGATATCCAAAATATGTCATCGATTAAAAATCAAAACGCAGATGTGTTTTCAACCCTACTAAGATGGAAGGGTTCGTTACATTGAATAAAACTATTATTTACGGATTTTATCGCGTTTATTTATCTACTTTTACTTATTTTTAATTCCCGACGTTTCGGGTGCTTTACAGCACCCATGGTCACGGGGGGACTGAGACGTTTGACGTCCCAATGTATAGTTAGTCCGGCTACCTTCAGTTTTTGAATATTAATTTTTGGTCCGATTTACGCAAAATGAGCTTATATAATCATGAAGTCTTGCAGTGGTATGCTTGGGTTTGGGTTTAATTTTGTAAATTATAGGATCCCAAGCAGCTGGCAGCACCCATCTATCTTCTCTATTGAAATTTGGATGTTTTTTTTAATTTCAATAGCCTCGCGTATCAACCTTGGTAGGAATTGGTGTTCTTTTGCGAGGATATGTGGTTTATCAAATCTAATGTAATGGTGGGGACGATCTTGAACATGTTTGCAGACTGCAGACTTCCCGGAGCGTCGGTGCTTCACGTCAGCTATATGTTTCTTCACGCGGGTGTTAATAGATCTTTTTGTTTGACCTATGTAAGAGAGACCACATTCACAATCTAGCTTGTACACACCTGCACCTGCATATGGTAAAAATTGAATAATCTTCTTTGGCGGCTTGTAGTATGTTTTAGCGGATGCTCGCTTCAAGATGTAGCCAATCTTGTCTGTGACTCCTCTAACATACGGTAGTACACAGTCGAGCGCGCGCCTGCTGTACTACCGTATGTTAGAGGAGTTGCATTTGTTGATTGCTTGTAGCTCTTGGGGTCGCAGTTAATGGGTCGGCTTGACCGGGGTAGGATCCAGCTCTCACAGAATAGCAGCGTAAAACAGCAACTTAATGCTACTTTAATTCGTATGTTGAGTGTAAAGAACCGGAGAACCATTTTTATTGGAAAGAGGCATTCTGATTCTTAATATTATATGTCATTTTGACAGAGCATCGACTTATTTTACTTAAGTATTATACTTACATAAAAATATTTTAAAAGAATGCTGATATTCATTTCATGTTCAACTAAAATACGCCGTAACCCACAGAAAACTTTTCTCATTTAAAATGATCTTCAACAGCAACGTTAATCTCACGCTGTTGTCATTAAAGCTTAATATTTATTTTAACTGTAGTTTTGATACTTGAAAGAAACATAATATTTTTCGTACTCGCTGGATTTCTGTATATTTTTGTGTTTCTTTATGTTCAAGGCATTGCAAGGTAAGCATTATATATTTTACTTTTAATATTACGCAACTATATTGGGAATTTCTGTACGTACAGCTACACCAAATCAGGCAACGGCAAGGCGGGCATTCCCCACGTAATTTCTTATTATACCGGTAGTACTGACAGAGAAGGATAGATGGAGTTTTATGGTATATTAAAATATTTATAGAAAAATAATGAAGCTATTTTAGGAAAAGGGAGGGAGGACATAAGGCATTTTTTTCCTGCGCACACTCTGAAATCCATCCTACACAATACCGAGAGGTTGGCTACTCTGTGCCTTTGCAAGATGGTTTCAACCAAATAAAGGTCACCAATGAGCCTCTTTGCACGTTTTTACACAGATTCTGACGCTAGGTGGCATTTCGCACCACCAGCATATGTGTGACAGCAATATTTCTAACCGCGAAAACACCAAATACATCCAAATAATCGCAAACTAATAAGCCGATAGCAACAATTTGTGATCATCCATTTGAAATATCCTCAGGAAATTGTAGTATAAAAATTAGAAAAGGATATCCATTAAGCTAGGTTCGCAATTAAAAGCTTGAAAGTAATAAAATAACGTACTGCAACGTTTTTCCGAAGCACAACGCGTACAACCAGACTTCCATTACGCGGTTATTGTCATGCACTTTCAGCGGGATTTGCTGCTTTTGTCACTTGAAGCGAAGTTTTCGTTTGGAATTTTAAGTGTCTGTGAGTGATCTGTCGTATTTTTTACACCACTATTTATTTAAATGTTTTTGGAGGGAAAACTTCTTTAGAATAGTTGTGATTTGAATTTCGATGAAACGAAAAAGCGACACACGTATATGTATATCTATAGAGCTTACGCTGCGAGAGAATGAGATAGAATTATCTCGGTCTCCTATTTTTGCAGTGCTATAAATATAACCATTGTAACTTTTTACTGTTAAAATGAACAGTTAAAAAATGTAACCATATTGAACAAAATTATTATCATATATACAATACATTAACAACAACTCATGATTTCATAACTTACCGATTTATATTAAATTAGTCGTGTTTAGACCTTCTAGCGTCTATTTTGCATAGCACTGAGAGTCAACCTATTTTCGTTCCATACAAGTGTTAAAATCAAAAATGTTGAATAAAATTATACTTACGGATATATCGCGTTTAATTAAATTACACGCGATAAAATTAATTAATTACGGATAACATCCGTAAATATAGGTAGTTTTATTCAATGTGTAGTCTTGGGATGCCTCGTTTCCAGTAAAAAGGTTCTCTGATTCTCTTACCATACGATACACTTACCATACGAAACACAGCAAAACTGCTACTTTGGGCTGATATTCTGTGAGCGTGGTACTTTTAACTCCCCTAATTATATAACTTCAGAATGGCTCTAGTACGTATCAAAGTATCCACGTATGTTTAATATAATATTCTTGAGTTATTTAATGTGTACACGTGACATATGAACAGAGCAAATTAATAAGCTGAGTTAGGCATTTTAGAACTTTAATAACAATAAGGAATGATGACTCGTCTCATATCTGAAGTACAAACTTTCTTAATTAATGTACACTTTCGGTGCTATAGAGTATTTTTATGTTTGTTATTTGATTTGAAAGTTTGTTGTATATATAAGAGAATCATTTTAGATAGTTAATCGCAGATTTTTTTAGCATCTGTTGATAATCTAATAACAATAACGGTACTTTAATATTTTCGGCTTTCAGTTTTTGAACAGCTGCCTGTGAACTAGAAAACGCGTCGACGTGTCCATCGAAAGCGTTTTCTAGATTAGCTGCACATAGACTGGAACTTTTCAGAACAGAGCCTGTTTATATGCATTAATTATAATATCTGCGGTATGATTGTTAACATCAATCATTTATTAAATTTATTATATAATATCCGCCTTCCCACAAATTACTGTGCAACTAAACTAACAAACGTGTCTTTATCTTAGTTTAGTAGGCTATCTCATCGTCGGATATACAAATTCTTTTCAAAATAAAACCTATGGGGTAAATTTTTAATATTTAATCTTCTCAAATAGCTTTCCCCAGCACATATAAAAACTTTCATGCATTTTAAATAATTTTCTAACCCATTTTTTCAGTCCGCTTCAGACATCTCTTCTACGCCTAGTCGACCGTTAGTATGGTATCTTCCGGCATTGGAAAATGTATCCCTTTCAGCGATTTTTTAAACAATAAAAAGCAGCCACTTGGTGCCTAATCAGGGTCGTATAGAGGTTGACAAAAAGCTAATCTGGTGTGCAATTAAGAATTCCAGTGTTTTAAGCGCTGTGCACGTGGGCGGGTTGTCATGGTGGAGCATCAGCCCGTGGAGCCCCATGTTTTGTCAATTGTTGGTCAAGTAGTAAAAATATTTCTAAAAGAATTTGTTAAAACAATTTTTTTAGAATAAGGGTGATAAACGAGCACACATCCCAACTGATGGTAAGTGAAAACTGTGACCCATAGACATCTATATTTATTCTCGATTAAAAATCAAAATGCAGAGGCATCATCACTTTTGAGGACTAAGATGGAATGCCTCGTTTGCAGTAAAAAGGGGTCTCTGGTTCTATACACTCACCATACAAAAAACAACAGCCTATAGCTGCTATTTTACGCTGGTATCCTGTAAGAGGGTGGTCCTACCCTGGTTGAGCCGACCCGTTCATGCTACAACAAATATAACGTACGAATAAAAAAAAATTAAAGAAATAGAAATTGATGTCAATTGATACCAGATACACCATCAAATAAAAATAAAAACTAGCAATCAAAAATTATTTACGCTTTATAGTTTATATAAGCTTCAATTTTAAAGAAGTGGTGTCGTTATAAACTACAATAATGGAATGACTTGTTAATTATATTTCTAACCATTTTATAATTTATGATGTTTCATATTTATTAGTTATAGTAATAATCATCTGAAGCCCATGGTCCTATTTGAAGGACCTTCCCTCACTTGGGGTAATGACCCAGCAATAAAGTCAGTTTAATCTTTTAATGGCCCACGGTCCTTTTAAAAGGACCACGATAAAAATAACGTTTGTTAGTTTGATTTTGGCGATATATGACCAGAAAAAGTTTCTGAACGAAAATCAGAACAGAAAATCTGAACTAAAAGTATTAGATTGTCTATGGACAGGCATGCCAACAGAAAAAAATATCTGTCTTTTTGACATAAGCGAAAACACGATGACGACTGCACGTCGACGAGGTAAGTAAATCAAAGATTGTCTGTGAATATTTGGATTTATTTTATTGTTTTTATTGCAAATTGTTGCATAAATGTTAAACTCGACAAATGTTTAAAAATTTCTATTTGGGATAAGAAATTTTTCCCAAAAACTTTGCAGAATTTTTGAAGGCCTTTAAAAAGGCCTTTTGGTAACTATATAGTATAATGATTTTAAAAGACTTCGAAGTAGTAGTATACTACGCGTTCATTTCGAGTTTGCCGTCGTAGACCGTTACGACGTCACAGCTGACGGTACCGTAGACGAAAAAAGTCATCATGTTTATGTTTATGAAATAAAATATTTTTTGAATGATGATGATGATGAAATAATAACGTGTTCGATAAAATAAAATATTTTTTTATAGTTTTATTTTACATTTTAAATATATAAAATTAAAGATTTTCGAAATTTACTCATTGTAACAGAACAAATTAACGAATATCAACAGAAACAAAAACAAAAAATCAACAGTAACAAAAACAACAGCAAAAACAGTAACAAACTAGAGAACGTACGGGAACATAAAAAACGGACGTAAGTACACTTCGACGTTGCTATCGGTACTAAAAGGGCGACGCTTGAGGCGCGTAATGAGGGGGCGCGGCGGAGGTAACGGCATTCTTGAAGTGAACGACTAGTAGTTATGTAATTATTTTTAATCGAAGTGCAGACTTCTATTTTTTAATAAGTTAACGTAAACTAACGCTAGGTATGGTCTTGCTGCTAATTCATGATATTTTTTACATTACAGTGGTTAGAGATCAGGAGCCAGAGGAAATTTTGACTCAGACTACCTACAAGATCGCGATGATCAGCAATCGTCCAGTTCAGAAGAGCCATCATCTGAGGATAAAGAACAAAGCGTGTCAAATATCGCTTTTCAACAAACTCGTGAACGTGGAAGATCAGGAGGTAGATCTAGAAGTCACAGTCACAGGGCACCTAATCACAGGAAACATAACCGTTACAGTCTATCACCAGTCTACTGCGGAATAAAGGCCTCCCCCACAGTTGCTTCCTAAGGAGATATTTGCCCTAGTTACCACGCTTAGCCAGTGTATCGGCAAGCAGAGTTTTATTTTAATTTTATAGATGTTATTAGGAAGACGCTGTGAAATGCAGATCCGGAACAGGTATTTGTAGAATACACAAATACTTATTCTATGCGGGACTCACACCTGCGGCCCTCAACTCGTTGCTAAACCGTGGAGTTGTCAACATGATAATTTATTGATATTGCGTCCGTATATCCGTGTTGATACGGTTCACTATCAAAATGTAAGTAGAAGAACATCTTACGTTTGAGAAGTGAAATGTCCATGTTAGCTCGGTATGTAAACACCGGCAAGCTTAAAAAGAAGTATAACTTCGCCTTCAGGTCCTACAAAGTGTTATTGCCAAAGCAAAGTTGCAAATTATATATATATATATATATATATATATATATATATATATATATATATATATATATATATATATATATATATAAGTAAAGTAAAGTTACAGCCTATATACGTCCCACTGCTGGGCTCAGGCCTTCCCTCGTTTCTGAAAGGGTTTAGGGCAAGGAAGTGTCCGCCGCGCTGCCCAAATGCGTGTTGACGAACTTCACATGTCTTCGAAATATTTTTTTTTCTTATTCCTCAGACATGCAGGTTTCCTCACGATGTTTTCCTTCACCGCCGAGCACGTGGTAAATCAGCACTTAAAATTGCAATTAACAATTTCATTGGTGCCAGCGGAGATCGAACCCGGGTTACTCGCATTCTGTTATATTTACAGCGAGCGTTAACCACCGAGCTACCACGGCTCACAATATATATATATATATATATATATATATATATATATATATATATATATATATATATATATATATATATATATATATATATATATATATATATATGTGTACAATATATATGCAAAGTGTATACAACGAGATGAATATTGAAACTTTTGACATTTTCCACGACTCTTTGTTTAAATTTAAACGAAAACTGGCCGATCCTTTGTGAAGAGGCATTTGTTCTTAGTTAAGTTTTTAGTTTTTTTTTGGTGAATTTTACTATTTTATTGTTTTAAAATTTTCAGATATATATATATATATATATATATATATATATATATATATATATATATATATATATATATATATATATATATATCATCATCATCATTACAGCCTTTCACAAGTCCACTGCTGAACATAGGCCTCCCCCAAGTAATGCCACAAAGCACGGTCCTGAGCCACCTGCATCCATCGACTTCCTGCATGTCTTACCAGGTCGTCACTCCATCTAGTGGGGGGTCGCCCTACACTACGCCTACCGGTACGAGGCTGCCACTCGAGAACCTTTCTTCCCCATCGGTTATCGGTTCTTCGAGCTATATGGCCGGCCCATTGCCACTTCAGCTTACTAATCCGTTGGGCTATGTCGGTCACTCTGGTTTTACTGCGGATATCCTCATTTCTGAGTCTATCACGCAGAGAAACTCCGAGCATAGCCCTCTCCATAGCTCGCTGAGCGACCTTAAGCGTCCTCATACGGCCAGCAGTGAAGGACCACGTCTCAGATCCATAAGTCATCACTGGCAACACGCACTGGTTGTACAATCTAGTTTTTAGAGATTGAGGTATACCTGACGAAAAGATATGTCGTAATTTCCCGAACGCTGCCCAGCCGAGTTGAATCCGTCGATTGACCTCTCGGTCGAAGTTGGACTTACCTAGTCGAACTATTTGTCCCAGGTAAACGTACTCGTCAACAACTTCGAGCATAGTGCTCCCAACAACTACCGGCATAGGTGTGACATGGACATTGAACATGATCTTTGTTTTGTCCATGTTCATCTTAAGACCTATCCGTTGGGAGGCACTATTGAGGTCATTGAGCATAGTGCTTAAGTCCTCCAGCGATTCTGCCATAAGGACTATATCGTCGGCAAATCGAAGGTGAGTGATGTACTCGCCATTGATGTCAATACCGTATCCTTTCCAGTCCAGTAGCTTGAAAACGTCTTCCAATGCAGCGGTGAAGAGTTTCGGGGATATAACGTCACCCTGTCTTACACCTCTCTGCAGTTGGATAGGTTTCGAGCTCTGGTTCTGTACTCGGATAGCCATCGTAGCCCTACTGTACAAACACTTCAGCACTTCGATATACCGACAGTCAACTTGGCACCGCTGAAGGGACTGTAGCACCGCCCAAATTTCGACGGAATCAAAGGCTTTCTCATAGTCCACATACGCCAGGCAAAGTGGCAGATTGTACTCTTCAGTCTTCTGTACAATCTGCCGCAGGGTATGTATGTGGTCTATGGTACTGAAGCCTTTTCGGAAACCGGCTTGTTCGGGAGGCTGGAAGTCGTCAAGTCTGCGTGCGAGACGATTCGTAATGACTCTCGAAAACAGCACGTAGACGCGGCTCAGAAGGGAAATCGGTCTGTAGTTCTTTAAGAGAGCGTTGTCGCCTTTCTTAAAGAACAAGACCACCGCACTTCTGCTCCACGCCTCTGGAGTAGTGCCACCATGGAGGACGGAATTGAAGAGCTTCTGAAGGACTACAAGTACCGGTGTTCCACCCGCTTTCAGAAGCTCCGCTGTAATTCCATCCTCGCCTGGGGCCCTGCCGTTTTTAAGGTGCTGGAGAGCCATTCTAATCTCGCTTAGACTGACGTCCGGGATATCATCGGAATAGTGTCGGATAAGACTTGCTCTTGGATCGTTACTCACACTTGCGTGTGGCTCCAACGATGATGTGTACAGCTGCCCATAGAACCTCTCAATCTCACTCAAAATCTCAGGTGTCCCGGAAACGATGTTGCCACACTCAGTCTTCAACTTTGACAGTTGGCTCTTTCTGGCAGACAGATCTCTGGCAAAGACTTTGGAGCCCTGGTTCCGCTCGATCGCTTCTTTAATACGAGAAGTATTAAAGTTGCGTAAGTCTCGCCGCATGCATTTGGAGATCTGTCTGTTCAGTTGCCTGTATGCTGTCAAATCTGTTGACGATTGCAGCCTCATCTCCCGTCTAACAGCCATGAGATTAAGAGTGTGATCGGAGAGTTTTTGTGTTCTTCTGCGGCGGGTCTTGCAGAACTTAGCTCCGACCGCATGGACAGTTTCCACGAGCTTGTCGTTCATATCGTCCACTGCATTGCAATCTTCTAGGCACTGGAAGCGGTTACGTAACTCGAGCTGAAAGGTTTCGGGATTCTGGATTAGAGCACGAGGGGGACGGAGCGTTGACTTCATTAGACGAGACCTCTCCAACTTAACGTTTAGGTTCAGTGTGCCTCTAACCATTCGGTGATCGCTGCCAGTTTTCACCCTTGCGATCACTGAGACATCACTGAACAGTTGGCGTCTGGTCGTCATAATGAAGTCAATCTCATTTTTTGTCGAACCGTCGGGGCTCGACCAGGTCCACTTCCTGTGGGGCCGCTTCTGGAAGAAAGAGTTCATCATAAAGAGTCCCTCTTTCTCCATAAAGTCGGCCAGCTGCTGGCCCCTTCGGTTCCGTTGCCCTACTCCAAATTTCCCTACCTTCAGCTCACCGCTTTCTCTTGTGCCTAGTTTTGCGTTGAAGTCTCCCATCAACACCGTGTAGTGGGTTTTGGAGGAATGTATGGCTCTGGAAATATCCTCACACATTTCCTCCACCTCCTCATCGGGGTGTGCCGAGGTTGGTGCGTAAACCTGAATGACCTTCAGCGAATACCGTTTGGTGATTCTGAGTATCAGGTACGCGACCCTCGTCGACACACTCCCAATCTTTACAACGTTGTTGACGAGAGACTTGTGGACGATAAATCCGACACCTCCTTGGGACAGATGGTCGCCCTCCCGGTGATAGAACAAGTTGCCGGACTCGAGGATTGCCGTGTCCTCCCCCTCTCTTCGGACCTCGGATAATCCAATAATATGCCAGCGCAACTTGTCTACCTCTTCTTCCAGCTCCAGTATCTTCTCGTCAGTCCTCAGGGTGCGTGCGTTATATGTTGCCAGGTCGAGTCGTCGTAGGTGGCAACCGAACCTCCACCGGAGATTCTTAGCACCCCCTGCCCCGCCGTTACCATGGTCGCCACCGTAGCCAGGAATAGCGGGGCCGCCGGGGACTGGGGGCCGTCTTTTTGTGCATTTGTTTTTTTTATATATATATATATATATATATATATATATATATATATTATGTTGTTACTTAATATCTTCTGTCAATGTTAAGAAATCGGACACGCCGTCACGTTAATAGCTACTCCGTAATTTTTAACATAATTAAATATTTCTAGTGGCCTTGACGGGTTTAAAACTTAACCAAAATGTAATAAATTGTTTAAATTTCATGTGACATTGATGGTGAACTGTTTTCAACTTTGTTTATGGACGTAATATTGAAAAATAACATTATACGGTATTGTTGGTATTGAGTGAATTCACAAGAATTGAGTGAATAAAATTCAAGTTAAAATTACTGAAAAGTGTACTATCGTGAAATCGACTATTGTAATAAGTGTATAAAAAACGTTTTCTACTTAAATCAATAAACTAAGTGAAATAGTGATTAATCTAAATTAATAACTTTTTCAATAACTACCGCCAAATCTTTCGAATAAGTTAATCATATACGGACCATTTGTTTCGTTAGTTACTATTAACTCAACTTGGCTCATATGTCGCAACGCTTTATATAACTAAACTAATATTTTCCTATTTTGTGAGTGGAATTGTTGCATTTAGACAGTTACAAACGATTGATTTTCTTATTAAGTTTCGATAAAACTTTATTTCTTATTTCTTCCTTTTTCTCGAACTGTCAGTGAACTTTATTTTAGTGCTTAGAAAATTTGTATTATTATTTTTTTTTTATTTTTTATTCTGATTATTGGTAAAGAACTAAAAAAATGGCTGATCAAATATGTAAGGAATGTAATGACACAATCATTGATAGAGAGTTTTTGATTTGTTCCGACTGCGATGAATACTATCATTTGAAGTGTACAAATATTTCACCGAAATTATATTATTTAAGAAGTCCAATTAAAAGAAGACAATTTCAGTGTAAGTCATGTGTAAAAAAATTACAAGATAATGACTGCGTGCTAAATCAGTCCTCACCTCTAACTGAGAGCTTAGAAACGGCTACCAGAAATGTTACTACACGCAAGAAAATAATTACAAATAAAGAAGCCTCTAATTCATTTGGCTCCTTATCTGTTGATGAGAACTTTGAATACTCTTCCTTAACATCAACTCCAACACAAGTGGACATGGGTGGCAGTAATCTGACTGATAAAAATACCAAGGATTGTATAAGCAAATTAAATGAAAAATTATGTGAACTACAAAGAAAACTTGATAATGCAGACAAGGAGATTGAAGACCTGATATCAGAAAACTATATATTAAAAAAAGAAATAGCCGAATTTAAGTCGAAACCTGAGAGATGTGTGTGTATATTATCATCTAAGATCAAGAACGTATCAAATACAAATAGATCACAAAGCATTAACGAAGTAGAATCAAACCTATTTAACAGTGCTGAAAATAAGGAAACCCCTAATAATATTGAAAGTAAAAACCATAATTCAACAATAAATCAAAAAGAACAACACAAGGTATGCGTAAATGAATATAAAAAAATTAATGGGGAAAAAAGTAAGCAATGCAGAACTGATGAATCGATACCCTTGAAGCACACTAGAAAGCTATGCATAATCAGCAGCAACAACAAAAATAATATAAAAGGCATTGCTCAAGACTATTTCTCTAAAGATTTTGAATACTGTCATTATATAAAAACAAATGCTGGTATATTAGATTTAATTCAAGGCCTTGACAAAAAACTGATTAATTACAATTTACAAGATTATTGTGTTGTTCTAATTGGAGATTATGACTTCAGGATGTCACAAGATTATAACAGACTAGTGGAGAGCTTAAGGCAAACCATACAATGCATCACTCACACTAATATAGTAATTTGCATACCAACTTTTAAATGTGCTAAAGATACAAATATTTTTAATAGAAGAATCGAAAACTTTAACTATTTGCTGTACAAAAATATTAAAGCCCATGAGTATGCATATTTACTAGATTCAAATTTGAATCTCACCTATGATTATCACATGTTCTCTGGTAAACTTGGTGCCGTGAACAATAAAGGCATGAGAGCTTTGTTTGCAGATCTTAAGAGTTTACTATCAGAAATAGAGAGTTCGTATATGTCTATAGACTACCATAAATCCAACAAAGGGACGCAAACTGATAAATTAGTTCAGCAAAGTGTTAGTGAAAACGTTTCGGATGTAAAATTATCTAATGATGATTTTTTTCGAAAACAAGAAAAGTAAATTTTTGTATGTAATGCATCAAAATATATGCGGTGCGCTAGGTAAAATGGATAATATTGAGATCATATTGGAGGATTTTTCAAGTGAAGGAAACTGTATTGACGTTATTTGTCTAACTGAACATTTTGTCAAGAATGGACATGAAACCAATTTAGTATGCAATTACTACAATCTAGCTGCCATATACTGCAGAAAAAATTCAAGAGGAGGTGCATGTATTATGACTCGAAGAGGACTTAATTACCGTGAATTACCTGAAATTACAAGAAACTCTCTCAGTACCGTATTTGAATGTTGTGCTATTGAACTTGTGTCTTTTAATGTTATAATTATTTGTTTATACAGAACTCCTAATTATAGTAATATCTCTAACTTTTTTGAAAAACTTGAAACTTTGTTGGATAGGGTTAGCAAATATAGAACTAAGAAAACTATAATATGTGGTGATTTTAATATTGATGTTTTAAAAAATTGCATGACAACTAATGTATTTATTAATCTTTTGTCGAGTCATAACTTTAAAATTGAATTCATGGATGCGACTAGATTACAAAGTGGAACGTGTATCGATAATATCATTCATAATTGCCGTGGGTGTAAAAGCAAAATTTTACATTTAGGATTATCCGACCACACTGCTCAAGTGTTGCAATATCCTATCACAATAAATTACTCCTGCTTGCGATACTGGTTTATCAAAAGACGTGACTATAGTATTGAAAATCTAACCAAATTTAGAGAATGCCTGGAAAGCTTATCCTTTTATGATATTTATCAAAGCAATGATGTAAACGAAGCGTACAATTTGTTTTATGAATTGATTAAACTCTTTTATGACTTATGCTTCCCGTTCAACCTAATTAAAGTTTCAGCTCAGCGGAAGCCATTTTGGATTACAAGTGGTATCAAAACATCATGTAAACGCAAAAGGAAAATGTACTTTCAATTAAAATCTAAAAATGATAAACTTAAATATAATGCTTATACAGCACTTTTAAAAAAAGTTATTAATAAATCACAACGCATTCAAAACAACAACTACATCAACAAGTCTAAAAATATAACAAGATCTACGTGGAAGATAATAAATTCAAATAATTTCACAAAGCCAAAAGAAATTATGAAGAGTGTAACTTATAAAGGGAAAACAATTACTAAACCAGGCGATATTGCAGAAGCTTTTAATGATACATTTATGAATCCTGTACAGAACTGCAAACCAATAAATTACAGAAGTAACATTGAACGTATATCAAATTCATTGTTTATGAATCCAACAACGCCCGATCATATAGTTAAAATAATTAATAGCTTAAAAAATAAAACAAGTGTTGGTCACGATGAAATAACCACTAGAGTATTGAAATTTTGTAATTTTCAGTTTGCTCGGCCGCTTAGTCACATTATCAACTTAACTATAAATAAAGGGATTTACCCTGATAAGCTAAAAATAACAGTAATTAAACCTATTTTCAAGAAAGGGGATAAAGAGGATTGTAGGAATTATCGCCCAATTGCTCTGGTTTCTGTCATTTCCAAAATTTTTGAGAAAATCATATATACAAACATATATAATTATTGCGAACGATTTAATTTACTAGCAGACGAGCAATACGGATTTAGAAAGGATAGATCTACGAATCTAGCCATATATCACATGATAAAAGTTGTATCGGAATGCCTTGACGATCGCGTTCCAGTAACTGCTATTTTTATGGATATGTCAAAAGCTTTTGATTGCGTAAATCATGAAAAGCTTCTGCAAAAGTTATATATGTATGGTATCAGAGGACCTATATTTGGTCTTGTATCGTCTTATCTAAATAACCGATTTCAATGCACAGAAATCTCTTATGTTAATGAGGAAAATCGATCTGAAGTGCAAGTACGATCTCAGTCACAGCTTGTAAAGTGTGGTGTACCCCAAGGAAGTATACTTGGGCCTCTTCTTTTTCTATTGTACATCAATGACCTACCTAGACATGTGCAGCATGAAATGATCCTTTTCGCAGATGATTCTACTGTTATGATAAAAAACAACAGCAATAAACCATACGAATGTGTTATTGCTGAAGCTTTGTCTGATATTATTAATTGGATGAAAGCTAATGATCTCGTCATAAACCTTGATAAGACAAAATATATGCAGTTTCATCTTCCCCAAAACCGGAAACAAGAGACTGTTTTTGTTAAGTATGAAGGGCATTTGATTGAGCGAGTAAAACAAATACGTTTCCTTGGTGTATTGGTTGATGAATGTGTAAGCTGGAAACCGCATACTGAATATCTTACAAGTAAAATTAGTAAATTTGTTTATCCTCTAAGAAAATTAACACAAACTGTCTCACAAAAAGCTGCACTTACTGCTTATCATGGATACGTTGCCACCAACTTAAGATATGGTATCATACATTGGGGAGACGCGGCTGATGTTAACCTGTTGCCATTGTTTAGTATGCAAAAAAAGTGTCTCAGAGCAATGTTTGGTGCCAAACAAACAGACAGTTGCAGACCTCTGTTTGTAAAATTAAAAATTCTAAATCTGCCCTCGTTGTACATATACCACGCCTGCTTATTCGTCAAAAGTAATTTACATTATTTTAACCCGCACATTGCTAAGCACCCGAGGCAAGCAAAGAGTAATGTTACTGTTATACCGTTTCACACATCTAGGACAGCCTTTTTCTCAAAAAGTTTTTATGCATTAGGACCAAAAATATATAATCATCTACCTGACAAATTAAAAGAATTAGAAATAAAAAAATTTAAGAATAAATTATTAGAATTATTGACTGAAAGATGTTTTTATTCCTTAAAAGATTATTTGAGCTATAAACTTACATTTTAAATTAATTGACATTTGAAATATTTTCTGAATTATGTTTTAAGCAAAGAGTATTCAAATCACTACGTTTTAGTTATAAGCTTACATGTATTTTGATATATCAATATTCCATTCATAGACTTAGATTATACTGGTATAATTCCATTGTACTTTTGATATTATTATTTATAATCCACGTCTGTTAAAATAATTCATTGTATGACATTATGCTTTATTATCCGTGTTATTTGATTTGATTTAATGAATAATGAGATGATGTTTTAAGTTCCATAATTTTAATAATATTGTAAGCCTTATCTAGGCAGGTTGTGGTGATACTTAATTATTTTTATAGTGTTAAATCTCTTAAACCTACAACTAGCACAATAAATGACTTATTCTATTCTATTCTATTCTATTCTACGCCTATAATGGGTATATGTATAAGGAATTGTGCTTTATAAATGTAACTCTTATAATATATATACATGTACTGTTGGTGTACCTTTTTAAATAAATAAATAAATAAAGTATACTGGCAGAATTAGCGAGAAATTTGTTCGGCTTCCTTTGGGAACCTGTACATTCTAGTCTCTTGTCAAGCCTGCCCAAGGGAATTTCTAAGCAATCACTACCATATCTGCACAGGGAGGCCGACTCACTGGCCCACGCGGCAAAAGAGAAAGCCGATCTTTTGGGCTCTCTTTTTGCGTCCAACTTACCGCCGCTGATCTAGTTGCTGTATTCCTGATTTGCGATTCAAACAGTGCTCAGTACATAAAGCACTCCTCTTCCAGGACATCCACGAGTCCAGTGGGCTTGACGGAATCCTCCGAGTATACTGAGGACGTGTGCTCCAGTTATCTCAGGTTCTGACACGTCTTTTCCGGTACTCCTTCTCCCTAGAAGAAGTCCCAAATTCATGGATGACAGCTGTATTATACCCAATCCCTAAAAAAGTAAACTGCTCTGATCCGTCCCACTACAGGCCTATCGCCATCAGTTACTTGTTCTCTAAAATAATGGAGTCCATTATTAACAGCCAGCTCCTGCGGTTCCTTTAGGAACAGCTGATTAGTGAGTGCCAGTATTTTTTCCATCACGGTTGCTTAGATGGTGATCTTATTGTTTATTTAACACACCGATGAGTGCAGGCGATCGAGTCCAAGGGAGAGGCTTTGGCGGTTAGTTTGGACCTAGCGAATTCGATCGGGTTTGGCACAAAACGCTTCTCTCGAACTTCCTTCCTATTGGCTTCTGGAGAAGTTGCGCAATTGGATCACCAGTTTTCTGTCGAACCAGCCAAATTAGCCTCTTAAAATTTTGGCTTGGTCAGCAAAGCGGGATAGTATTTCATGCCGGCACAACGTCTGCAACTTTATAAGGCACAGGTTCGGCCACCCATCAGTTAGGAAAGTATTTACTGATGAAATCTCTTTTAATTCTATTTAATAAAATACTCGAAATCCAAGAAATTCCTACGCACTGGGCCAAATCACAGATCATTCTTCTATACAAGAAAGGAAACTTTGTTGATATTATTTATTAATTTCGGCCTATAATCCCATAAAGATAAACGACATACCTCTGGAATATGTTGAGAACTATACCTATCTAGAGAAATTACAAATATCATTCAAAAATACAAGGCACACCAAAGATTTGCATCTACCTTAAATACCCGGAGATGGACAAAAAAAGCCACCCTCTGGAAAGGTTTAAGAGAAAGAAGATCCAGAAGATGACCTAGAAATCAATGGAGCGACGACATAAAAAAGGAACTGGATGGATGAAACAACTAGCAGTAACAAATAGGGGAACAACTCTTTGAGACACTTGCAGAGACTTATACGGGAAGGGACCATGAATTATGTACCTATATATGTTCTCTACTTTAGAATTTCCATACTAATTTAATAAAAAAAAGTTAAACTCAATATTAATTAATAATATTTTTATTGTTAAAAAGTATGCATTGATGGTTTAATAAAAGGCTTATAGTAATTATTAAATTAAAAAAAAACCTGTTTATCCTGTAGAAACGATCCACATCAGACAACTGGCAGTGTGGTCAGTTGTCAGGTGTGGATCGTTCCTAAGCAAAAAAGCGGCCAGTTGTACATTTACGACTATATACACTTTTTTGTTTATTGCTGTACACTCTACAATAAAGTGTATTTCACTCATCCATTTTTACTGTGTCAAAAATGACAGAGAGTAGATCTATGTCAATATTGTTGTTTTATGCTTGCAGCCAAAGTCATGGACATTTCTAGCCATCCGCCCCAAATTTGCAGGGGTGATTTCTGGATCTCGACAACAAAGCCATTTATTGGGTTCAACGTATACATAAGTACCCCATAAACATTTCATCAAAATCGGTCGCACCGTTTAGGAGGAGAAGAATTACGAACACATGAAAACCAGAATTTTATATATAATGTTACGCCGCGCTCAAATCAGCGCCATCTAGTGTCAGGAGCGAGAGCGGGGTGGGCTTTGCAGAGAATGACATCGCCGATCTCTCGACCAACAGCGCCACCCGAGGAACTAAGTTTCTAGAAAATCTATACTCGAGCTCTCGGTACCTTACGCGTGTTTACTTGAACATTCCGGATGTTTTGCTGATTTGAATAAATAGATGGCGCAAGATGCGATCGAGACAGAGTTTAACTCGGCGACACAAGCGAAGCTTCGGAGTGAAATTAAGTGAATTAGTGTGTTTAATTATTAGTGTTTTTTTTACTTTAATTTGTATAAAGTAAATTAAAGTGTTAATTTAGGTAATTTTATCGGCAATTTTTATTGTCACGAACCCTAAGCTCGTAACAATTGGTGTCAGAAGTGGGATAAAATAATGCCGATTTTACCCAAGGAGGAAACGGAGGGTGTCCGTACCCGAAGTCAACGCCAGCAGGAGACGGACCAGAGGAGATTTGGTGGTGCAACGCCGCAGATGTCTGAGGGCCAGCCGCCGGCCACGGAAGCCGGTCCGTCAGCAGCTTCTACGTCTGTGGCACCTGACTTAGGTGCTCTGATGGCCATGCTACAGGAGCAGCTGCAGCGCGGACGAGAGGAACAGGCCCGTCTGTTGAAAGAGCAGCAGGAGGAACAGGCTCGCCGACAGAAGGAACAGGCTCGCCGACAGGAGGAACAGGCTCGCCGACAGGAGGAACAGGTCCGTCGGTTGGAAGAGCAGCTGCGGGGTGGACAGGATGAACAGGCCCGTCGGTTGGAAGAGCAGATGCTTCTCATGAAGGACCTTCACGCTACCTTCGGGAAAGAGATAAGGGAGGTGAAGGATAAGGTTGCTCAACATGATAACCGCCTGTCGGAAGCTGAGACCCAAATCAACCAAGTTAAGAAAACGCTGGATGAACTCAAACTTGGGGATGGAACTACAGCTCCCGTAGTAGCTTCAGCACCTTCGCTACGTGGGTTCAAGGTGCCACCGTTCGACGGGACTTCTTCCTGGTCAGCCTACAAAATTCAGTTCGAAGCTGTTATGAAGGCGAACGGCTGGAATAAAAATCAGGCCATGACTGCTCTCACACTGGGCCTGCGCGACCAGGCCTTGACAGTTCTGGAAGCTCTCGGTGAGGAAGTGACTTATGAGCAACTCCTTGAGGCATTGGAGGCGAGATACGGCGACGCTCACCTGGAACACGTCTTTCGTGCGCAGCTTAAAGATCGTGTGCAGCGCATCCACGAAAACCTGCAGCAGTGGGCTCTAGAGGTGGAGAAGCTGGTGCGAAAAGCTTACCGGTCTGTACCTGCGCTCATTGAAGGGAACCTGGTGCAGACATTCATCGACGGCATTCGCGACCTGGAAGTCAGAGCTGCTGTGAGGCTCGGGCACCACGAGACGCTTAAGGACGCCTTGGCCCATGCACTGGAAGTGGAAGCCGTGCGGCAGGATCATCGTTCCCATCGCGTCAGGGAGGTTGCAGCAGCTGCAGTTCGCGACCGCAACAAAGGATACAGCCCAAAGTGCTATGGCTGTGGGGAAAAGGGCCACCTTCGATCCAGCTGCCCTAAGCGAACCGCAGAAAGGGAAAGTGAACGATATCAGGAGGGTAGTGCAGCTAACGGCACTGCCTGGCGGCGACAGGATCATCGTTCACCTCACGCTAGGGAGGTTGCAGCAGTTACGGTTCGCGACCACAATAAAGGATACAGCCCTAGGTGCTATGGTTGTGGGGAAAGGGGCATCTTCGGTCCAGCTGCCCTAAGCACACCCTAGGAAGGGAAGGTGAACGGTCTCAGAAAGGAAGTGCGGCTAACAGCACCGCCCAGCAGCAGCAGGAGTACGACTTTGAGATCGAACATCGCAGCGGGAAATCTCATGGCAACGCAGATGCATTGTCAAGAAGACCTTGTCCTGAAGATGGCAACCATTGTAGTAGGAAAGGTAAGGAAGTGGTATCCGTGAGGATGCTCAGGACAGACCACCTCAGTAACGGGTGGAAGGACAGCCTACGACGTGCACAGCAGGAAGATCCAGACATCAAGCCGATTCTGGGATGGATGAAGGCCCGTGCTACCAAGCCTAAGTGGAGGGACGTCTCAGCGATGAGTTCAACCACGAAAAGCTATTGGGCCCAATGGGACAGCTTGCTGCTTCAGGATGGAGTCCTGTGCCGTAAATGGGACAATGGTCGAGGAGACAGCTGTCATTTACAAATGGTTGTCCCTAAAGCTAAAGTACCGGATGTTCTACAGCTGTACCATAATGATTATTCAGGAGGCCATCTGGGAGTTAAACGAACTCTACTGAAGATCCGAGAACGGTTTTACTGGGTCCACTGTCGAAACGATGTCGAGGACTGGTGTCGCAAATGTACAAGTTGTGCGGCTGCGAGGGGACCTCGGACACGGAGTAGAGGAGCATCGAAATTGTACAATGTTAGTGCACCACGGGATAGGACATCCCTTGACATTGCGGAGCCGTTACAGAAAGGCGCAAGAGGGACTCCTAAGATCGTCCATGTGGATCGCTTGGCACGTTATTATGGGGCCGATAATGCTCGGGACGAGCATGTCTTAGGAGGGGGCAGTGTTACGCCGCGCTCAAATCAGCGCCATCTAGTGTCAGGAGCGAGAGCGGGGTGGGCTTTGCAGAGAATGACATCGCCGATCTCTCGACCAACAGCGCCACCCGAGGAACTAAGTTTCTAGAAAATCTATACTCGAGCTCTCGGTACCTTACGCGTGTTTACTTGAACATTCCGGATGTTTTGCTGATTTGAATAAATAGATGGCGCAAGATGCGATCGAGACAGAGTTTAACTCGGCGACACAAGCGAAGCTTCGGAGTGAAATTAAGTGAATTAGTGTGTTTAATTATTAGTGTTTTTTTTACTTTAATTTGTATAAAGTAAATTAAAGTGTTAATTTAGGTAATTTTATCGGCAATTTTTATTGTCACGAACCCTAAGCTCGTAACAATAATGATAAATGTGGGTGCACGGGATATATACATTAGACAATCGATTTCCAAAGGCGTCTTTTACGACACTGATGGGATAAAATAAACTTTCCTACGTTGTCATCATTTGGTAAACTGTGAGTCACAGTGACGAGAGGAAATGTCATTCAATGAGTTGATTTTATGATAAAAGATTGAAAGTTGTATTTTCACGTTGGAGAATTGTGCAAAAACTTTTCTCATTTAAAGTTTTCATCAATGACAACTTGAGTCGTGCTTCCCCATTATTGAACGGTGCCTAATTTAAGTTTAACTTTTCTGTACACAATTGAAATAAATGACTGCGAAAACTAGTCTCAACTCTCAAGTCTCCTAAAATTTTCATTTTCTTATTGCCTATTTTATGTTATTATTTCTATATAGTATTGAATCTTTCAAGTCATGTTATAAAATGTTAAAGATTTATTGTTTAGGGAGATGAGTCGCTCGCGTCCGTAGGCTTCGACCACCTAACCTTAGGCCCACCCTACATGTGTCCCCCGGGTGGTGCTAAACGAGCGACAAAGCCGAAAAAATGCCTCGCCTTATGGTAGTGGCGTAAAATCTACCATCAACCCTTGTTCGCACCATGACTCAGGAAATAAAAGAAATGGACCCGAGTTCCCAGCGCCCCTTAAATGGGACAGGGGTGCGAAGAATCTCCGGGAGAAAAACCGGCGACGAGGTTCGCCACCCGTCACGTTCTGTCTCCCGGAGGGGCGAAAAGTCGATTGCGGAAACCCGTCTGGCTACGCTGAATGTATGTGGAAGAATGAATGATAAGATGGATGAAGTATGCGAAATGATGAATGACAGATAAATAGATGTGTTATGTGTGAAAGAGACGAAACGAAAGGGAAAGGATGCCACTGTACATGGCACGTATACCGCGTATTGGTCTGGTGTAGGTGTACAAAATGTAAGGAAAATGAAAATATTACTATGTTAAGAGACTTTGATGGAAGGGTTGCGGTGAAGAGGTCTAGTTATGAAAGGATATTGGGAACGTTTGGTGATGAAAGTATAAATGGGAATGGTGAAGACCTCCTCACCGTATGTGCGGAAAAGAATCTTTTTGTGACTTTCGTCATAAGAAGATTCACATGTATACATGTGAATCTTCTTATGACGAAAAAAAGTATTCGTCACACAAAGATTCTTTTCCGCACATACGGTGAGGAGGTCTTCACCATTCTCATTTATACTTTCATCACCAAACGTTCCCAATATCCTTTCATAACCAGACCTCTTCACCCCAACCCTTCCATTAAAGTCTCCTAACATAATAATATTTTCATTTTCCTTACATTTTGTCAACACCATCCTTACCATGTCCCAAAACTGCTCTCGGATGTAAGTGGGCTTAGACATGTCTGGGGCGTACACCCCTAGCAGGAACAGCTTCTTTAAGCCCACTTTCATTCGTATCCATAGCAGTCTCGGGCTTACACATTCATACTCTTTCACACATTGACCCATTCTTTCTGAAAGGATGAAACCGACTCCCTGGCATGCCCGTTCGGTCTCGCCTACACCAGACCAATACGCGGATATATACGGATCATTACTTGGTCTTATGTCGAATTAATGGTCTTTTCAAGCGTTGGCGGCATCGGACATCTGTGTCTACCACTGCGCTACAGCGTATAAGAATAGAGAAGTTACAAGATGAAAATGTGATAGAGAAGTGTAAATGTAGACTGAGAGAAAATATTTGATGTTTGAATGAGTTGTGTATGAATGATTTGGACTTGAATACTGTGTGGGATAATATTAAGAAAGGTTTGGTGGATACCGCCACCGAAGTATGTGGTGTAAGTAAGATAACAAATGAAAGGAAAAGTAATACGTTATGGTGGGATGATGAGGTACGGGTGGAAGTTGAATCAAAGAAGAAAATTAATATCTATCATGCGTTTAGCGCCCCATGTCACTTTTTATATCGGTCATGGCTTCCGAGGTATCTTTAATAAGGGTATATTATGTTTAATTCAAAGTTACATTATTTACTGTTTACTCTTTACATTTAGGTAATTTAATTTTGACCAAAAAAATTTCAAATTTCGTTGACTTCTATTAACTTACGGCAGAGTATTTATGTGCGGTATTCGTTTTATATCATTGGCCTATTGAATATTGATTGGCACTATAAAATAGTTGCTTATATTTTTACTAATCCATCAAATAGAGATAAAAAATTACATCGGATTAATACCAAAGAAAGTTAATGAAATTATTACTATGCCGTATCAGCACACAATAAGTATAATTAATAAAAAGTTTCTCTTCTAATCACAGTTTTATATGCACAGTACCTACCAGTTTAGTTCGTTATTTTGTTAAACGTGGCAATTACGGTAAGTCATCCCGATAATGGCTGGATATTTTAAGTTTTTGATCCTGCAAGAATAAGTAGGTTCCGTAGCATTATATTTAATGTTATCAGCTAGTTATTATTAATTTATTTAGCGATAAGTAGATGGCACTAATTTTAAATTATAACTATGAAAGCCAAAACTCATTCTCAACTCAAGTTATGTAAATGTGGCCAGATCGTAGAATTGATTACATTATCATGGACCTGGAGCTGGACCACTTCAAATATCGCAATCATTTCATGATAGCCTATTATTACTGACCATCTCTCCATAGTATAAAACAAAGTAACTTCTCACCGTCTTAAGCTTAGATATTTTAAACTACGCAACGGACTTTGATGAGGTTTTCATCTATTGATGAAGATCGAGAGAGAATGATTCAAGAGGAAAGATTATATATTTATTACATGCATATTATAGTAATTTATAAATATAAAAATCAATTGCTGTCCCATAGTTTCGCTAACACTCACCGATTTTGATGAAGTTTTTTGTGCGTATTCAAGTGGGTCTCCGTATGGTTTAGATTTACAAGTTGGTTTAAATTTTATATCCGCTGTGTGCTGTTACCGATGTCCAGAAATCTCCTGTGCGAAGGAGTGAATCACTAGTATCGTATAAATGTCAACGTTTGTCAAATTTATCCTCAATCTTTTTTTTTTTTTTTATAGAAGAAGGGGCAAACGAGCATGCGGCTCACCTGATGTTAAGTGACTACCACCGCCCATGATCAACCGCAACACCAGGAGAATTGCGGGTGCGTTGCCGGCCCTTTAGAAAGGAGTAAGCTCTTTTCTTGAAGGTCCCCAGGTCGTATCGGTCCGGAAAAATCGCCGGTGGTAAACTATTCCACAGAGAGGTTGTACGTGGAAGAAAACTCCTTGTGAAACGTACAGTGGTGGACCGCCAAGCATCCAGATGGTGTGGATGGTATCGGGACCTTTGCCGTGTAGTGCGTTCACGAAATTTGGCGGCTGGGATTAATCCGAACAATTCCTCAGAGCACTCCCCGTGATAGATGCGATAAAATACGCAAAGAGATGCAACATCTCTTCGCAGCGCCAGTGAGTCGAGCCGATCGGAAAGCACTCGGTCGTCGACGATTCGAGCCGCTCTGCGCTGGATGCGGTCAAGTGGAAGGAGCTGGTACTGGGGAGCCCCAGCCCAGAGATGGGAACAGTATTCCATGTGCGGCCGAACCTGCGCCTTGTAAAGTTGCAGGCGGTGTGCCGGCATGAAATACTGTCCCGCTCTGCTGAGCACGCCAAGCTTTTTAGAGGCCAATTTGGCCTTCCCTTCCAAGTGACCACGAAACTGCACGTCACTCGATATGTCGACGCCGAGGATTCCGATACTGGCTGAGGCAACAAGGGGAGTACCTTGAAACTGAGGGGATACGGCAAAGGGGTTCTTTTTAGCGGTTAACGCGCAAACTTGTGTCTTCTGGGGGTTAAACTGGACTAGATTTAGTCGTCCCCAATCCGAGACTCTGTTCAGCAAAGACTCGACTTCTGACACAAGTTTGTCCCGGCACTCGGAGACGTTTTCCCGAGAAATATTGGCTCGGCCGGTGTAAAGAGCATCACCAGTGCTGTCATCTGCATAGCAATGAATGTTACGGGTATGCAACATATCATTGATATGCAGAAGAAACAGCGTTGGCGATTGCACGCAGCCTTGTGGAACACCAGCATTAATAGGCTTGCAATCGGAGCTTGCACCGTCTACAACGACCTTGATGCTCCGATCTGCAAGAGAGCTGGTGATCTAATCGCACAATTTCTCGGGAAGCCCATAGGAAGGGAGCTTCGAAAGAAGCGCTTTGTGCCAAACCCGATCGAAGGCCTTCGCAATGTCCAAACTAACGGCCAATGCCTCCCCCTTGAACTCTACTGCCTCCGCCCATCTGTGAGTGAGGTAGACCAGAAGATCACCAGCTGACCGACCACGGCGAAAACCGTATTGACGGTCACTAATCAGTTGGTGATCCTCAAGGTACCTCATGAGCTGGCAGTTTACAATGGACTCCATTGTTTTGGAGAACAAGGAGGTGATGGCGATTGGCCGGTAGTTGGACGGGTCTGAGCGGTCGCCTTTTTTAGGGATCGGGTGGACGAAAGCCGTCTTCCATGATTTTGGGACTACGCCTAGGGAGTAGGAGTACTGGAAAAGACGCGTTAAAACCGGTGCCAACTCTGGAGCACACGTCCTCAGCACAATTGGGGGGATTCCGTCAGGCCCACTCGACTTGTGGATGTCCAGGGAGAGGAGTGCTTTGCGAACCGAGCGCTGTGTGAACTGCACTTCCGGCATGGAGCACTCACACCGCGTGATGGTCGGCGGCGTACTCCCCCCGTCATCGAGAGTCGAGTTAGACGCAAAGAAAGAGCCTAGAAGATCGGCTTTCTCCTTTGCAGTATGGGCCAGTGAGTCGTCCTCCCTGTGCAGAGATGGAAGAGATGGCTGACAGAAATTCCCCTGGACAGCCTTGGCGAGAGACCAGAATGCACGGGTTCCAGAAGGAAGGCGAACTAGTTTCTCGCCAATTCTGCCTATGTGCTCTGACTTTGCCTTGGCAATGACTCTTTTGAAGGACCTAGAGGCGCAATTATACTTCTTTTTTAGAGCGCTGGTGTTTACATCCCGGGACGCTGATGCATCAACCCAGGTTTGGTAGCACTCCTGCTTATAGCATGATGCTATTTTACAGGAGCGACCAAACCATGGCTGAGACTTGCCTCCAATGGGCACCACAGAGGATGGAATAAAAAGTTCAATACCCTGAAGTACCACATCAGTAACAGAATCCGCAACAACGTTGGGATCATCCGGCGAGAAGCAAACCCGCCCCCAAAGGTAGGATGCAAAGAAAGACCGCATCCCATCCCAATCGGCTGACCTATAGTGCCAAACACGGCGGCAGCCTGCAGAATGCAACCGCGATTTCAGCGTGAGTGGCACAACACTCCGGACAAGACAATGGTCCGAGGAGCCTAAAGGGCCGTCGACGGAAATCTGATATCCGTCCGGGTGAGAGGTCAGCAGAAGGTCCAACAGGGAAGGTGCATGATCCTCCACATCTGGAATCCGCGTAGGCGAAGTAACCAGTTGTGTCAGACCATATGCCAAGGCAAAATCATGAACAGATCTCCCCGCATGATCGGTTAAACGTGATCCAAGCCATTCGGCGTGATGGGCGTTAAAGTCGCCGAGGATCACGATCTCTGCGGAGGGGATCTGCTGTAGCAACGAATCTGCAGCCATTTGGACGTGGTCGAAGAGTCGGTCTGTTTCGGCATTACCGCTATGGGACCTATAGAGGCACCCGTAGACGCGCGGATGGTCGTCGCTGTCTACGCGTAGCCAAAGGATGGACAGGTCCGAACTTTCAATTCTGCCGAGGCGTCGAGAACAGAGGTCCTCTCTGACGTAAACGCAAACTCCAGCCCGAGGCACAAAGGAGTGTTCCAGTTTGTACCCCGGGTAGGAGAGATACGAGACATCAGCCGGAGAGGACACCTGCGTCTCGGTCAGAAAGATCAGAGCCGGCCTCGCCGTCTCGAGATGGTAGTGGACGGCGTTTAGGTTAGAGTGAAGTCCCCTGATATTGCAGAAATTCACGGACAGCGTGGCAGGGGTTGCCTTGGTTTTATTGCTCCGTTTGCCCCGAGCAGTTGTAGTCTTGAGCGGAAATTTGCCCCCCCCCCCCCAGAATACGCAGGGTAGCCTGAGCACCCACGCTCAGAAGTGGAGAAACATGGTCGTGGATGCTCAGCGAGGGATTCTCCAGGGGTGCTGGTACCCTCCTGGGGTAGTCTATCATTATTTAATTCCGCTACCATGTTGAAGGGGGGGGGGGGGGATTTGGGCCTCCGGCCACCTGCACTCACCAGACGAAACGCGGAAGCAGAGCTTCCACTTCACGCCGGTATTCTGTGAGGTTGTGGTACCACCCCGGTTTGAGCCGGCCCATACGTGCAACAGCAAAGCTGCCGCGTGGCTCTACCACTGTTAAGGATACAATTGAATCTACGAAGTCAATTCTCGTTTCGCCATAATATCATACAAAAGCACCATCTTCGTATGATATTATGGCGAATATCAGCGACAGTAGATTAATATGCGGCTGGGGTGATCGTTGGGCTACCTCAGAGCCGCGAATATTTATATATTATTTAAATGTCCGCGATAAGGCATAGAGTTATGTGGGTTCTGTTAAAAATTCTGTTTATATTAAAAAAGCGCCTTCAGCGCTGCTAGCGGTGAATAAGTGAAAATATTTTACAATTTAATTAGAATTTTATAAAAACCGGCCAAGAGCGTGTCGGGCCACGCTCAGTGTAGGGTTCCGTAGTTTCCCCTTCGTCACAAATAAGTGTTCCCACTTATGAGTTTAAATAAATAAATAGTAAATAAATAAATAAATTTATTCACAAGAAATATGGTACAAAGATGTTCTTATAAAAATAGTAATGATTCACATATTTCACCAATTTTGGTATATGAAAACTTATTTACTAATTAACTTATGGTTAGAATATACAAAAATTTAAGTAAAAATAAACATGCATCACTTTACAATCAACCTGTAAGCCACGGAGGTCGCGACATGTTATACTCCCGTTCGCTCGGGACCTTAATGGCGGGAAAATTTGTAAGTTAGAAATTTTTTTGCTATATTGCAAATTTTACTATATTTTCACTTTGAGACAATATTTATGGATAAAACTTACAGGAATTCTTGTTGAATGTATAAACTATCGAATTAAATTATTTTTTGTTGCTAGAAATTGTAATAAAATACATAAATTACCCTGTATAGCATAGTAGTAGTATATACTTCAATTTTAGTGACAAAATTACTACTAATTTGAATTCTACACTTTTGTTTTTGGAGAAATTTATATGAAAATGTTTAGAAATATGTATATTTTTATGTTTTATGTGTTTCCATTCGTTACTCATACCAAAATATAAAATATAAAAAAATAAAAAATAATAATAATATTTTATCTGTATGACATTTCGAACAATATTTCAAAAATATTTTTGTGTGAATTTGAAATAAATACAACGTCAAGTTATTTGAAATATGTAGGAAAACTATTTTTACTTACATTTTACACTAAAAATAAATGAGAATTTGAAAAATAACACATTTATGACCCAACCGCCAAAATTCATTTTTTTAAAGGTCCATTATGTTCGCACTCCAGCAGCGGTCGTGTCGGTTTACCGTCCCATCGGATTATGAGAGTGAGGGAATAGAGAGTGCACCTGTGGTTGCGCATACACTTGGGCACTATAATCCTGTCCTGCGCCGATGGCTAGTCTCCGTTGAGACAGACCGCCGTGACCGTAATTCGATCTGCAGGACATTATTATATGGTTTTTACTGCGCTTGGTACTATTAATTTTACTTTTAAACTTGTTTTCTTAACCTTACATTTACCTACACATAATATGGACGTCCAAATATCCTAAAACTTTCATAGTGAATGATATTTGACACCCGTATTTTTGTACTACGTACAGAGGTAGTAATTTAAAGTTAAAATGTTGGCGCATACAGTGCCCCAAAAACCGCTACAAACGGCAACTTTTATCAAAAATGAAATAAGAAAGGTTTTCTAAGCGTTTTATCGTTTCGAGAATGGAGCATTTTATGAACACCAAAGTGACTATTTATACCGCATGGGCTCCCTACACTAAAATAGAAATAAAACAATAACGAAAAGTGTAATTAAAGTAATTATCATTAATGTGTGTCTTATACACAAGAAATTAAAATATAAATATATTCATGGTTATATGGACGTCAAATATCTGTTTCCGTAGATTTGCCTCTGCGGTAAGCATGCTGGTTGTAGTGTATGGGCCTCGTAGCTACAGCTACATCCCTTATAGATGTAGCGTGGCTCTACCACGTACAAAAGTTATTATAGAAGAAACAGTCCAAAAAGTTAAAGCCGAGTCACAAAATAAGAATACAAATACAAAATAACAAAATTACACACAGTAAGCTCTCGAAACAGAAACAGAAACCTTTTTATTCAATATAGATTATGAATATTTAAACATAATAAAAATACAAAAATATAAAATAGTCTATATAATATATAGACTATTTTATATTTTTGTACCCATAAATAGTTTGTCAATTAGAAACATAACATTTAATGCAACTTATTTAAGTTGGTAATAATATTAATGTAACTTTGGTAATGTAATGTATTATAAAGTGTTAATTAGAATAATGTGTCGACAGCAATGGTGTACGGAAAAACTCTAATGAGTTTATGTTTACACTAAAACTATTCATCTTTGTAATCATAAATTTCTTAAATAAATAAATAAAAAAATAATACCTATTGAGTCACTTTTTTATTTACCACTGGTTCGCAAAGAAAAAACCTCTGTCCAGGGAAGAACCAGCAAGAAATCTAACGGGACTAGTTAAAAAAAATAAGAGCTTACAATCATGCGTGTTACAATTAACAACACAAAACAAATTAGAAATAGCTTGGAAGCGATCATCCTTCCCAGGGGTTATTATTATCCATAAATTCCTTAATATTAAAATAACCCTTTTTACACAAAATTAGTTTAACAAAGTTTTTGATTATTCGTATTTTGCCGATTATTCGCATAACAATGAATTTTAATTATCCAAACACTACGGTAATATACATAGCTACATGTCATTGAAACGATGTCAAGTAAAAAAAAGTTAATACTGGTTATTTTTCAATATTTTGCTTTGTTTGAAAAATTCAAATTTAAATTAGTGATAAAAAACCATACACGTTGTAATGAAATATAGATAACTTCATAAATCTTCGGTTTTAAGTAAAAGGTTATTTTAAATCGTGTGAGTACGCTTGTGCAAAGTTATTGCGGAATGATGAATGTGAAACGTCTAAGGGTATTTCTTAGATTTGGTTGACTATAGTGATTTACCGCTAACCGGTAACCGCCGGTAAAACTTGAGTATGTATAATTATATTTTTCAATAATATTTTCTATTTTACGTTTTAAGAGACTCTATTCGATTTGTACACTCTTCTACTAAAAGATAAATATTAAGGTATTATTTTATTTATTTATTTTATTTAACAAGTACACTTACAGTTCACAATACATACGATTTAATTACGAAAATATACACATTTCTACACTCTCTGATATGTATTACAAGTATATTTCTCTGATATCTTTAACGTTACAATGAGAAAGCGAGTTTTTATTACAAATTTGATGACAAAAGCTTAGGGTGATATGGGCGAAATTCCACATCGTTCACCTGTAAATTCCCCGCGAAGTAAATATAAACGTCACTGTCACTTCCCGCGGGTATGATAAGGTGTTTAGGCAAATAAAGCCTTACGGATCACGCTCTATTACCTTCGCAATTTCTTCCATTGAACTTGCTGGAGAAAGATATTGTAATGTATAGCTGTTTTTAGCAAATCAGTATCGTTTGTATTTTTATATCACATTTACAGAATCGTTCGAATTTATTCCATCCACCAAATTTCACTAACGAATATTGCGACAAAATTCACGATACTACTCATACTACTTGAATGCTTGGTAGTTCACAACTGTGCGATTTACTAGGAGTTTTGCTCCTCGCCTGACTTCTTTGTGTAATTATTTACCACTAGCGATTTTTCTGGACCAATACGACTTAAGGACCTTTAACAAAAAAGACTATTCCTTTTTAAAAGGCCGACAAAAAACCTGCAATTGTCTTGGTGTTGCAGTTGTTTATGGGTGGCGATGGATACTTACTATGTGGTGATAACTTCTAGAACAAAAGAAGTGATAAACTTACAACCCACCTGATGGTAAGTGGCTGTTGCAGCTTATGGACATCAGCAATTAAACACACAAGGCTATATAGTAACCCTGCTGCATCTGATCGGGGAGAAAGTGTCTTCATATTTTATATAATTGATTTTTTTTCAAAGTATAATGACACTTAATTATGATATGTATGTGCCGTTTTGTTTGACAACTAGTTACTATCTTGTAAGGAGTGACGTGATACCGTTGCTGTAGAAATCTTGAGATTTTTGATCAAAAAGTAAGTTAATCCTCTCTTGATGTAAACGTAAAACTACTCAAAGAATTATGAGGAGACGGAAAAAGTAAAAATCTGAAGGTGCAAGGAAAGGATTACATGGCATTAGAAATTTCGTTTACTACTAGGAACGCCAACTTTCCAAACTCCACGCACATCCTCCGTTATTTTGAAAGCGCCGTTGTGTTGCTATATCCCGGTCGAAATCCTGATTGGTGTCATTTTATAAGTTGCTTTTAGTTAAGTAATTTTGTATCTGTTTGTTTGCTACAGCTTCTCAAATATTTGATAAAAACGGTAAATCTAGATAGGTTTAGGGCACTGGACATAAAGATTTTTGGAAGATGGAAAACTGAGGCCTTCTGCCAGCGTAAAGGAAACTCCCCAGTAAGCAATGAGCGGTTTAAAATGGAGGTTAACATTGGTACCATATAATAAACGATGTGTAAATAAACTTCTGTGGTTGCCAACTTTCTGCTTTTAGTAGCAACTATAACAAGAATCTTTATCTATAGGCATATACTCAGCAGTGTACTTTTGATTTTTTTTAAATTAGCGAATGCATTAAATACACATGTATGCGTGTGTGGAATCCATGGAAATATGGAAACCATGGTGGGTTTCGATCTTCAATAAAATTATGAAGTGCAGTTTTAAGTGATGATTTGATCCCACTGAGGCAATCTACGAGAAAGGCATATGTTTATAACATATCATAAGCTTTGGACTATATGGGCTGTGATAGATGGAAAGATGGATAAGAACTCGAAAAAATTAGCAGCACCTTTACTAGATTCTTTGATGATTGTGTGACGCCGCTGCTTCCCTTCACCGGTGGTTTTTTCTCTCCACAGTAAAAAATAATGATGAAAAACGAGCAATCGGTTCATTTTATTGTAAATGGATGCTGTGGCCCAATAGATATCCAAAATATGTCATCGATTAAAAATCAAAACGCAGATGTGTTTTCAACCCTACTAAGATGGAAGGGTTCGTTACATTGAATAAAACTATTATTTACGGATTTTATCGCGTTTATTTATCTACTTTTACTTATTTTTAATTCCCGACGTTTCGGGTGCTTTACAGCACCCATGGTCACGGGGGGACTGAGACGTTTGACGTCCCAATGTATAGTTAGTCCGGCTACCTTCAGTTTTTGAATATTAATTTTTGGTCCGATTTACGCAAAATGAGCTTATATAATCATGAAGTCTTGCAGTGGTATGCTTGGGTTTGGGTTTAATTTTGTAAATTATAGGATCCCAAGCAGCTGGCAGCACCCATCTATCTTCTCTATTGAAATTTGGATGTTTTTTTTAATTTCAATAGCCTCGCGTATCAACCTTGGTAGGAATTGGTGTTCTTTTGCGAGGATATGTGGTTTATCAAATCTAATGTAATGGTGGGGACGATCTTGAACATGTTTGCAGACTGCAGACTTCCCGGAGCGTCGGTGCTTCACGTCAGCTATATGTTTCTTCACGCGGGTGTTAATAGATCTTTTTGTTTGACCTATGTAAGAGAGACCACATTCACAATCTAGCTTGTACACACCTGCACCTGCATATGGTAAAAATTGAATAATCTTCTTTGGCGGCTTGTAGTATGTTTTAGCGGATGCTCGCTTCAAGATGTAGCCAATCTTGTCTGTGACTCCTCTAACATACGGTAGTACACAGTCGAGCGCGCGCCTGCTGTACTACCGTATGTTAGAGGAGTTGCATTTGTTGATTGCTTGTAGCTCTTGGGGTCGCAGTTAATGGGTCGGCTTGACCGGGGTAGGATCCAGCTCTCACAGAATAGCAGCGTAAAACAGCAACTTAATGCTACTTTAATTCGTATGTTGAGTGTAAAGAACCGGAGAACCATTTTTATTGGAAAGAGGCATTCTGATTCTTAATATTATATGTCATTTTGACAGAGCATCGACTTATTTTACTTAAGTATTATACTTACATAAAAATATTTTAAAAGAATGCTGATATTCATTTCATGTTCAACTAAAATACGCCGTAACCCACAGAAAACTTTTCTCATTTAAAATGATCTTCAACAGCAACGTTAATCTCACGCTGTTGTCATTAAAGCTTAATATTTATTTTAACTGTAGTTTTGATACTTGAAAGAAACATAATATTTTTCGTACTCGCTGGATTTCTGTATATTTTTGTGTTTCTTTATGTTCAAGGCATTGCAAGGTAAGCATTATATATTTTACTTTTAATATTACGCAACTATATTGGGAATTTCTGTACGTACAGCTACACCAAATCAGGCAACGGCAAGGCGGGCATTCCCCACGTAATTTCTTATTATACCGGTAGTACTGACAGAGAAGGATAGATGGAGTTTTATGGTATATTAAAATATTTATAGAAAAATAATGAAGCTATTTTAGGAAAAGGGAGGGAGGACATAAGGCATTTTTTTCCTGCGCACACTCTGAAATCCATCCTACACAATACCGAGAGGTTGGCTACTCTGTGCCTTTGCAAGATGGTTTCAACCAAATAAAGGTCACCAATGAGCCTCTTTGCACGTTTTTACACAGATTCTGACGCTAGGTGGCATTTCGCACCACCAGCATATGTGTGACAGCAATATTTCTAACCGCGAAAACACCAAATACATCCAAATAATCGCAAACTAATAAGCCGATAGCAACAATTTGTGATCATCCATTTGAAATATCCTCAGGAAATTGTAGTATAAAAATTAGAAAAGGATATCCATTAAGCTAGGTTCGCAATTAAAAGCTTGAAAGTAATAAAATAACGTACTGCAACGTTTTTCCGAAGCACAACGCGTACAACCAGACTTCCATTACGCGGTTATTGTCATGCACTTTCAGCGGGATTTGCTGCTTTTGTCACTTGAAGCGAAGTTTTCGTTTGGAATTTTAAGTGTCTGTGAGTGATCTGTCGTATTTTTTACACCACTATTTATTTAAATGTTTTTGGAGGGAAAACTTCTTTAGAATAGTTGTGATTTGAATTTCGATGAAACGAAAAAGCGACACACGTATATGTATATCTATAGAGCTTACGCTGCGAGAGAATGAGATAGAATTATCTCGGTCTCCTATTTTTGCAGTGCTATAAATATAACCATTGTAACTTTTTACTGTTAAAATGAACAGTTAAAAAATGTAACCATATTGAACAAAATTATTATCATATATACAATACATTAACAACAACTCATGATTTCATAACTTACCGATTTATATTAAATTAGTCGTGTTTAGACCTTCTAGCGTCTATTTTGCATAGCACTGAGAGTCAACCTATTTTCGTTCCATACAAGTGTTAAAATCAAAAATGTTGAATAAAATTATACTTACGGATATATCGCGTTTAATTAAATTACACGCGATAAAATTAATTAATTACGGATAACATCCGTAAATATAGGTAGTTTTATTCAATGTGTAGTCTTGGGATGCCTCGTTTCCAGTAAAAAGGTTCTCTGATTCTCTTACCATACGATACACTTACCATACGAAACACAGCAAAACTGCTACTTTGGGCTGATATTCTGTGAGCGTGGTACTTTTAACTCCCCTAATTATATAACTTCAGAATGGCTCTAGTACGTATCAAAGTATCCACGTATGTTTAATATAATATTCTTGAGTTATTTAATGTGTACACGTGACATATGAACAGAGCAAATTAATAAGCTGAGTTAGGCATTTTAGAACTTTAATAACAATAAGGAATGATGACTCGTCTCATATCTGAAGTACAAACTTTCTTAATTAATGTACACTTTCGGTGCTATAGAGTATTTTTATGTTTGTTATTTGATTTGAAAGTTTGTTGTATATATAAGAGAATCATTTTAGATAGTTAATCGCAGATTTTTTTAGCATCTGTTGATAATCTAATAACAATAACGGTACTTTAATATTTTCGGCTTTCAGTTTTTGAACAGCTGCCTGTGAACTAGAAAACGCGTCGACGTGTCCATCGAAAGCGTTTTCTAGATTAGCTGCACATAGACTGGAACTTTTCAGAACAGAGCCTGTTTATATGCATTAATTATAATATCTGCGGTATGATTGTTAACATCAATCATTTATTAAATTTATTATATAATATCCGCCTTCCCACAAATTACTGTGCAACTAAACTAACAAACGTGTCTTTATCTTAGTTTAGTAGGCTATCTCATCGTCGGATATACAAATTCTTTTCAAAATAAAACCTATGGGGTAAATTTTTAATATTTAATCTTCTCAAATAGCTTTCCCCAGCACATATAAAAACTTTCATGCATTTTAAATAATTTTCTAACCCATTTTTTCAGTCCGCTTCAGACATCTCTTCTACGCCTAGTCGACCGTTAGTATGGTATCTTCCGGCATTGGAAAATGTATCCCTTTCAGCGATTTTTTAAACAATAAAAAGCAGCCACTTGGTGCCTAATCAGGGTCGTATAGAGGTTGACAAAAAGCTAATCTGGTGTGCAATTAAGAATTCCAGTGTTTTAAGCGCTGTGCACGTGGGCGGGTTGTCATGGTGGAGCATCAGCCCGTGGAGCCCCATGTTTTGTCAATTGTTGGTCAAGTAGTAAAAATATTTCTAAAAGAATTTGTTAAAACAATTTTTTTAGAATAAGGGTGATAAACGAGCACACATCCCAACTGATGGTAAGTGAAAACTGTGACCCATAGACATCTATATTTATTCTCGATTAAAAATCAAAATGCAGAGGCATCATCACTTTTGAGGACTAAGATGGAATGCCTCGTTTGCAGTAAAAAGGGGTCTCTGGTTCTATACACTCACCATACAAAAAACAACAGCCTATAGCTGCTATTTTACGCTGGTATCCTGTAAGAGGGTGGTCCTACCCTGGTTGAGCCGACCCGTTCATGCTACAACAAATATAACGTACGAATAAAAAAAAATTAAAGAAATAGAAATTGATGTCAATTGATACCAGATACACCATCAAATAAAAATAAAAACTAGCAATCAAAAATTATTTACGCTTTATAGTTTATATAAGCTTCAATTTTAAAGAAGTGGTGTCGTTATAAACTACAATAATGGAATGACTTGTTAATTATATTTCTAACCATTTTATAATTTATGATGTTTCATATTTATTAGTTATAGTAATAATCATCTGAAGCCCATGGTCCTATTTGAAGGACCTTCCCTCACTTGGGGTAATGACCCAGCAATAAAGTCAGTTTAATCTTTTAATGGCCCACGGTCCTTTTAAAAGGACCACGATAAAAATAACGTTTGTTAGTTTGATTTTGGCGATATATGACCAGAAAAAGTTTCTGAACGAAAATCAGAACAGAAAATCTGAACTAAAAGTATTAGATTGTCTATGGACAGGCATGCCAACAGAAAAAAATATCTGTCTTTTTGACATAAGCGAAAACACGATGACGACTGCACGTCGACGAGGTAAGTAAATCAAAGATTGTCTGTGAATATTTGGATTTATTTTATTGTTTTTATTGCAAATTGTTGCATAAATGTTAAACTCGACAAATGTTTAAAAATTTCTATTTGGGATAAGAAATTTTTCCCAAAAACTTTGCAGAATTTTTGAAGGCCTTTAAAAAGGCCTTTTGGTAACTATATAGTATAATGATTTTAAAAGACTTCGAAGTAGTAGTATACTACGCGTTCATTTCGAGTTTGCCGTCGTAGACCGTTACGACGTCACAGCTGACGGTACCGTAGACGAAAAAAGTCATCATGTTTATGTTTATGAAATAAAATATTTTTTGAATGATGATGATGATGAAATAATAACGTGTTCGATAAAATAAAATATTTTTTTATAGTTTTATTTTACATTTTAAATATATAAAATTAAAGATTTTCGAAATTTACTCATTGTAACAGAACAAATTAACGAATATCAACAGAAACAAAAACAAAAAATCAACAGTAACAAAAACAACAGCAAAAACAGTAACAAACTAGAGAACGTACGGGAACATAAAAAACGGACGTAAGTACACTTCGACGTTGCTATCGGTACTAAAAGGGCGACGCTTGAGGCGCGTAATGAGGGGGCGCGGCGGAGGTAACGGCATTCTTGAAGTGAACGACTAGTAGTTATGTAATTATTTTTAATCGAAGTGCAGACTTCTATTTTTTAATAAGTTAACGTAAACTAACGCTAGGTATGGTCTTGCTGCTAATTCATGATATTTTTTACATTACAGTGGTTAGAGATCAGGAGCCAGAGGAAATTTTGACTCAGACTACCTACAAGATCGCGATGATCAGCAATCGTCCAGTTCAGAAGAGCCATCATCTGAGGATAAAGAACAAAGCGTGTCAAATATCGCTTTTCAACAAACTCGTGAACGTGGAAGATCAGGAGGTAGATCTAGAAGTCACAGTCACAGGGCACCTAATCACAGGAAACATAACCGTTACAGTCTATCACCAGTCTACTGCGGAATAAAGGCCTCCCCCACAGTTGCTTCCTAAGGAGATATTTGCCCTAGTTACCACGCTTAGCCAGTGTATCGGCAAGCAGAGTTTTATTTTAATTTTATAGATGTTATTAGGAAGACGCTGTGAAATGCAGATCCGGAACAGGTATTTGTAGAATACACAAATACTTATTCTATGCGGGACTCACACCTGCGGCCCTCAACTCGTTGCTAAACCGTGGAGTTGTCAACATGATAATTTATTGATATTGCGTCCGTATATCCGTGTTGATACGGTTCACTATCAAAATGTAAGTAGAAGAACATCTTACGTTTGAGAAGTGAAATGTCCATGTTAGCTCGGTATGTAAACACCGGCAAGCTTAAAAAGAAGTATAACTTCGCCTTCAGGTCCTACAAAGTGTTATTGCCAAAGCAAAGTTGCAAATTATATATATATATATATATATATATATATATATATATATATATATATATATATATATATATATATATATATATAAGTAAAGTAAAGTTACAGCCTATATACGTCCCACTGCTGGGCTCAGGCCTTCCCTCGTTTCTGAAAGGGTTTAGGGCAAGGAAGTGTCCGCCGCGCTGCCCAAATGCGTGTTGACGAACTTCACATGTCTTCGAAATATTTTTTTTTCTTATTCCTCAGACATGCAGGTTTCCTCACGATGTTTTCCTTCACCGCCGAGCACGTGGTAAATCAGCACTTAAAATTGCAATTAACAATTTCATTGGTGCCAGCGGAGATCGAACCCGGGTTACTCGCATTCTGTTATATTTACAGCGAGCGTTAACCACCGAGCTACCACGGCTCACAATATATATATATATATATATATATATATATATATATATATATATATATATATATATATATATATATATATATATATATATATATATATATATATGTGTACAATATATATGCAAAGTGTATACAACGAGATGAATATTGAAACTTTTGACATTTTCCACGACTCTTTGTTTAAATTTAAACGAAAACTGGCCGATCCTTTGTGAAGAGGCATTTGTTCTTAGTTAAGTTTTTAGTTTTTTTTTGGTGAATTTTACTATTTTATTGTTTTAAAATTTTCAGATATATATATATATATATATATATATATATATATATATATATATATATATCATCATCATCATTACAGCCTTTCACAAGTCCACTGCTGAACATAGGCCTCCCCCAAGTAATGCCACAAAGCACGGTCCTGAGCCACCTGCATCCATCGACTTCCTGCATGTCTTACCAGGTCGTCACTCCATCTAGTGGGGGGTCGCCCTACACTACGCCTACCGGTACGAGGCTGCCACTCGAGAACCTTTCTTCCCCATCGGTTATCGGTTCTTCGAGCTATATGGCCGGCCCATTGCCACTTCAGCTTACTAATCCGTTGGGCTATGTCGGTCACTCTGGTTTTACTGCGGATATCCTCATTTCTGAGTCTATCACGCAGAGAAACTCCGAGCATAGCCCTCTCCATAGCTCGCTGAGCGACCTTAAGCGTCCTCATACGGCCAGCAGTGAAGGACCACGTCTCAGATCCATAAGTCATCACTGGCAACACGCACTGGTTGTACAATCTAGTTTTTAGAGATTGAGGTATACCTGACGAAAAGATATGTCGTAATTTCCCGAACGCTGCCCAGCCGAGTTGAATCCGTCGATTGACCTCTCGGTCGAAGTTGGACTTACCTAGTCGAACTATTTGTCCCAGGTAAACGTACTCGTCAACAACTTCGAGCATAGTGCTCCCAACAACTACCGGCATAGGTGTGACATGGACATTGAACATGATCTTTGTTTTGTCCATGTTCATCTTAAGACCTATCCGTTGGGAGGCACTATTGAGGTCATTGAGCATAGTGCTTAAGTCCTCCAGCGATTCTGCCATAAGGACTATATCGTCGGCAAATCGAAGGTGAGTGATGTACTCGCCATTGATGTCAATACCGTATCCTTTCCAGTCCAGTAGCTTGAAAACGTCTTCCAATGCAGCGGTGAAGAGTTTCGGGGATATAACGTCACCCTGTCTTACACCTCTCTGCAGTTGGATAGGTTTCGAGCTCTGGTTCTGTACTCGGATAGCCATCGTAGCCCTACTGTACAAACACTTCAGCACTTCGATATACCGACAGTCAACTTGGCACCGCTGAAGGGACTGTAGCACCGCCCAAATTTCGACGGAATCAAAGGCTTTCTCATAGTCCACATACGCCAGGCAAAGTGGCAGATTGTACTCTTCAGTCTTCTGTACAATCTGCCGCAGGGTATGTATGTGGTCTATGGTACTGAAGCCTTTTCGGAAACCGGCTTGTTCGGGAGGCTGGAAGTCGTCAAGTCTGCGTGCGAGACGATTCGTAATGACTCTCGAAAACAGCACGTAGACGCGGCTCAGAAGGGAAATCGGTCTGTAGTTCTTTAAGAGAGCGTTGTCGCCTTTCTTAAAGAACAAGACCACCGCACTTCTGCTCCACGCCTCTGGAGTAGTGCCACCATGGAGGACGGAATTGAAGAGCTTCTGAAGGACTACAAGTACCGGTGTTCCACCCGCTTTCAGAAGCTCCGCTGTAATTCCATCCTCGCCTGGGGCCCTGCCGTTTTTAAGGTGCTGGAGAGCCATTCTAATCTCGCTTAGACTGACGTCCGGGATATCATCGGAATAGTGTCGGATAAGACTTGCTCTTGGATCGTTACTCACACTTGCGTGTGGCTCCAACGATGATGTGTACAGCTGCCCATAGAACCTCTCAATCTCACTCAAAATCTCAGGTGTCCCGGAAACGATGTTGCCACACTCAGTCTTCAACTTTGACAGTTGGCTCTTTCTGGCAGACAGATCTCTGGCAAAGACTTTGGAGCCCTGGTTCCGCTCGATCGCTTCTTTAATACGAGAAGTATTAAAGTTGCGTAAGTCTCGCCGCATGCATTTGGAGATCTGTCTGTTCAGTTGCCTGTATGCTGTCAAATCTGTTGACGATTGCAGCCTCATCTCCCGTCTAACAGCCATGAGATTAAGAGTGTGATCGGAGAGTTTTTGTGTTCTTCTGCGGCGGGTCTTGCAGAACTTAGCTCCGACCGCATGGACAGTTTCCACGAGCTTGTCGTTCATATCGTCCACTGCATTGCAATCTTCTAGGCACTGGAAGCGGTTACGTAACTCGAGCTGAAAGGTTTCGGGATTCTGGATTAGAGCACGAGGGGGACGGAGCGTTGACTTCATTAGACGAGACCTCTCCAACTTAACGTTTAGGTTCAGTGTGCCTCTAACCATTCGGTGATCGCTGCCAGTTTTCACCCTTGCGATCACTGAGACATCACTGAACAGTTGGCGTCTGGTCGTCATAATGAAGTCAATCTCATTTTTTGTCGAACCGTCGGGGCTCGACCAGGTCCACTTCCTGTGGGGCCGCTTCTGGAAGAAAGAGTTCATCATAAAGAGTCCCTCTTTCTCCATAAAGTCGGCCAGCTGCTGGCCCCTTCGGTTCCGTTGCCCTACTCCAAATTTCCCTACCTTCAGCTCACCGCTTTCTCTTGTGCCTAGTTTTGCGTTGAAGTCTCCATCAACACCGTGTAGTGGGTTTTGGAGGAATGTATGGCTCTGGAAATATCCTCACACATTTCCTCCACCTCCTCATCGGGGTGTGCCGAGGTTGGTGCGTAAACCTGAATGACCTTCAGCGAATACCGTTTGGTGATTCTGAGTATCAGGTACGCGACCCTCGTCGACACACTCCCAATCTTTACAACGTTGTTGACGAGAGACTTGTGGACGATAAATCCGACACCTCCTTGGGACAGATGGTCGCCCTCCCGGTGATAGAACAAGTTGCCGGACTCGAGGATTGCCGTGTCCTCCCCCTCTCTTCGGACCTCGGATAATCCAATAATATGCCAGCGCAACTTGTCTACCTCTTCTTCCAGCTCCAGTATCTTCTCGTCAGTCCTCAGGGTGCGTGCGTTATATGTTGCCAGGTCGAGTCGTCGTAGGTGGCAACCGAACCTCCACCGGAGATTCTTAGCACCCCCTGCCCCGCCGTTACCATGGTCGCCACCGTAGCCAGGAATAGCGGGGCCGCCGGGGACTGGGGGCCGTCTTTTTGTGCATTTGTTTTTTTTATATATATATATATATATATATATATATATATATATATATATATATATATATATATATATATATATATATATATATATTATGTTGTTACTTAATATCTTCTGTCAATGTTAAGAAATCGGACACGCCGTCACGTTAATAGCTACTCCGTAATTTTTAACATAATTAAATATTTCTAGTGGCCTTGACGGGTTTAAAACTTAACCAAAATGTAATAAATTGTTTAAATTTCATGTGACATTGATGGTGAACTGTTTTCAACTTTGTTTATGGACGTAATATTGAAAAATAACATTATACGGTATTGTTGGTATTGAGTGAATTCACAAGAATTGAGTGAATAAAATTCAAGTTAAAATTACTGAAAAGTGTACTATCGTGAAATCGACTATTGTAATAAGTGTATAAAAAACGTTTTCTACTTAAATCAATAAACTAAGTGAAATAGTGATTAATCTAAATTAATAACTTTTTCAATAACTACCGCCAAATCTTTCGAATAAGTTAATCATATACGGACCATTTGTTTCGTTAGTTACTATTAACTCAACTTGGCTCATATGTCGCAACGCTTTATATAACTAAACTAATATTTTCCTATTTTGTGAGTGGAATTGTTGCATTTAGACAGTTACAAACGATTGATTTTCTTATTAAGTTTCGATAAAACTTTATTTCTTATTTCTTCCTTTTTCTCGAACTGTCAGTGAACTTTATTTTAGTGCTTAGAAAATTTGTATTATTATTTTTTTTTTATTTTTTATTCTGATTATTGGTAAAGAACTAAAAAAATGGCTGATCAAATATGTAAGGAATGTAATGACACAATCATTGATAGAGAGTTTTTGATTTGTTCCGACTGCGATGAATACTATCATTTGAAGTGTACAAATATTTCACCGAAATTATATTATTTAAGAAGTCCAATTAAAAGAAGACAATTTCAGTGTAAGTCATGTGTAAAAAAATTACAAGATAATGACTGCGTGCTAAATCAGTCCTCACCTCTAACTGAGAGCTTAGAAACGGCTACCAGAAATGTTACTACACGCAAGAAAATAATTACAAATAAAGAAGCCTCTAATTCATTTGGCTCCTTATCTGTTGATGAGAACTTTGAATACTCTTCCTTAACATCAACTCCAACACAAGTGGACATGGGTGGCAGTAATCTGACTGATAAAAATACCAAGGATTGTATAAGCAAATTAAATGAAAAATTATGTGAACTACAAAGAAAACTTGATAATGCAGACAAGGAGATTGAAGACCTGATATCAGAAAACTATATATTAAAAAAAGAAATAGCCGAATTTAAGTCGAAACCTGAGAGATGTGTGTGTATATTATCATCTAAGATCAAGAACGTATCAAATACAAATAGATCACAAAGCATTAACGAAGTAGAATCAAACCTATTTAACAGTGCTGAAAATAAGGAAACCCCTAATAATATTGAAAGTAAAAACCATAATTCAACAATAAATCAAAAAGAACAACACAAGGTATGCGTAAATGAATATAAAAAAATTAATGGGGAAAAAAGTAAGCAATGCAGAACTGATGAATCGATACCCTTGAAGCACACTAGAAAGCTATGCATAATCAGCAGCAACAACAAAAATAATATAAAAGGCATTGCTCAAGACTATTTCTCTAAAGATTTTGAATACTGTCATTATATAAAAACAAATGCTGGTATATTAGATTTAATTCAAGGCCTTGACAAAAAACTGATTAATTACAATTTACAAGATTATTGTGTTGTTCTAATTGGAGATTATGACTTCAGGATGTCACAAGATTATAACAGACTAGTGGAGAGCTTAAGGCAAACCATACAATGCATCACTCACACTAATATAGTAATTTGCATACCAACTTTTAAATGTGCTAAAGATACAAATATTTTTAATAGAAGAATCGAAAACTTTAACTATTTGCTGTACAAAAATATTAAAGCCCATGAGTATGCATATTTACTAGATTCAAATTTGAATCTCACCTATGATTATCACATGTTCTCTGGTAAACTTGGTGCCGTGAACAATAAAGGCATGAGAGCTTTGTTTGCAGATCTTAAGAGTTTACTATCAGAAATAGAGAGTTCGTATATGTCTATAGACTACCATAAATCCAACAAAGGGACGCAAACTGATAAATTAGTTCAGCAAAGTGTTAGTGAAAACGTTTCGGATGTAAAATTATCTAATGATGATTTTTTTCGAAAACAAGAAAAGTAAATTTTTGTATGTAATGCATCAAAATATATGCGGTGCGCTAGGTAAAATGGATAATATTGAGATCATATTGGAGGATTTTTCAAGTGAAGGAAACTGTATTGACGTTATTTGTCTAACTGAACATTTTGTCAAGAATGGACATGAAACCAATTTAGTATGCAATTACTACAATCTAGCTGCCATATACTGCAGAAAAAATTCAAGAGGAGGTGCATGTATTATGACTCGAAGAGGACTTAATTACCGTGAATTACCTGAAATTACAAGAAACTCTCTCAGTACCGTATTTGAATGTTGTGCTATTGAACTTGTGTCTTTTAATGTTATAATTATTTGTTTATACAGAACTCCTAATTATAGTAATATCTCTAACTTTTTTGAAAAACTTGAAACTTTGTTGGATAGGGTTAGCAAATATAGAACTAAGAAAACTATAATATGTGGTGATTTTAATATTGATGTTTTAAAAAATTGCATGACAACTAATGTATTTATTAATCTTTTGTCGAGTCATAACTTTAAAATTGAATTCATGGATGCGACTAGATTACAAAGTGGAACGTGTATCGATAATATCATTCATAATTGCCGTGGGTGTAAAAGCAAAATTTTACATTTAGGATTATCCGACCACACTGCTCAAGTGTTGCAATATCCTATCACAATAAATTACTCCTGCTTGCGATACTGGTTTATCAAAAGACGTGACTATAGTATTGAAAATCTAACCAAATTTAGAGAATGCCTGGAAAGCTTATCCTTTTATGATATTTATCAAAGCAATGATGTAAACGAAGCGTACAATTTGTTTTATGAATTGATTAAACTCTTTTATGACTTATGCTTCCCGTTCAACCTAATTAAAGTTTCAGCTCAGCGGAAGCCATTTTGGATTACAAGTGGTATCAAAACATCATGTAAACGCAAAAGGAAAATGTACTTTCAATTAAAATCTAAAAATGATAAACTTAAATATAATGCTTATACAGCACTTTTAAAAAAAGTTATTAATAAATCACAACGCATTCAAAACAACAACTACATCAACAAGTCTAAAAATATAACAAGATCTACGTGGAAGATAATAAATTCAAATAATTTCACAAAGCCAAAAGAAATTATGAAGAGTGTAACTTATAAAGGGAAAACAATTACTAAACCAGGCGATATTGCAGAAGCTTTTAATGATACATTTATGAATCCTGTACAGAACTGCAAACCAATAAATTACAGAAGTAACATTGAACGTATATCAAATTCATTGTTTATGAATCCAACAACGCCCGATCATATAGTTAAAATAATTAATAGCTTAAAAAATAAAACAAGTGTTGGTCACGATGAAATAACCACTAGAGTATTGAAATTTTGTAATTTTCAGTTTGCTCGGCCGCTTAGTCACATTATCAACTTAACTATAAATAAAGGGATTTACCCTGATAAGCTAAAAATAACAGTAATTAAACCTATTTTCAAGAAAGGGGATAAAGAGGATTGTAGGAATTATCGCCCAATTGCTCTGGTTTCTGTCATTTCCAAAATTTTTGAGAAAATCATATATACAAACATATATAATTATTGCGAACGATTTAATTTACTAGCAGACGAGCAATACGGATTTAGAAAGGATAGATCTACGAATCTAGCCATATATCACATGATAAAAGTTGTATCGGAATGCCTTGACGATCGCGTTCCAGTAACTGCTATTTTTATGGATATGTCAAAAGCTTTTGATTGCGTAAATCATGAAAAGCTTCTGCAAAAGTTATATATGTATGGTATCAGAGGACCTATATTTGGTCTTGTATCGTCTTATCTAAATAACCGATTTCAATGCACAGAAATCTCTTATGTTAATGAGGAAAATCGATCTGAAGTGCAAGTACGATCTCAGTCACAGCTTGTAAAGTGTGGTGTACCCCAAGGAAGTATACTTGGGCCTCTTCTTTTTCTATTGTACATCAATGACCTACCTAGACATGTGCAGCATGAAATGATCCTTTTCGCAGATGATTCTACTGTTATGATAAAAAACAACAGCAATAAACCATACGAATGTGTTATTGCTGAAGCTTTGTCTGATATTATTAATTGGATGAAAGCTAATGATCTCGTCATAAACCTTGATAAGACAAAATATATGCAGTTTCATCTTCCCCAAAACCGGAAACAAGAGACTGTTTTTGTTAAGTATGAAGGGCATTTGATTGAGCGAGTAAAACAAATACGTTTCCTTGGTGTATTGGTTGATGAATGTGTAAGCTGGAAACCGCATACTGAATATCTTACAAGTAAAATTAGTAAATTTGTTTATCCTCTAAGAAAATTAACACAAACTGTCTCACAAAAAGCTGCACTTACTGCTTATCATGGATACGTTGCCACCAACTTAAGATATGGTATCATACATTGGGGAGACGCGGCTGATGTTAACCTGTTGCCATTGTTTAGTATGCAAAAAAAGTGTCTCAGAGCAATGTTTGGTGCCAAACAAACAGACAGTTGCAGACCTCTGTTTGTAAAATTAAAAATTCTAAATCTGCCCTCGTTGTACATATACCACGCCTGCTTATTCGTCAAAAGTAATTTACATTATTTTAACCCGCACATTGCTAAGCACCCGAGGCAAGCAAAGAGTAATGTTACTGTTATACCGTTTCACACATCTAGGACAGCCTTTTTCTCAAAAAGTTTTTATGCATTAGGACCAAAAATATATAATCATCTACCTGACAAATTAAAAGAATTAGAAATAAAAAAATTTAAGAATAAATTATTAGAATTATTGACTGAAAGATGTTTTTATTCCTTAAAAGATTATTTGAGCTATAAACTTACATTTTAAATTAATTGACATTTGAAATATTTTCTGAATTATGTTTTAAGCAAAGAGTATTCAAATCACTACGTTTTAGTTATAAGCTTACATGTATTTTGATATATCAATATTCCATTCATAGACTTAGATTATACTGGTATAATTCCATTGTACTTTTGATATTATTATTTATAATCCACGTCTGTTAAAATAATTCATTGTATGACATTATGCTTTATTATCCGTGTTATTTGATTTGATTTAATGAATAATGAGATGATGTTTTAAGTTCCATAATTTTAATAATATTGTAAGCCTTATCTAGGCAGGTTGTGGTGATACTTAATTATTTTTATAGTGTTAAATCTCTTAAACCTACAACTAGCACAATAAATGACTTATTCTATTCTATTCTATTCTATTCTACGCCTATAATGGGTATATGTATAAGGAATTGTGCTTTATAAATGTAACTCTTATAATATATATACATGTACTGTTGGTGTACCTTTTTAAATAAATAAATAAATAAAGTATACTGGCAGAATTAGCGAGAAATTTGTTCGGCTTCCTTTGGGAACCTGTACATTCTAGTCTCTTGTCAAGCCTGCCCAAGGGAATTTCTAAGCAATCACTACCATATCTGCACAGGGAGGCCGACTCACTGGCCCACGCGGCAAAAGAGAAAGCCGATCTTTTGGGCTCTCTTTTTGCGTCCAACTTACCGCCGCTGATCTAGTTGCTGTATTCCTGATTTGCGATTCAAACAGTGCTCAGTACATAAAGCACTCCTCTTCCAGGACATCCACGAGTCCAGTGGGCTTGACGGAATCCTCCGAGTATACTGAGGACGTGTGCTCCAGTTATCTCAGGTTCTGACACGTCTTTTCCGGTACTCCTTCTCCCTAGAAGAAGTCCCAAATTCATGGATGACAGCTGTATTATACCCAATCCCTAAAAAAGTAAACTGCTCTGATCCGTCCCACTACAGGCCTATCGCCATCAGTTACTTGTTCTCTAAAATAATGGAGTCCATTATTAACAGCCAGCTCCTGCGGTTCCTTTAGGAACAGCTGATTAGTGAGTGCCAGTATTTTTTCCATCACGGTTGCTTAGATGGTGATCTTATTGTTTATTTAACACACCGATGAGTGCAGGCGATCGAGTCCAAGGGAGAGGCTTTGGCGGTTAGTTTGGACCTAGCGAATTCGATCGGGTTTGGCACAAAACGCTTCTCTCGAACTTCCTTCCTATTGGCTTCTGGAGAAGTTGCGCAATTGGATCACCAGTTTTCTGTCGAACCAGCCAAATTAGCCTCTTAAAATTTTGGCTTGGTCAGCAAAGCGGGATAGTATTTCATGCCGGCACAACGTCTGCAACTTTATAAGGCACAGGTTCGGCCACCCATCAGTTAGGAAAGTATTTACTGATGAAATCTCTTTTAATTCTATTTAATAAAATACTCGAAATCCAAGAAATTCCTACGCACTGGGCCAAATCACAGATCATTCTTCTATACAAGAAAGGAAACTTTGTTGATATTATTTATTAATTTCGGCCTATAATCCCATAAAGATAAACGACATACCTCTGGAATATGTTGAGAACTATACCTATCTAGAGAAATTACAAATATCATTCAAAAATACAAGGCACACCAAAGATTTGCATCTACCTTAAATACCCGGAGATGGACAAAAAAAGCCACCCTCTGGAAAGGTTTAAGAGAAAGAAGATCCAGAAGATGACCTAGAAATCAATGGAGCGACGACATAAAAAAGGAACTGGATGGATGAAACAACTAGCAGTAACAAATAGGGGAACAACTCTTTGAGACACTTGCAGAGACTTATACGGGAAGGGACCATGAATTATGTACCTATATATGTTCTCTACTTTAGAATTTCCATACTAATTTAATAAAAAAAAGTTAAACTCAATATTAATTAATAATATTTTTATTGTTAAAAAGTATGCATTGATGGTTTAATAAAAGGCTTATAGTAATTATTAAATTAAAAAAAAACCTGTTTATCCTGTAGAAACGATCCACATCAGACAACTGGCAGTGTGGTCAGTTGTCAGGTGTGGATCGTTCCTAAGCAAAAAAGCGGCCAGTTGTACATTTACGACTATATACACTTTTTTGTTTATTGCTGTACACTCTACAATAAAGTGTATTTCACTCATCCATTTTTACTGTGTCAAAAATGACAGAGAGTAGATCTATGTCAATATTGTTGTTTTATGCTTGCAGCCAAAGTCATGGACATTTCTAGCCATCCGCCCCAAATTTGCAGGGGTGATTTCTGGATCTCGACAACAAAGCCATTTATTGGGTTCAACGTATACATAAGTACCCCATAAACATTTCATCAAAATCGGTCGCACCGTTTAGGAGGAGAAGAATTACGAACACATGAAAACCAGAATTTTATATATAATGTTACGCCGCGCTCAAATCAGCGCCATCTAGTGTCAGGAGCGAGAGCGGGGTGGGCTTTGCAGAGAATGACATCGCCGATCTCTCGACCAACAGCGCCACCCGAGGAACTAAGTTTCTAGAAAATCTATACTCGAGCTCTCGGTACCTTACGCGTGTTTACTTGAACATTCCGGATGTTTTGCTGATTTGAATAAATAGATGGCGCAAGATGCGATCGAGACAGAGTTTAACTCGGCGACACAAGCGAAGCTTCGGAGTGAAATTAAGTGAATTAGTGTGTTTAATTATTAGTGTTTTTTTTACTTTAATTTGTATAAAGTAAATTAAAGTGTTAATTTAGGTAATTTTATCGGCAATTTTTATTGTCACGAACCCTAAGCTCGTAACAATTGGTGTCAGAAGTGGGATAAAATAATGCCGATTTTACCCAAGGAGGAAACGGAGGGTGTCCGTACCCGAAGTCAACGCCAGCAGGAGACGGACCAGAGGAGATTTGGTGGTGCAACGCCGCAGATGTCTGAGGGCCAGCCGCCGGCCACGGAAGCCGGTCCGTCAGCAGCTTCTACGTCTGTGGCACCTGACTTAGGTGCTCTGATGGCCATGCTACAGGAGCAGCTGCAGCGCGGACGAGAGGAACAGGCCCGTCTGTTGAAAGAGCAGCAGGAGGAACAGGCTCGCCGACAGAAGGAACAGGCTCGCCGACAGGAGGAACAGGCTCGCCGACAGGAGGAACAGGTCCGTCGGTTGGAAGAGCAGCTGCGGGGTGGACAGGATGAACAGGCCCGTCGGTTGGAAGAGCAGATGCTTCTCATGAAGGACCTTCACGCTACCTTCGGGAAAGAGATAAGGGAGGTGAAGGATAAGGTTGCTCAACATGATAACCGCCTGTCGGAAGCTGAGACCCAAATCAACCAAGTTAAGAAAACGCTGGATGAACTCAAACTTGGGGATGGAACTACAGCTCCCGTAGTAGCTTCAGCACCTTCGCTACGTGGGTTCAAGGTGCCACCGTTCGACGGGACTTCTTCCTGGTCAGCCTACAAAATTCAGTTCGAAGCTGTTATGAAGGCGAACGGCTGGAATAAAAATCAGGCCATGACTGCTCTCACACTGGGCCTGCGCGACCAGGCCTTGACAGTTCTGGAAGCTCTCGGTGAGGAAGTGACTTATGAGCAACTCCTTGAGGCATTGGAGGCGAGATACGGCGACGCTCACCTGGAACACGTCTTTCGTGCGCAGCTTAAAGATCGTGTGCAGCGCATCCACGAAAACCTGCAGCAGTGGGCTCTAGAGGTGGAGAAGCTGGTGCGAAAAGCTTACCGGTCTGTACCTGCGCTCATTGAAGGGAACCTGGTGCAGACATTCATCGACGGCATTCGCGACCTGGAAGTCAGAGCTGCTGTGAGGCTCGGGCACCACGAGACGCTTAAGGACGCCTTGGCCCATGCACTGGAAGTGGAAGCCGTGCGGCAGGATCATCGTTCCCATCGCGTCAGGGAGGTTGCAGCAGCTGCAGTTCGCGACCGCAACAAAGGATACAGCCCAAAGTGCTATGGCTGTGGGGAAAAGGGCCACCTTCGATCCAGCTGCCCTAAGCGAACCGCAGAAAGGGAAAGTGAACGATATCAGGAGGGTAGTGCAGCTAACGGCACTGCCTGGCGGCGACAGGATCATCGTTCACCTCACGCTAGGGAGGTTGCAGCAGTTACGGTTCGCGACCACAATAAAGGATACAGCCCTAGGTGCTATGGTTGTGGGGAAAGGGGCATCTTCGGTCCAGCTGCCCTAAGCACACCCTAGGAAGGGAAGGTGAACGGTCTCAGAAAGGAAGTGCGGCTAACAGCACCGCCCAGCAGCAGCAGGAGTACGACTTTGAGATCGAACATCGCAGCGGGAAATCTCATGGCAACGCAGATGCATTGTCAAGAAGACCTTGTCCTGAAGATGGCAACCATTGTAGTAGGAAAGGTAAGGAAGTGGTATCCGTGAGGATGCTCAGGACAGACCACCTCAGTAACGGGTGGAAGGACAGCCTACGACGTGCACAGCAGGAAGATCCAGACATCAAGCCGATTCTGGGATGGATGAAGGCCCGTGCTACCAAGCCTAAGTGGAGGGACGTCTCAGCGATGAGTTCAACCACGAAAAGCTATTGGGCCCAATGGGACAGCTTGCTGCTTCAGGATGGAGTCCTGTGCCGTAAATGGGACAATGGTCGAGGAGACAGCTGTCATTTACAAATGGTTGTCCCTAAAGCTAAAGTACCGGATGTTCTACAGCTGTACCATAATGATTATTCAGGAGGCCATCTGGGAGTTAAACGAACTCTACTGAAGATCCGAGAACGGTTTTACTGGGTCCACTGTCGAAACGATGTCGAGGACTGGTGTCGCAAATGTACAAGTTGTGCGGCTGCGAGGGGACCTCGGACACGGAGTAGAGGAGCATCGAAATTGTACAATGTTAGTGCACCACGGGATAGGACATCCCTTGACATTGCGGAGCCGTTACAGAAAGGCGCAAGAGGGACTCCTAAGATCGTCCATGTGGATCGCTTGGCACGTTATTATGGGGCCGATAATGCTCGGGACGAGCATGTCTTAGGAGGGGGCAGTGTTACGCCGCGCTCAAATCAGCGCCATCTAGTGTCAGGAGCGAGAGCGGGGTGGGCTTTGCAGAGAATGACATCGCCGATCTCTCGACCAACAGCGCCACCCGAGGAACTAAGTTTCTAGAAAATCTATACTCGAGCTCTCGGTACCTTACGCGTGTTTACTTGAACATTCCGGATGTTTTGCTGATTTGAATAAATAGATGGCGCAAGATGCGATCGAGACAGAGTTTAACTCGGCGACACAAGCGAAGCTTCGGAGTGAAATTAAGTGAATTAGTGTGTTTAATTATTAGTGTTTTTTTTACTTTAATTTGTATAAAGTAAATTAAAGTGTTAATTTAGGTAATTTTATCGGCAATTTTTATTGTCACGAACCCTAAGCTCGTAACAATAATGATAAATGTGGGTGCACGGGATATATACATTAGACAATCGATTTCCAAAGGCGTCTTTTACGACACTGATGGGATAAAATAAACTTTCCTACGTTGTCATCATTTGGTAAACTGTGAGTCACAGTGACGAGAGGAAATGTCATTCAATGAGTTGATTTTATGATAAAAGATTGAAAGTTGTATTTTCACGTTGGAGAATTGTGCAAAAACTTTTCTCATTTAAAGTTTTCATCAATGACAACTTGAGTCGTGCTTCCCCATTATTGAACGGTGCCTAATTTAAGTTTAACTTTTCTGTACACAATTGAAATAAATGACTGCGAAAACTAGTCTCAACTCTCAAGTCTCCTAAAATTTTCATTTTCTTATTGCCTATTTTATGTTATTATTTCTATATAGTATTGAATCTTTCAAGTCATGTTATAAAATGTTAAAGATTTATTGTTTAGGGAGATGAGTCGCTCGCGTCCGTAGGCTTCGACCACCTAACCTTAGGCCCACCCTACATGTGTCCCCCGGGTGGTGCTAAACGAGCGACAAAGCCGAAAAAATGCCTCGCCTTATGGTAGTGGCGTAAAATCTACCATCAACCCTTGTTCGCACCATGACTCAGGAAATAAAAGAAATGGACCCGAGTTCCCAGCGCCCCTTAAATGGGACAGGGGTGCGAAGAATCTCCGGGAGAAAAACCGGCGACGAGGTTCGCCACCCGTCACGTTCTGTCTCCCGGAGGGGCGAAAAGTCGATTGCGGAAACCCGTCTGGCTACGCTGAATGTATGTGGAAGAATGAATGATAAGATGGATGAAGTATGCGAAATGATGAATGACAGATAAATAGATGTGTTATGTGTGAAAGAGACGAAACGAAAGGGAAAGGATGCCACTGTACATGGCACGTATACCGCGTATTGGTCTGATGTAGGTGTACAAAATGTAAGGAAAATGAAAATATTACTATGTTAAGAGACTTTGATGGAAGGGTTGCGGTGAAGAGGTCTAGTTATGAAAGGATATTGGGAACGTTTGGTGATGAAAGTATAAATGGGAATGGTGAAGACCTCCTCACCGTATGTGCGGAAAAGAATCTTTTTGTGACTTTCGTCATAAGAAGATTCACATGTATACATGTGAATCTTCTTATGACGAAAAAAAGTATTCGTCACACAAAGATTCTTTTCCGCACATACGGTGAGGAGGTCTTCACCATTCTCATTTATACTTTCATCACCAAACGTTCCCAATATCCTTTCATAACCAGACCTCTTCACCCCAACCCTTCCATTAAAGTCTCCTAACATAATAATATTTTCATTTTCCTTACATTTTGTCAACACCATCCTTACCATGTCCCAAAACTGCTCTCGGATGTAAGTGGGCTTAGACATGTCTGGGGCGTACACCCCTAGCAGGAACAGCTTCTTTAAGCCCACTTTCATTCGTATCCATAGCAGTCTCGGGCTTACACATTCATACTCTTTCACACATTGACCCATTCTTTCTGAAAGGATGAAACCGACTCCCTGGCATGCCCGTTCGGTCTCGCCTACACCAGACCAATACGCGGATATATACGGATCATTACTTGGTCTTATGTCGAATTAATGGTCTTTTCAAGCGTTGGCGGCATCGGACATCTGTGTCTACCACTGCGCTACAGCGTATAAGAATAGAGAAGTTACAAGATGAAAATGTGATAGAGAAGTGTAAATGTAGACTGAGAGAAAATATTTGATGTTTGAATGAGTTGTGTATGAATGATTTGGACTTGAATACTGTGTGGGATAATATTAAGAAAGGTTTGGTGGATACCGCCACCGAAGTATGTGGTGTAAGTAAGATAACAAATGAAAGGAAAAGTAATACGTTATGGTGGGATGATGAGGTACGGGTGGAAGTTGAATCAAAGAAGAAAATTAATATCTATCATGCGTTTAGCGCCCCATGTCACTTTTTATATCGGTCATGGCTTCCGAGGTATCTTTAATAAGGGTATATTATGTTTAATTCAAAGTTACATTATTTACTGTTTACTCTTTACATTTAGGTAATTTAATTTTGACCAAAAAAATTTCAAATTTCGTTGACTTCTATTAACTTACGGCAGAGTATTTATGTGCGGTATTCGTTTTATATCATTGGCCTATTGAATATTGATTGGCACTATAAAATAGTTGCTTATATTTTTACTAATCCATCAAATAGAGATAAAAAATTACATCGGATTAATACCAAAGAAAGTTAATGAAATTATTACTATGCCGTATCAGCACACAATAAGTATAATTAATAAAAAGTTTCTCTTCTAATCACAGTTTTATATGCACAGTACCTACCAGTTTAGTTCGTTATTTTGTTAAACGTGGCAATTACGGTAAGTCATCCCGATAATGGCTGGATATTTTAAGTTTTTGATCCTGCAAGAATAAGTAGGTTCCGTAGCATTATATTTAATGTTATCAGCTAGTTATTATTAATTTATTTAGCGATAAGTAGATGGCACTAATTTTAAATTATAACTATGAAAGCCAAAACTCATTCTCAACTCAAGTTATGTAAATGTGGCCAGATCGTAGAATTGATTACATTATCATGGACCTGGAGCTGGACCACTTCAAATATCGCAATCATTTCATGATAGCCTATTATTACTGACCATCTCTCCATAGTATAAAACAAAGTAACTTCTCACCGTCTTAAGCTTAGATATTTTAAACTACGCAACGGACTTTGATGAGGTTTTCATCTATTGATGAAGATCGAGAGAGAATGATTCAAGAGGAAAGATTATATATTTATTACATGCATATTATAGTAATTTATAAATATAAAAATCAATTGCTGTCCCATAGTTTCGCTAACACTCACCGATTTTGATGAAGTTTTTTGTGCGTATTCAAGTGGGTCTCCGTATGGTTTAGATTTACAAGTTGGTTTAAATTTTATATCCGCTGTGTGCTGTTACCGATGTCCAGAAATCTCCTGTGCGAAGGAGTGAATCACTAGTATCGTATAAATGTCAACGTTTGTCAAATTTATCCTCAATCTTTTTTTTTTTTTTATAGAAGAAGGGGCAAACGAGCATGCGGCTCACCTGATGTTAAGTGACTACCACCGCCCATGATCAACCGCAACACCAGGAGAATTGCGGGTGCGTTGCCGGCCCTTTAGAAAGGAGTAAGCTCTTTTCTTGAAGGTCCCCAGGTCGTATCGGTCCGGAAAAATCGCCGGTGGTAAACTATTCCACAGAGAGGTTGTACGTGGAAGAAAACTCCTTGTGAAACGTACAGTGGTGGACCGCCAAGCATCCAGATGGTGTGGATGGTATCGGGACCTTTGCCGTGTAGTGCGTTCACGAAATTTGGCGGCTGGGATTAATCCGAACAATTCCTCAGAGCACTCCCCGTGATAGATGCGATAAAATACGCAAAGAGATGCAACATCTCTTCGCAGCGCCAGTGAGTCGAGCCGATCGGAAAGCACTCGGTCGTCGACGATTCGAGCCGCTCTGCGCTGGATGCGGTCAAGTGGAAGGAGCTGGTACTGGGGAGCCCCAGCCCAGAGATGGGAACAGTATTCCATGTGCGGCCGAACCTGCGCCTTGTAAAGTTGCAGGCGGTGTGCCGGCATGAAATACTGTCCCGCTCTGCTGAGCACGCCAAGCTTTTTAGAGGCCAATTTGGCCTTCCCTTCCAAGTGACCACGAAACTGCACGTCACTCGATATGTCGACGCCGAGGATTCCGATACTGGCTGAGGCAACAAGGGGAGTACCTTGAAACTGAGGGGATACGGCAAAGGGGTTCTTTTTAGCGGTTAACGCGCAAACTTGTGTCTTCTGGGGGTTAAACTGGACTAGATTTAGTCGTCCCCAATCCGAGACTCTGTTCAGCAAAGACTCGACTTCTGACACAAGTTTGTCCCGGCACTCGGAGACGTTTTCCCGAGAAATATTGGCTCGGCCGGTGTAAAGAGCATCACCAGTGCTGTCATCTGCATAGCAATGAATGTTACGGGTATGCAACATATCATTGATATGCAGAAGAAACAGCGTTGGCGATTGCACGCAGCCTTGTGGAACACCAGCATTAATAGGCTTGCAATCGGAGCTTGCACCGTCTACAACGACCTTGATGCTCCGATCTGCAAGAGAGCTGGTGATCTAATCGCACAATTTCTCGGGAAGCCCATAGGAAGGGAGCTTCGAAAGAAGCGCTTTGTGCCAAACCCGATCGAAGGCCTTCGCAATGTCCAAACTAACGGCCAATGCCTCCCCCTTGAACTCTACTGCCTCCGCCCATCTGTGAGTGAGGTAGACCAGAAGATCACCAGCTGACCGACCACGGCGAAAACCGTATTGACGGTCACTAATCAGTTGGTGATCCTCAAGGTACCTCATGAGCTGGCAGTTTACAATGGACTCCATTGTTTTGGAGAACAAGGAGGTGATGGCGATTGGCCGGTAGTTGGACGGGTCTGAGCGGTCGCCTTTTTTAGGGATCGGGTGGACGAAAGCCGTCTTCCATGATTTTGGGACTACGCCTAGGGAGTAGGAGTACTGGAAAAGACGCGTTAAAACCGGTGCCAACTCTGGAGCACACGTCCTCAGCACAATTGGGGGGATTCCGTCAGGCCCACTCGACTTGTGGATGTCCAGGGAGAGGAGTGCTTTGCGAACCGAGCGCTGTGTGAACTGCACTTCCGGCATGGAGCACTCACACCGCGTGATGGTCGGCGGCGTACTCCCCCCGTCATCGAGAGTCGAGTTAGACGCAAAGAAAGAGCCTAGAAGATCGGCTTTCTCCTTTGCAGTATGGGCCAGTGAGTCGTCCTCCCTGTGCAGAGATGGAAGAGATGGCTGACAGAAATTCCCCTGGACAGCCTTGGCGAGAGACCAGAATGCACGGGTTCCAGAAGGAAGGCGAACTAGTTTCTCGCCAATTCTGCCTATGTGCTCTGACTTTGCCTTGGCAATGACTCTTTTGAAGGACCTAGAGGCGCAATTATACTTCTTTTTTAGAGCGCTGGTGTTTACATCCCGGGACGCTGATGCATCAACCCAGGTTTGGTAGCACTCCTGCTTATAGCATGATGCTATTTTACAGGAGCGACCAAACCATGGCTGAGACTTGCCTCCAATGGGCACCACAGAGGATGGAATAAAAAGTTCAATACCCTGAAGTACCACATCAGTAACAGAATCCGCAACAACGTTGGGATCATCCGGCGAGAAGCAAACCCGCCCCCAAAGGTAGGATGCAAAGAAAGACCGCATCCCATCCCAATCGGCTGACCTATAGTGCCAAACACGGCGGCAGCCTGCAGAATGCAACCGCGATTTCAGCGTGAGTGGCACAACACTCCGGACAAGACAATGGTCCGAGGAGCCTAAAGGGCCGTCGACGGAAATCTGATATCCGTCCGGGTGAGAGGTCAGCAGAAGGTCCAACAGGGAAGGTGCATGATCCTCCACATCTGGAATCCGCGTAGGCGAAGTAACCAGTTGTGTCAGACCATATGCCAAGGCAAAATCATGAACAGATCTCCCCGCATGATCGGTTAAACGTGATCCAAGCCATTCGGCGTGATGGGCGTTAAAGTCGCCGAGGATCACGATCTCTGCGGAGGGGATCTGCTGTAGCAACGAATCTGCAGCCATTTGGACGTGGTCGAAGAGTCGGTCTGTTTCGGCATTACCGCTATGGGACCTATAGAGGCACCCGTAGACGCGCGGATGGTCGTCGCTGTCTACGCGTAGCCAAAGGATGGACAGGTCCGAACTTTCAATTCTGCCGAGGCGTCGAGAACAGAGGTCCTCTCTGACGTAAACGCAAACTCCAGCCCGAGGCACAAAGGAGTGTTCCAGTTTGTACCCCGGGTAGGAGAGATACGAGACATCAGCCGGAGAGGACACCTGCGTCTCGGTCAGAAAGATCAGAGCCGGCCTCGCCGTCTCGAGATGGTAGTGGACGGCGTTTAGGTTAGAGTGAAGTCCCCTGATATTGCAGAAATTCACGGACAGCGTGGCAGGGGTTGCCTTGGTTTTATTGCTCCGTTTGCCCCGAGCAGTTGTAGTCTTGAGCGGAAATTTGCCCCCCCCCCCCCCCCAGAATACGCAGGGTAGCCTGAGCACCCACGCTCAGAAGTGGAGAAACATGGTCGTGGATGCTCAGCGAGGGATTCTCCAGGGGTGCTGGTACCCTCCTGGGGTAGTCTATCATTATTTAATTCCGCTACCATGTTGAAGGGGGGGGGGGGATTTGGGCCTCCGGCCACCTGCACTCACCAGACGAAACGCGGAAGCAGAGCTTCCACTTCACGCCGGTATTCTGTGAGGTTGTGGTACCACCCCGGTTTGAGCCGGCCCATACGTGCAACAGCAAAGCTGCCGCGTGGCTCTACCACTGTTAAGGATACAATTGAATCTACGAAGTCAATTCTCGTTTCGCCATAATATCATACAAAAGCACCATCTTCGTATGATATTATGGCGAATATCAGCGACAGTAGATTAATATGCGGCTGGGGTGATCGTTGGGCTACCTCAGAGCCGCGAATATTTATATATTATTTAAATGTCCGCGATAAGGCATAGAGTTATGTGGGTTCTGTTAAAAATTCTGTTTATATTAAAAAAGCGCCTTCAGCGCTGCTAGCGGTGAATAAGTGAAAATATTTTACAATTTAATTAGAATTTTATAAAAACCGGCCAAGAGCGTGTCGGGCCACGCTCAGTGTAGGGTTCCGTAGTTTCCCCTTCGTCACAAATAAGTGTTCCCACTTATGAGTTTAAATAAATAAATAGTAAATAAATAAATAAATTTATTCACAAGAAATATGGTACAAAGATGTTCTTATAAAAATAGTAATGATTCACATATTTCACCAATTTTGGTATATGAAAACTTATTTACTAATTAACTTATGGTTAGAATATACAAAAATTTAAGTAAAAATAAACATGCATCACTTTACAATCAACCTGTAAGCCACGGAGGTCGCGACATGTTATACTCCCGTTCGCTCGGGACCTTAATGGCGGGAAAATTTGTAAGTTAGAAATTTTTTTGCTATATTGCAAATTTTACTATATTTTCACTTTGAGACAATATTTATGGATAAAACTTACAGGAATTCTTGTTGAATGTATAAACTATCGAATTAAATTATTTTTTGTTGCTAGAAATTGTAATAAAATACATAAATTACCCTGTATAGCATAGTAGTAGTATATACTTCAATTTTAGTGACAAAATTACTACTAATTTGAATTCTACACTTTTGTTTTTGGAGAAATTTATATGAAAATGTTTAGAAATATGTATATTTTTATGTTTTATGTGTTTCCATTCGTTACTCATACCAAAATATAAAATATAAAAAAATAAAAAATAATAATAATATTTTATCTGTATGACATTTCGAACAATATTTCAAAAATATTTTTGTGTGAATTTGAAATAAATACAACGTCAAGTTATTTGAAATATGTAGGAAAACTATTTTTACTTACATTTTACACTAAAAATAAATGAGAATTTGAAAAATAACACATTTATGACCCAACCGCCAAAATTCATTTTTTTAAAGGTCCATTATGTTCGCACTCCAGCAGCGCTCCGCGCTCCTGCAACTGCTGCCGGCAGTGGGTACTGTTGTTTCCATCCAAGTTCAAAATGATTTTCCTAGAAAGTCCTTATCAAGTTCTACTTCTCAGACTTTTTTTCATATTTTCTAAACTTATGGTTCAAAAGTTAGAGGGGGGGACACATTGGTTTTTACTTTTGGAGCGATTATTTCCGAAATTATTGACGTTATCAAAAACTGATTTTAGTAAACCTCTATTTATTTTTAAATACCTTTCCAACAATATATCACACGTTAGGGTTGAAATTAAAAAAAAATCACTTCCCACTTTACATATAGGGGGGCTACCCTAATAAAACATTTTCGGCGTAATTGATGCACATATTGGTACTAAATTTCAGCTTTCTAGTGCTAACGGTCACAGAGATTAAGCGAGGACGGACAGACGGACAGACAGACATGGCGAAACTATAAGGGTTCCTAGTTGACTACGGAACCCTAAAAAGCAAAGTTGGGTTTAGTTGTTAATTTATTCAAACAGTTTTTTTTCATCGATTTGGTCAAGGCTTTTCATGATATGATCAACAGACGGTATTAAATTTCACGAAGTGCCAAAATTTTATGTAGGTAATGATCGAATTCACGATAAAATCAATTCTACGATCTGGCCACGACGTATACAAAAATATCCCTAACTAAAGTGTTATGAGAGTTTTGAAATAATCGCAGGCAAACCCATGTCGATCAGTTCATTATTATATATTAGTGATTTAAATAAAAACCATCTGATTTTTCATAGATTTCACTATATAAGTATTATCTAAGTATTTAAATTATTACTATTCAAATGAATTATGGAAGGAATGAAAAACTTAAAATAAATCTTAGAAGTTTCAAATAATTTAATAAATATAATTATTTGAACTTATAAATATTATTTTTTATATATCTTGTTTAATTTATTAGTAAGTAACTGATAACCGAAGGCTAAATATATAATTTTTACTTTTTATGACAGATGGCGCTGTTTTGGAAACGTACAATGTAGATCGTTAGCACAGTTTCAAATTATTACATAGCAGTGTTTTATCTTTAGAGAATAAACTGGTGCAAATCAAATGCTCTTACCTTTCAAAATTAGTTATTTTAGACAAAAGAATGTTAATCGTACAGCGTTTTTGTCTAGTGAGATGACATTGTGTATTTGCACATGAGCGCCTTCTGGCGAGCTGAAGGCAATCACTCATTCGCGCATTTCACTTAAATCACTTCAGGCATTAAGCCTGAACAAACAAAACAAATTTTAAACTTTAATTATATATATTATATTCGTTTAGAAAACACTACGTTATCGCGCTTATAACTAACAGAATCGTACATAATAGAAAATTAACTTTGCAAGAATTACTGAAATATCAAATAAGTTTTAAACTAAACGTGTTATAAGTTTTAAACTATTAACCAAAATTAAATGTTACGTAATTAATAAATAAGAAGCGTTTTAAGAGATTCTTCATCCATACCAGCTGGCTCTGCAGACGTGGTTCTGCTCTTTCAGGTAAATGGCGCGACGAGATTCACTCCTGACTTTTTTCACTTACCATCAGACGGACCGACTGCTCGCTTTTCACACTTATACTATAAAAAATAGTAAATCTATCAAATGTTTATTCGGAGACCAAAATTATACAGGTTGGATTAAAAATCTTCTTCATTAATATAGTACTAATTACGGTTTTCGTACTTTCAAGAGACGTGAGGGGAACTTTAAAGGAGTTTTGACACACGCACCCAGTGATCTCCTGAATTACCGACACCTTAGTAATATTATACGTTGACTAACTTTTGACAAAATTATAAAAGTACTAGCAACCCGCCCCCGGTTCACCTGGGTACGATCTCAGAAGGATCAAAGACCATTTATTTTATAAACTTTTCGAACTCTAAACAAAAAATACTTTTTCAGATTATTCTCAGAATTTCTCTCATTTCTCTCTATCTGTTCGTGAAGTTTCATTAGTTTAGCCTTTTCGAAGATTAGCACAGATAGACAGACAGACAGAAAAATAATTTAAAAATGGTTATTCGTGTCTTAATGACATTCAAATAATCCCTCAACGAATAAAAGGCAGTTAGGTATTATGATATTACAGACAAACACTTAAATTTATTTATGTGTTTATATGAGAATAAAGTAAAAATCTTCTTACATCCCAACACTAAGCACTAGATTCGAAATTTTTTGCCCAACGTGAATAATCAAAGCTATAAATTTCCTCACTAGGTGTGCAAAAGTGACGAAAAGTATGGCGGGGCGAACGATCTTGTGGACTGTATTAGAGTGGTTCAAAAGGAACCAAAAAAAAAACGGTGGACGTGGCACATAGCGGACTTTAGACAATATACTTGCTATGGAATTAATTTTATGCGTTGGCTGACACGACGGGAGATGAGCTGCTGCGGAACGGAACAACAAATAAAACAGCTCGTAAATAAGGATGAGCACTTATTTGGGGAAAGCTGCTGGCGGCCTCTCTCTGTGACCATGCGGGCACGTTGGTAACTGCGAACTGTTGTCGGCTTGAGGACACGACCAAAATTATATTGCACTGGGGTCTCATAAATAGGAATGGGCACTTACTTGGGGAAAGCGGCGAGCGGTCTCTCCTACGGCCATGCGGGTACGATGATAACTGTGAACTATTTTCGGCTTGCGGACAGAACCAAAATTGTATCGCACTGGGGGTGACGATGGTGGTGCGATTCTTCTTATAGCTCCCTTTGTCTCCCCTTTTACCTTGGCGGCGCGCCATTCATTGGAGGACCAAAGATGCGTCCACCAGTATCTAGTTCCCCCATTAGGCAGATTCGTGCGGGAAGGAACGTAAGTGATGGGAGGTTATGCAAGCCAACTCAACTAACAAACACATCAATACAGCTCATGTATACTCTTATAAAAACATCAGGTCCCTAATTTGTGACATTCCCTGGTCCATCCACACTTGTATCTTGCAATAAAAAGATACAAAAAAAGTTAAATCACACGATGCCTGAGGAATAATTTTTAAAAAGCCTGGAACAACTTCGCTTAAAATTACTTATATATATATATATATATATATATATATATATAACTTAAAATTGAACGTAAACCTTAGTATTTACTCTACCATATGTGATTTCCTTTGTTGTTTTGTTCAGAGGCTGTCGAAGTGAAAATCAATTTAAATCGTCATTATTGATATTATTATAGTATTCATTTATTTCCTTAATAACTTATTATTTTACAGGTCACCTTTCACCTTTTTGGATAAAATAATAGTAATGTAATTAAGTGATTACACTAGGTAGTAGGACTCCGTATTACAAATAAGAGTCTGTCCGAATAGTTTATTTATTTACTTATACTATTATGCACAATGTATCACTTTTGGCGGATTTGAAACCATTGGCATTCCCAGTCAACTATTAAACTATTTGGCTAAATTGAGATAAACATATAAGAGTAGGTGCGGTAATTGTATCGTGATATTGTTTGACCAACTTTATGTGCTTAAAGGCCGTATTTTGTTAAATTAGCATGTTGTTTCACGGATTCAGGAATTGGGTGTGGTTTGAGAATATGCTATAGATATTATATAGTAGTAGTAGTCCTATTTTACCTCCACACCTTCACCACTGGGATCCGCCATCTACCAGGGTGGATCCCAGGGGACCGGGAGCATGTCCATGCTCAAACACATCTGTAGCCTTCTTTGTTAGAAGTTTGTTACGCGTGTCCATGGATTGCGGTAGCTACCTCTATTAGGAAAATTGTTAGTTCGATTGATTATTTAATTTTATTAAAAAAAATAATACTCCAGCGAAATAATCTCATTTACTCTTTGTAACTAAATGCGGACTATGAATGCATAATGTAGTATTAATCCGGGAATTTTTTTACTAAGCCATTAGGAAATGAAAAGGCTCACAACTTCTTCAATTTATTGAGAATAAAGTAGTGACGGTGTAATAATATCCACTACCTCATACTGTCTCGTGGTGGTCGTGAGAGACGACAGAGAGAAACTGAAACAGGAGTTGGACAGCCTTTTGCTAATAACAACGCAAAATAATTAAAAACACTGCGGTTACCAACCAGCCTGCTAATCGTTGCAACTACAGCGAAATTACCGTAATAGCCTGTGGTAGTTGGATTGCATGATGAATTATGATTTAGTTAGTGAATATCTATAGCAGCGATCACAATAGATCGTAGTGGCCTTTAACACCTGCACAACTACAACCGACTTGCAAAAAAGGAACAGTCTATGAATTTCTCATTACAGGGCTCCTCCCCTCCATCACTTCCTAGTCGCTGCAACAGGGGAAAATCCTCAGAGTCATCGCAATACGTGTTAGCCACAACATCCCCTTACCTTCAGGTCGACTGTATGCTTTGTTACCCATTATTCTTATCAAAACATTAATGACACAGAAACTTAGTATGATACAATTATTAATATCTATGCCACCCCTGAGGACTAAGATGAAACGAAACACAGCAGTATTAAGCTGCTATTTTACGCTGATATTCTGTGAGAGCGTGGTCGTTCCCCGGTCGAGCCAACGTATTCGTGCTACAACCTACGACCATAATATAGCTGTAGCGTGGCTCTACCACGTATATACGTATATACGAGTGGTGTTGGGAGTAGTGGTGCTTGGATAAGTGGTGACGGGGATTAGTGGTAGAAGGTGTAGGTAACACACGTCATTTTATTTTATTACGCGAATCTTAGCTAGTTAGTTTTTTATTATCATTAATAAAATCGATTTCCTTAATCAGGCGTTACTTTGCACCCCTTATTCTAATAATACTTAAATTTGTATACACATCAAAATCTTATAAAATTTTTAAGTTACAGTTATAGTATATTCACGCTCCGCTAGAAAATATGACGTCATAAAACTTTATCGGGTTTGGTAAGCTAGCAGAAACATGAAATATTTTTATAACTAACAAATATTCAGACTGCTAACAAATATCTGGAATGTTTCAACCGGATTTTTTATTTTTCGTTTACTTATTTTATTTTTAGCGTTTTCAGTACAAAGCAAATTTTTTTTAATTTTTTAATTGAGTTACAGGCTGTATACGTCCCACAACTGGGCACAGGCTTCTCTCATTTTTGAGAGGATTTCAGGGAAAGAAAATGTCCGCCGCCCTACCGCAATGTGTGATGGCGGACTTCACATGTCTTTGAAATATTTCGAAGACAAAATATTATGTGTGTGCTTAATTTTGTGGCGAGTTTGTAACACATGTTTTTTTCTTTTAAAATTTCATCATGGCATTCGTTCACATTGTACATTTTTATAATTCATGAGTATTGCATAGCATTGTTATTTATATTGTGCATCCAACATGTTCTGCTGGACATAGTCCCCCTCGTAGATTGTTTCACAGAGAGATATTTGCTATAGTTATCACGCTTGGTCAGTGGTTCGGTAACCACAATTATTTTATTATTTTTATTTCTTATATACTATCGAATAAAATTTTTAGACGTGAGAAATTGTAATAAAATTCATAAATTATCCTTTCAAAGCATAGTAGTAGTAGATACTTCACTTTTAGTCACGAAAATACTAATAAAATAATTTCTACTCGTTTGTTTTTTGAGAAATTTATTGGAATCTAATCTAATCGTTTGGAACTTTGTATATTTTTGTTTTGTGTGTTTATATCCGATACTCTTAACAAAATATTAAAATTTTGTGTGAATTTGAAATACAATGTCAAGTTATTTGAAATATGTTATAATATTATTTTTATTTACATTTTCCACTAAAAATAAATAAGATGTTAAGGAGGAAGCCGCTGCCTGTCTCCTGGTTTCTTCTCTCTCTCTCTCTCTCTCTCTCTCTCTCTCTCTCTCTCTGTCGTCTCTTTCGACACCCATGGGACGATATAGGGTAGTGGATATTCTTACACCGCTACTACAGGGTATTACATTTTGGTAGGCTGTAATGATAATGGTAATTTTATCATCATCATTAAAATACATTCAATAACTAGAGGTGCTTTGGCATCCTTTTTTACCATGTACAGTTTAATTTCATAGCCCCATTCAATCGGAACAATATATATCGCGCTGTATAGAATGGCGTATTCAAAATAAGAACATTAATCTCGTTTTTTTATTCATTCACGTTGTGGTTTATCTAAGCTCGTACAGAATATAATAACTTATCTTTATAAATTATTAAATATATCATTCATGTACGCAGGAATTAAATGCTTTAATTCCTCCCTCCCCATTCCCCTATCCGACAACCAGACGGTTGGAGGATTTTCATCCCTATTTTGTCGATATTCACCGAATCCGAACCAAATAGTTTGCTCCGTATTTCATTAAACGTACAGTTAAGGAGTGGAATGATTTGCTAGCGTCTATCATTCCATTCGAATACGAACTTGGCGTCTTCAAGGCAGGAGTGAATTGGTATTGTTACGCTTCGGCAGTACGTTTTAATATATAGGATTGTAGTTTAGCTTATAAGCTGGTAATAAGTTGAAAATTATATATTTTAAACAATAACAGAGGACAAATTCAGTTAGAATTAGTACTTATCGTAGCTGTCGGAAGAGACACGAAGCGATATCATTGATTATATTGAATTTAAATTTTAATATAAAAGTAAAAATCAACTTCAAATACCAAAAAATAATAAATAATATTAAAGCTTCTAAAATCTGTGCTTAGAAATACTCAGAAACTATAAAAAATTGAAGCCCTGTTTTCAAAAGTTACTACGTGAAAAACATTTTATTATCTTGGGTCCTTTGAAGTCTGTTTATACTTTGTATTAAAAGTTTATTTCCATTTTTAGACTAAGAAACATCACAAGCTCAAGGTTAGAACTAGCAAGTCGTCTAAAAAATTTAAATGTAACTAACATTAAAAATTTCAGCTCCTGTTATATTCCAGAAATGACCAAAAACTAATCGGATGTACAAACTACTAAATAAAAATAAAAAACTTTAAAATCTGTTTACTGTTACACATGTGGAAAAAACACAATCGAATTGAGATGTTCCTACTTTTTTGATGTCGGAAAGTCAAATTCCATAAAGTGAAGCATGAATAATTTACGTTATTCACTTAACGAAATATTTTTTATTCACCCTTTAACAGAAAACGCCATTGCGGCTATCTCATATTGCCCGGGCCAAAAAAGTTTCATATTTTACTTAATTCGTGTTTTCTTTTATTTTGTGGGAGTAATGACGAGGTTTATATAAAAGAAACTATAATAAAAACGTTTTTCTCGGCTAAGTTGTTATTATAATAGCACATTTTAATGTTCGCAAAAATAAAACATTAATTTCGCAACAAAAGTTAATTAAAACACTCAAAACAACGTGCAAATATTATAGATAATTTATATTTCATTCAATACTCTGATGTTTTCAGCAATAATAAACAAGAAAACACTAAATACGAGATAAAATGAATAAGCACTGAATTGGCACGATTTAATTGATGATTTTTGACTCGCAAATCTTCAAATTTATCAACGAATTCATCATCATCATCATCATCATTACAGCCCTTCACAAGTCCACTGCTGACCATAGGCCTCCCTCAAGTAACGCCACAAAGCACGGTCCTGAGCCACCTGCATCCATCGACTTCCTGCATGTCTTACCAGGTCGTCAATCCATCTAGTGCGGGGTCGCCCTACACTACGCCGACCGGTACGAGGCTGCCACTCGAGAACCTTTCTTCCCCATCGGTTATCGGTTCTTCGAGTTATATGGCCGGCCCATTGCTACTTCAGCTTACAAATCCGTTGGGCTATGTCGGTCACTCTGGTTTTACTGCGGATATCCTCATTTCTGAGCCTATCACGCAGAGAAACTCCAAGCATAGCCCTCTCCATAGTTCGCTGAGCGACCTTGAGCGTCCTCATACGGCCAGCAGTGAAGGACACCTCTCTGATCCGTAAGTCATCACTGGCAACACGCACTGGTTGTACACTTTAGTGTTCAGAGATTGAGGTATACCTGACGAGAAGATGTGTCGTAATTTCCCGAACGCTGCCCAGCCGAGTTGAATCTGTCGATTGACCTCTCGGACGAAGTTGGACTTACCTAGTCGGACTATTGGTCCCAGGTAAACGTACTCGTCAATAACTTCGAGCATAGTGCTCCCAACAACTACCGGCATAGGTGTGACATGGACATTGAACATGATCTTTGTTTTGTCCATGTTCATCTTAAGACCTATCCGTTGGGAGACACCATTGAGGTCATTGATCATAGTGCTAAGGTCCTCCAGCGATTTTGCCATAAGGACTATATCGTCGGCAAATCGAAGGTGAGTGATGTACTCGCCATTGATGTTAATACCGTATCCTTTCCAGTCCAGTAGCTTGAAAACGTCTTCCAACGCAGCGGTGAAGAGTGTCGGGGATATAACGTCACCCTGTCTTTCACCTCTCTGCAGTTGGATGGGTTTCGAACTCTGGTTCTGTACTCGGATAGCCATCGTAGCCCTACTGTACAAACACTTCAGTACTTCGATATACCGACAGTCAACTTGGCACCGCTGAAGGGACTGTATCACCGCCCAAATTTCGACGGAATCAAAGGCTTTCTCATAGTCCACATACGGCAGGCAAAGTGGCAGATTGTACTCTTCGGTTTTCTGTACAATCTGCCGCAGGGTATGTATGTGGTCTATGGTACTAAAGCCTTTTCGGAAACCGGCTTGTTCGGGAGGCTAGAAGTCGACGAGTCTGCGTGCGAGACGATTCGTAACTAGCACGTAACCGCGGCTCAGAAGGGAAATCGGTCTGTAGTTCTTCAAGAAAGCGTTGTCGCCTTTCTTAAAGAACAAGACCACCGCACTTCTGCTCCACGCCTCCAGAGTAGTGCCACCATGGAGGACGGAATTGAAGAGCTTCTGAAGGACTTCAAGTACCGGTGTTCCACCCACTCTCAGAAGCTCTGCTGTGATTCCATCCTCGCCTGGGGCCCTGCCGTTTTTAAGGTGCTGGAGAGCCATTCTAATCTCGCTCAGACTGACGACCGGGATATCATCGGAATAAAGTCGGGTAAGACTTGCTCTTGGATCGTTACTCACACTTGCGTGTGGCTCCAACGATGATGTGTACAGCTGCCCATAGAACCTCTCAATCTCACTCAAAATCTCAGGTGTCCCGGAAACGATGCTGCCACACTCAGTCTTCAGCTTTGACAGTTGGCTCTTTCTGGCAGACAGATCTCTGGCAAAGACTTTGGAGTCCTGGTTCCGCTCGATCGCTACTTTAATACGAGCAGTATTAAAGTTGCTTAAGTCTCGCCGCATGCATTTGGAGATCTGTCTATTCAGTTGCCTGTATGCTGTCAAATCTGTTGACGATTTCAACCTCATCTCCCGTCTAACAGCCGTGAGATTAAGAGTGTGATCGGAGAGTTGATGTGTTCTTCTGCGGCGGGTCTTGCAGAACTTAGCTCCGACCGCATGGACAGTTTCCACGAGCTTGTCATTCATATCGTCCACTGCGTTGCAATCTTCTAGGCACTGAAAGCGGTTACGTAACTCGAGCTGAAAGATCTCGGGATTCTGGATTAGAGCACGAGCGGGACGGAGCGTTGACTTCATTAGACGAGACCTCTCCAACTTAACGTTTAGGTTCATTGTGCCTCTAACCATTCGGTGATCGCTGCCGGTTTTCACCCTTGCGATCACTGAGACATCACTGAACAGTTGGCGTCTGGTCGTCATAATGAAGTCAATCTCATTTTTTGTCGAGCCGTCGGGGCTCGACCAGGTCCACTTCCTGTGGGGCCACTTCTGGAAGAAAGAGTTCATCATACAGAGTCCCCCTTTCTCCATAAAGTCAGCCAGCTGCTGGCCCCTACGGTTCCGTTGCCCTACTCCAAATTTCCCTAACTTCAGCTCACCGCCTTCTCTTGTGCCTAGTTTTGCGTAAAAATCTCCCATCAATACCGTGTAGTGGGTTTTGGAGGAATGCATGGCTCTGGAAATATCCTCATACATTTCCTCCACCTCCTCATCGGGATGTGCCGAGGTTGGTGCGTAGACCTGTATGACCTTCAGCGTATACCGCTTGGTGATTCTGAGTATCAGGTACGCGACCCTCGTCGACACACTCCCAATCTTTACAACGTTGTTGACGAGAGACTTGTGGACGATAAATCCGACACCTCCTTGGGACAGATGGTCGCCCTCCCGGTGATAGAACAAGTTGCCGGACTCGAGGATTACCGTGTCCTCCCCCTCTCTTCGGACCTCAGATAATCCGATAATATGCCAGAGCAACTTGTCTACCTCTTCTTCCAGCTCCAGTATCTTCTCGTCAGTCCTCAGGGTGCGTGCGTTATACGCTGTCATGTTAATTGTTATCAACGAATTACAGATTAAAAATTATTTGTCACCCAGCTTTGTCTATCAATAAGCCTTTCCATAAATATGAACAGTACAAAACCGGCAACACATTGAATTAATAGACAGCAACAGAGAGTGTTTAGGCTGTCCAGTGTGCGCCATCCCGGCGTTTTTGACAGTTGAAGGGATATGTAAGAGTAAAAAATGAGGACAAAGTCCTCCTCAACAGGGATGGTAAGTAGCTGCTGGAACCCATTCATAGCTGCCTTCGGTTAAAAATCCAAATGAAATTTTTATTTAAAGATAGACTAAGGGTTACAGGGTGAGTCGTGGTAGCTGAGATAGTTAAAGCTCCCTGTAAATTTCATAGTACGCAAACAACCCGGGTTTGATCCCTGACACCAATGAAATTTTTTATTGCAATTTTAAATGCTAATCTATCACATGCTCGATGGTTAAGGAAAAAATCGTGAGAAAACCTGCATGTGTGAGAAATAAGAAAAAATATTTCAAAGACATGTGAAGTTCGACAACACGCATTGAGGCAGTGGAGCAGACACTACCTTGCCCTAAAACCATCTCAGAAATGAGAGAACGCCTGTGCCCAGCAGTACGATGTAAATAAGTTATAACTTCTTTAATTTAAGGGTAACAAATGAGCAGTGATCAACCCACCTAATGGTAAGTGGATGCTGTAGCACATAGACATCAATATCTCACATTGATTAAGAATCAAAATGCAGATGAGTTATCACTCCTGATGACTAAGTTAAAATGATGTTCCATTATACACATTAGCTCTACCACGTATAAATTATGCGCAAAAGCTGCTATTTCACTTTGGTATTCTGTGAGAGCATGGTAATTTCTCGATCCAGCCGTTTCTAATCCTACTATAACTACAGCTTGTCTGTACCATGTATGAATTCTTCACCCTTACATTGATGAGAAGAGAAAATATCTCATTACCAGTTCAAAAGTTCTTCAGTTCTTAGTATATAAATATAATATAATGAACTCCTCCACACTAAATTACGGTCACTGGGGCGAGCCTCAATGGGAACTAGTCGTCTGCGCAAGTCAGGAATAAAGTGTCCAAATGTTTGTGAAAGCACAGGTGCACTCTCTATTCCCTAACTCTCACTGACACTGACACTAACCGAGAGAGATCAGGGGCAGGACCATATGCAGAACGGCTTTACATGCTTTACGAGACAGAAAATTGATGAAACACCGCCAATTTCCTGATTCCAAGCTGATACTGAGAACTTAATAGGTAACACCCAATAACTGATTATGGCTCCAATCGTTACCCGTCGCTGTTGAAAATTATTGACCAACAGGGCAACATACATACACAATACAATGGTATTCGCTGAAGGTCATAGAGGTTACGCGTTACGCGCCTATCTCGGCACATTCCTATGACGAGGTGGAATAAATGTATGAGGATATATCTTAACCCATTAATTCCTCCCCAACCCACTATACGGAGTTAATGGGAGAATTCAACGCAACGCAAAATTAGGCACAAAAGAAAATGGTGAGTTGAAGATAGGGAATTTTAGAATAGGTTAACGGAGCCCAATCAGCCAGCAGCTGGCCGAGAGATACTTTTTATGATGAACTCATTTTTCAAGAAGCGACCCCAAATAAAGTGGACCTGATCAAGCTCTGACGGTTGAACAAAAAATGAGATTGACTTAGTAATTACGACTAAAAGAAAACTGTTCAGTGATGTATTTGTGATCGCGAAGGTGAATAATGGCAGCGATCACCAATTGGGGAGAGGCACACTGAACCTAAACGTTAAGTTGAAGAGCATAAAGCGTTTCGCTTTTTCTTTGAAACGCAGTCATCTATAATTGAATAAATACTGTCACAGGACCCCAATCTATAGCTGCTATGGACGAATACAATGTTAATAAATCTGTTTTTTAAAATAATGATTTCTTAAATTTACGCGAATACTACTAAAATTAAAATCAGTTAAATAAACGCGATAGAATCCGTAAATTTAGTTTTATTCACTGTTTTTTTAAAGTTAATATATTTATATGAAAGGATGCCCGCAGGGTGGGGTTCTTTCATCTCTCCTGTGGAATATGGTCATTAATGAACTCATCAGCAAATTAAACGCTAACCAGAAATGGTTAGCGTTTAATTTGCTGATGAGTTCATTAATGTTGTGTTCATTCAGTTTGAACACAGTCGGTTATGCAGATGATCTGACAATACTGGTCTCCGGAAAGACAGCAAGCATTGTGTACGACCTGACCCAAGCGGCTCTCCGTATTGTGGAGAGATGGTGCAGGGAATATGACCTAATCGTTAATCCAAACAAAACGGTTATAGTAATGTTCACACAAAAACGAATGCTGAATAACTATCATCTTCCAAGTCTTTCCAGCACAAAACTCCAGCTTTCCTCCGAGGTAAAAAACCTTGGACAGTAAACTTTACTGGAATAAACACATAGAAAACAAAATCAATGAAGCTAGATTAACTTTCTGGTAATGCAGAAACATTATTGGCAAACGATGGGGTTTGACGCCAAAAATTATACCGTGGCTGTACAAAACTGTAATTCGGCCCAAGAAGCAACATTAGTTGCCATTAGAATCAAGACCCTAAATCTTTTAAGTAAGAGTAGAGTCCCCATACAGATATAATTGATAGAATTTACTTAAAAATTCCTATCTTACAAGCCTATATGTATGATAGGATCCCAAAACAATTTGTATTCGATAAGAAGTACAGGATACAATTGAAGGAAACTGACCACCTGCAAGGATCGGGTCAAAGAGAGCTCAAAGTTTTCACCGATGGTCCTAAGACAAATGAAGGTGTTGGGTCTGGGGCTTTCTCTGAAGACCTTAATATCCACATACGCACACCGCTGGGTACCCACAACACTGTCTTCCAGGCTGAATACATGGATATCATCCAAGCGGCTATAGCAATAGATGCTAGGAAGGTGAAAGACTTCTCCATCAGAATACTGACCGACAATATGGCGGTACTACAAGCTCTGAGTTGCAATATGACGAACTCGGGACTGATATACGAGTGCCATCAACGATTGAATGAGGTATGTAAGCACAACAATGTGACTCTGCAATAGATCAAGGGGCACAGTGGATCTAGAGGCAAGGATGCAGCAGATGAACTGGCCAGAAGGGGATCGGCTCTGGCAACTACAGGACCGGAACCAATAATACCAATCCCCTTTGGCTACGTTCGTTTACTTGTACGTAGATACTTCAATAATTTACACGCTCAGCTTTGGAAAAATTTTGTAGACTGTAGACAAGCTAGGGAGGCCCCGCCTGAAATAAATAGTCGTCTAACGAAGGTTTTAATGAGACTGAACAAGCCACAGATCAGGATAGTAACGAGTGCTATCACAGAACATGGCTCTTTTAACAAACATTTGTTCACCATAGGTGTTACTGATAGCCCCCTGTGCAGGGCATGCATGGGAGAGGAAGAAACGGTAGCTCACGTGTTGCTGACATGTCTAGAAGTCGCTTCATACACGGCTTAACATCTTGGCACGCCGAGATCGCTCCCCGAAAATGCTTGCAACATCAAAGGACTGTTGAACTTTTTCGGGGAAATATCATGCCTCGAATAACCACATTATTCCTGCCTACACGCAAAATACACGCTGAGACATGGAGTTGCGGAAAACAGGCCATCGTAAACTAACTAACTAACTAACTACCCCAACAGAAATGAGATGATCTGTGACCAGCAGTGCGACGTTAAAAAGACTGTTACATAAACGCTTTATGATTGCACAACTTAACAACGAAATTAGCACAAACTTTAATTTAATAGACGTTCCATATAACTTATAGAATCAAACGTTAATTGCGCAAAGTCCATTATATTAAAAAAAATTAAAATTTTCATATCTTTTGCCTTTTCATACTTAGCTGTAACCAGGTCATGTCGATTCTATGCAAAGGTAACAAGTAGGCCAGTTTGCTCAAATGCCCATTCATTGCAGCCTGTTATAATTCAATTTCTGAACAGGCCGCCCGCATAGATTGTCACTTAAGATTGTTAAATACGCTTCGTCCTTATTTTTTACATAACAATCATAATAAGGATTGTTCAATTATTAGTACTGTATAGTTGTTACTAACTTTTCATTTTTCGACTGGTTCGGTTCGGACCAGCTACAATCCTAAAGTAACGTGACACATTTTAAAACCAAGTAGACTATGTAGTTAATTATCAAATTCATTTAAGAAACATTTTGTAAACTAAGAATTAACTTAGACGAATTAATTCTTAGTTCAAAAGAGAATAGAATTTCGAGTCCATTACAGCTTACAAAAGTCGTGTATGTGGTTTTGTTACTTATAACTGACACTAGTATCGGTAAAGCGGGGTTTTTCTCAATTTCCTTACTTCCCGTACATTGCGAAGGTAATAAAACTATAATATATGTATAAAGTAATTGTTTGACCGCTAAACAATCGTATACAAAACAACATTAGTTTGTCTTTCTACAGTCCAGCTGATGGTACTCACCATCAAGTGTAAAGGTTGCAGGTGTTCATGGGCTTCAGCGAACAAAGCGGGTGCATTATATCTTCTTATGATTTAGATGAAATGCCTTACTGCGAGGAACTATACTGCTCTGTAAACACATTATGTGGCAAAAGTTAAGAGGATGTATCATGTTTTTCCCCTCGTGCTCTAATCCAGGATCCCGAAACCTTTCGTACCGTTAGTTAGTTTAGCTACGTAACCGCTTTTAGTGCCTAGAAGATTGCAATGCAGTGGACGATATGAATGACAAGCTCGTGGAAACTGACCATGCGGTCGGAACTAAGTTCTGCAAGACCCACCGCGGTAAATAGTTGGTACATATCACGATGTGTTTGTTGTGTTGTGATGAGTTTACTTGAATAATATCAATATAATAATTATAGCTTCTTTATTAGGTACAAGTTTCGAGTACAGTGAACGTGTAGTGTGAACCACCCCAAAATGCACCAATAGTTCGTCTTGAACATGTATACATCAGCTGTGGCACTGACAAGTCACTTATGAGAATAAGATCACACACATTGTTTGGGTTCGATTCTCCACGTGAGGAACAATTTGCGCTACGTGAGGTGTTTATCATTTTCGAATTTATTAAGTGTGATGCTCATATCTGATAATTATACATGTTTTTACACTGATTGTATATCAACTCAAGAACTTGTTTTATTTTTTCATATCTGCACAAACTATATCTGACAAACATACTAGCTTACTTATGAGATTGACCATTTTTATCAACTACCAAGAAAGGAGACAGTTGGTTTTTCATTGTTTTTGGACTGCTGGTAGTCTGTCAGGTCTTAATTATTAAATAATATAGGGCAATAAGTCCATCCTTGTGCAGTAATATTTAACTTGATAAATATTTTATTTATATTTGAGTTTAAAATAAACAAATCTATTTTTTTTCACGTTGACTTCATTTTTTGTATTTTACATTATTTCAGTTGCCATTGTCATGCCGTGTGTATCATAATTGCTGGCAATGAACTGATAGAACAGCATCACATTCAACTGCAGAACGGGAACCATCTGAATCATCTAGTCCATCCTCGTTGCAATCTGAAGTGAGTAATGTATTGCACCCAGAACAATAAAGCTTAGATCATACATCACACAGTGTACTAATAACTAATTATTTAAAAGCACCACTAACACCAAACCAATGTTTTTTACCTGGTTATAACAATTCCAATGGACTCAATGTTCCATCAGCATTGCAAGTATGTCTCCTTTGTGATTACAATTACTATGTATGTGTGTTATACGTGGTAGAGCCATGCTGCAGTTATATTAGGAGTATAGTTGTAGCATGAATGGGTCGGTTCGACCGAGGAAGGACCACGCTCTCATAGAATACCAGCATGAAATAGTAGCTTAATGCTGCTGTGTTTTTTATGGTGGGTGTAGAGAACCGGAGACCCTTTTTACTGGAAACGAGAAAATGATCTTAGTCCTCACGGGTGACAACGCATCTGCATTTTGATTTGTAATAGAGGATAGATGTGGATGTGTAAGGGCCGCAGTAATGTCTCCAGCAGATGGTGAATCTCAGTTAATGACAAGATATGCTAATAAATCCAGAGCCGTGACTATGTGTCGATATGAGTAGTAGAGGTGGTGAATGGCATTTTTAAAACTGAATTTAAAATATTTCATCAAAATTACTATAACAGGGCTTCTACACATTTGATGATAGACTGCTGTGGCTGCTGCTATAATTAATAAATTTCACACAAAAATAAGGGACAGGGATGATGCGGCTCAAATACTTGAAATAGTTCACCAAAATATGGAGACAAATAATGATTTGTCTGAGTATGCTAGGGAAAGCAATCTAAATAGAGCTAGGGCAGGTAGACTTTAGAAATATAAATGTAGACTTTAAAATGTTAGGGAATTTCCTGTTTTAACTTACAGCGACTTAATATTAATTGCTTGTGTCACATACCAATTAAAGCAAGCTCGCTACTATTATGGTGAGCATATAAGATTTAATGGTTGCTACCGGATAGAACTCTGTGATAACCAGAGGAGCAGCATTATGGAAGGAATAAACTTAATCCCTAGCTGATCTTTACTTAGGGCTAGAATTGCAAGTCATCACCATTAGTCGTAAAGTGTATTATATATATATATATATATATATATATATATATATATATATATATATATATATATATATATATATATATATATATTTTAATTAGTGACAATGGTTCTGGTAGAAGTGGAATTAAAAAGTACTGTCGGCTGTCGAACTGTTAGATGCTGTGCCCATGTTATGACAGTAATATGGTGTTTGGGTTGGGCTAGGCATCAGACTAATATTTTGCTTCCTGCTCAGTTCCTGAATGATATATTGATGTGTAAATTAGAGGTAAATAATTCCTTAGCTTTCCTAGATGCGTTAGTAGTCATCCAAAATTCAAACAACACCATAGGTCACACTGTGTATAGAAAACAATGAATCTCGCCATTATCCTTCACAGTTAGTTACCGTGAGCAAATCTTTGTTACAGAGAGCACAAGGGATCTGTGTCTGTGTTTGCTGCCAAACATCTGGCCGTCGAGCTGAGCTTCAGCACGTCAAACAGGTTCTGCACGTCAACAAGCTTCAGGCCCGCGCTTACGTCACAGTGACCGAGTGAAGCCGGCCTCAGTCAAGCATGTGCAGTACTAGCATTTGTCAGGGGTGTCATAGACAAGATTGGCTACATCTTGAAGCGAGCTGACATGAAGCATCAAGGTTCAGGGAAGTTTGCAGCTTGTGATCATATCCTGGACGGCCCCAACCAGATAGACGTATAAAAAAGATTTGATAGACCACAAATCCTCTAAAAGGTACATCAATACCTGAGACTATTGAAATAAAAAAAAATTTCAATAGAGAAGGAGGCTTGGTACTACCACCTGCTTAGAACCCTGTAATTAATGAAATTAAAATGAAACCCAAGTATACCACTGCAAGACTTCAAGACACAGTAAGTTCATTCTGTAGATCGGACCATAAATAAAAATTAAAAATCTGAAGGTACTCCGGGTTAACACTGACAGTCCGCCGTAACCATGGGTGCTGGAAAGCACCCGAAACGTCTGGAATTAAAAATCAAAGAAATAAAACGCGACAAAATCGATAAAAATAGTTGTTAAAAAACTGCATTTGTGAAAATAAAAACTTATATATCTTCAAAACCCCGACTTTTTTAAAGCAATTCCTTAACCATTTCATTGTTTTAATTGCATATTATCATATCTATATGCTTTTATATGTGGGCACCCATGGCCGAAATGTCTATGAAGAGTGGGCAATCCCCTTTGAATACGATAACCGGAAAACCCAAATCATTAAATAGTATAAAAGTATCGATAAAATTACTGTATGCTTGACGTTCGAATCATCAAAGGAAAGGTTTCTTAAACAATATTTAAACTTTAACATGTTGTCGTTATTATATTCCTTTCTAGAATTATACCAATAGTTAGTAACATAACATTTTTGAACCGGTTATTATAAGACCTGTGCTGTAGTGTCTGATAATGCACACTCTATCACATTATACTTACACTGCTTATCAGAAATATACGCAAAGTTGTCGGTGCATGTCATGCTGGTCATACATGTCGGTTGTTTCAATGCTAAGTTAAGGTTAAAAATCAATAGCAGATATTCAAATTCCATTATTTGACTATTATTTTTACTATATAAATGTTGAAATCTCCGGCGATAACAATGTTCATAAAGCGCGTGTTAAAGTGACTACTGCAGCCATTGGAAACTTATATCAAGTTTCCAATGGCTGCAGTAGTCACTTACCATCGTCAGGTGAACTGTAAGTTCGTTGAATACTTCAGTTTTATAAAAAAAAGATTAATATATATATATATATATATATATATATATATATATATATATATATATATATATATATATATATAAAAGTAAAGTAAAGTTACGGCCTATATACGTCCCACTGCTGGGCTCAGGCCTCCCCTCATTTCTGAGAGGGTTTTAGGGCAAGAAAGTGTCCGCCGCGCTGCCCAAATGCGTGTTGACGAACTTCACATGTCTTCGAAATATTTTTTTTCTTATTCCTCAGACTTGCAGGTTTCCTCACGATGTTTTCCTTCACCGCCGAGCACGTAGTAAATCTGCACTTAAAATTGCAATTAACAATTTCATTGGTGCCGGCGGGGATCGAACCCGGGTTACTCGCGTTCTGTTATATTTACAGCGAGCTTTAACCACTGAGCTACCACGGCTCTATATATATATATATATATATATATATATATATATATATATATATATATATATATATATATATATATATATATATATATATAATATTTTTTTATAAAACTGAATTAATAAGGCTATATTATTAAACCTTACCAAAGCAAAGCTGGGGCGGGTTGCTTGTCATAACTAAAATATATATTAATCGTTATTATTACAGCTTCACGTACTCGTGAGAGCTGACAAGTCGAACGTACAATTAGCGGAGCAAACAATTCGTGTTGTTGGTTTTTGCGCGACATCTAACGAGCTGCGTTTTTCGTTCGTCTTTGTGATAACAACTCAAAATCGCATGGAAATAAAATTAAAATTTTGTGTTTTACTGATTGTTCTAATTGATTACTAGATGCACTATAGAACCGATCGGGGGTCAGATCATAAGTTCTGTCAAAAACTGTTTTATAAAACTAATGATACAATTTTTGATGATTATATAGAAATTATATATGAAATGAAAGGTAATCTAATTTAGGATATAATTTTATTTACATTATACAAAATGCCCTCCCCTATTGTTAATACATGCCCTTAATCGACGCGATTAATCGTCAATCGCAGCACGCACAACACTCATATCTACTTCTGCCGCTGCTTTAGCCAAAGATGTTCGCAAAGTTTCTAAATTCTGATGACTGAGTGCAAACTTTCTTTACCAAATGTTGCTATATCTTATAATCCAGTGGGTTTAAATCTGGAATAAAAGAGGGCCAGTCTTCGTGTCCGATAAAGTCAATTCCGTAGACGGTCAACTAGTTTTGCGTGCTTCGTGCCCTATGAGCTGGTGCAGGGTCCTGGTAGAATATCCAATGTCCGTTTTTGAACCGTTTTTGTTTAAGAAAGCGGTTCCACTATATTTATTAGGACATTATTTTGGTACACTGGTTTTCACACCTTTTTCACAGAAAAACTCCTCACTTAAGCCTGAATATGAGACTCCAAGCCAAACCATGAGTGACGAAGGATAATGTGGATTTTAAACCCTGGGAATACGCGTGCTGGTAACAAAGCGAGGAATCTATCCAGACTATTTTTTTTCAAACACTAATTTAAAAACTATCCGGTCTTCTTCTGATAAGCTCGTAGTCCTAGGTCTTCATTGAACACTCTTTTAACCGTGGTTCTGCTCAGGCTCATCTGAAGAGCTAAGATTTTTTGTTCACTACTTTGATGATCGCGGGTGTCCTAACCGTATGAGGTCGGCCAGTCCTCTTACGATCTTCGAAGCTTGAATCTTCAGTGAATCGTTTGATAGTGCGATAAACAAACCATAGAGTTATTTTAAATTTTTGTAGAATATTAAAAATCTCTTTGGCGCGTAGCCACAGCGCTGCAACTTAATAATCGCTACTCTATCTTCTTTCTTCGATCACTCGATATTTGAAAATGAATGTACATAAAAGTCTTTTTTATTTTCGGCAAACGCAAACGTTATATTTTTAAAATTGGTGAAGTTCATCTAACCAGTATTCAAAATTTTTAATTAATAAGGTTTTGACAGAACTTATGACCCGACTAAGTAAATGCGAGTAGCTGCTAGAGAGTTTAGTGTACGGATACAAGTCGAAAACTACATACGGCGAGCGAGTAGAGTTTAAATAAATATTTATATTTGAGCCGGTTTATAAAAACAAATAGGCATAATCTAAAAACAAACAACAAATTGCTAATCGCTAATTATCGAACTAATTATGGAAGAAAAACAATTTCGTAAATATTTAAATGTACGCTTAAAAAATTGTTTGCATATTACCTTCTTCTACTCATTGAATAAAACTATTATTTACGGATTTTATCGCGTTTAATTACATTAATTTATTGTTTTTATTATCCCGACGTTTCGGGTGCTTTACAGCGCCCATGGTCACGGGGGGGACTGAGATGTTTGACGTCCCAATGTCATAGTTAGTCCGGCTACCTTCAGTTTTTTAATATTAATTTTTGGTCCGATTTACACAAAACTAAACTAAATTTTAGAAATCATTACCTTCTTCTACTATTTAATCACAAAATTTTATATCTATCTATAAATATAACTGAAGTCTCTCTTTATAATGTAAAATAACAGCTTTTTGTTAAATGCAAGAAGTTATAACTACCATATATACTTATAACAAAAAAAAACATTGTTCGAATTTTTGTCTATCTGTAAATCCGTGTGTTTGTTCCGGCTAATCTTCAGTGATGACTTCACGGATGTTGACGGAATTTTCACAGCTAATGTTATAAAGAGTAACTTATGCAACTTTTATTTCAGAAAAATAATTAGGGTTCCGCCCAAAAAACTAAAACCCATCAATCGAAATAAATTCCACATGGGCGTAGTCACGGCAATCAGGTATAAAGTCATAAATTTTAGTTAGGAACGAGGCATTAAGTATGAATTTTTGTATACAATTCACGTTGCATATATAAGTCAAACTCGGTTTCATAAAAATACATTTAAGTAATAGTAAATATATTTAAATCTCTTTGGTTTTATATGAGGAATAAATTCTTTAAACCCAAACGTAACTGCATAATATAGGTTTATTCTTTAAAAAGGCACAATAAATTAATATTTATAAATATTATTTTCAACAAGCGTTATAATTTATGCTTAAGATCGAAGTGTCGATGTAAGGTTTGCCTCTCCCCCGAAGCTGCCACTTCCCGACGTCATCTTCTTTTCTTATAGAATAATGGTGACAAATGAACACACAGTCCACCTGATGGTAAGAAGGTGCTGTAGCTCATAGATATCTGCATCATATATTCTCGATTAAGAATCCAAATGCAGATGCTATGTGACCCCTGACGACTACGATTGAATGCCTCGTTTCCAGTCAAAAGGGTATTTGGTTTTCTACGCTCACCAAACAAAACACAGCAGCATTAAGATGCTATTTTACGCTGCTATTTTGTGAGAGCTTAGCCGTTCCTCGGCCATGTTGACCTATTTGTAATTCAACGAAAATATAGCTGCAGCATGACTATACCACCCATCGTTGTCTAGAGCGTCTCTGCCTCTTACTTCTTCAACATAAAATTATAAAATTAATTGGGTATAAACCCACATGAGGCACCAGTCTCTCACAAATTTGGTACCAATCTAGCACTTCTGCAATACTTAGCCCTAAGATCAGCTATTGTTAAGAGCTAATAAATGAATTTATTCATTCATTCACATCGTAACTCTTTCTCGTGCATTTTTGTTACGTGTACCAACTCTTAAACATTCCTTTCTTAATCCTTGTCACAGCATCGTTTTTCTTTCCTATTTCCCGATATAATATTAAGAGTATAACGAATTTACTTCATGAATAAAAGATATGTGCCTTAATCTTTGGTTATTTACCGCCAGCCGAACGCGTGAAAGTTTCGTACAGACAATTTGGCACCAGAGCTTGCCTAGCAAATTGATGTTACCGCATTGTCTACTTAACAAATAAACAATAAGACTATTCTCCCAACACATCAAATCCCTGTAACTAGTTTATTTGCTATTTATTAGTAATGTTTTGATTTCAATTAAGAAATATTTGCGTAATATTGTGAAATGTAAACAGACTAAAATATAGCGCATTGTTAATGACAGCAGTTGGAGGAGTTAGAGTAGAATGTCTTTATGCGGACTCATAAACTCATTTGCAACTGTAATCGTTACCGCTACCTTACATAAATTGCCTCATAGAGGGGATGTTTACTATCGTTGCCACGCTTGGCAAGCGGGTTGGCTAACGCAGTTAATTTTTTATTTTAGTCGTTATTTCGAAGACGCTGCTGCCCGTCTCCTGATGTGTTTCCCTCTGTCGCCACTTACGACACCCGCGGGATGACATGGGGTAGTGGATATTGGATTCAATACACGGAGGTTTCTATATATAAATACAATTGAAGTGTTTATATGTAATGTCGAAATCACTTGCTTCTATTAAGCTGGGGGAGTTATTTGCATGCATTTGTGATAATCTATGAAGGAAGCATACTGGTGATGGTGATTATGAAAAAAGTAATACAATAGCTACATAAAATTATATATATAGTTTAGACACTATAATAAACGATTATTCTCACTAAGATAATTTTAGAGCATAACATGACTCATTCAAGATTGTTCAACTCTATTTTATCCTCGTTGTTACCAAAAGATACTAAATCCTCGCCATTAAAACAACAGCAATAAGTTCCAACGTTTAAGTTGTTCGATTGTAGTAATATATCGACAGTGGGCCGGCACGAGAGTGCATTAACTTTATTGCAAACTTGTTCGTGTTCAACTTGTTTTGTTTCATGCTAGTGGAACACACGGCTGAATAATGAAATTACATAACTAGTACCTACAGAGTTTTAGCTATATTTATAACTTCTCATAGGAAAGTTTTAGAAATGGGTCCGATTTTTAAAACTTCGGTTTTTTCTTATTGGATAAGAGTGACGAAAGATTACAAAGTCCAACTGATGGTAAGTGGATGCTGTGGCCCATAGACATCTACATCTATTCTCGGTTAAGAATCCAAATGCAGATGCGATCACCCCTGAGGACTAAGATAAAATGCTTCGTTTCCAGTAAAAGGGTCTCCGGTTCTCTACACATATCATGCGGAATACAGCAGCATTAAGCTCATATTTATTGTGTTAGAGCGTGGTCCTTTCCCGGTCGAGCCAACCTTTTTGTGCTACACCTAAAATATACCTGCAGCATGGCTCTATCACGTAAAAAATTTCGACATATCTTCAACTTTGAGATCTTTAGGGTAAATATTTATTAATTTATCTTTAATTAAACATAGCTGTTACAAGAAAATGCGGTTAACCGTTTGAAGATCAATACCTCTTTATTTGTGTGTTAATAAAAAGTTTATTTTTTTTTAAATTTAAGTTATTTAATTTGATCTACTCGTTATAAAATTATATATAAATTTAATCAATGCCAAATTTCATACTCCTCCGTGAGAGAAATATACTTAAAAGAAGGTATGAAGTTTTCTATTCAAGCTTTAATATTTAGATGATTTTTTAAATATAAAGTGTATTGTACTGATATCATTCTACGAAAACTAAGTGTATGTTACACAACAATGAGCAAGATATGATACAATAAAATGACGATAAGAATAAGACTTTGGTTTATATGCAATTTATATAGCGGGTCCTCGGAAGCGTTTAACCCTCGCAAAAACAATTAAACATACGTTAAATCTTCTGAAAATCACAAAGAGTCACGTCACGTGTATTCTGGCCACGCTGTTATATAAATATACAAGAGCGTATTCAGACTTGGTACATAACTTTGAAACATGGCATTCTTTATATTTTTATCTTTTTCATCAGCCCGTAAATAAGTCTTCAGCTAAGGATGGACGTCTCACGTTGTAGGGAAGATTTGATTTTAATGATCTCACTTAGTAGGTGGGTTGGCGACCGCAGTAATAGACGTCTTGTACAGCTGACGCTGCTTACTATCGCTGGATTGGGTGCTTTACACCTGAAAAACAAACTTACATTGAACCTGACGGTAAACGGCTACTGGATAGTGTCCACTGCAGTAGCCATGAATGGAAATGGATACGTTGTCACTTCTAAGGGCTTTAATGAATGTCTCACAGCCGGTAACGATACTGGCTCTCCGTACCCTTCAGATCAATACAAAGTAGTGCAAGCACTTCTTGCGGCGGACATAGTTAAGAGGATGGTATCTATTAACGACTACACCCGAATAGACGCCTCACTCGCTCCCAAACACTTTCTGTCAACACGTTAGATAAATACGTCTTTCTTAAGAAAATCATAGATATAAAAACGATCGCACGAACTACTTTAGTAGCGACCACTTCCCTGACCCGTGAACATCTTGCATATGACTCGTGAATTTTCGACAAAATAAAATACAACAGACGCGCAACATGATTCCCTGTACAGTAAAATAGTGCGGAAATAGTAGCCAAATGTGTAATTAAAAAAATGGCATCACTTTTTATAGATAAGCGAATTTTGATTTCCAAATTCATTAATTAAAATTAAGTCAGAGCTTTTTTTTTGCGCCCGAAGTAATTATGGGCAACCCTCCGGAAAGCGGGAGAGGAAGGTTGGGAATGCTCATAGCATACCACGCAGCCGGCTGCGTGGTTATGTGGTGACTTTTACCCACTAAACCCAACCTTTTAGGAACTGGCTTAACGATCTAACTAGAGATCTCTAAGCCGTATACGAACGCGACCCTCCTTGGCAGAAAGGAGGGCGCAAAATCAGAGTTCAACCTATATTTGTCAATAGCAACTCGCGTTGATTTATTCAGACATCTTCGGATATATTCGGACTATGCATCCCTTTCTTTTCAATGCAGTTCATTCTTGCTATACTTTTCTTTAATTACTAGCAAGTGTAACTAGTGCTGTACCAGTTAAACTATAATATTAGTACAAGAAAATATTATGCATGTTATCGTGAATGTTTTATAGATTTATACTATAAACGACTTAGGTGTAAGCTGATTTTTTTTAGTGAATGTACGTTAATCCATATTTGAATTAAGTAATTAATTTAATATTTATATCAAATTATTCAAAACTTCTTAAAAAAATCATAATAAAATTGGTATAATTTTTAATAGACGGCACTCCACTCTATTTACTGCTAAGACGCTATGTCAAGACAAGTAGGAAACGGAAGTGACTGTCAGGTTCACTTTAAATAACTGTTGCTATTTTACTTTTAATAGTATTCTATTATTATTTCAATATTGCAAAGAAAGCATATTTTAATAAAAAATAATATTTAAAACAAAAAATTATACATATTTTCTAAAATATGATACCTACTTAAATAAAATTTCTTTTGTTTTTATTTTGTATTAATTTATAGTAGAATATAATACTGGTACTGATTAATTAGACTTGGTACCAAATTTATTGGTTAAAGTTCCACCACTATTTGCATTATTAGCAAGTGTCGCAAGTCGCATCCTTGATTTTAACCAATTAGCGTGCATTTCAACTCGCCTCTCTCGTACCACTTACCTCGGACATTTGACAGACAGGTTTGGATGCAGAAGTACATACTTTAACACTACCTATTAAAAAATTTAAGTTGAAGTTGCAGACTATATACGACCCACGGCTGGGCACAGGTCTCCACTCATTTCTGAGAGGGCAAGGAAGTGTCCGCCGCGCTGCCCCAATGCATGCTGGTGACCTTCAAATGTCCTTGAAATATTTTTTCTTATTTTTCCTCTCCTCCTCCCTCCCTTTTCCTTTCCTCACGATGTTTTTCCTTCACCGCCGAGCACGCGGTAAATCAGAACTTAAAGGCGCCGAAAAACATCTATTGGAAGTCATAAAATACTTAAGGCACGAAATCTCATAGTCGAATAGTGGATAGTGGAAACTTTATTGTACTAATAATAACGCAAGAGCGCGGCAAACTACTCTGCTACAAACAGGCTTAAAACCAAAAAGATTTCGTACGAAGTCACTTACTTTCCTGACTCCTACTGTCGGCGATGCGAGATAATATCTCCTTAAAATCATTCATTGTTTCTAAAGTTAAATGTCAAATTTATGTTGTTTCTATAAAACGCTAACTTCTGGACGATAAATATATTTTGAATTACCTTAGTCATGCATTACATAGCAATCGGCTATGCAATACGAATAAAAAATTTAATTTTTTGTGTTAATTTAATTTATAAGCTTCAGCTACATAATATGTATCATATTATGATAAATGATAAAAGATAACGATAATAAGTTAGATAAAGACAGCTAGACGCTAGAAAGAAACAACATCTATATAAGACAAGGATAGATATAAATATTAGAAAGGGATGGCAACAGCCTCCTGTAAGTTTTTCAGAGTCGTGTGTAAACTCGTATGAGTAACTACCATCGTTTAAAAATAGTATAAAAATATAAAAAATTAATTGGTTAAAGTGATAGCTTCTATCATGAAAAATTTGAAATGTATGTAATAAACATTTCAGAAAGGTTTTATAAAATAATAAGACAAGAAATGTGTTAAAAGCATTTAATTTCATTTTAATAGCAAATACATTTTAGAAATTAAATTTTCATTTTTAATATTTACATGCTTTAATTCGTGATTTAAATTGTTGTGTTTTGTAAAGCACTTAAGATTATTACTAAAAATTATATTCATAAAGTTTATATTCGACATTGAAGATTTGTGACTCTAAGAAATTACTTGTAAAATTGTGATATTTGGTTAATATTGAATTAATTCTTTATGTGATCTTAATGTTTTTATTATTCTTGTAATGCGTTTTCATTGTACTTTATGTAAAATATAATCGTTATATGATATTTTGTGAGCAATATAGATGGTGTTAAACTGAAATGTTATAGTGAAAATCATCGATTAGTAGATCGAAATGTGGTTTGGCGCACGGTTTTCTTCACATTATAGCTTCCGGGGTAATTCAATAAGTCGCTGTTAACAAATCGTTTGGGACCATCTATAGTTTGCAGTTGTAAATTAAGAAAGAAAAAGAAATTAGTGAAAATGATTATAAAAGTTTCAATATCGCATTTGGAAGGGGAATTTACAAACAATTGATGTTTGATTTTGAAGATCCTTCAGTGTTCACCTTAATGGTAGGGAAATAAGGGAATATACACTAAGCACATGACTGACGTCAATACCTGGACCGGTCTTTATGGACCCGTAATCTTAGTCGTCAACCCTTTCTTTTGAGAGAAGACAAGATTCTGAGTCGAAGGTCTAACTCAGGGGTCATGCCCACTTCCTTGTTCCCGAACCCAACGTGGTGTGGTATTGAATAGAAGGTCAACAATTGGTTGATCACTGCTGCAGGGCGTGAGATGAAGAACGTTGCCCCCGTTTCACCTACAATCCAATCTGATCCCGAATTTCAATAAAGAAGATGACTGGGTGCAACGAGCTACTTGGAATCTCTTATTTAATAACACTTAATACATTAATTCTAAGCGTTAAAACATTTGTAGGATTTTTCGGTTCTTTCACAAAGTGAACTTAAAATTTTAAAATAAGTTAAGTAATATACCAATGTGCTTTATTCAATTAAAAATGTGTTAAGAAATGATATCTCAAAATTATTTTACTTCCAAAACTCTGTGAATATAAGTTTAGGAAAATTATTTTTGCGTTAAAATCTTCTTCATTTTCGACCATTTGGGATACTAATTTTATTATTCGTTTTAATTACAACATATTGTATATAGCCAGATAAAAGTTTGCCGTTATAAATTACCAGGCGCTTCGATGTGGCGTATGGTGACAATAGTCAGTTATGTCTGTATTGAAAATCGTTAATTTAGGGGTTTACACGCGATTAAGTGACTATAAATGTGAATAAGCGTAGGAAAAGATATGAATATTAGTTAAGTGGTAAAACAAAGAGTTTATCGCAAGAATGTGGTAGGTACGTTCCACTTTAAGGTTATATTTTTTCTTATGGTACTTTTTATTGGAGGCTGTCTAAAAGAATTTATTTTTACTAATTTACATTAGCAAAACTGATTATTTATATGTTTCTGCGTAATGAAGTGAAAAACTCTAAAAATGTAAATATCACGACCAAGTCGGAAAATAATGTTCAGAGTAGTGTAAGCACAGAGACCGCAAATAATGTCATAGTCAATGTTTTGTCCGAAAGTGTGGGGTAAGTACATAATTAAGAAAAACCGACATACTACGGGTATTAAGTTATCGACCGGTCGAAGTAGTCTTGTGAGAATTTATACACACAGTACCTACCCCTACTATTGGGGAAACAGGGACTTTTAGTTTTTTCTTTATTATTTATGCAATTTGCATTACGGCATCTTGTAAACTCATAATAACAAACGGTTTATAATTCAGTTATGTTAAGTATTTACGTACGATGCACCAAATCGGAAAAAAAGCGATGTCAATTCGATAACTTTTCTTTACAGAATAACTTTACTTTACAGAACTTATAATCTATACTAATATTATAAGGAGGAAAGATTATTATTTTTGTATGTTTGTAACGAATAAAGTACAGAATTTATAATCTATAGCCTTGCACCCTCTTCTATAAAAAAAGCACTTTGTACCAAACACGATCAAAGGCCTTAATAATGTCTAAACTAACCGCCATTGGAATTTACCTTCTGCGCACAGAGTTGTGTTAGGTAAAGAAGAAAATGATGAGCTGAGCGACCCCGACGGAAACCGTACTGGCGGTCACTAATCAGCTGGCGCTCCTCAAGATACCGCGTGAATTGGCTAACTGCCATGATTGACTCCATTATTTTCAAGAACAAGGAAATGGATTCCTGATTTCCGTCTAGATGAGAGGTCAGCAGAATGTAAAACAGGGAAGATGCATGATCCTCTGAATCTGGAATCCACGTAAATGAAATAACCAGTTGTGTCAGCCATATGGCAAGGCAGTCATAAACAGATGTGGTTGTGGTAGGAAAAGGGTAGAACTCCCGCCGGGTAAGGTGTTCTGCCCGGGGAGCAGCCAACCAGTTTTTATCTTAAAAAAATTCCCCTCCCCCTCCTCCAATATGCAGGGCAACCTGAGCACCAACGCTTAGGAATAGAATAGATTGCTCGTGGATGCTCAACGAGCGATTCTCCATTATCAGGGTTGCTGGTAACCTTCTGGAGTAGTATTTCATTTGATTCCGCTACTATTTGGATTGGAGCGGGGGGGGGGGGATAGGGCCTCCAGCTACCTATACCTATACGTGGTAGAGCCATGCTGCAGTTATATTAGTAGTATTGTTGTAGCACGAATAGGTCGGCTCGACGGGGGAAGGACCACGCTCTCACAGGATACCTGCGTCAAATAGTAGCTTAACGCTGTTGTGTTTCATATGGTGAGTGTAGAAAACCGGAGACCCCATTTTACTGGAAACGAGGCATTCCATCTTAGTCCTCACGGTTGACAACGTATTTTCAGTTTGATTTGTAATCGAGGATAGATGTAGATGTCTATGGGCCACAGCAATCTTTTACCATCAGGTGGACTGTGTGCTCGTTTGTCAACTTAACTAATAAACAAAAACACTCTCCAGATGTTTTGCGGAAGGGAAGCAAAGCTTCTACTTCACGCCCCCCTCCTGCAGTTTAATAATTTCCTTCCACCCCTCAATCCCAAGCAACCTACCCGCTAGCTCAGAAAGAACAGCAAACAGCAAAGTTAAGGCAGGTGATGGATGCAGGTGTCTCAGGACCGTACTTTGTACAGAAATTTAATTGTTAAATCAGACATGAAGAAATTGAACGCCTGAAATACTTGACTACATATTTATATCGATTAATGTGAAAAACCTTTAAAGAATTTCTTAGAATGATCTACTTAACACAAATTTATTATATCAAGGGCTACGTAAACCCTAATCGTAGGTCCTTTTATGAACGGCTAAGGGATATTGAAACGAGATAAATGGAACGTTTATTTGATGGAATCTAGTAATGTAACCTTTTTCTTTTAGTTTCTGAAATCTATTTAGAAATATTTTTTTTATCAAATCAATACATCTTATAAATAAAATTAAAGACCCCAACTGTAATTTTAAAATAACTGGCTTCTATTAATATCAAGGGATTATTTGCATGCTATTAAAACACAAATAGTCATTTTAAATTTTTTTTTGTTTGTTAGACCGAACCTGAATCTTTGGAATGACTGAACCAATTTCAATAAAACTTTGCAAACAGACAGAGCATCCATACCAGGGCATCCAGATTTTCATCATTTTATTTGAAAAATATGCAATTTGTTTCTATATTGTAAAAAAAAGAAAAAAATTATTGATTATGTGTAATATAAACTATGCCAAATAATAAATTCTGATCCGCTTATCATCAGGTAGACTGATTGCTCGGTTGTCATCCGTTTCTACAACAACGTGAACGACAAACAAAAATATTTTAATATTTTTGTAATTTATCAATAGCTTTGACCGTAATTATAATAATTAATTGTAATGGTATTAAGTATGAACAGTCAAACGTATTAAGTGATTTTTGAAGTAACTTTGTAAAGAACTATATTTAATATAGTGACGGGAGTTTGAGACCATTTCAGTCACAGAACACCTAATATAGTGAATAGAAATGCCTTTGTTTCAATTTACTTGCGGTACCACTGCCGCCGCTAGTCTCCCCACTCCTTGCAGGTAGTTAACACACTCAACTCATATACGCTAGTGCTTGACAAAAAACTATCGATAAAATATCGACACGGAATAATGTAGGTAATAAATATGTGATAAAATAAAAGAGTATAATGATATAATATGAAACGTAAATTTAATGAAATAAACTTAATGCTATAAAAAAACGTTAAGTAGAAAAATAATTAATTACAAGGAGCAAAACTTATACAGTAAAATAGAAAAAAAATAAGACATTTTTATCATTTCAAAAACAAAATATTTATTGAAATATTTATTTATTTACTGTCCTGTAAAATGAAAATATTTATTTAAAAGTTGTCTTTTTGATACTTTTTGTGCTGAGGTTTTCATTAAATGGTGAAGGCTTATACAGCAACAGCAACAGCAAGATCTGTATACCTTTCTATAATACAAAAGACCTAAAAACCCGGTTTTTAGGTGATTTAATTATTTTCGTTTCGTTATACATTTTTAGGTTTTTTTATATATGCTTCCATATTGTTTAAAAAAATGAACACCTTATCTTTGTTTTTGAAATTTATGGGTTTCTTATAGTTTAACTAATTAATGTTTCGTGAATTTAAAATATCAAACAAGTCATTAAAATTTTGCAAAAAAATCTACTGTGCCTTGAACCCCGGTTGGTTAGTTTTGGAACAAAAAATTAAAGCTCTAGTCACACTACTGCTCATCAGTTGTGTCGCCAGCTTAACTTTCATTTTTTGGTTGTAGAAATAAATATGGCGACGGATGAATGCCTCATTTCCAGTAAAAAGGACCTCCAGCCACCTGCACTCACCAAGCGAAACGCAGAAGTAAACCACTCACGCACCAATCCCGCTGGTTTTCTGTGAGGTCGTGGTACCACCCCGGTTCGAGCCGGCCCATCCGTGCGACAGCAAGACTGACTTCATTTCAGTATAATTACACAGAATGTCGTAAAGCGTTTCGTTTCCGAATTATAAATTATCAAAAATCTACTAGTGGCGCCACATAATTTCTTTAGTGTTTTGCATAATATATCCACGGGATGGTTTGTATTTTACTAAAATACTTTATTTATTTAGAAGATACTTAAATTTTCAGAAGTTGTCCAAACGTGAATAGTCGGATAAGCATGATCCAAAAGAACACGGCGTTTTCTTGTAGGATTAAAATCCTTTTCTTGAAAATCTGCTGAACATATTTTGCTATGTTTAGAAGAAAACCAATTTTTTCCCTGCCGCCAAAATCCATTTTTCCTTAACTTCTGGGTTTATCGGAAAACTAAAAAAATATAAGAATATTGATTGAATAAAAACTTACGCTTTTTATTTAACAGCAAAATTTATTTCTAAAAATAACCTGCTAGAATTGATTATACAAGGCATAGAATATCGATAGCGTCGATAAACTAAAATCTATGCATATCCTTAATTGGCATCTGGGACCAGCGGCCATACTACTATGCGTTGAAGGGCAAAGTATCATTCAATAAAATCGACTTAAAAATGTATTATTTTACTCCCCAATGATAAAAAATTCCTTTAGAAGAACAATAACCCTTTCCTGAACAGTTTGAACAGTTCGAAACACTGCAATAGACCATTTTTAACCACGTGCACCACGACTAACACGTGACGACGGCTTGTTTCGAACTGAGCCACGAAATTCTAGTAGTTGGCTTTTAAGCCATATACACGGCGCGCATTCTCGGCTCGTATAACATTTCTACTAGCTATATTAAGTGTTCTGTGATTTCAGTAGTATCAAATCATCTGCATTTTGATTCTTAATCGAGGATAGATATAGGATTCTATGGGACAAAGGATCCATTATCATCAGTTTTGTTGTGTATGTTCTTTTGTCTCTACTACGTGTATAGGATTTGATAAGTGGCTCTGTAGTTAAGTAATTAATAGTTTTTTTTTTATATTTATGGACGATAATGACTAGAAAAGTGTGAATTTATGTAAATTCAGTGCCAAAAATTATTATATGTAATGATAATCTATACAAATAAATAAAATTGTATTGTCTGTATTTCGTGTCAAAATAACAGTTTTTTTTACTAAATGCATCATCATCATCATCATCATCATTACAGCCCTATACAGGTCCACTGCTGAACATAGGCCTCCCCCGAGGTATGTATACGCAAGTATAAACGGTAATTATAACAAAATACAATTTTTTAAATTTTTTCTGTCTGTTTATCCCAACTGAATTTCGAAACGACTGGACCGATTTTGATGGGACTTCCACTGGCAACTAATTTTTTTAGAAGTCACTTTGGATAAGTTTATTTTAGAAAAGAAAAATTAAAGTTCAGCGACAAAATTAACCCTTCAATCCTCATAAAATTTCCATGCAGACGTATGCACCTGCAAAATCCCTACCGGTCGTATACGACCGCACCCACCCGCAGCACTTAAAACCATTAAAATTTTTAATTAGAGACTATTTTTCTATAAAGAAGTTTGGCATTATCAAATCTACACATAATCCTTTATACTGCGGTCTAAACAAAAGTCAGGTTTTACTTCATTACAAAAAGATTTTATTGTATTTTGATAAGAAAAAAAAAATATACCAAGCGGATGTCGGCAGCGTGAAAATCACAATTATTTCTCGAATTTATTTACATAAAATGATAAATTTTACTCACACAAAAACTTTTATAACAATTTTATAATAAAACACTATAATAAAACACTACTAACACAGTAGAAAAATCCAAAAATCAACGCAACAACATCCAAATGAAAAAGGGCGTACATAATGAACGTAGAATATAAATGAATATCCATAGACTAACTGTTTTTTATTCCACTAGAGGATAGAAAATTTCATATTGATTCTAAAATGCCAAACCTCTTTATAGAAAAGTAGTCTCTAAATATAAGTGCTTATGGGTTAAAGTGCTGTGGGTGGGTGCGGTCATATTTGACCGCTTGAATTTTTACGGAATATCGAAGCGGTCAAATTTAGCCGCTTGGTATTTGAGAGGTTAAAACCCATAAATACCAATCGCGATAAATATCACGCGTGCGAAGTTGCGGGTAGCAGCTAGAAACAAAAAATACCCGGACACGACAGATGGCATTGTAATCGAGTTATACATAAATGTCATGTTTACACTGTAAAAAGTCCGAAATGAATCCAGGGCGAAACACATCATGTTATCAGAAAGGACAGAACAACGTCTGCCGGATCCGACAGCCTACTTATAAAACTATTTTTTATGTTTTGAAAAGAGTTACAAAATAATATGAACATGATACAAGTAAAGTAAAAGTTAAGTTACAGCCTATATACGTCCCACTCCTGGGCTCAGGCCTCCCCTCATTTCTGAGAGGGTTTAGGGCAAGGAAGTGTCCGAAATGCATATTGACGAACTTCACATGTCTTCGAAATATTTTTTTTCTTATTCCTGCAGACATGCAGGTTTTCTCACGATGTTTTCCTTCACCGCCGAGCACGTGGTAAATCAGCACTTAAAATTGCAATTAACAATTTCATTTGTGCCGGCGGGAATCGAACCCGGGTTACTCGCATTCTGTTATATTTACAGCGAGCGTTAACCACTGAGCTACCACGGCTCTTGAAGATGATACAAATAAAAAGTAAATTGCGATGTAAAAATTGGCCGATTGAGCTTAAAGGAAGAAGGTCTTTCTATATAGAGGTCGATATAATCACAGAGTTTCGTCGATGTTTAGATAACAACGCAGACTGAAAATGCATAATTCAATGGCTACGTTGATGAGAAGTTATGAGAGACAGAGCCCTCGCTTGCGTTCGATTTAAACTGACTACATTAAACCACTAAAGCCATGGGCATACCACTTAGAACATTATTTTGAGAACAAATTGATATCTTTTTGTGCTGCCATCTTTCGTGTGGACACGTAAACTAGACTTACTTTTATTCGAACTAGAGGGCACGTATATATATTAGGTCTATATAGGAAGCCATCCATTTTCTATGCGCGGTGCACTACGCAGTTAATGGCAGTGACTGGTAGTAAGGCTTAAGTTAATATCAATATCTATTTGATATTATTCCGATTTCTCGTGCATTTATGTGTTTTATTTTAATAAGTTTGTGATCTACTTCAGTTCTTTTGTAGTTAATCTGTTAAAAATGTGAAGAAAGGAATATGTTTTTAAATGTGACAAATTTGGTAAGTATCTACTTTTGTAATATTCGCATAGTTTCCGGTTTTTATTCACTTGTAAATAGCTAATATGTAAGAAATTGAAAGTTCAAAGGCATGGGCTGTAATCATCAAAAGTCCACAATGCATAGGCTGCCCACGCATTGCCTCGTAGGTACTATTTGCCATAGCTGCCACGCTTGGCAGGCGGGTTATTCTGCCAAGCCTATCTCGTGTTTCAGTTTCCGTCTCTCGCCTCGAAATTAATGATTATATTTTATCATTTTAGATATATTACACAAATTTCCTGTACCGAAGTACCCGTCACTTTGAAGATTTCGGCTATGGACGAGGATAGCTGGAAAATATTTGATAAATAAAACCGATCTTCATATTTATCATAATTACCGGATTTGTAATCGGCACTTCGAAGATCATTTTATATATCCTCGGACCAAAAGAAGCATACCCCAGTCTTAACCTTGGTAAGTCTTAATAAAAGTTTTTTCACTGTCAATTTAACTAGCAATTGTTTTAACAGTGCAGACACACACCAACAGTTGTAATATTCGTAAAGATGATCAAACAAACTTTTAGTTTTTACTTATTATTGGTATGTCAGTGTATAGCTTGCCTACAATAACTACTACAACCCCACCCAGTGGTAAGTGGTTATAAAGCCCTAGCAGTGGCTGCCCTAACAAAATTTTTAGGTGGAGCGGGATCTCATAGTGACACCCTTCTAAATACAAAACCTTAGTGTTCCTCTACTATGACGTGATTTCAAATAGTATTAGATGTATCAAATATCTACAGGTGTATATGTTTAAGCACAGTTGTGTCTGTTGCTCTTGCCATAGCAGTTGTTCTGCTTATTCGCATTACTGCTCTCTGTTATTGTTGCTCTCGACAATGGCACTATGCTTGCCTTGCTGTGTTGACTAGTTGTACAGATTATTTCTCATAATAAGAGTTAATAATCTTGTTTGACAACTTTTATTTAAACTATTGTTCTGCAGACAGTGTCAAAAAGATAAACTAACTGAACTTCCAACAACAAACTTAATGAAAAGTCTAGATAGCCAGGTTTCTGGTTTATATTCATTATAGCAATAGAATTTTCTATTTTTTTTTTTATAGAAGAGGGGGCAAACGAGCATGCGGCTCACCTGATGTTAAGTGACTACCGCCGCCCATGATCAACCGCAACACCAGGAGAATTGCGGGTGCATTGCCGGCCCTTTAGAAAGGAGTAAGCTCTTTTCTTGAAGGTCCCCAGGTCGTATCGGTCCGGAAAAACCGCCGGTGGTAAACTATTCCACAGAGAGGTTGTACGTGGAAGAAAACTCCTTGTGAAACGTAGTGGTGGACCGCCAAGCATCCAGATGGTGTGAATGGTATCGGGACGTTTGCCGTGTAGTGCGTTCACGTTTGGCGGCTGGGATTAATCCGAACAATTCCTCAGAGCACTCCCCGTGATAGATGCGATAAAATACGCAAAGAGATGCAACATCTCTTCGCAGCGCCAGTGAATCAAGCCGATCGGAAAGCACTCGGTCGTCGACGATTCGAGCCGCTCTGCGCTGAATGCGGTCAAGTGGAAGGAGCTGGTACTGGGGAGCCCCAGCCCAGAGATGGGAACAGTATTCCATGTGCGGCCGAACCTGCGCCTTGTAAAGTTGCAGGCGGTGTGCCGGCATGAAATACTGTCCCGCTCTGCTGAGCACGCCAAGCTTTTTAGAGGCCAATTTGGCCTTCCCTTCCAAGTGACCACGAAACTGCACGTCACTCGATACGTCGACGCCTAGGATTCCGATACTGGCTGAGGCAACATGGGGAGCGCCTTGAAACTGAGGGGATACGACAAAGGGTTTTTTTTAGCGGTTAACGCGCAAACTTGTGTCTTCTGGGGGTTAAACTGGACTAGATTTAGTCGTCCCCAATCCGAGACTCTGCTCAGCAATGACTCGACTTCAGACACAAGTTTGTCCCGGCACTCGGAGACGTTTTCCCGAGAAATATTGGCTCGGCCGGTGTAAAGAGCATCACCAGTGCTGTCATCTGCATAGCAATGAATGTTACGGGTATGCAACATATCATTGATATGCAGAAGAAACAGCGTTGGCGATAGCACGCAGCCCTGTGGAACACCAGCATTAATAGGCTTGCAATCGGAGCTTGCACCGTCTACAACGACCTTGATGCTCCGATCTGCAAGAAAGCTGGTGATCCAATCGCACAATTTCTCGGGAAGCCCATAGGAAGGGAGCTTCGAAAGAAGCGCTTTGTGCCAAACCCGATCGAAGGCCTTCGCAATGTCCAAACTAACGGCCAATGCCTCCTCCTTGAACTCTACTGCCTCCGCCCATCTGTGAGTGAGGTAGACCAGAAGATCACCAGCTGATCGACCACGGCGAAAACCGTATTGACGGTCACTAATCAGCTGGTGATGCTCAAGGTACCTCATGAGCTGGCAGTTTACAATGGACTCCATTGTTTTGGAGAACAAGGAGGTGATGGCGATTGGCCGGTAGTTGGACGGGTCTGAGCGGTCGCCTTTTTTAGGGATCGGGTGGACGAAAGCCGTCTTCCATGATTTTGGGACTACGCCTAGGGAGTAGGAGTACCGGAAAAGACGCGTTAAAACCGGTGCCAACTCTGGAGCACACGTCCTCAGCACAATTGGGGGGATTCCGTCAGGCCCACTCGACTTGTGGATGTCCAGGGAGAGGAGTGCTTTGCGACCGAGCGCTGTGTGAACTGCACTTCCGGCATGGAGCACTCACACCGCGGGATGGTCGGCGGCGTACTCCCCCCGTCATCGAGAGCCGAGTTAGACGCAAAGAAAGAGCCTAGAAGATCGGCTTTCTCCTTTGCAGTATGGGCCAGTGAGTCGTCCTCCCTGTGCAGAGATGGAAGAGATGGCTGACAGAAATTCCCCTGGACAGCCTTGGCGAGAGACCAGAATGCACGGGTTCCAGAAGGAAGGCGAACTAGTTTCTCGCCAATTCTGCCTATGTGCTCTGACTTTGCCTTGGCAATGACTCTTTTGAAGGACCTATAGGCGGAATTATACTTCTTTTTTAGAGCGCTGGTGTTTACATCCCGGGACGCTGATGCATCAACCCAGGCTTGGTAGCACTCCTGCTTATAACATGATGCTATTTTACAGGAGCGACGAAACCATGGCTGAGATTTGCCTCCAATGGGCACCACAGAGGAAGGAATAAAAAGTTCCATACCCTGAAGTACCACATCAGTAACAGAATCCGCAACAACGTTGGGATCATCCGGCAAGAAGTAAACCCGCCCCCAAGGATAGGATGCAAAGAAAGACCGCATCCCATCCCAATCGGCTGACCTATAGTGCCAAACACGGCGGCAGCCTGCAGAATGCAACCGCGATTTCAGCGTGAGTGGCACAACACTCCGGACCAGACAATGGTCCGAGGAGCCTAAAGGTGCGTCGACGGAAATCTGATATCCGTCCGGGTGAGAGGTCAGCAGAAGGTCCAACAGGGAAGGTGCATGATCCTCCACATCTAGAATCCGCGTAGGCGAAGTAAACAGTTGTGTCAGACCATATGCCAAGGCAAAATCATGAACAGATCTCCTCGCATGATCGGTTAAACGTGAACCAAGCCATTCGGCGTGATGGGCGTTAAAGTCGCCGAGAATCACGATCTCTGCGGAGGGGATCTGCTGTAGCAACGAATCTGCAGCCATTTGGACGTGGTCGAAGAGTCGGTCTGTTTCGGCATTACCGCTATGGGACCTATAGAGGCACCCGTAGACGCGCGGATGGTCGTCGCTGTCTACGCGTAGCCAAAGGATGGACAGGTCCGAACCTTCAAGTCTGCCTAGGCGTCGAGAACAGATGTCCTCTCTGACGTAAACGCAAACTCCAGCCCGAGGCACAAAGGAGTGTTCCAGTTTGTACCCCGGGTAGAAGAGATACGAGACATCAGCCGGAGAGGACACCTGTGTCTCGGTCAGAAAGAGCAGAGCCGGCCTCGCCGTCTCGAGATGGTAGTGGACGGCGTTTAGGTTAGAGTGAAGTCCCCTGATATTGCAGAAATTCACGGACAGCGTGGCAGGGGTCGCCTTGGTCTTGTTGCTCCGTTTGCCCCGAGCAGTTGTAGTCTTGAGCGGAATTTTGCCCCCCCCCCCCAGAATATGCGGGGCAGCCTGAGCACCCACACTCAGAAGTGGAGAAACATGGTCGTGGATGCTCAGCGAGGGATTCTCCAGGGGTGCTGGTACCCTCCTGGGGTAGTCTATCATTATTTAATTCCGCTACCATGTTGATGGGGGGGGGGGGATTTGGGCCTCCGGCCACCTGCACTCACCAGACGAAACGCGGAAGCAGAGCTTCCACTTCACGCCGGTATTCTGTGAGGTCGTGGTACCACCTCGGTTTGAGCCGGCCCATACGTGCAACAGCAAAGCTGCCGCGTGGCTCTACCACTGTTCTATGAAAAAGATTCCAAGATATAACAGTCTTTCCTGACACATAGTAGAAACATAGGTAAATTTTAATTGTTTTAATGTAATATAAGTATGTTTCCATTTAGCGACAGTAATAGTACAGGTATAGTCAGCATGATACAAAGTACTGTCTACACTTTTGAAAAAAATATCCTGCCAATCATTATTTTTAATAAGTCTGAGAACTTTATGTGGCTCTGCTGATTAAAGATCTTTAAATAATGGGTTCAAGCTCATAAGTTCCTGAACCAATTTACAACGAGACAAATCACATTATGCCCATCTGTTACAAATCAACACAGGCATTTTGATCTTTCAGGAATTATTTTCATTTTGTATAAAAATGAACACATATCATAGAATTTTGATAGTTTAAGTCAAGTAACCAACACACTTTTAATAGTATCAATCACAAGGTGAAAACATTCCTTTTAAACAATTCTTTAGGATCAGTCGGTGTCTCACCTGCGGCTTTGTACACTAATAATATTTTCTTCCTTCGGGATCAGCTGGCTTTAGAATTGGATCTATCTGTTATTAGAACAGATGAAAAGGCTTGATACTGTTTCAGAATTCTGACAAAATTTTCAAACAATACAACACCTTTAGTAAATCTGTAGATTCAAACTGCATAGATTTTTTGTGCGAGCTGCTATGCAGGTCTGGAAAGACTATTATCACTGCAACCTAAAAGATCTTTTGTAATCGCTGCTATGGCTATAGTTCACTGCTAAGCATTATGTCTTCAATGAATGGGAGTTGCTTAACTACGAGCAATTTCACTTCTTATAGGCGATGTAAGTAGTAATATATGTAGCAGTGAATAAAATAAGCCCAATAAAGAAAGTTTTATGTGTTACTCATATACTTTCACTACTATTACAGGTTTAAATGTAGAAACATCAGGACCATGTATACCGGATGTACTTCCTTCATCAATTCCTGATACAAGTTCACATGATAATTGTATAATAGGTATTCAATTTCTTTTTTATTTTAAATTATAGGGGGGAGGAAACGAGCATGCGGCTCACCTGATGGTTAGTGACTACAGCCGCCCATGAAGGACTACAACACCATGGGAATTGCAGATGCATTGCCTGCCTCTAATAAAATAAAGTAGGCTCTTTTCTCGAAAGTTCCAAGTTGTATCGGTCCAGAAAATTCTCTGGTGGTAGTATAATATTAATAAGTTCTTAATTACTGTAAGTACATATATTCTATTACTATAGGTACCAGTAAGTTTGTGATAAGTTAAAGATATAGTGGTTGGAATTTACTATAATAATAAGTACGACATTAGGATGTGCTGAGTATATTTTCATAGACGAAACAAGTAACAAGGCTATTTATCTAAACCTGGCTCATAACACACAAGGTAAAAAACATGTGGGGTACGCAGCTGACCAAAATGGTTGTACCTTGCGTTCGTTGCATCTGAAGTAACTAGGACTCTGATAAAGCGGTTAAAACTCTTGCAGATATAACTTAAAAATTTTGTTATCACTGGTCCGCAAGCCATGCAGTAGGAATGCTACTTTATTGGACTGTGCACACTACAGCACCGCGCCTGCTCCAAAAGCATTCTAACAGCATATTGCATTATATACATTATAGTGGAAACTCGATTAACTGGACTAATTGTTGCCGTTAGGGATTCGGAAAATCGAAAATCCGGATAATCGAATGCATGAAGAAAAGCGGGTTTTGTGCATTTGTAGTACATATTGTGACGGCTCAATATTATTATTAATAATTAAATTCAATATAAAGGGGCGTCAAAAATAGTTTTAAAAGATATATATTAAGCAATTAAGTTAAATTAATAAACATAAAGTTAATATATTTCAGACATTATCCCAATAACATAGCTAATTAAAGGCAAAATTATTGTTTCTCGTAATAAGTAAATTTATTATAAAAACTTGTAAAAATATTTAATATAAGATAAATAATAGAAATACAAGTCAAAAAATATTATAAAATTAAGTTAAATATCGTTTATAAGATAATTAGAAAATTTGTTAAAAATTGTTTAAGTCATGGGAGGTGTTCGTATATAAAAGAGAATTTTTCTAAGTTGTGGAAGGAGTTCACGTATAGATGAAATTTTCTAAGTTGTTGAAGGAGTTCATGTATTAAAGAAAATTTTCCTAAGTTATGGAAGGTGTTCACGTATAGACGTCTTGTATGGATGAGGTGCCGGAGATACATACCTGCAGTTGTACATATATATGGGGTGGTCGGGAGCCCGACTGCCTGAAGTACTGTAGCACAATGACTAGTCCTATATTAGGGACTTATGATATTAAACTCAATGATACAAAAGCAATACTATAGAAGGTCTCCATGATGAATTTGCATTACAATAGTAGGGTCGTGGGTTCGAACCCTATATATGAATGACTTATGAAAGTGAGGTCTATGATTCAAAAGCAATACTATAGAAGGTCTCTGTCATTAATATGCATTACAATAGTAGGGTCGTGGGTTCGAATCCTATATAGGAATGACTTATGAAAGTAAGGTCTATGATTCAAAAGCAATACTATAGAAGGTCTCTATGATTAATATGCATTACAATAGTAGGGTCGTGGGTTCGAATCCTATATAGGAATGACTTATGAAAGTAAGATCTATGATTCAAAAGCAATACTATAGAAGGTCTCTATGATTAATATGCATTACAATAGTAGGGTCGTGGGTTCGAATCCTATATATGAATGACTTATGAAAGTAAGGTCTATGATACAAAAGCAATATTATAGGAGGTCTCCTTGATGCATAAGCATTGTATGGGGTGGTCGGGTGACTGACTGCTCCTAGTGCTGTAGCAAAATGACTAGTCCTTATTAGGGACTTGAAAAGGAATATTATGGTGGCGTGTGTGCTGCTTCACGAGCAATTGGTCCGAGGTAAACTTGGACTCGCTAACCGATGTGTCCTAGACATATCATCTTAGTGCCGGTGGTAAGCGGGTTTGTTGTAGCAATACGGCTTTCCCGTGGACATCGCACACCCATACCGTTTGTGGGCGACGTAGTAGCGCATAGCGAAGCGTCGTCTATATTTCGGATTGGGATGATGAGTGTGTTTGGTAGCACTTTTAAGTGTAACAGGCATACTCAACTTCATGTCTTAGTGCATTAGCGCTATGATACGTGAAGTTTTGTCCACTGGCGTCTTAGTAGCGTGCTACTATGATACGTTGGTGCAGTTTTATATAACAACAATCTTAGTGCCGGTGGTAAGCGGGTTTGTTATAGCAATACGACTTTCCTGTGGACATCGCACACCCATACCGTTTGTGGGCGGCGTAGTAGCGCATAGCGATGCGTCGTCTATATTTCGGATTGGGATGATGAGTGTGTTTGGTAGCACTTTTAAGTGTAACAGGCATACTCAACTTCATGTCTTAGTGCATTAGCGCTATGATACGTGGAGTTTTGTTCATTGACGTCTTAGTAGCGTGCTACTATGATACGTTAGTGATATTTTTTATATAACAACAATACTAACTTTGTTGCCAAAGTCGATAGGAGTCATGTGGGTGTGTTGTGAGGGTGCGCCGCCCGTATGATAGTTGCATTGATGCTTACTGCTACTTGTGGTATTGCGTCTTGTGATGGATCTGCGGGTGTGCTGCGCCTGATTCGACGCATTCCTGTTGTTCTGGTCGATGGAGGTATACAATTAACATCTTAGTGTCGGTGGTAAGCGGGTTTGTTGTAGCAATACGGCTTTCCCGTGGACATCGCACACCCATACCGTTTATGGGCGGCGTCGTAGCGCATAGCGATGCGTCGTCTATCTTTCGGATGGGGATGTTGAGTGTGTTTGGTAGCACTTTTAAGTGTAACAGGCATACTCAGCTTCATGTCTTAGTGCATTAGCGCTATGATACGTGGAGTTTTATTCATTGACGTCTTAGTAGCGTGCTACTATGATACGTTAGTGATATTTTTTATATAACAACAATACTAACTTTGTTGCCAAAGTCGATAGGAGTCATGTGGGTGTGTTGTGAGGGTGCGCCGCCCGTATGATAGTTGCATTGATGCTTACTGCTACTTGTGGTATTTCGTCTTGTGATGGATCTGCGGGTGTGCTGCGCCTGATTCGACGCATTCCTGTTGTTCTGGTCGATGGAGGTATACAATTAACATCTTAGTGTCGGTGGTAAGCGGGTTTGTTGTAGCAATACGGCTTTCCCGTGGACATCGCACACCCATACCGTTTATGGGCGGCGTCGTAGCGCATAGCGATGCGTCGTCTATCTTTCGGATGGGGATGTTGAGTGTGTTTGGTAGCACTTTTAAGTGTAACAGGCATACTCAGCTTCATGTCTTAGTGCATTAGCGCTATGATACGTGGAGTTTTGTTCATTGGCGTCTTAGTAGCGTGCTACTATGATACGTTGGTGATATTTTTAATATAACAACAATACCAACTTTGTTACCAAAGTCGATAGGGATCATATTGGGTGTGTTGTGAGGGGGCGCCATCCGTATGATAGTTGCATTGATGCTTACTGCTACTGGCGGTATTGCGTCTTGTGATGGATCTACGGGTGTGCTGCGCCTGATTCGACGCTCTCTGTGGTTCTGGTCGATGGAGGTATACGGGTGGTGATGTCTGCTGGGATGTATGGGGACCTTGGAATGGTGTAAGCCCGACGATAGTCGTATTGATGCTTGTTGCGTTCTGCAGCAGTACGTCTCTGCGATGGTTGTTTGGTGGGACGCTATTCTCAATGGCGCTCTCTGCGTCTTGGTTTGACTCACACCTAAGTAGCTTTGCCCAAGTCGGGTCCCTTCATTGCGGGGCTGCAGACTGTCTGCCCTCCACGATGTTTTATATAACAACATAATATTATCTCTCTGTAACTTTCCCACCTTTGAATGATTGAAGGCAACTTGTTGGTGGGTGAGACAAACATGATCGAAAATGCATTTACTCAACGTCAGTGACACAAACCCTTTCTGATGGCGAATTATTACTCTTATCTTATAACTGCCTTTTGGCTATATCTGCCGTTGTATTGGTTGGTGGAGCATATGTGTCGACCTCATGCGGGTGGTAGCTGGCGGGAGGATCTGAGGAGACTCTCAAGGCTGCGGCCGAAAGCCGCACAACGTGGGACCCCATTCCCTTGAGGTGAGCGGTAGACTCATGACACGCTCTGCGGCTAGTAGCCGTGCTGATCATGCAATTGGTGGTGATGCCATACACTTACATCACGTCTGCAGGAGCGGCGGTCTGGCAGGTGGTGGCGCTCACGGAGGGTTTAAGGCCAGTGTGCCTATTTGCCTAAACCGTGTGACGTACATTCACTGTGGCTGGATTCGTTCGTATTCTGTATGGCGTTTACACGCATTGACATGCGCGACTTCGGTCGATGTTTGTGCTTACGCACTAACAAGGGGCAAAGCCTCTTTTACAGGTTCGCCAGTTCTTTTGCTGTGGACTACGGTCCAGTTCCCGAATTAGCGTTCCCTTCGGGGGGAGTGCATCAAAATGGTTGGCGCTCACCGTGCACGGCGTGTGTGGGGCCGTGTACCTCCCCTACATTTTTTTTAATAAATGTAGGAGAGCGAAGCCCTTGTATCGGGTATCTTTTGTATAAATATATTGTGAGCCTTTTCCAAGCGGGAAGGGATAAATAATAATAAATTAATAATGTAAACCTGATAAAAGTGGAATAGGGACGTTTTATGTTCTTAACCTTTTTCGAGCCCTGTCTTCTTGAACGGGGTTCACTTAGCTTATAAGGCACTACCAACAGCTTTCAATTGCTCTAGTGAATATTCATTCTTCCAAAAGACACCTAAAAGAACTAAGTTACTAAACAAACACAACGAAAATAAGGGTCCTAACTAAGACGATCACGCCAAAATATTAAAACGGCCTATTAATAAACCTTTTGAAAGATCATTTAGAAAGATCAAAACATAATTCATTAATCCTGGTCTCATATATATAATGTTATTGAAAAGGGGGTATTTTTAATATTATAATTTTTATATACAATAGAGGGGGGGAATCGTTACAATATGTACATACATAATGTTATGTGTTTATTAAAAACAACAATATCAACGAAAATCAATGTTTATTAAGAAATTATTAAGAGATAGATTTTTCAACATACAATGTATGCCCTTATTTGTGTACATGCATATTTTCTTAGATTACACACATACATACAAAAATACTGCAGCTTCAATTATGAAATAAAATATATAGATACGTATGTACGTATAATTTGTTTAGAAAGTGTATTTGGTAATTTGTATTCGGTAATTATGAAATAAAATAATAAGTTTAATTTCGTGTAAAATATTTGGTAATTGTCATTTGACGTAAGCAATTTTTCTCTTTATTACTGCTATATCACGAATTCGTTTGAGCTTAAGTAAACTCACAGTATCACTCTCTGTTTGTTTTTCAAACCACTTGAGAGCCGTTTCCAGGGCCTGAAGTGCTTCATCATGAGATGGTCCTGCATCATTTTCCATGTCTATATTTTCTTCTTTTTAATCTTCTTGCATTTCTTGCTGTTCATTTATCTGTAATATGTTATCTACGATTTCGTCATCCGACATAATCTGAAAGCCTTGATCATTACTGTCACAAGTGATCCACTCTTTCATATCATCTTCGTCACAATCCTGGCATATTTGTATCATTAACATTAGCTCATTTATATCCTCCAAAATAGAATCATCCGTATTGGTTATTAAATTTTCATTCTCCCGATTAAGTACTCTGTTCCAAGCCTTGTTTAAAGTTTTCTTATCAATCAAATCCCACGCTTCCACAACCATATAACAACACTCCTTTAAATTCATGTCTTTAAAAAATGATAAAACGACTCCTACATTATCTTTATCAACAGATAACAACCTTCGTAAAAGTTGTTTTCTATAAAGTAGTTTTAATGTTTCAATAATACTTTGATCCATTGGTTGCAGCAAGGATGTCACATTAGGAGGCAAAAATTTTCCTTTAAACTTTCCATTTTCTCTTTCCAACAGTTCAGCCGAAGGATGGGTTGGCGCATTATCCAGTAAAAGTAATACATTTCCTTGTTTGCCAATTTCGTTTTGTCATTTTTTTACTTCAGGGATAAAAGTGTTGTCATACCAATCAATGAATATTTCAGAGTTCATCCATGCGCCTTTTTGATTTTTATAAATTAAGGGCACCCGATATTTTTAAAACATCTAGGTTTTTTTGATTTTCCGATGAGGAGCAAAGGTATTCTATGGGTCCCGGTAGCGTTAGCGCAAACTAATATTGTTACTCGTTCTTTGCTAGTTTTATATCATGGAGCTGAATTCTCTCGCCTAGAAGCTAAAGATTTTGAAGGTAATGATTTTCAGTTTAATCCGGTTTCATCAGCATTATAAACGAAATCCAAGTCATAGTTATTTTTATCCAATTTCTTCTAAAAATCATCTTTAAAGGAGTTTGCTGCGTCTACATTAGCTGACATTTTTTCACCTTGTATTTCTAATTCACAAATTCCATGACGAGATTTAAATCTATATAACTATCCGTTACTTGCAACAAACGAGCCGCCGCCACCTATTTTTTATTTAACTGTAATGCTTTTTCGCAGAGCAAAGGGCCAGATATCGGTTGCCCAGTTGATCGTTTTTGTAAAAACCAACAATACAAAGTGTCTTCTAAAAGTTCGTTTTTCGGTTTCTTCATTCTTCGGTTCATCATTTTCCGATGTTTACTCCCGTCTTCACTATCTAATTTGCAAGTGTACAACAAAATTGAATCGGCATTTTTCTTAATATCACTTATTGTGGATGTACCTACACCATACTTATCAGCTAACTTACGACCAGTTTCTCCTTTTTTAATGAATCAATAATATTTATTTTGTCTTTAAGTGATAACACCACTCTCTTACGCTTTGACATTTTTAAATATTTAGACTAGACACGTGCGTCAGAGCGGAGTAACAATAGCTAGCTAACTAAAACAACTATAACTGAGGGCCAGATAATCGAGTTTCTACTGTATATAATTAGAAGGCAGAATTTGCTATTAAAAACCTGTCATTAAAAGGAGATTCCAATACAATCTGAACTATGCTGTCATTATTTCATCTGATCTCTATATGCCTACATTTTGTCATACTTTTTTCAGGTACATTGATTAAAAGAAAACGTATGGGTGTAAAAATTAATAAATTATCAAATAAAATCTTGTTTTAAAAGAAAAAAATAAAAGACCAAAAAAAGTCAAATAACAGCAGCAGAAAAAAATGTCAAAGACAAAATTATTTCAAGATTCTGAAATCATTATCAAAGCCTGCTCAGACATTGCTAAATATGCAATTAACTCAGCATAATAAAAGAGACCGTGGAAGGCGTTTTAATATTGAAGAAAAATTATTAGCTTTGTCGATTTATAAAAGAAGTCCCAAAGGCTATAATTTTCTAAGAAAATTATTTACCTTGCCCTCAAAGAGGACATTGCAGGATGTACTTAAAAAAATAACTTTGAAACCAGGTCTAAACCCAATAGTACTCCTAATGATTTCTTAAATTTACGCGAACACTACACATTGAATAAAACTATTATTTACGGATTTTATCGCGTTTAATTACTTTTAATTTATTTTTATTATTATCCCGACGTTTCGGGAGCTTTACAGCGCCCATGGTCACGGGGGGGACGATAAAATCCGTAAAGAATAGTTTTATTCAACCAATAGTACTCCGTCAAATAAAAGATGCAGAACAAAAATTTTATACGAAAGAACGCTTATGCTTGTTAATGTTTGATGAGATGTCGCTTTCACCATCACTACAGTATGATAAAGCTTTAGATCAAATAGTCTGCTTTGAAGATTTTGGTGAAAATGATCAGAATGATAATATTGCTGATCATGTTTTAGTGTTTATGTTGAAGGGTGTAAAAATTCAATATAAGCAACCTATTTGCTTTGCTTTTTGCAAAAGTGCCACAAATGCAACAGTTCTTAAAAAACTAATAAAGAGTATAATCAAAGAAATATTTCAGGCAGGGTTAATTGTTGTTGCAACTGTGTGTGACCAATCAACAATTAACACAAAGGTAGTAAATGAATTATTAAGAGATACAAATGCAGAATATTTGAGACTGGGTATAGAGAACACAGGAGCAATGCTTTTCAAATAGAAAATCATATATTCCCGTTAATCGACCCTCCACATTTATTAAAAGGTGTGAGGAATAATTTAATATCAAAAGACTTAAGGTATGTCCAGAACGACCAAGTAAAAATAGCAAAATGGCAACATTTAAAATTACTGTTGGAAATTGATGCAGGAGAAGATGAGTTAAGAATGTGTAATAAGCTTACAGAAATGCATGTTATGCCTGAAAAAATTCCCAAAATGAAGGTGAAACATGCAGCTCAAGTTTTTAGCCAACGAGTATCAGGAGCTTTACGATTTTGTGCAAGTACGTATATATAATTTGTTAATTAATATTCAACGTTGAAAGTATTTTTTGTAAGATATCTCTTTATCGCTTATTTACTTGTATTAACTCTTACGTCAAACATTTTATTGCTTATTATTTGAAAAGTGCTCATAACATTTTATTTCTTTGCAGAAAATAAGTTGCTGCCACAAGAATGTGAAGATACGGCAGATATACTTCTCCTGTTTGATCAATTGTTTGATTCTTTTAATGGATTTTCTTATAAGAAAACATATAAGATTTATAAAAATTGTGTAAAACAAAATTCAGATCACTTTGCACTATGGAATAAAGTTCTACCAGTTTTAAGGTCAATGAGATTCAAAACGGAGATAAAAAAAGAGGTAGTGATACATTAAAGTTCGTGCTTTACTCCTAATTTTAGGTACAGGTTACACTTAGGTATACGTCAGCTTACTTATGCATCATCCAGTAGTTCATTTTCTCCCACATCACTATCTAAGAGCAATTATAAATGCTCCCATTTAGCAGTTTACTACGTCATGCCTGGCTTAATTAGTATTTATTTAAGGACATTTTTAATGTCCGTTTTGAGTAAAAAGTGAACAATTTACTTAAGAATATATATCTTTTAAGGCTTTTTTTGTTTTTATCGACGTGGCCAAACAATTTGTCTTCGAAATTGTACCATCTTCCACGATATTCATATTATACTGTACTAACTGCTCATTCAGGAATATGTGGGAGTGCATAGTCAACGATATCAGTTTTATTGAAATATTATTTCTTAGTATTATTTTTGTTGCTTTATGTGATTATATGGTACCTTCCACAATTTATTAGATTGATTATAATTTCGCAAATGGTTTGTGTGGTTGTCTTATGTATGAGTATGTTATAATACATATATAAAATGCTGATTTTGTAAAAAAAATATATTGATTTACACATGTACAATGGTATAGTGGGCTTTAAAGATTTATAATGCTGCTACAAAATGTATCTTTTTATATTAAGTTAAAGATGTACCACTATTAACAATTAATTAATACTAATTCTCGAAATTATGGAAAAGGAGCAAACCTTTGGAGAGGATTCAATAATTAATGTGCTCTTAAATGGATTGGGAAAGCACAGTTTTTCTTGGTATTACTACTAGAATCATGCGACTGACATTGAAGCCATATTTGTTTTTTAAAAGAGAGCCGTACGTTCAATTTATATCTTAAATTGTAAAGAGTCGTGTAGTGAAAAATTTAAAGAAATAAATTTATTATTTATTTTATTTTTTATTTTACAACTACTAAAATACATACTAAACAAAGTTCATAAGTACAGTGCAACAAAACCTATATAAGATTTTTCTGCACACTGCAGTTCGCCGTCTTTCGAACGCAAACATTTTAATATTATTTAGAGTTAGAAGGTTCGCTCGTTACTATAAAAATAACATTAGAATGAGTTGTAGTGGCTAGTTAGAGACTAGTATACAGGCTGTTTAGAGGAAATATTATTTCATATTGTTGTGATATATGGTAATTATATTACAAATATTAAGTATGTTAGTTTTTAGTTATATTATGTTAGTTGATTCAAAAAGTATGTTTTTAATTTGTATTTAATATTTTTGGGATTGATATTTTCCTTTAAGATTTTAGATAGTTTATTAATTAATTTAGGAATAATAATCTTATTTTGATGATCGCCATACATATTACGTGTTATAGCTATAATTAATTTAGGGTTATATATACTTCTAAGCTGGTGTTTGTACGTCGGTATGACTTGTAAGTTTGTATTAAAGAACTGTTCTATAAGTAAAGTAAGTTTTAATTTTTCTTCGATTGGCAGGATACCACAGAATTTAAATAATTTGTTGTAATTGTCATTTTATTGTTGTTTTATTTTAAGGGTGTGTTGGATGTTTTATTAACTTTGGCATAGCAATATATTTACGAAAATGTAATGTATGTGCATAAAAACACAAATAGCTTTCATAAGAATAAAGATGTTTATACTTTAAACACTAGGAACAAACATAAGCTTGTAACACCAATTACTAGACTCCACTGAGTCAGTAGTGCTTTTATGGGGCAACATATATGCTTTTAAAACAAAATTTCAGAAAATGTAAAAAATTTGTCAATAAGTTGAAATGTTTTATTAAAGGAAAAATGTACAAAAAGTGTCATGCATATGAATCTTAATTCTTTTGAAATAAAATTTCCCATTTCGATAAGTATAAGTATCAAATAAAAGGAAGTTATTTTTTATTTTAAATTTCAAAAGCATTCTTGCTGTCTTTGTCCTATTAACTTAATTATTGCTTACTTTGGTGTTAATTGTAAATTTATCATAGACACCATTTAATCATGTTCGTTATTAATCTTTTATTATATATATTTTTTAATTACTGCCATCGTAGCATTTTTGCAAAATCTATAACTAGGTGATTGCTTAATATGAACTTTATCTCCTTTATCATCAAACCAAAACATGTTCATGGTCATATTTTCACTCTTAACATCCTCAGTCCTCAAAACCTATGACATTTGCATTGTAATGTAGTGAGCAGAACACTAGCATCTCATCAAGCATTTAGAAACACAAGCACTCTGCCATGCTCAAGCGTTGTTCTTTCATTTGCTTAAATATAATTGAGTTTATATCTGCTTTAAATTAGTATTTATGTAAGGACATTTTTAATGTTCGTCTTTGCCAAACAATTTGTCTTCGAAATTGTACCATCTTCCACGATATTCATATTATGCTGTACTAACTGCACATTCAGGAATATGTGGGTGTGCATAGTCAACGATATCAGTTTTATTGAAATATTATTTCTTAGTATTATTTTTGTTGCTTTATGTGATTATATGGTACCTTCCACAATTTATTAGATAAATTATAATTTCGCAAATGGTTTGTGAGGTTGTCTTATGTATGAGTATGTTATAATACATATATAATGTGTCCGGTTACCGGTGTCTGAGCTTTTAATGCTATAAAATATAATCAATTTCATCGACAAATCATGTCTCAAATCTCATTTAGACCTAGCTGTATTTAAATGGCAGCCATTTAAAATTTTCAGTGTCACCACCTCGACCCCGCGCATTAAAATTACAATATTCACCGATGTAGAAGTCCTACATTCTTAAAAGATGTCTTATTGGATAGATAAAGATACGCGTAATAAAATAAAAGCAAACTTTTAACTGCAAAATTGTATTTAGATCCTAAAAAGACTTAGAAAAGAAAAAAAAACTTTAATGAAAAAAGTAAGTCATTTACCTAATGATTTTTTACATTAATCAGATAGATCAGAACATATCCTAACCAAAAGCATAAAAATCTTAATTGTAAATTAAATAGTTTAAGAATTGTACTTTATCAAACACGACCTCTTAAAAGCGCAAGCTGCACGTGCAGGATCATTTATGATAGTTCAAGAGCAGGTAGAAAAACCCAAAGCCCATTGTTTGATGTTCTAAACAAGTGTACTTGGGACAACAAAACAGTCGTCCCTCGCCACGGGTTGTGATTACACTACTTTTGCCCCTCTAAGATCGCTTGTTGTTGTTAAATGTTAAAAAAAAATCCGTTTTGTGTAACTTTTTAAGTTTGTGGTGAAGTTTCTAGATATTTTCAAAAATGGCAGATGGTGAATACTCAAACCAGCATGTCACTGATATCCACTTTGTGTATGGATTGTGCAACGGCAACGCAAACAGAGCTGTCACAGAGTACGCCGGAATGTTTCGCAACAGGCCTACACCAAATGCTCGCACTTTTGTAAGGATACATTTGCGGATAGCTGAACTTGGGATCAGAAGACCCGCTAATGAAAGATTTCGGCTTGTGGCACCTGAGGAGGAAGAAGAGATATTGCGTTTAATTACACAAGATCCCAGACTCGGTGTAAAATGCTGTTAGAGAAAGTACTTTCCAACATGAAATTCGAGTGAACGTTTGGGCTGGAATAAGACGATATTTTAAGCCGATAATTTTACCAGAAACTATGAATGGCCCAAGATTTTTAGAGTTTTTGCAAACACAGTTTTTGGAAGAATTAATACAGCTTCCATTAACTCACAGATCAAGGATGATTCTCCAACGTGACGGTGCACCTGTACATTTTGCAGTAAATGTGCGAAATTATTTAAATGAGCGCTATTCGCCGTGGATTGGTCGCGATGGAAGGATCGCTTGGCCTCCGCGTTCACCGGATTTAACTCCCTTAGACTTTTTTTCTATGGGGCACTATGAAGCAAAGAGTTTATGCGAACGTGCCAAACTCACGAGAAGAGTTGATTAATAAAATAATCGAAGTTGGGAATGAATTGCGACAAGATCGGGAGATGATCAGACGTGCAACTCAACATGTGGCAATAAGGGCTACAACATGTCTCCAACATCGCGGAGGTCATTTCGAACAGTTTTAATAAATAACTTTTTAGTTACGTGCATTTTGAAATGTTGTGTTCACTCTTCTCATCAATTCACTTTGTCTGTCTGCAACCAGGGCGACAAATTTTTCAAAGGTCATATTCGAACAGTTATAATACTTATTTTTTTTTGGTTACAATTATGTTTTTGGTTAGGATATGTTCTGATCTATCTGATTAATGTAAAAAATCGTTAGGTAAATGACTTACTTTTTTCATTAAAGTCTAAAATGTGAAAAAGTAACCGATTTTTTTACATTTTTTTTTTCTTTTCTAAGTCTTTTTAGGATCTAAATACAATTTTGCAGTTAAAAATTTGCTTTTATTTTATTACGCGTATCTTTATCTATCCAACGAGACATCTTTTAAGAATATAGGACTTCTACATCGGTGAATATTGTAATTATAATGCGCGGGGTCGAGGTGGTGACACTGAAAAATTTAAATGGCTGCCATTTAAATACAGCTAGGTCTAAATGAGATTTGAGACATGATTTGTCGATGAAATTGATTATATTTCATAGCATTAAAAGCTCCGACACCGGTAACCGGACACACTGTATAAAATGCTGATTTTGTAAAAAAATATATTGATTTACACATTTACAATGGTATAGTGGGCATAAGAAAGTCACTTTTGTAAATGTCACAAAATAAGAAGACAGTCAGAAAATGACAAAATTACGCACAGTAAGCTCCTGAAATGGCGGGAGATTGAAATTTCGTAGTGGTTTTTTCAGCGCGGCCTTGTGTTTGAGTTTTTTCACCTACACAAAGGACTGTTTGTATTTTTAAAAGTATAGTTATTACACACATTTAAAAAAAAGTTTAGTTACCAAAATATGATAACGTTATCAAGTACATATTTTAAATATTAATAATGCTGCTACAAAATGTATCTTTTTATATTAAGTTAAAGATGTACCACTATTAACAATTAATTGATACTAATTCTTGAAATTATGGAAAAGGAGCAAACCTTTGGAGAAATGGGAATGAGGTTGAGTCTTGTGGATACTACAGTTTTTCTTGGTATTAGACATTGAAGCCATATTTGTTTTATAAAGGAGAGCCGTACGTTCAATTTATATCTTAAATTGTAAAAAGTCGCGTAGAGAAAAATTTAAAGAAATAAATATATTAACTTTGGCATAGCAATAATGTATGTATTATTGTACATACATTATATATACATATATACTAATGTATGTACATAAACATAAATAGCTTTCACAAGAATAAAGATGTTTATACTTTAAAAACTAAGAACAAACATAAGCTTGTAACACCAGTTACTAGACTCCACTGAGTCAGTAGTGCTTTTATGGGCAACAGATACGCTTTTAAAACAAAATTTCAGAAAATGTACAAAATTTGTCAATAAATAAGTTGAAATGTTTTATTTAAGGAAAAATGTACAAAAAATACATCAATAATAACCCCTGGGATTGAGGTGATCGCCACCATGCTTGTACTATTAAAATTTATTTAAAACATGTATAAATAAAATGATTGTAAAGTGAAATATGTTTTAAAAAACGTCCCGCCGGGTTTCTTGTTGGTTCTTCCCAGGACAGAGGTATCTGTAGTAAATAAAACATGACTTTCAATAAGTATTGTTAAGTAAGGGTAGAACTTGTTATTTGATATAATATTTCAATTAATATATGAACATTACATTAAATTAAATCTAACCCATAAATTTATAAACATTATTTCTAATACTAAAAACCTTAAAAATATATATTATAATAACTAAATTAAATTATTAAAAAAGAGGTCCTTTAGGCAAGGTTCCGAAGATACTGGCAGCGTTTCCCCGTTGAATAGCTAGACTAATTCTTTGTCCGAGGTAACTGCCAGCTCTTCGGTCTCCTGTGACGTCGATTAACCTTTTTGCTATTTCCTTAAAAAGGCTTATAGCGCTAGGACCCCACGGACCAAGGGTCTCGACACCGAAAGGGACAAAAATATATTCGGAGCCTAGACCCCTGTATTTGCAAACTTTAGCCTTTTCTGCCGCTTCACAAGCCGCACCAGCTCTGTTGTTGGTTCCACGTAGATGGGAAGGGGCCAGCGTGTCTGAACAGGTTGCATCCCATACCAGCACCCGGCCCATCCTCCATGGAATCAAACTCATACCGTCCGGTCTCTTGCCATCGTCTCTTGCAATACCAGACGGCTCAAGTAGACTTGGCACGTTGACGGTGGCAAGAGACCGGCGTATGATATCGTTAAGTGCTGCATGTCTCGAGAAGCGACCTGCACTTTTTTGGCATGATAGCCCGTGATATCCTAGCTTGTCGACGTCACTGCCACACGGACATTTATGAGGAGCGCAGACCGGAACCCCAAGCCGTAGACAGGTTGCGATTCGGAGCGTGTCAGGCTCAAGAAATGTTCCTGTATTTGACGAAGGATACGCGTGAAGCCAGTAGCCGGCCTCATGCGTACCCACGGCCAAAAGCCTAGCACGCGCCGAACCTGTACTAAAGCTCAAAAGATTGTCATAAGTCAATTTGCAGTTTATGTCGTCCCAGCTCCTCTGTGAATTTAGAGGAAATTGAAAATTTTGACCAGGGCATGTAATTAAGAAAGCGTTTCTAGCTTCTTCCAGGCCAGCAATCTCAAAGTTTGAAGGGGATGCCCTTAAAATTTTACTTATGAGATTATGTAATAAAAGATTATTACATAGTATTATGTAATAATCTTTATTTAATAATAATAATTCTATTGTATTGTATTCTCTGTAACATAATATATTTCCTAACTTAATTAACCAGTTAAAAAGAATGTGTTTAAAGAAATCAATTGATATTGTGCAAATATTGTTAAATTTAACACATCTAATGTTAATAATTTAGGCGAGGAATTTTTAAACAATAAACATTTTAAATATATCCGGTTTTTATTTTATTAATAGGAACTAGCAATTAGCACAAGAAATATAAAGAACCATTAATTACATTGCAGCACTTGTGCAATGTAATTAATGGTTCTGAAAATATAAAATTGTAAAGTGCAAATAAAGGGCGGGCCCAAAGCACTCTTAATTTTACGCCACCTGACGGATAGACACGGAACTTAACGTAAATAAAATTTGAGTTGCTCATCTATCTCGAGTATATAGTCAGTAATCTGTGACTAAAGCTTTGATTTCCACACTGGGCGCACTCGTAAGTTAATTGAATTGTTTTAAAATCTTAATATTTTATATAAAACTGATGATAAATAGCTTAGAGTCCACCTGTTTGTAAGTGGCTACTGCAGCCCATAGATACCTGCAACCTATTTCAAACCCACTCTGACCTTTATCTAGACGGATTTCACGAAATAAAATTAAATAAAACTATGATATTTAAATACAATGACAATATCTTTATCATTATTTGCCAAAAGAAGTCTCTTCTCGCGGCTAGAAATAGAGAATAGGACTCCATATCTGCCTAGGAGGAAATCTGTGTAGGTACGGCTCATCTATTTCCAGTGCCAATAACAGTGCACCAGTACCATAGTTCTCGTCTGAAGAGTATAGAGAGCCAGTTTTTAGGATTCCGTAGTCAACTAGGAACCCTTATAGTTTCGCCATGTCTGTCTGTCCGTCTGTCCGTCCTCGCTTAATCTCTGTGACCGTTAGCACTAGAAAGCTGAAATTTGGTACCAATAAGTGTATCAATCACGCCGACAAAGTGGTAAAATAAAAATTGGAATAAAATGTTTTATTAGGGTAGCCCCCCTATATGTAAAGTGGGAAGTGATTTTTTTTAATTTCAACCCTACCGTGTGATATATTGTTGGAAAGGTATTTAAAAATGAATAGGGGCTTACTAAAATCATTTTTGATAATGTCAATAATTTCGGAAATAATCGCTCCAAAAGTAAAAAACAATGTGCCCCTCCCCCTCTAACTTTTGAACCATAAGTTTAGAAAATATGAAAAAAATCTGAAAAGTAGAACTTTATAAGGACTTTCCAGGAAAATCATTTTGAACTTGGATGGAAACAACAGTACCCACTACCCGGAGCAGTTGCAGGAGCGCGGAGCGCTGCTGGAGCGCAAACATAATGGATACCCACCTTTAAACTCATAAGTGGGAACACTTATTGTGACGGACGAGAAACTAGGGAACCCTACACTGAGCGTGGCCCGACACGCTCTTGGCCGGTTTTTATACAGGGCATTACATCGGTGCCGCCGAGAATTGAACACGCTATTGTCAGTGCACTTTGCAATCTTTGGCTGCATTACTAGTTACCATCAAGAAATGGCTTATAATTAAAAAACACACGAGTTGCTCGCATACTGTGAAATTACAACTGTTTCATATTTCTTTAGGAATTTCATATTTAGGTAACGTGGAGTAGCGGTGTAAGAATATCCACTACCCCCATACCATCTCGTAAGAGCCCTCAGAGGGAATAAAATCAGGAGATGGGCAGCAGCGTTCTCCTAATAACGATTAACAATAAAACGTTAAAAAAACTTAACGTTGCTAACCCGCCTGCCAAGCGTGGCAACTATGGCAAATATCCCCCATATGAGAAAATCCATGGGGGAGGCTTATGTTCAGCAGTGGACTTTAATAGGCTGCCACAGTAATTTATATTTGTGTGTGGCAATTTTATATTATTTGATGAGACGAAATATTTGAGATAAAAATAAAATCGAGTCATCACAGAGGCACAAGATACTTTTAAGTTTTTTATATGGTCATAATAGAAAGTTCATCTGTGTTGGCGCATACACTTGGGCATTATAATCCTGTCATACACTAGTCTTCGTTGAGACCGACCGCCGTGAACAAATTAGCAGCAGCAGTCTATGGAACATTATTACCGGGAAAATAATATTAACATTACTAGTTCTCACTTTAACCACTTCTAATAAGCTTATAATGCTTTTGTCAAAAGTGCTTCACGACAGAAGTCCAATGGTGGATTCAAACCCACAATTTTTGGAGGTTGTAATCCGTACTCTTAATCACTAGACTACTTTCGCATAATGGGTGATGTTTAACTATAAACTACTGGTGAGCTTTGGACACTGAAACAATTTCGCAGGAAATTCAATTTCCTAAATCTGAATGCATCGTTTATTTAAGTGCCGTGCTTCGTTATGCTACAGGGACTGGCAGCAACAAACATAACTCGAATATATTACTAAACATTTCATGGAAATTGATTAAATCTCTTATACCTAGTTTTTGACGGCGATTTACATATTTTATAGATATTCGTCGATAATTTAAATATTACTATATAAAACAACTTTAAATGAATAAAAAGGTAATACTTTTTTTTTTGTTTCACATATATTGTTTCTGCATTTAATTAAAGCAAAATTTGTTATTTGAATTCTTAATATGAACACTTGAACACATACCGGTATACTGCCCTGATACGGAAGAAGGCGGCTAAGCCACAAAAGTATGTTTCGAGAAAAATTGAAAAAAAGCGCGAAATTGGTTTTCTTGATAGATATCACCGAAAATAAAATTTTCAACTATTGGAATCCATGTAAAAAAAAATTACGAGTCTTTCACAAATACTTTTGAATGAAATTATTGGCATACTGTTCTGTAAACTCTAAAAATGTAGTTAACGTAAGTATTGAAACATTATATTTGAATATTAATTACAACATAAAAGGCCGTTAAGTATAACTTAACTGCTTTTAGTATAGCATTGACAATAATCATACGCAAAAATGCGGCTAACCTACTTTAACTTTTTTTTATTTTTGACGCTTTGTTTAAATTATACACTTGGACTACACTTTATTGCTGTTAAGTAATATATTATATATAGCCTTATAGTATAGTTTATCAGCAAATAATCAAATTAAATAGAAGTGCAACTTAACTAAAATGTAGTTAAATGTACATCAATCTCACGGAACCGCTTTTTTGGTTAGCATTAGCATAGGTATATTTTTGTTAAGTAAGTTTGAAAAGTTGCTAAGTCTAAAATAAATTGTGCTTTAGTTGAAAGAATATCAAAATTTTATTCATGCTTAGCACAAACAATTATAAGCAAAAACAAGGGATTGTTTTTTTCATTTTTAAATAACCTCTTTTTAGGGTTCCGTAGTTAAATAGGAACCCTTATAGTTTCGCCATGTCTGTCTGTCCGTCCTCGCTTAATCTCTGTGACCGTTAGCACTAGAAAGCTGAAATTTGGTACCAATATGTGTATCAATCACGCCGACAAAGTGGTAAAATAAAAATTGGAATTTTTTTCAATTTCCACCCTAACGTGTGATATATTTTTGGAAAGGTATTTAAAAATGAATGGGGGTTTACAGAAATCATTTTTTGATAATGTCAATAATGTCGGAAATAATCGCTCCAGAAGTAAAAAACAATGTGTCCCCCCCTCTAACTTTTGAACCATAAGTTTAGAAAATATGAAAAAAATCTGAAAAGTAGAACTTTATAAGGACTTTCTAGGAAAATCATTTTGAACTTGGATGGAAACAACAGTTTTTGTACAAACTCATAAGTGGGAACACTTATTGTGACGGACGGGAAACTACGGAACCCTACACTGAGCGTGGCCCGACACGCTCTTGGAAGGTTTTTTATTTTGAAATGTGACTTTCTGCTCTTCTAAACCGTTTTCAATTATAATTCTTCATTTTCTGCTAAATCCGATCTGAAGAATCTGATTTATTAACTGATTTTTTTATCATGGAAATTGGTAGGTGGCATAAGGTATGATCGATATACTAGATATAAAGATGAGTCGATACTGATTGTCGTCTTCTCCGGAATCAGAACTGTTTTGCGGCATCTCCACAGACGGTACATAATCCATCCTTTTACCGAATCATTGGCCTCAAAATCTTTCCCGCTTTATTCTTAATAATGGCGCTCTTCTACTGGTACTGGAAGACGTACTGTAGATGGCAAGGAGTAAGTAATTTTACAGACTTTTGCTTATAGATAGACATAGACTTCTTTGAATTTGGAGCTATTCGGCGGCATGTTTACTGAATTCAAAGCTCCACCGGAGTTAAAATCTTTATCGGCTAATTCAATGTAACGATACTTTTAGGCATATTTGAAGTTATTCTGGAACATGTTCATCGGTGGCACACAGTTTTTATCTATAGCGATCAATTCTTAAAAAAATAAAATTAAAATAAAACGAATTTATTTCAGACTTTTGGTTCATAAAAGTGTTAGTACAAAATATAAATTTACAAATTATGTTAGTAAAACATAATAAAAACAACACTAAAACATTAATTTAAATATTTTCCGGGCTAGTTTGTGGCACTTGGTATACACGCATATGTGTATATCCAGTGTTTCCATGTATGTATACCAAGTATCCTTGACTGGACGGTCTTGTTTGCTGGTTCTTCCCAAGACAGAGGTTTTTTTTTCTAACCACTGGTAACGTATAATATTGACTTTCAATAAGAATTACTTGTAATCTATATTGAATAAAATATATTCTATTCTACCACTAATAACCTTCAGAATAGTATTGGAGCTCCCTCGCACTCTGCACATAAAATATATGATACGTTGGCGTAGTACTACATCTCTGATGCACTGCAAAATCACGGCTATCCCGACATCACTTGAAAGGCTATATTGAACTATACAATTAAATATAATATCATCATTACAATTATATACAACGCTTATGGATGGTACCATTTCTTCATAATAAAAAATATTCAAAGCGTTTTGTTCGTTATCAGTTAGGTGAATTCATTATGTATCTTTATTTTGGTGTTGTGAGATATCAAGTTTGATATCTCACATTAACTTTAGGAGTTGATGAAATTTTGTAAATTGATTCAGAATCACTTATGAGATCCATAGAGTATGATCAAGACCAAAGTGAATCAATTATTAAAGAATGGGTAGCCAGTCGTGTCCAATGTGCCCACTGACTAAGTTTAAATGGTTTACAGTCTTCTGCTGTCTCTTTTCTCACCACGTTCACTAACTTCTTGCCTTTGTTAAGACAAGACATTATGTAAGGCAAAACGTAAATTAAAAAAATATATAAATACTCAAGTAATGTAAGAAGGGAAAGGTAAGTTCCCTTACTGCCATGCTTGGTTGGCAACCAAAGGATTTTTTTAGTTGTTATTATTATTACATTGTTTCCCTCTGTCGTCTTTTATGACACCCATAAAAATATGAATGTAAAATTTGTTGGTTAGTTGAGACATTAACAATGTACGAGCCAAGTTTATAGATTTGCAAATGACAATAATGCAAGAGAGATTTCTTTTGTAATGTTTGACTCCTATGATAACTATAGACGCAGAGAGCACCATTGAGAATAGCGTCCCACCAAACAACCATCGCAGAGACGCAATGCTGCAGAACGCAACAAGCATCAATACGACTATCGTCGGGCTTACACCATTCCAAGGTCCCCCATACATCCCAGCAGTCATCACCACCCGTATACCTCCATCGACCAGAACCACAAGAGACCATCGAATCAGGCGCAGCACACCCGTAGATCCATCACAAGACGCAATACCGCAAGTAGCAGTAAGCATCAATGCAACTATCATACGAGTGGCGCCCCCTCACAACACACCCATTATATTCATAACTAAAATTGGTTTCAATGAAAAATTTTGAATAGTATATTCAAATTAAAAATAAAAACTATTATTTATGGATTTTATGGCCAAATGATTGGATATTTTATAATCTTACAAATATGTTAGTTATTTATTAAAGTTTAATAAGTGAAAATCATAAAGAAAACTAAAGAAGATTGTTATTTTTACCTGCTAGGTATCCCATGTTTACAGCAACTGATCTACTAAAAACTTGTGTAGCACATTTCACTTTCATTTTAGGTATTTTCTTTGGGTTCACATGGTATTCTGTGAGTTTTGGAAGAAGTCTGATGCCTTGGTAGGCTGGATTTTCTTTATATAATTGAACAATATAGTCCCACTTGGCAGTTTTATTTTTATTGTCAATAACATACGTTCTCGTCCTCCACACTTGATCAAAGTCATTAGAAATAAGTTTTTGGTCAAAAGATTATTTCTAATGCCTTTGATCAAGTGTGGAGGATCAAACAAAGGCACAATTTCATCACCATCAATTTCAAAGGTGTTTTTATTATAATCTGACTTTTTTCTCAGATGATGTGCTTTTGCTTCAACTATGAGATTATGAATTGCACCCATGTTAGTGGTAACTTGATCGCATACTGTTGTTACAACCTTCAAACCCACTGATTTGAGTTTTTTATCACTTCTTTTATTTGAATTTTTAATTCATCTTTTTGTGTGCTTCCAGAGCAGAATGTATAATAAATAGGCTGTTTGTAATTCTTTTGCACTCCCCTCACCATAAACACTAATGCGTGGTCTGCAAATTTCATAATGTTTTTATTGCCATTGTTAACAAATCCTTTTATGATATCTCGCTTCTTGTTGTACTCAAAATGTTGTGAGATTGCAATTTCATCAAATAACAATATGCATAACTTGTCAGTATTCTTCTTTTTAACTTTTTTACTTAAAACGTCAAATAAATTATCATTCATTCCAGGCTTCAAAGCAGCTCTTGCCATCATGCGACTCAGTGTTGCTGAAGAAGGCAGAACAAATACATTCCTAAGCCACCTGTAAGCTCTAGGCCCTTGTTTGTAAAGAGCTAAGGACAAAACTTTTTCTTTTTTTGAATATCTTCTTGCCATTTTATTTTTATTAATTTCACGGAACTGAAGCAGGGTTAATATTAGGGCAGCTGACGAAAATTTAGAAATTGCTTTCTGAAAAGTAGGATTTTCAGATAGCTTTAGAGCCTTTTTAAGCTTCAATGCAAAATGGTCTTTATTAGCTTGTAATTTTTTAATTTTGCGAACAAGAGAGTTAGCTTCAGAAGAGAATACTTTACAAAGCCTACTCTTCTTTGATGCTGAAAATAATTTAAATAAGCATTAGTTTCAATAAATAAAAAAGTCAGCAAAGTATAAAAACTATTTAACAATTTTGGAGTTGTAAAATTGCGATCTGTTTCCAATTTGGAACTTGCCATCATAACTCAATCAAAATTCATTTATTCATTGCAGCCTATCATAAGTCTTCTACTAAATATAGTCTGAAAATTGCCCATAGTTGCCTCGCTTGGCAGGCAATGCAGTTTTCCATTATTTTAAGTTGTTATCAGGAAGATGTAGCTGTTCATCTCCTATTTCATTTTGCTGTCACCTGTTGACACTTACACTATGATATTGACACACAAAGCAAAATTACATTAGTCATAACACAATTTTGCAATTTGAGAAGTGGATTTCTATGCAATTTTCACTATCATTCAGATAAGAACCTTTCATGACAAAGGTTTATACGTATTACACATTCACATTTAATTTACATATTTGAGTTGTCCACGCAAAGGTGCAGTCTGCTAGTCTCATAGAAATAAAAGATTACAGTTTAAAAATATTAAATAAAAAATGTCTGTTTGAAATTACCTTCATTAGGTGCTAGTGAGATGCTAGGCTTTGCAGTGCTTGTTGATGACTGATAGTGATCAAAACCAACATTTATATGGCATCCTGGAAAAATACAATAAACTAAAAATGTGTATTTAACTGTTTTGTATCATATATTCTGAGGTCAAAATCTGAGTACAATTGCATGCGTTTATAATTTATTATAATTGGTGTAGAATGAAATTTTGATATTATATTTAAAAACAATAGTAATAATCATATTTACATAACACCAAAAAGTATTGAGCCTAACCACATATTGAATCAAACATCACTTACCTGGCAAATGTAAAGTTGATACTGCATTAGGTGCAAGTCGTTTACTCCATGTGTAATACTTTGACTCAAAGTGAATATGACATGCTCTGCGGTACTTAAATATATTGTCATCTTTCATTGTTAAAATGTCTCCACCAATGGCATACACCCATGAACGAAACCGATCAGCTTGTTTGCTTGGGTTTGGAAATATATGTAATATAACATTATCCGATCCTGAAATAAAAAATAAATTAAATATTAAATATAATGATAATTTAATGACTTTTTCAATCTTCGGATATTGCGTGGATATGAATAAGTTTTAATAGTGATAAGTGATCACTTGCTTATTAAAGCATAAATAATTTATTCTGTTATTTTATATTTCTTTAAATAACAAGAAGGTATGTAGCAGGTTAGTTTTTCAACACATAGAAAAGCGGACCTGCTACATGTTTAGGCCATTGCAATTACAGCGATGTTTAAACAAATAATATCAAGTAGGTTTTATTTTTGTACCTTGTAACAATTTTATGATAGAAATATTTAAATACTTACGACTTTTGCTGCAATTAGGTATACAGCATCTTTTTTCAGCAGCCATGGTTAATGTCGATAGAATCCAATTCGTAAGGCAATCCATTATCCGAAAAGAAGTCCGTGAGTTAACGTAAATAGAATCAAGGTACGAAGTCCAAAAAGCAAGCCAAAATCGTCGAAAAATCCACAATTAAGTAAAATCAATGTGAACTGGTATTTGGACAACAAATAAAACGCGTTTTTGAGAGATTTTGGAAACTCGTACGTGGTAAGAGCCATGCTGCAGTTATATTAGTAGTATAGTTGTAGTACGAATGGGTTGGCTCGACCGGGAAGGGACCACGCTCACACAGCTTAATGCTGCTGTTTCGTATGGTGAGTGTAGAGAACCGGATACCCTTTTTACTGGAAACGAGGTATTCCATCTTAGTCCTCACGGATGGCAACGCTTCTGCATTTTGATTTGTAATCAATCGAGAATACATGTAGGTGTCTATGGGCTACAGCATCCACTTACCATCAGGTGGGTTGTGTGCTTGTTTGTCACCCTATCCTATAAAAAAAAGCTTAAACCCTAAAGCGTGAGTGAGTATTGAACATGAATAGTTGAATGAATGATTTTCTATTCATTACCTATAGAGTCAAATCGCCTAAAGTTACCGCACCTGTTCTCCGTCTGCGTAGCTTTGCGACTCTGGATACGGAGTTGTTGAAACGGAAAGCCGCCTCAATAGATTGGTCAGATATTTTTAATACATCAGATGTAAATCATATGGTAGAGACACTGACTAATAATATCCTTCAGTTATACGATGCAGTAGCGCCGATTCGCAATGTTAAAGTCAAGCGCCCCCCAGCACCGTGGATGGACAGTAACATCCGTAAAGCAATGGCAAAACGTGATCGGGCTTTTGTAAGATTTAAAAACAATCGCTGTGATGCCAATTGGAATGTATATAAGGCTACCAGAAACAGATGCAATCAGATGGTCCGAGCTGCAAAACGCCGACATATCCATAAGAATATTATAAGCTCTTCGCCGGCCGGCACTTGGAAGTTTCTTAATTCCATTGGGTTAGCTAGACTAAAGAATTGCCCTGATATGGGGTCAATATCTCTCAATGATCTTAATAAGCACTTCTCCTCGGCAACTAACGTCGATAATTCCATTAAACATAGAACTATTTCTCTTATCTCATCACTTCCCAAAATCGACGCAAACTGCTTTGCTTTTTCTCCAATAACTGATGAAGATGTTCGTAAAATTATTTTTTCCATTAAATCTAAAGCAACTGGCTATGATGATGTGAGTAGAAATATGATTATCCCCATACTTGACAACATTCTCCCAATCATTACCCACATCATCAATTTTTCTTTCTCTACTGGGTTTTTTCCATCTTTTTGGCGTAAAGCATTTGTCCTTCCACTTGCCAAGTTAAATAATCCCAGTTCTGTTAACCATTTTCGACCAATTTCTATACTTCCCTTTCTTTCAAAGACTTTAGAATCAGCTGCATACAAACAGTTATCCAGCTACATTTATAAAAATAATCTTCTTAGTCCTTTGCAATCAGGTTTTCGTCCTGGGCATAGTACAACCACTGCTCTTCTTAAAGTTCTTGATGACGTACGAGAGGGTATGGAGGAATCAAAATTAACGGTTCTCGTATTAATTGACTTCTCCAATGCTTTCTGTACAGTTGATCATGACATTCTTCTTGCTATCTGTAAATACATGGGTTTCTCTTCGTCAGTTTTGGATTGGTTATCAACTTATCTTCGTGGTCGCCAGCAAAGAGTTAAAGTCAACCAACAGTCTTTCTCTGATTGGTCTGATCTTACTACTGGCGTTCCACAAGGCGGAATTCTTTCTCCTTTATTATTTTCTATTTTTATAAATCTCATAACTGTAAATTTCAAATTCTTCTACCATCTGTATGCTGACGATTTACAGCTGTACGCTCGGATTGATCCAGCAGAGGTTAACTCTGCGATCGAAATTTTAAATCTAGATCTTGAGGCCATCTGTGACTGGTGCAGAAATTATGGAATTGCTGTCAATCGTGTTAAATGTCAAGCGATAATTCTCGGTAGTCCTCGCCGTATAGCTAAATTAAATTTTAATTCACTAGAGCCTATCGTTTACAATAGCACAATTATTCCTCTTAGGCAAGTAGTTAAAGACCTTGGGTTAATGATTGATGCTAATTTAAGTTGGCATTCTCAGGTGGCTGAAATAAGCCGGAGAGTGACAATCACCCTGCGTGGCCTTTACCGTTTCAAGAATTTCCTTCCAACCGAAACTAAGGCTATGTTGGTGCGAGTGCTTGTTTTACCACTAATTGATTGTGCTGATGTGTGTTACTCTGATGTGAGTCAACTACTTCTGTGCAAATTGGATCGTTTATTAAATAATTACATCCGTTTTATTTTTGGCCTTCGTAAATACGATCATGTATCCATATATCGTTCTAAGCTTAAATGGCTCCCTATCCAACAGCGTAGATGTATCAAAATTCTTCGCACGCTTTTTTCAATCCTATATGATCCATGCACTCCTCAATACCTGAAATGCAAGTTTCAGTATTTGGGTTCTTCTCACGATCGTAACCTGCGATCCTCCGAGGGAACTACGTTATGTGTTTTTCCTCGCCGTACCAAATTTATGTCTCAGTCTTTCGCCGCTGAGGCCATAAGGCTATGGAATAAATTACCCCCTCATATCAGAAAACCGACTTCTGTTGCCACATTTAAGAGGATGGTGACTGATCACTACCTTTCTTCTTGCAGCAAGTAACTTTCATATTTAATTGTTTCTGCTTATATGTGACTTGACATTTTAAATTATTTAATTTGTTTTAGTTATGTTCGTATGTAAGTATACTTAAAATGTATGTATTATGTACTATTTAAACATTATGTATGAAATGTATCATATATTACTTAGGTTAATTGTAGTTGTGTATATCTATTTTGGTATTTACACTTATGGTATGTCTATTTATATATTTACATTTACGTATAAATTATCCACATATTTTATGGCACCTGCTAAAGTTCTCTGCTTAGCTCATGGTTGACTTGAAAGTTTTTTTAAATAAAAAAATAAATAGTTAGAGTATTAAATACAAAAACAAATAAATATGTGTTGTATAATCTTGGGTGAAAAAGTCTAAAATTCAGGCGGATGAATTTGTGGGCAAAGGTACTAGAGTTTTATATTTATTTATGTATAATTATGTTTCCTGCATGTCTGAGGAATAAGAAAAAAAATATTTCGAAGACATGTGAAGTTCGTCAACTCGCATTTGGGCACTTGACACTTCCTTGCCCTTGCTCCCTCTCAGGAATGAGGGGAGGCCTGAGCCCAGCAGTGGGACGTATGTAGGCTGTAACTTTACTTTACTTTTTATAATTATGTTCATTTTTCTTTTTAGTGCAGATTTACTCGCCTTCTCAGAAATAAAATAAAATACAGTATCTCTTAATTGAAATATGGAAGACACTATTAAGTATGAATACAATATTTAATTGTTTGTGTTCCATGCAATCTTCGAGGAAGTCATAATTTATAGAGTCCTTTAACAATTGTGTTATTCTCAATTTAATATTTTCTTTATACGACTCTTTTTCTAAAAATATATTTATAACGCACTTTTTGCACTTTTCTCAGGAAGTGCATATATTAAGTCCAGCAACAAAGCGAGAATTTAAGACCTGAATGTATTTTAATGCAGATTATTAACATATAAATATAAATGTATTTTTTTTGTACTTCGCACATACAACATAGCTATAAGTTTAGTTATAAGTAATACTAACAAAATATGAGCCTTGGTTGCTTGAATAAATGAAATAAAATTAACATAGTTTAGCAGAATTAAAATAAACATGATCATCATTCAAAATGAAGAAGAAATGCATACCTCCTTAATCAAAGCAGATAGTCAGTCAGCCGTGACAAACCCACTTGATAAATAATAAGCCACTGGCTGCTTAATTTGCTTCCTAACTCCAACTACCATAAATACAAGGGCATATGAAGCTGCCTGTGGAGATCTACCTTGTGTACCATGGTCTTGGAAACCAACAATATGATCCGCCTTCGAGTTGTTCCATAAATTTATTCTTAAGGACATTTCATCCCACAACAATATGTACTCTCGTTCGGATGGCCCAAAATTTTTTGTTATGTTTTTCAATATGGTAAGTGTTGCTTTGTGTGTCCCCACATTCATCTGAAATCTACTTAAGAGGGATTTTAATGTGCTGGGTGCTGGTAAACAAATCATTCTTCTCAATAACTTGTAGCATGTTGGTGACCTTTTGTTGAGCCTCAATGCTATCATTTTAGCTTCCATGTTTCACCTGCGCCCAGGTTTCTTCCTGTTATAATTCTGCAGTACTCCTTGCAGTAACAGTACAAATGATGAACTTATTTTTTTATTGAGGATTTCTTTTACTGTTTGACTGTTACAAATTTAATTTAAAAATGCTTCATTTTTTAAATGTTTTATAGTTTTTTGTAACCTATATACTTTGTTCATGTTATTTTTCAGTTTCCATATTAACATTTTGCTTTTCTAATCACCTTCTTGTTTTAAAAACTCATACACAAACATTTCTGAATAATTGGTTGGAGCAATAATGTTTGGTTTATGTTCTCTTAAAGGATAAACTCTGGATGGACCAGCAATAGGTTCAAATATGTCAGGTTGAGATTTAGATTAGAATTTGCCAGATTAGAAATTGTTGTATCCTGAAAATGAAAGGTTAACATATTTTAAATAAAACAATACTAATCCTTAAACTAAATAAGTCATAGTTAAGATAAGCAAATATGTATTAATATACAATTATATTTTATTTGGGCCCTTACAAACTTGTGAACTGAGTCATAAATCATTATTATCGGAGCTCTCTCTTACAGACCTTATGGAGACCATAATATTATGTGATCCTTATAACAATACTCAAACAGGTCTCGAAGCTTGCAGTGACAAAGGTGAATATGTGCAATATTCTATTTAAACTTTAAATTTCTGTAACTTACAACAATTTAATCAAGTGTATTTTTATAGGATAGGGTGACAAATGAGCACACATTCCACCTTATGGTAAGTGGTTGCTGTGGCCCATAGACATCTACATCTATCCTCAATTATGAATTAAAATACAGATGCGTTGTCACCCATGAGGACTAAGATGGAATGCTTAGTTTCCAGTAAAAATAGTCTCCAGTTCTCTACATTCACCATATGAAACACAGCAGCATTAAGCTTCTATTTTACGCTGGCATTCTGTGAGAGTGTGGTCCTTCCCCGGTCGAGCCGACCCATTCGTGCTACAAATATACTACTAATATAACTACAGTACGGCTCTACCACGTATAACACTTATAACCATTTACTTGATCTCTTTTTATACAACGACTATGTAAAAGTCGAATACTGCCGAGATCTCTTGGTGCCGGAAGACCAGCGTCACAAAGCTTTATCAATTTGTATTAATTTTGTCGAGCTTCAACCCCTTCCATACTCTAAACATGTCTCATTCTTATACAACAAAGTCAATTATGGTATAATTAACTTAGACATAGGTTCAACTCACTGGGACAAAATTCTTAGTAGTGGTAATATTGATGATGCAGTCAACATAATTTATAATATTCATGATAAATATGTTCCTCATCATTTAAACACAAAAGGAAATATCAACCATGGTTTAACTGTGCACTTATAAAATTAATTAAAGAAAAAAGTAAGTATCATAAGAAGTTTAAAGCTTTAAAGTTCATGGTAATTTAAGTGATAAAAATACATTTATCATATTAAGAGAAAGAGTAAGGAGAATTGAAAAGGATCTATCGATCTGTATGGCAAGTATATTAGTAATGCTGAAGAAAGCTTAAGCCATTCTAAATTGTTTTAGGCCCATATCAGAAATGAATAGACTAATATTTCATATCCTTTTTCTATGACATTCTCCGGTATATTTGCTAGTTGAGGAGAAGATATTTGTAATCTCTTTGCTCAATATTTTAATTCTGACTTCATTCAATCTAGTAACTCAACAGTAAACCTAAATAATATAGCTTCTACAACTGTTAATGATATCTATTCAATTGAAATTATTTTTTGTGAATTAAAGAGGCTGCTTAAATCACTGGATTTAAACAAATCAGCTTGTCCTGATGGCCAGAACCATTTTACTAACTAAGTGTGCCGAAATCATATTGAAACCTTTATCAATTATTTTTAAAAGATCTAATTCAGAGGTTTCAATGCCTGCAAGATGGAAATTCGCATTTATAACTCCCATACATAAAAAGGTGCTAAAAATCAAATTACAACATTGGTTTCTTCAAAAAAGATCAACTATGTAGTAAGTAGATGCTGTGGCCCATAGATATCTACATTTATCTTATATAAACTCACCATACGAAACACAGCAGTATTAAGCTGCTAATTTATACTGCTATTCTGTGAGAGAGTGGTCCTTCCCAGGTCGAGCCAATCCATTCGTGCTACAACCATAATATAGCTGTACCACATATAAAATGTAGTCACGATTACTCATTTGCGAAAGCTTCTAATTGGCTAACTTTCTGAATTACCTTTTATATCATATAGTAAAAAAGCTGTAAAAAGCTGTAAGTTTTCCTGTTATAAATAAATAAAGTCTGTATTTCTCTGCAATGTAACTTTAAATATGCTTTTCTTCTTTCTTTTGTACTAACCTTATAGCATTGAACACCAGCTACAGCTGTTCCGAACAACTTCTTAAAAAGTTTGCTGCAAAGCATCTTATGCTTTGAATGGAGTTCATCCTGGAATTTTGGTGAAGACCAGGCTTTGTTTGGAAAGCAATACTTTGCCCATAATTCACAGCTAGAAATTAAATAAAATTAAAAATTAAATACCATAATATTTTTTTTATTTTATAGGAGGGGAGGGGGCAAACGTGCATACAGCTCACCTGATGGTAAGTGATTACCGTCGCCCATGAACAGCTGCAACACTAGGGGGATTGCAGATGCATTGCCGGCCTTTAAAAAAAGAATAGGCTCTTTTCTTGAAGATATAATAATATTCTTAATTATTTTTTATCTAGATAACAATCTAAACTTTCTGTATTTCTTTTGCTTGAAAGAGATGTATATAGAGTTGCCAGGTCTTAAAACTAAAAAGCCGGACAGACCAGCGAGGTTAGCCAGACATTTTGGTAAAAAGGCCGGACACCCTTAACTTTTTCATCACAGTATATAAAATGATATTTTTTTTTAGTAAAATGAGAAAGCATTGTTTTACTTTCAGTTACATCATTTACCATAAAATCTTTTTAAATCCTAATGAAATAACAATAAAATTGAATAAATTTGTCTTCTTATTATTAATTATTCAATGTTAATTTCAATAATTGCAATAGCATCTATGAAAGTCCATGAAAAATGTAAAAAAAAGGTCAAATAAATTCATTTTTAAATAAAAATCCTAACAAAAGCCGGACACCGTCTAATTTGGCCAGACATGCAACTAAAAAGCCTGACTGTGTCAGGCTTTATCCGGACGCCTGGCAACGCTAGATGTATAGGATGTAATATTAAATATAAGAATGGTGTAAGCAAGAATAGATAAGTACCTGATGATTTTTGGTGATGCAAGTTGAGACTTTATCAAAGGGTATCAAATACATTAGATATAATATGATTATGTCGTACCTATATCCTAGAAGTAATCACTTCATGACGTGTTCGACCATTTAATAAAATGGTCCTGTTTCATGATAAGGCCAAATTTGGATGGCCATATCATGAAACGAGACAATTTTTTGAAATGGTCGACCACAACATGAAGTGATCAATTCTACGATATGGTCACGACATATACATTTTACGTTAGAATGTGGTAGTTAGAAGCTACATAAACCAAATATATGGTATTGTATGTCGTTTAAAACAAAGGACCTGCGTGTATAAGGTATACATACCGCAGAGCATTTTTAGTGCCAGGCTTTGGAAACCGATAGAAAGTGATTCCGGAACCTTTAGAAGCTGAAGATCCACATATGATACAGATTCTAGTATTTTCTTTCAGCGAACTCATCGCGAAAATAAATACAATTTCAAACAAGTCACTATCTCAACACCGAGTCTATATCTCACAAAAACACTTTATTTCACCAAAACACAGCCACGGAGGAACACACTTGACTCAACATTAACAATGTTTGTAGAATTAAATGGAACTAGTTCATTTATTACAAATAAACATAAATACAAGATAAAACGGTGCTCAAGCGCCGGCAAACATTTTTCTTGTGACGTCTAGGGATGTTCGATGATCATCGATGTTAGAAATTAAAACATCGATGTTTTAACATCGATGTTGCCACATGCTAAACATCGTAACATCGATGATGCCACATGTCAAACATCGAAACATCGATGTCAATGAGCCAATAATTGATTAATAAGAACTTGTGAACAATGCGAACCCGCGAAATCAATATCAACTAAATATTTCATCTCCTATTAAAGGTGTAAAATTTTAAATAATTTAGGATTCTTAAAGGCATCAATCACCTGAAAAATATCATGATGTTGTGTCAAACTCTCTTTCAAGTGTGAACCGTAATGTCACAGTTGTCACTAATTTCGCTTTGTTATTCTGTGTTATCATTGTCACCTGATAACTATTCTACACAAATGGATACGCAAATAATGTTTTTTCTCTTGCTATCTATACACACATAATTTTGAAACAATATGAATATACACAATCCATTTATATTTAGCTGTTTTTTGAGCTAATGAGTTTATTGTTTTCTTGAAGTATATGAAAATAAGTCACTGGGCGGTTGTGAGCATAGAAAATTTCACGGCATAGTGCATTTTACAGTGCATTTTTAAACGGCTGTGGATGCTTACTGTTTGGGCTGTCTGAGAAAAATTAGTGAACAAAGGTGACGGAAAAGTCTAATATTTTGTTTTAGTGAAGTTTGCTAATTCGCCCTCTATAATCGTATTTTTTCTATTTCGCGATAGGAGCGGTTATTATAGAACCTACGTCTAAATCGTAAATTAGGTCTCATAGTAATTTTTTTCGTAGATTTTTGGTTGTATAGAAACATTTGAAGATCAAAATAATAACATTAATCATTATCGGCAAAAAATATAACAAATGAACTAAACATTTGTTAAGTTTTGCCCATTTTTTAATTACTATTTAGCACTAAATGTTTTATAAATTTCTTTCATTTCATTAATAATAAACTATAAACTACACTATTAATTTTTGTTCATCTAATTTTAACCTACTAATTAGGTGCATGTGCAATAACATCGATAATGGCCAACATCGATGTTTTAAGTAGGATAAACATCGAACATCGATGTTGAGCTATCGATATCAACATCGATGTCATCATCGATGTTTCTGCAACATCGATCATCCCTAGTGACGTCATAATCATAATCAATACGGCGTGCGGACATTACTGTTGCCACACATTATCGCTTTATCTTTTTTGTTATTGTGTATTAATCAATTAAATACGTAATATTTCTTAGCTAAACATATTATTTGGCATCGGAATAATAACAATAGCTATTTTTAAATGCAACTTCCTTTAAAAATCAATTAAGCTCATTGTTTTGAAGGATACAACATTTTTATTTTTGGTGGCAACATTATATAATTCATCTCTTTTACCTGATGTTGTTGTCTCTCTCTTGTTTTCTAGCCCACCAACATCTTGTTCGTATAGAACAAAGTTGACAGACCCTGGCTATAAGCAAACTTTGTTTATGTCATAAATTTCTCAAATAATGCGGCAAAGACACTGCACTATAGAGCCAAATTATTAAAAATGCCGTCATTTTGGTCATTAAAATATTATAACATATAAAGAATGTAGTTGTATTGAATAGTTATTAAATAAATATAAAATTACACAAGAAAATTTTCGTTTATTACTAAAAAATACGGATAGGCAACTAATATCGACTGAGTTATTCTTAACCCTTCAATTGATGAGCTGTCATATTATGACTGCATGTTGCAAGCGGACGTTTGATGACCTGTCATATTATGACTTTTCACATTATGCTGTGGTCTATGCCTTGGTAGTTTTGTAGAAATTTATATGAATATGGATAACGTTCAATAAAAATTCTTTATAAAATAAAAGCTTTTAATCACAGTTGCTCTGTACCATTGTTGCAAGTGGCCGTTACAAAGTTTTATTGGCTGAAATTAAGTATGTTTTACAGTGAATCCACTCAAAGTTCGTAAAAATCATGCCAAATTAAAAAACATTTATTCGATTTTTGTAAAAAATATATATTCCTACGCATACTTTTAAAATACAAACATTTTCTCAAATGGGTAACCGAGAACTTGTCCGCACACCGCCGTATTTCTTAAGATTTTTTTGATTACTTTCAAATTTGTTCGTAATGTTTTTGTTTTATTAAGTTAATAATTTCATAAGCAAGTAATTTGTACTATGTAGAAGTACATAAATAAATTCGTAATTGAAATATTTAGGCTTAGGTTTAATAAAATTTATGCTACAATAGTTAGACACATCCCGAGTACGCAACATGGTTTTCTGAAAAAGCGTTCTACTGTTTCCAATCTTGCAAATTTCACTAATTACGTTCTTCATGAAATGGAAGGTGGAGGTCAAGTTGACGTGATCTACACCGACTTTGAAAAAGCCTTCGACCGTGTGGATCACGTCATACTTCTTCAGAAGCTGCAGTCCCTCGGCATTCATGGGGACTTACTGAGATGGATTAGATCTTATTTGACTAACCGCTCTCAAGCTGTGGTTCTAGGTGGTTATAGGTCAGATTTCGTAACGGTTCCCTCCGGTGTTCCTCAAGGCTCCCACCTTGGTCCTCTCTTTTACAACGCCTATATTTATGATATATGTCAATATATAAAAAATTCTCAACATTTACTTTATGCTGATGATAAAAAAATATATCTGCGTGTACGCACTATCAAGGACTGTGAACTAATTCAAAATGACTTAAATATATTATAACATTACTATGTCGCTAATAAAATCACGGTAAATGTTGGTAAGTGTCAGTGTATTTCTTTTACGCGGAAAAATAATCCCATAGTTTTTTCATACAATTTCAATGGTGTTGTAATCGAGAGGACTACGGTGGTGCGCGATCTTGGCGTATATTTTGACTCCCGTATGTCAATAAATGAGCATATTGATGCTATTTGCAGTAAAGCGTTTAGTAATTTGGGATTTGTAGCTAGAACTTGTCTTCCTTTCTCTAATTCTCAAAGCCTTGAAGTAGTATATTTCGCATATGTAAGATCTATATTAGAGTACGCCTCTCAGATATGGTCGCCATTTTATGCTAAATATGTTCATAAAATTGAAAGGATTCAAAAAAAGTTCGTTTCCCATTTAAATTTTAAAATTAGACGTTCTGGCTCTTCATATCGAGACGATTGCAGATTTTACGGTCTGTTAATGCTTGAAGAAAGACGTATTCTGCTGTATATGGGGCTTTTATTCGATATGTTACACGGAGGAATTGACTGCCCTGACTTATTGGCTTTCATTAAATTTAATGTCCCATTGAAACGTACCAGACATACCAGAAACTCTTTGTTTTTACATCCCCTTTCACCCGACCAATTATGGGAAAAACAATGTTCTAACGCGTTTAGTAGCAACTTACGACAAAAAATTTAGCGCAATTGATCCTTTTAATAATACTAAAAGTGGATTTAAAAATAAAATTAACAAGTTTTTATTCTATGCAGCTCAAGGTAATCAGTAAATTGTAATTAAAATAGTACCCAAATTAATATTTGTGCACTCGTTTTATACTATTATTATGTATGTATATGTATGCGTATGTATTTATGTATATATATATATATATATATATATATATATATATATATATATATATATATATATATATATATATATATATATATATATATATATATATATATATATATGTATGTGTATCTGTGTATGAATGTGTGTATATATTAGTATCTCTTTTTAATTTTTTATCTATTTTATATAATAACAATAACATCAAAATATATTTGCATTTATAGATTCATATGTGCGTGTTTGTATGTGTAATTATGTATGTCGTTTGTACGTATATACATCTGTATCTGTATATATATGTACGTCATGAAGGTAATATTATTACTTCAATTAATTTGTTACTGTTTAGTAATAGTTCTTACCGATTTTATTTTGTATTGTATTAGATTTACAGTGTTATGTTTGGTTATCTAGTTAGGGGATAACTATAATTGGCTTTTTCATGTTTAATTATTTATGTAATATTGTTTAAGTATTAATAAGCTGTTGTTATCCTGAATAAATAAATAAATAAATTAACGAAATGCGCTCTAAAAAAGAAGTGTAATTCCGCCTCTAGGTCCTTCAAAAGAGTCATTGCCTAGGCAAAGTCAGAGCACATAGGCAGAATTGGCGAGAAACTAGTTCGCCTTCCTTCTGGAACCCGTGCATTCTGGTCTCTTGCCAAGGCTGTCCAGGGGAATTTCTGTCAGCCATCTGTTCCGTCTTTGCATAGGGAGGACGACTCACTGGCCTATACCATAAAGGAGAAAGCTGATCTGCTGTGCTCTTTCTTTGCATCCAAGTCGACTCTCGATGACGGGGGAGTACGTCGCCGACTATCCCGCGGTGTGAGTGCTCCATGCCGGAAGTGCAATTCACACAGCGCTCGGTTCGCAAAGACATTCCTCTCCCTGGACATTCACAAGTCAAGTGGGCCTGAAAGAATCCCCCCAATTGTGCTGAGTACGTGAGCTCCAGAGTTGGCACCGGTTTAACACGTCTTTTCCGGTACTCCTACTCCCTATGCGTAGTTCCAAAATCATGAAAGACGGCTTTTGTCAACCCGAACCCTAAAAAAGGCGATCGCTCAGACCCGTCCAACTACCGGCCTATCGCCATCACCTCCTTGTTCTCCAAAACAATGGAGTCTATTGTTAACTGCCAGCTCATGAGGTACCTTGAGGATCACCAGCTGATTAGTGATCGCCAATACGGTTTTCACAGTGGTTGTTCAGCTGGTGATCTTCTGGTCTACCTAACTCACAGATGGGCGGAGGCAGTAGAGTCCAAGGGGGAGGCATTGGCCGTTATTTTGGACATTGTGAAGGCCTTCGATCGGGTTTGGCATAAAGCACTTCTTTTGAAACTCTCTTTCTTAAACTTGCCGAGAAATTGCGCGATTGGATCACCAGCTTTCTTGCTGATCGGAGCATGCTGGTGTTCCACAAGGCTGCGTGCTATCGACAACGCTGTTTCTTCTGCATATCAATGATATGTTGCAAACCCGTAACATTCATTACTATGCAGATGGCAGCACTGGTGATGCTCTTTACACCGGCCGAGCCAATATTTCTCGGGAAAACGTCTCCGAGTGTCGGGATAAACTTGCGTCTGAAGTCGAGTCTTTGCTGAACAGAGTCTCGGATTGGGGGCGACTAAATCTAGTCCAGTTTAACCCTCAGAAGACACAAGTTTGCGCGTTAACCGCTAAAAAGAACCCCTTTGTCGTATCTCCTCAGTTTCAAGGCACCCAGTGTCGGAATCCTCGGCGTCGACATATCGAGTAACGTGCAGTTTCGTGATCACTTGGAAGAGAAGGCCAAATTGGCCTCTAAAAAGCTTGGCGTGCTCAGCAGAGCGGGAAAGTATTTCATGCCGGCACACCGCCTGCAACTTTACAAGGCGCAGGTACGGCCACACATGGAATACCGTTCCCATCAGTAGTTAGGTTGTACCAGTTCTGGCGCACTGAGTCAGAAGTGGTACAAGTACGACGTTCGTCGACTCACGATCCTAAAAAGAAAAAAAAAAAGTTCTGGCATGCTCTGATCACGAATCTGCGGTCCATTTTTGCATAGGATGCCCGGTTCCGGAGATGTGCAGATCAATTAACTCTTATCTAATTGATATCCACTGCGGGCCTCCACCGTCATTAGCGCTCCATTGTTCTTATCTACTTATCTATTGTTCGTTCAATACCGTCATTATCTATTCTTCCTCAACGTGGTGCTATTGTATTATACTCCCTTGTTCCTATCTACACTAATCTGACTCATTAATAAAACACATTACCCAATTTTGTTAAAATTTTTATTTATAAAATACAAAATCTTATTACATATTATCTATAAAATAGGAGCGAAACATCTCATCCACTAAAATATCGTTGTACAATGTGTTCCCTGTAAATATACTCGTAAAACTATGCATTGAACATCCCTGAAACTTACATAGCAAATACATTAAGCAATATTCGCTACAAACTGAAGTCCACTCATTCTGAATCCTATCAACATTCCAGCTCCATCTTTTACAATTCTTTTTTAAAAACTCTACATGATATCGTACAGATGCTCGTCTGTATGAATCAAAATATTGACCGACGTCATTCGTATCGATATATAAAGCTACCCAATGTGACCCTGGTTTATCATCTGTACCCAAATTGCATATTACCTAATCAAGTCATAAATTCTATTACATGTTTAATATAAAATAAATGAAACATGTTTATTCATTATGTAACTATTTATATACCAAAATGAACTTAACAAAACATAGATTCTTATGACACTATAGTTTATTCAAAATGACCTCCGTGATTTTGAATACAGGCCTTCAATCTGCGCGGCCATTCGTCTATCGCAGGTCCATGTCAATATCGGCGGCCGCCTTAATCAAGGATGTCTTGAGTGACTACAAATTGGGATGCGGCTTTGAGCACGCCTTTTCCTCCAAGTGTTGCCATATCTTGTAATCTAACGGATTCAAATCTGGACTGGAGGAGGGCCAGTCTTTGTGTTGGATGAAGTCGATTTCACGCGCCGCCAGCCAGTCTTGTGTGCTCTTCGCTCTATGAGCTGACGCCGGATCTTGTTGGAATACCCAGTGCCTGTTATTGAACATGGTATGAGAAACAGGTTACACAAGGTTCGTCAGGAATGTATTTTGATACACAACTGCATTCGTTTTTAACCTTTCTCACAAAAATGTACCTCTATTAAGCCCCAATAAGAAACTCCCAACCATACCATGAGCGAGGATGGAAAATGACCTCGTTGGACACGCGGAATACGGTTGCTCGCTTCTTCACTACTGTGTGCGTACACCTTATCATTTTGTTTGTTGTAGCTCTCTTCTACGGTAAAAATTTTTTCATCCGAAAAAAGAATTTCCCGATATTTTTTCCCGCGTACCGCTTCAACAAAGCGCAGCATCTCTTCAGTCTCAGGTCCATTAGACGAGCATTCAAACGGTGTCCTGTTTTTCTTCGATATGCCCGAAGCCCTAAGTCTTCATTTAACACCCTTTTCACCGTGGTTCTGCTTAACCCCATCTGAAGGGCCAACAGTTTCTGCTTACGTTTGGGATTTCTTTGAATTCGCGCCTTCACAGCTTTTATCACTGCTGGAGTCCTAACAGACCGAGGGCGACCACTTCTTGACCTGTCATCTACACTAGAGTCTTCATTGTATCGTTTGATGGTACGATAAACGAATCTTTTGGTTATGTTCAAATTTTTCAGTATGTCAAAAAATTTAATTGGCGCGGAACCGCAACGATGCAACGCAATAACTGCAACACGGTCTTTTTTAAGCGTCTACTCCATATGTAAAAATGAGTAAAATTCTAAAAAGTATACAGTTTTATTTTCATGAACAATTCGAAATTCGAATTCAATAAACTTTTTTGTGGGCAGCATTCTAAAAGAAAAGTTTTTACTGTTTGACAATACTTATGACCTGACTAGGTATATACGTTGGTACGTGGGTGTGCATGGGCAGTCTATTAGCAGCATAAACATTATTTTCTAGACTGGGGTGAATCTTTTTCAGATGTTGTTGTACATCTAGTGTATCCATGATATTACTGCTATTAGTAGATTATTACAGTACAATCTACTCAATGACTAACATAGGAATGATCAATTATAGTGATTTCTAAATATTAAATTGCATTATTTTGTATTATTTGTGTACGTATTTGAGTCATCGATACACTGAACAAGACGACACGAAGTAATCCTGAGATAAACAACAGAATGTTAGATAAGCTTGTTGACGCATAAAGTTATTATCAATTCCACTGTAGAAATTCTTTAGATTAGAATTATTACTTACTGGTACTATATAAGACCAAGCAACTGCAGTCATGGAGTAAGTGTATGGTCGTTTAACCGCAGTGGATCTATTAATACTATATTTGTGTTACTTCAAGGCATCAAAGGCCATAGATGTAAGTATTTATTCTATTACCAAACTTACTTTTCTTTCTGTTATTTTCTTACGTGTGTATGATTTAGTGTTAACAAATTATATTTAAAAATTGTGTGTGTGTATATGATTAAGCCGTGGTAGCTCAGATGGTTAGCGCAAGCTGTAAATTTCACAGTACGCGACCCGGGTTCGACCCCCGCCGGCACCACTTAAATTGTTAATTGCAATTTTAAGTACTGATTTACCACGTGCTCGGCGGTGAAGGAAAACATCGTGAGGAAATCTGCAAGTCTGAGAAAATTTCTAAGGCATGTGAAGTTTGCCAACACGCAATGAGACCGGGCCGCGGACATTTCCTAGCCATAAATACAAAGACAATAGCAGAAAGTAAAAAGTTAAAAAATACTTTTTTAACAATGACAGTCATTAGTGATCATTAGTTAATGTGATTCTGTTTACTTAAATTACAGGAAGACAAGAGCAGAAGGAAGAAATGGGATGATGGGAAGTAATGAAGAATGAATTGTTATGTGAAGTTTGTTGGAACAAACATATTTTAGTCACGTGTAAATACTTTTAAAATTTTTTTAGAAATTTTAGAAAGCTTGAGCCCAATCTCTGAATGTATTTATACAATCATAAATTAAGCTTTTAAAAATATATATTTTGCTGGATTTGAATAAACAGGGTGAACAAAACTAACGTGCAAAGTTGAACTACTTTAGATATGTTTATTCATGTACAAAAAAATCTCTTTTTGGAAATCGTAATATTCTCAACATTTTACTATTACCGATGCCAATGTACTGCGTACTTATTACTAGATAATAAGAGGTGAAATAAAGTGCAGAAATAAAACTATAAATTATTTGATTATTTTTCTTTTAGATTGGAAATTCAGAAATAACCGTTTTTCTTTTTTCACTTGCATTTAGGTTGGTCATATTATAATAGTTTCGAATAAAGTTACTTTAAAATTATAGGAAATTTATCTAGAAATCCAATGATATACAATGTGTTCGGGCTAACACTCGGAGTGTTAGCCCGAGCGCACGTACCTACTTAGTTTGTCTCCGTGTATTTTATTATTTTTAAGGGTTAAAAGTGGATTATTCTTACAAAAAAATATACCAATCGATTCCTCTTAAATAACTGAAAAGACTGTGTAGATTTAACATTTAACAAAAGTGATATTAGTGTATAAATAACGGCTCAAACGTGTTTGGTTGTATCATTCTAAAAGTGTTATGTGACGTGTGTGACTCATCGGGTGATCGCGTTCGAAAGCAACTATTACCATATAAGGTCATAAAATGACTCAAACGCAATTTGATGGAGCAACCTGTACAGACTTTTCGTCATAAGTGCATTTCATTACCGTAGCTCAACGGTCACTGTGTTGAACCGAGACTTATTTAACGGCCGGAAAGTGCTGGTTCAAACCCGGTTGACAAACTCTGTTACTTTTTTATTTTTTATTTTAATTTTTCTTTTCTTTTTGCTGAAATGACGCCAATAAATAAAGAACCCGCTTCCAGAACCAAAACATGTTTTAAATGTAAGAAAAATATCACAAAGGAAGGTGTCAAGTGTTCTATATGTAAAAATAATTATGACATTTCATGTGTAAATATGACGATAAGGAAATTTAATTTGATGACATCTGACTGCAAGAATTAATGGCAATGCAACAAATGCTTAAATAAACATACATTACCTACAAAATCATGTAAAATTAATCCCATTTTTATAAGTACTCCTAAAGCAAACACATCACAAGCATATACGAGTACAGCACAAGAAAATTCTAATATTATGACAGACAACATAACTCTTAGAAAGCAATTTACTAGGGAAAATGAATACGAACCTATAATTAATGACGTAAAAGGTCACTCATTACAAGAAGAAAATAATAATTCTTTGGAGGATATTTCGTTATCTCCCAGAAGAAGCCTTCCTGATCTTTCTACTCATGACTATGACGACGAATATATTCAATTAAAGCAAAAAATTGGGGAATTGAATAGTAAACTTGCCAGTGCACATACAGAAATAGAAAACTTGCACATGGAAAAGAATGTATTACAAAAAGAAGTCCATGAGCAAAAAAATCGAATTCAGCACTTAACTGCCATATGTTCACGGAGTGTCAGAAAGCGCAAGTCAAAAATAAAAGGAGACTCAACATTTATGCGACAAAACAAATCCCTTGACGATTCCTCAATACAAACAAGCTACTGCCCTGATTTTGCAATACAAGCTAAAACTAAGGAAAGCGATAAGGATACGTTACTAGAAGATATCACGTCGCCTAAAACTGCTACTACGGCTAAAGAAACTTTAAATAAGATACACATATTTGGAGGGCAACAATGTGTAGGATTAGCTTCTTCACTGATTCGATCAAGACTCAACAGCAAATATGAAAAATATTGTATTACAGCAGATACAAAATCGCAAGCGCCTACAGAAGAAATTCTTAACGGACGCGAAAATGTTGTTTTTAATAATAAAGATAAAATAGTAATTAATGTTGGTGAAAATGATTGTAACCCCACTAAAGTATTATTATAACTATCTGCATTTTGAAAAAAACTAGAACTTAACTATAATTGTAATAAGCGTACTAAAAAATGTTTTTTTGAATGAAAACCTGTTGAATAGGAACATTTGCCTTCTATGTAACAACACACACACATAAAACACTCACGCCTGTCACCCAGAGGGGTAGGCAGAGACTACGGACTTCCATTCGGCACGATCCTGACATACCTCTTTCGCCTCTTTTACATCCATATATCTACGCATACATGCTCGTCGGTTAAGGGTACTTCTAACGTGGCCCATTTTCAAAATATCGTCAATTTGGTCGATAAACTTTTTCCTAGGGCGTCCCTTCCCGACTCGGCCGTTCACATCTGCCATATAAATTTGCTTTGTCACTCTTTCCTCATTCATTCTTTCCACATGACCAAACCGCCGAAGCATTCCTTTCTTAATCCTGGTCACAACATCATCTTGCATACCACATTTATCTCTTATCACGCAATTTCTCACCCTGTCATTCAGATTCAACCCTAGCATATTCCTTAAAGACCGCATTTCTACAGCATTTATTCTACTTTCGTGCTTCTTCTGCCACACCCAGCTTTCACTACCATACATTAAAGTAGGGACTAACACAGCATTATGAATTACCACACATTTTTTTGACACATTCTGGTTCTTCATAATAGAGTGTAGTGCCCCATTCACTCTATTCCCTGCATTTACTCGTCGTTCTATATCCCTATCATATCTACCATCCCTGCTAAATACACATCCCAAATACACAAACTCATCCACTTGCTCAATTAACTCTTCTATGTAACAATTTCAATAATTGTCATTTAATTCACATTGGCGATAAAAAAAACGCTTTGACATTTGTACTAAATTAAATTTTTTAATAGATAGCCTCGACTACAACGAAAAATTCCTTAGCCTTAACAAACGTCATGATTTAATCCGTTTCCCCCATAAAAATGTCAATAAACAGAAAAGTAGAAAAATCACACAGAAAACTATCTTAGATTATTTTTGCTATGTGAACAATTATGCGAGGCACCGGAACGAAAATGTAAATGCTAATATCGAAGTAACAGCTGAAGGGTCAAAATGTGACAATTTTTTTCGTCTGTAAAAACCAAATCCTTACAATTTTTCACAAAAACATTACTGGACTTCTTAATAAAACTGATTTGTTGCAGGTATACATAACTGATTTTCTTCGTGAAATAGGATGTGTATTAGATGTTATATGCCTTGAAACATTTCTGAAAGCAGGTGAAGAAGTGTGTGTGCATTTGAATGGCTACACTATTGCAAATAGTTATTCAAGGCTTGACGTAAAACTAGGTGGTGTATGCATACTTTGTAAAAATAATTTTAACTTTGTAGATCTTACAATAACTAATAAATATCAAGCAGAAAACACTTTTGAGGTATGTGGTATTATTTTGCCAGACCATCGCTGTTGTGTTATCTGCATCTATAGAATACCTAAGTCCAATAAAACAGACTTTTTAAATAAATTTCAAGACATGCTTTATAATATTTGTGACAGATATAATGACTTTAAAATAATTATAGCCGGAGATTTTAATATAGACACACTTAAGTGCACACAAGCTTCTGAATTCTACAAAGACATTTTACTAAACAATAACCTCACTCATCACATAACACGGGTCAAACGCTTAGTATAAAACTTCCTTATAAATATAAAACTTACATAAATACATATTGGATACTTAGAAGAGACTATAGCACTGACGATAGGAGAAAATTTAAAGAAATAATGAAGCAACTGACATTTAATGACATATATGACGAATCAAACTTTGACCTAGCTTTTAGTAATTTTCATGATATAATTAGATTATTCTATGACTTATGCTTTCCCGTGATTAAAATTAAACGTCAGATAAAAACTTGTGACCCTAAATGGATAACAGCAGGACTTAGAAAGTCTTGTAAAACAAAAAGGAAGTTGAGGTACATTTACTATACATCAAGACCTAAGTAAAAAACATCAAACAAGTCCAAATATTACCTTTATACTAACATTCTAAAAAAAGTTATAAGTAAATCCCAAAAAATTAGCAATTACAGGTATATCTGAAATAGTAAAAACAAATGCAAGGCAGCATGGAACATTATCCAAAACAAAACTGTAGCTAATAATATCCCAAAAAGTATTAAAGAATTAAAAATAAATAATAAAGTTACTAGTGACAAAATACTAATGGCTGAGAATTCAAACAAACATTTTATTCATTCACCAAATAAAATGAAGCAAATTGATAAAACATTAACCAAACATAATATGAAAAGTATTTTTTTGCGTCCTTCAAATAAATACGAGATAAAAAAAGTAATACTTTCGCTGAAAAACACACTATCAGTTGGTTACGACAACATAGCAACTGGAATCCTTAAGATGTGTGCTGAAGAATTGTCGCCAATTCTGTCACATTTGGTTAACATATCGTTTATAGAAGGATCCTTTCCAACAGCTCTCAAGTTTGTAATAGTAAAACCGCTACATAAAAAGGATGATAAATGCGACATAAATAATTATCGACCAATTACTTTAGTACCTATACGGTCTATAACCTTTGAAAAAACTATGTATTCTAGAATATACGATTATCTAACAAAATTTGACATTCTAAAAGTAGAGCAAAATGGATTTCAAAGAAATAAATCGACCACATTAGCAGCCTATTTATTGGTTACCGAAATAATTAATTGTGTAGACAAAGATCACCTAGTATCTGCAGTATTTTTTGATATGAGTAAAGCTTTTGATGTAGTGTGTCATGATATCTTAATTGATAAGCTGTACTGCTATGGCATTCGGGGCCCAGCATTACAGTGGATAAAATCCTATCTAAGCGGTAGAGAAAAGTGTGTTGAAATAAATAATATAGACGTTAATAATGTAATGATATCGTACAGATCCAAATATAAACACAACTGTGGTGGAGTCCCACAAGGAAGTGTCCTGGGGCCTCTTTTCTTTTTGCTTTCCGTTAATGACCTACCTGACTTTATCAATTGCAAGTCTGTACTTTTTGCTGACGACATTTCAATCATAATAAGTACTGACACTAAATCCAATTACAATGATAAAATAATGACAGCTGTTATAGGTGTCACAGATTGGCTGTACAAGAATAGACTCAAAGTAAATTTAGGCAAAACAAAAATAATACAATTTAACCTAAGGAAATATAAAGAAACTATTGACATTAATATAAATGGACAAAAACTAGAGGAGGTTCAAAATACAAAATTCTTGGGGATACATATTGATGATGGTTGTACTTGGCAAAGACATATTATAGAAGTATGAACAAAAATCAATAAGTTCATTTACCCATTACGAAGATTGTCAAGGATCTCATCTCAAAAAATTGCTTTACTCGCCTATCATGGCTATATAGATTCCGTTTTGAGATATGGCGTAACACTCTGGGGAAATGGATCTACAGTGAACAAAGCTTTTATTGCTCAAAAAAGTGTGTAAGGGCAATCTGCAGGGTTGGTCCATTATATTCTTGTAGAGAACTTTTTCCAAGCCTAAAAATTCTAACACTTCCTAGCATTTATATTTTCGAGTTGGGTGTCTTGGTCAAAAAACATAAACAGTTTTTTACAAAAATAGTGATGTTGTTAGTTTTAATACAAGGTATACGGATAAACTAGTTCTTCCATTTAGAAAGAAGGCAACCTCTCATAAGAGCTGTTACTCGATGGCAATAAAGGTGTTTAACAAACTGCCAAGCGACATAAAGTCATTGCCTCTTAGTAAATTTAAAGGCAAACTTTTTATGTGGTTGGTGGACAGGGCTTTCTACAATATTAGGGAGTTTTTTAATTACAAATAAATTCACTTAACCATGAATATAATGTTTGTAATGTATTTTGATTTTAAATATGACTACTATATAATAAAAATAATTGTACTGTTTAAATAATAACTAATTTTAATTCAATTTAATTCAATTCAATCTGTTTTTAAAAAATTATGATTTTAAATATGAATACTATAATAATAATAATAATAATTGTACTGTTTAAATAATAACTAATTTAAATTCAATTGATCATATACTTAAATATTTGCACGTCCTAACAGGACAAAACATGTTGATCTTTTATTTGATGTAACAACTTATTTACCGTGTTTTATGCAAATAAATGTTTCTTGATTCTTGATTCTTGGAATTTGTGAACAATGAGATCGTAAAACTAATAAAAAAGAACAATAGGTCTCACCGCGCGAAGTTATTTCAAAACGGCCTATCAAATTACGACAACTTACCCGCTCATCAGGTGAGGGGTTAATGAATCAATCCCTAGCTAAGCTATCTTCGATTCGAACCTTACTTCACTTCGCATGTGCGTATCGCATGCTTACACAATACCGAATCAAGGTCAAGAGAGTTCGCTTTCGAAGTGAGCTTTATCGTCTGAGTGAGTCTCGAAATTGAATTTGTATTTTAGAAAATAGCACTGCAGACGACAACACGGTGTAAATACGCCATAGCCATATAATAACAATTTACTCGCACAATAAGCATACACAGATTTTAACAGTGGTAGAGCCACGCGGCAGCTTTGCTGTTGTATGTATGGGCCGATTCAAACCGGGGTGGTACCACGACCTCACAGAATACTGGCGTGAAGTGGTCTGCTTCCGCGTTTCGTCTGGTGAGTGCAGGTGGCCGGAGGTCCAAATTACCCCCCCCCCCATTCAACATGGTAGCGGAATTAAATGATGATAGACTACCCCAGAAGGGTACCAGCACCCCTGGAGAATCCCTCGCTGAGCATCCACAACCATGTCTCTCCACTCCTGAGCGTGGATGCTCAAGCTGTCCCGCGTATGCGGGCTGAGGGGGGGGGGGGAGGCAAAATTCCGCTCAAGACTACAACTGCTCGGGGTAAACGGAGCAACAAGACCAAGGCGACCCCTGCCACGTTATCCGTGAATTTCTGCAATATCAGGGGACTTCACTCTAACCTAAACGCCGTCCACTACTATCTCGAGACGGCGAGGCCGGCTCTGCTCTTTCTGACCGAAACGCAGGTGTCCTCTCCGGCTGATGTCTCGTATCTCTCCTACCCGGGGTACAAACTGGAACACTCCTTTGTGCCTCGGGCTGGAGTTTTGCGTTTACGTCAGAGAGGACATCTGTTCTCGACGCCTCGGCAGACTTGAAGGTTCGGACCTGTCCATCCTTTGGCTACGCGTAGACAGCGACGACCATCCGCGCGTCTACGCGTGCCTCTATAGGTCCCAAAGCGGTAATGCCGAAACAGACCGACTCTTCGACCACGTCCAAATGGTTACAGATTCGTTGCTACAGCAGATCTCCTCCGCAGAGATCGTGATCCTCGGCGACCTTAACGCCCATCACGCCCAATGGGTTGGTTTACGTTTAACCGATTATGCGGGGAGATCTGTTCAAGATTTTGCCTTGGCATATGGTCTGACACAACTGGTTACTTCGCCTACGCGGATTCCAGATGTGGAAGATCATGCACCTTCCCTGTTGGACCTTCTGCTTACCTCTCACCCCGATGGATATCAGATTTCCGTCGCCGCTCCTTTAGGCTCCTCGGACCATTGTCTTGTCCAGAGTGTGGTGCCACTCACGCTGAAATCGCACTTGTATTCTGCAAGCTGCCGCCGTGTTTGGAACTATAGGTCAGCCGATTGGGATGGGATGCGGTCTTTCTTTGAATCCTACCATTGGGAGCGGGCTTGCTTCTCGCCGGAATATCCCAACCTTGTTGCGGATTCTGTCGCTGATGTGGTACTTCAGGGTATGGAACTTTTTTATTCCTTCCTCTGTGGTGCCATTGGAGGCAAATCTCAGACATTGTTTGGTCGCTCCTGTAAAATAGCATTATGCTATAAGCAGGAGTGCTACCAAGCCTAGGCTGACGCATCAACATCCCGGGATGTAAACACCAGCGCTCTAAAAAAGAAATATAATTCCGCCTCTAGGTCCCTCAAAAGAGTCATTGCCGAGGCAAAGTCAGAGGACATAGGCAGAATTGGCGAGAAACTAGTTCGCCTTCCTTCTGGAACCCGTGCATTCTGGTCTCTTGCCAACGCTGTCCAGGGGAATGTCGGTCAGCCATCTCTTCCAACTCTGCACAGGGAGGACGACTCACTGGCCCATACCGCAAAGGAGAAAGCCGATCTGCTGTGCTCTTTCTTTGCGTCCAACTCGACCCTCGATGACGGGGGAAGTGCACCGCCGACCATCCCGTGGTGCGAGTGCTCCATGCCGAAAGTGCAGTTCACACAGCGCTCAGTTCGCAAAGCACTCCTATCCCTGGACATCCACAAGTCGAGTGGGCCTGACGGAATCCCCCCAATTGTGCTGAGGACGTGTGCTCCAGAGTTGGCACCGGTTTTAACGCGTCTTTTCCGGTACTCCTACTCCCTAGGCGTAGTCCCAAAATCATGGAAGACGGCTTTTGTCAACCCGATCCCTAAAAAAGGCGACCGCTCAGACCCGTCCAACTATCGGTCTATCGCCATCACCTCCTTGTTCTCCAAAACAATGGAGTCTATTGTTAACTGCCAGCTCATGAGGTACCCTAAGGATCACCAGCTGAGTAGTGATCGACAATAAGGTTTTCGCCGTGGTCGGTCAGTTGGTGATCTTCTGGTCTACGTAACTCACAGATCGGCGGAGGCAGTAGAGTCCAAGGGGGAGGCATTTGCCGTTAGTTTGGACATTGCGAAGGCCTTCGATCGGGTTTGGCATAAAGCGCTTCTTGAAGCTCCCTTCCTATGAACTTCCCAAGAAATTGTGCGATTGGATCACCAGCTTTCTTGCAGATCGGAGCATCAAGGTCATTGTGCTGGTGTTCCAAGCGGCTGCGTGCTATCGCCAACGCTGTTTCTTCTGCATATGAATGATATGTTGCAAACCCGTAACATTCATTGCTATGCAGATGACAGCACTGGCGATGCTCTTTACACTGGCCGCGCCAATATTTCTCGTGAAAACGTCTCCGAGTACCGGGACAAACTTGTGTCTGAAGTCAAGTCTTTGCTGAACAGAGTCTCGGATTGGGGGCGACTAAATCTATTCCAGTTTAACCCCCAGAAGACACAAGTTTGCGCGTTAACCGCTAAAAAGAACCCCTTTGTCGTATCTCCTCAGTTTCAAGGCACTCCCCTTGTTGCCTAAGCCAGTATCGGAATCCTCGGCGTCGACATATCAAGTGACGTGCATTTTCGTGATCACTTGGAAGAGAAGGCCAAATTGGCGTCTAAAAAGCTTGGCGTGCTCAGCAGAGCGGGAAAGTATTTCATGCCGGCACACCGCCTGCAATTCTACAAGGCGCAGGTTCGGCCGCACATGGAATACTGTTCCCATCTCTGGGTTTGGGCTCCCGAGTACCAGCTCCTTCCACTTGACCGCATCCAGTGCAGAGCGGCTCGAATCGTCGACGACCGAGTGCTTTCCGATCGGCTTGATTCACTGGCGCTGCGAAGAGATGTTGCATCTCTTCTTTCGCATATGCCATGGAGAGTGCTCTGAGGAATTGTTCGGATTAATCCCAGCCGCCCAATTTTGTGAACGCACTACGCGGCAAACGTTCCGATACCATCCACACCATCTGGATGCTTGGCGGTTGACCACTGAACGTTTCAAAAGGAGTTTTCTTCCTCGTACAACCTCTCTGTGGAATAAATTACCACCGGCGATTTTTTTGGGCCGTTACGACCTGGGGACCTTCAAGAAAAGAGCTTACTCCTTTCTAAAGCGCCGGCAACGTACCTGCAACTCCCCTGGTGTTGCGGTTGATCATGGGCGGCGGCAGTCACTTACATCAGGTGAGCCGCATGCTCATTTGCCCCCTCTTCTATAAAAAAAAAAAACACAGTCAATCAATAGCTGTCCGTGCCAGTTGGAAAACTATGTTAGAGACTGCAATGAAACAATAAAAACAGTAAACTAGATTGGTATAGCATCACTTACAACTTCAATATGAACACAGTTATAGTGATTTTGAAAGTTTAAAAATGCGCACAGTCTCTTATCTTTGTGGCTAGCTGTTACAGCTGTTTCGAGTAAAGTAATTTATTCTGATGTCTAGTTTGAAATAAAATATGCTATATTTTAAGTATGTTCTACAAAGTGAAGTTAAAGTTACATCGTCTTCTCAGTATAATTTCGTGCGGAAAAGCTATGCGTTTGAGTTAAAAGTTTTATGTTTTAATTTAATTTATTTTAAACAACATTTACATATTTCTTACAGTGACGTGACGCCCGATTCTTCAGTCAAAACGTTTTTATATATAGAAAAGTGCGTTAGGTTTTCTTAAGAAAATAAAGGCGATAAACGAGCCCACAGGCTTCCTTATGGTTAGAGGACGCTGTGGCATAGAGACCTATATCTATTTTCTATTAAGAATCAAAGGGTCATATTCAATTAAGGATGTTAATGCATATGCGTTGTCATCTCGGTGAACTAGGATAGATTGCTTCGTTATTAGTGTAAAATTATGTACCTTAAGAAACACAGCAGCACCACGTTGTTATTTTACGCTGCACGCATTAGAGCTGCAGACGAAATTCAATACAGCGTGGCTTTCTCACATTTAAAAGTGCCGCAAATAAACTCTGTAATGTCTTATGAAATCAAAGAGCGTGAGAGAACGCAACTCCTCACTTTGTCCGGTGGGTGTCGCAGGAGGCGCCTATGGGATGTTGTGCCATAAAGACATTATGGTTTCTATTAGAAGGCAGTATACCTTGGAACGGCGACGAGATGCGGTGATAAAGGTATTTACATCTGTACTGTGATCATCAATCACACTACGAAGCGTGACTTTTGTGTTGTAGAGAGGATTTTCGTATCTACGACGGAAAGGCCTCATTTCCGTCTGTAGATTTTTACGAGTTAATGATGAAGGAAATATTGTAGCTCAAGCATGAGTGTGAATCTCATACTAGTAATATTTATTTTTCTCTAAAACATGAATGGTTTGACAAACATTACCATTTGTGATAACGTCTAAAACGTAATATCCATCACGAACTACCAGTCAGTGTACGAATACGTCTGTGACAAGGGATGAATTTCAATATGTAGTAATACACGTTTACCGATGATTAGATTAAATTTATAAATATCAGATTCACCTCAGGATTTTTTGATATGAAATACGTTAATTATAACACATTGATTCCCCAAATAAAAATTCAAAAATTAAACGAAACTTGTTTTTTAAACATTTGCATTTAAAAAGGAGAAATCAGGACAGGTACATATATTTTATGACAAAGTAACAGCCATCCAAGCACGCCCATCCGACTAGAAAATGGGCACGCCATTAGTGATCATCATCATCTCTTCTTCGTTAATGGAAAATTCTCTAATATGTACCTATATCCTCCTAAGGCCCAAAGTCCTTTTTAAAGGAATAAGTAATATATGTGTTCAGACCTAGCATCAAATATGATTACTTCTTCATGCAGGCCCAAGTCCTTTAAAAAGGGTCAATTTTAAAATCACGTTTTTCGAATTCAAATGGACCGCCAAATAAATATTTGACATTTAAGACGAACCTGGAAGACCTATTTAATCTGTTACCGGAAGTCGTAATTATTGGTTTAAAAATTGACCTTGTGACGCCATTTCTTTTTCGACACGATGGCTGACTTTAGGAGACAGGCTGAGTAAATCTTTCTTTATCCTTGTAATCAGTCATATCAGCACGGTTTCGTATATAAAAATATGTGTGGCTATATGTTTTCCGTAATTATATTAAATACTTTTTTCATTTTACTAACGAAAATGATGCATTTATTTAAACCAAACTTTTTGATACTTTAAGAAGTACCGCGGGCTTTTATACCAAAAAACTCGTATTATTTTAGACCTATACAAAGGTCTTTGGGTTATTATGTTTACTTAAGATGAAGTGCACGTTAAGTTAATGAGTTAAACTAAAATCCTTTTTTGAAAAATTATTTAGGTATGTACCAAATATTAATGTAGTTTCTATTCTATGTTTAATTAACAAAAAAAAAACTTTTTTTTCAGGAGTAAATGAACAACAAATAGTTGATTTAATTGTTTCTGAATTTGACGATGAAGCAGCTGATATCAATGAAATTGATGATGGGCTGATGGCAGGCTTTTAACACTGGCAGTGTGTTATCACGAGATAAAGATTTGTCAGTTTCAGGGTCCTCGAGTGTCAAGAGATCGGTATTGGAATCAAGTGATTCAAATTCTCAGTCCGATCTTTCTGACAAATATATGACTCCCGCACCTTCATTACAAAGAAAAGGACGAGATAGTGTCGTGCAACAACGTGGAGCCATGCGACGTTCACGCCGAATTACATCGCGAAAGGTAACCAATAATAGGAACGTGCCAGCGTCATCTTCATCTGATGTGAGACATTGTGAGTGGTCAATGAAGAATTTTAATCCGCGTTATTTCGCGTATAGAACCCTCATATCTACCGATTGATGCAGATTTATTTACCGATGAATTTGATTACTTTAAGCTCTATATCGATGACGAAATAATGAAGCTAATAGTATTGAAAACTAATCAAACTTTCTTATCAAAATATGGCAAGTGCCTTGGTCTCACTACCAATGAATTGCATATATCTATATATTGGCATAACTTTAGCAATGTTATGCATTCAGTATCTTCTCCTTGTGAAGAGTATTACTATTTAAATTTGTAATAAATGTTGATTTTCTTCATAAAAATTGTGTTTTTATTTATATCGTTACAAACCAAAGTCCTACAGATAGTGTAAATTTTTGGTACCTATTTATCTAATACTAACCCAAAGGCCTTTACAAAGAACTAAAGATATGAGGTCTATACTTTACAAATGGGTCCTTTGGTGAGTTATAAAGACACTAATAAACTATATTTAAAATAAAAACTGCAACAAAAGAAAACATTGCATCTTTTTGTTTGGGTCTGTACATCAATAAAATTTGATCCTTTTAAAAAGACCTTCGGGTCGTAATCTAAACTAAGCAAAAATTTTCTTGGGCCTTACGAGGATATATACTGGGTATAATTGTGTCCTTTAAGTATATTAATATATTTGTAATATATTAATATATTTAAAGGACACAATTACTCACGTTCTCTTCGTTTTGTATTCCCTTACCCATAGTCGGTTCCTTCGATCCTCTGTCAATTTGTCTCTCTTTACTCCTTTACACTTTTTCTTCTTTTACAACCGACTTCAAAAAGTAGGATGTAATCAATTCGACTGTAGGTTTTTTGGATTATTAGTAATGTTGATAGCATCGCTAGTACTTTTTTTAAAATCTCCCAATATAATAAAGTAAATCCAAAAATACATACACGACAAAATAGAGTAAATATGAAGTCAAAATATTTTTATACAAAATAGTCCTTTAGAAAACAAGTTTTGAAAGTAAATAAAACTACACTCAAGAAAACTTCAAGAAAACTTATTAAAAGACATTGCTTAATTACAATCAGTACTACTTACAGGCAGGAAATTATTGACGCTTAGCACCATGATGTCCTCCAGGAGGACCGTACGTGGATCGTGTCAGGTAAATTTCACTACATTTCGTGTCATCGAATATCGTATTGACACTCCTGTTTCGTGGTATTAAAGACAAAAACAAAAAGTAATGATGATTTAAAGGTAAGATTTCGGGGGATTTTCAAAAAAAAAACCTATTAAAGGTCATATCTGAGCCACAGTCACACTTAGGAAATAGGGTTCAATGAATAAATGTAGCGTATGACCCCCCAATCCCTCCAAAAATTACATCGGTCCATACGCCAAACTTCCTATTTATACTTATAGCATAATATCACAGTAGCAGCATACTTTAAAACCTTAACAGTGATTGCAAAGGGGCTGAGCGCTCACTGTAAATATCGCAGTACGCAAGCAACCCGATTTTGAACTCCGCCGTTACAATTTTAAGTGCTGATTTACCATACGCTCTAAGGTAAAGGAAAATATTGGAAGGAAATCTGCATGTCTAAGAAATTAAAATAAAAGTATTTCGATGACATGTTGGCGAAAATTTGGAACATTTGGAGTTTGACAGTTGGACGATCATGTGGTATTTTAAACGACTTTTTTTTTTATAAAATAGGGGGCAAGCCTTCACCTGATGTTAAGTGACTACCGCCGCCCATGATCAACCACAACACCAGGGGATTTGAAGGTGCGTTGCAGGCCCTTTAGAAAGGAGTAAGCTCTTTTCTTCAAGGTCCCCAGGTCGTATCGGTCCGGATAAATCGTTGGTGGTAAACTATTCCACAAAGAGTTCGTACGCGCAAGAAAACTCCTTGTGAAACGCACAGTGGTGGACCGCCAAGCATCCAGATGGTGGGGATGGTATCGGGACTTTTGCCGCGTAGTGCGTCCATGAAATTTGGCGGCTGGGATTAATCCGAACAATTCCTCAGAGCACTATCCATGGTATTTGCGAAAGAAGAGATGCAACATCTCTTCGCAGCGCCAGTGAATCGAGCCGATCGGAAAGCACTCGGTCGTCGACGATTCGAGCCACCCTGCGCTGGATGCGGTCAAGTGGAAGGAGCTGGTACTTGGAAGCCCCAGCCTAGAGATGGGAACAGTATTCCATGTGCGGCCGAACCTGCGCTTTGTAAAGTTGCAGGAGGTGTGCCGGCATGAAATACTGTCCCACTCTGCTGAGCACGCCAAGCTTTTTAGAGGCCAATTTGGCCTTCTCTTCCGAGTGACCACGAAACTGCACGTCACTCGATATGTCGACGCCGAGGATACCGATACTGGCTGAGGCAACAAGGGGGGCGCCTTGAAACTAATATTCGACAAAGGGGTTCTTTTTAGCGGTTAACGCGCAAACTTGTTTCTTCTGGGGGTTAAACTGGACTAGATTTAACTAGATTTAGAAGTTGTCATATTCCATAAAATTTACACAAATTTACGATAGCATTATTTAATCTACCAAATGTAATAAGTGTTATGTATTTTATCATGAAAACGTTTCAACTCTCATTTTTACTTTGCCACATTTGTTCAAATATTTCTTTATATTAACATCGCAACGAATTACGTATAAGTAGCGAGGGTCCTAACAATACAAGTACTTGTCAAGAAAAAAAACGTTGAGGGTCGTTCAGTGAAGTAGGTAGGCTCTGTTTACTGTGCACTTTCCGCCCTTAAATTAAGATTTGTTAAGGAAAAGGTATGCCGTTCCCAGTTTTCTTTATACTGGTTGTTTATTGGAATAGAAGTTTGTTGTAAGCTTAAGTCTACTAACTTGTTTAATTTTAATTTAATTATAAATATTTTGAATAAAACTATTATTTACGGATTTTATCGCGTTTAATTACATTAATTTATTGTTATTCGATCCCGACGTTTCGGGTGCTTTACAGCGCCCATGGTCACGGGGGGGACTGAGATGTTTGACGTCTCAATGTCATAGTTAGTCCGGCTACCTTCAGTTTTTTAATATTAATTTTTGGTCCGATTTACGCAAAACGAGCTTATAGTATCATGAAGTCTTGCAGTGGTATGCTTGGGTTTGGGTTTAATTTTGTTAATTATAGGATCCCAAGCAGATGGTAGCACCCAACCATCTTCTCTATTGAAATTTGGATGTTTTTTAATTTCAATAGCCTCGCGTATCATCCTTGGTAGGAATCGGTGTTCTTTTGCGAGAATTTGTGGTTTATCAAATCTAATGTAATGGTGGGGACGATCTTGAACATGTTCGCGGACTGCAGACTTCCCGGAGCGTCGGTGCTTCACATCAGCTATATGTTCCTTCACGCGGGTTTTTATAGATCTCTTTGTTTGACCTATGTAAGAGAGACCACATTCACAATCTAGCTTGTACACACCCGCATCTTGTAGAGGAATATTACATTTGATGGATGGTAAAAATTGACTAATCTTCTTCAGCGGCTTGTAGTATGTCTTAATGGACGCTCGCTTCAAGATGTAGCCAATCTTGTCCGTGACTCCTCTAACATATGGTAGTAGAGCAGGCGCGTGCTCGACTGTGGCCGGCTTCACTCGTTCACTGTGACGTAGGCGCGGGACCCGAAGCTTGTTGTCTTGCAATACTTGCTTGACATGCTGAAGCTCCGCAGCCAGATGTTTTCTGTCACAGATCCCTCGTGCTCTCTGAAACAAAGATTTACCCATGGTAGCTAACTGTGAAGGATGATGGTGAGATTCACCATTTAGATATCGGTTGGTATGGGTCTTTTTCCTATACACAGTGTGACCAATAGTGTTATCAGGATTTCGGATGACTAAAACATCTAGGAAAGCTAAAGAATTATTTGCCTCTAAATCCATTGTGAATTGTATTTTAGAGTTTATGGAGTTAAGGTGGTCTAAAAATGCAGTTACTTTGTCAGATGGTATAATTGTGAAAGTGTCGTCTACGTACCGCTTGTAGAACCTTGGATTTACAGGAGCAGTAAGAAGGGCTTTCTCCTCAAAGTCCTCCATGAATATGTCGGCGACTATGGGAGACACAGGTGAGCCCATCGCCACACCATCTACTTGCTTGTAGAACTCCTCCTTCCACAATAGATAGCCAGATGTGAGGCAAAGTTCACAAATTTTGTGAGTGAGATAAAAGACCTACATCTCGCTAACAATGAAACTATGGTCAGTTTTGATGTTCAGTCACTATTTACATGCCTACCTATTATGGACTGCATCTCAATTGTAACTAGGAAGCTAGAAGAAAATAACATGCCTCAAGAATATGCAATACTACTTGAACATTGCCTCACATCTGGCTATCTATTGTGGAAGGAGGAGTTCTACAAGCAAGTAGATGGTGTGGCGATGGGCTCACCTGTGTCTCCTATAGTCGCCGACATATTTATGGAGGACTTTGAGGAGAAAGCCCTTCTTACTGCTCCTGTAAATCCAAGGTTCTACAAGCGGTACGTAGACGACACTTTCACAATTTTACCATCTGACAAAGTAACTGCATTTTTAGACCACCTTAACTCCATAAACTCTAAAATACAATTCACAATGGAGTTAGAGGCAAATAATTCTTTAGCTTTCCTAGATGTTTTAGTCATCCGAAATCCTGATAACACTATTGGTCACACTGTGTATAGGAAAAAGACCCATACCAACCGATATCTAAATGGTGAATCTCACCATCATCCTTCACAGTTAGCTACCGTGGGTAAATCTTTGTTTCAGAGAGCACGAGGGATCTGTGACAGAAAACATCTGGCTGCGGAGCTTCAGCATGTCAAGCAAGTATTGCAAGACAACAAGCTTCGGGTCCCGCGCCTACGTCACAGTGAACGAGTGAAGCCGGCCACAGTCGAGCGCGCGCCTGCTCTACTACCATATGTTAGAGGAGTCACGGACAAGATTGGCTACATCTTGAAGCGAGCGTCCATTAAGACATACTACAAGCCGCTGAAGAAGATTAGTCAATTTTTACCATCCATCAAATGTAATATTCCTCTACAAGATGCAGGTGTGTACAAGCTAGATTGTGAATGTGGTCTCTCTTACATAGGTCAAACAAAGAGATCTATAAAAACCCGCGTGAAGGAACATATAGCTGATGTGAAGCGCCGACGCTCCGGGAAGTCTGCAGTCTGCGAATATGTTCAAGATCGTCCCCACCATTACATTAGATTTGATAAACCACAAATTCTCGCAAAAGAACACCGATTCCTATCAAGGATGATACGCGAGGCTATTGAAATTAAAAAAACATCCAAATTTCAATAGAGAAGATGGTTGGGTGCTACCATCTGCTTGGGATCCTATAATTAACAAAATTAAACCCAAACCCAAGCATACCACTGCAAGACTTCATGATACTATAAGCTCGTTTTGCGTAAATCGGACCAAAAATTAATATTAAAAAACTGAAGGTAGCCGGACTAACTATGACATTGGGACGTCAAACATCTCAGTCCCCCCCGTGACCATGGGCGCTGTAAAGCACCCGAAACGTCGGGATAATAATAACAATAAATTAATGTAATTAAACGCGATAAAATCCGTAAATAATAGTTTTATTCAATGTGTAGTGTTCGCGTAAATTTAAGAAATCATTATATAAATATTTTTATTAATAATAATTTTATTCTGATAAATTTTGTCTGTGAAGTTTGTCATTATAGAATTAATATGAAATTTTCTATACTCTAGAGCAATAAAAAATAGTTATGTTATGGATACTTATTTACAATCTAAGTTCTTTTCGAACGCCATTTTCGCGTGAATGTTATTGTGTTGATTTTTGGATTTTTCTGGTGTTTTATTAGTCTTTTAGTATAATGTTTCATTATGAAATTGCAATGAAAGTTTTTGTGTGACCATAATTTATCTTTTCACGTAAATAATTTCGAGTAATATTCGAGTGATTTTCACGCTGCCGACATTCGCTTGGTATGTTTTATTTTTGTTATCAAAATACAATAGTCTTTTTGTAATGAAGTAAAATCTGACTTTTATATAGAGAATATTGCATAGATTTTATAATGCCAAACTTCTTCATAGAAAAGTCGTCTGTAATATAAGTTTTAAGGGTTTAGAGAGCTGTGGGTTGGTGCGGTCACATGCGGCCGCTCGGAATTTGCCGGGTACATGCGACTGCATGGGAATTTTAAGGTGACTGAGGGGTTAAGTGACTAGCTTTAACTTGCTTTAGTGTTTCAGTCCGATTTGAATTTAAAATTTAAAATTCGATCGAGGAAATAAATGCGCAGAGCAAGCATACCTGCTTTTCAATACTGGTAATGAAATTCTGTCTTTGCTTATAGCTCCAATATGAATAAAGTCCAGTTGGCTACACTAAAAGTAAGGAGTAGATTTACCAATACTACACTTTGTATGTGTTACGTGATATCTTAGTCAGTTGTGTAGTAATTTTGGTGATCATTACCATCAGGTATTATTCTTGTAAATTTTGAGAAAAATAATCACCTTTAAGTGTAGCATAAAAGAGGATAATAAATTATTTTATTCAATTAACTTAAAAAAATTACTTTTTTAGTTCATTGAAACGGCTTCTGCTTTTTTTTTGAAGTTATTTTTTTTCGAAACACAATTCATCTGTTAGCCGGCAATTAACTTACTAACAAAATAATAAGAGGCTCTTAATTTGACCGTATGTTCTTTCTTTTGCATGTATGTTATGCGACTTCTTCGTGAAGTAAGCCGATTTTAATTGGTCCTTTTTAGGGTTCCGTAGTCAACTAGGAACCCTTAAAGTTTCGTCATGTCTGTCTGTCCGTCTGTCCGTCCTCGCTTAATCCTTGTGGCCGTTAGCACTAGAAAGCTGAAATTTGGTACCAATATGTGTATCAATTACGCCGACAAAGCGGTAAAATAAAAATTGGAAAAAAATGTTTTATTAGGGTAGTCTCCCTATATGTAAAGTGGGAAGTGATTTTTTTTAATTTCAACCCTAACGTGTGATATATTGTTGGAAAGGTATTTAAAAATGAATAAGGGTTTACTCTAATCATTTTTTGATATTGTCAATAATTTCGGAAATAATCGCTCCAAAAGTAAAAATTAATATGTCCCCCCCCTCTAACTTTTGAACCATAAGTTTAGGAAATATGAAAAAAATCTGAAAAGTAGAACTATATAAGGACATTTTAGGAAAATCATTTTGAACTTGGATGGAAACAACAGTACCCACTACCCGGAGGAGTTGCAGGAGCGCGGAGCGCTGCTGGAGCGAGAACATAATGGATACCCACCTTTAAACTCATAAGTGGGAACACTTATTGTGACGAACGGGAAACTACGGAACCCTACATTAAGCGTGGTCCGACACGCTCTTGGCCGGTTTTTTAGTTTATTTAATGGAAGGTTTATATACCTCATACGTAGTTCTATTAAAATTCATTATCAAAAAAAGAGCCCATCGCCACACCATCTACTTGCTTGTAGAACTCCTCCTTCCACAATAGATAGCCAGATGTGAGGCAAAGTTCACAAATTTTGTGAGTGAGATAAAAGACCTACATCTCGCTAACAATGAAACTATGGTCAGTTTTGATGTTCAGTCACTATTTACATGCCTACCTATTGTGGACTGCATCTCAATTGTAACTAGGAAGCTAGAAGAAAATAACATGCCTCAAGAATATGCAATACTACTTGAACATTGCCTCACATCTGGCTATCTATTGTGGAAGGAGGAGTTCTACAAGCAAGTAGATGGTGTGGCGATGGGCTCACCTGTGTCTCCTATAGTCGCCGACATATTTATGGAGGACTTTGAGGAGAAAGCCCTTCTTACTGCTCCTGTAAATCCAAGGTTCTACAAGCGGTACGTAGACGACACTTTCACAATTTTACCATCTGACAAAGTAACTGCATTTTTAGACCACCTTAACTCCATAAACTCTAAAATACAATTCACAATGGAGTTAGAGGCAAATAATTCTTTAGCTTTCCTAGATGTTTTAGTCATCCGAAATCCTGATAACACTATTGGTCACACTGTGTATAGGAAAAAGACCCATACCAACCGATATCTAAATGGTGAATCTCACCATCATCCTTCACAGTTAGCTACCGTGGGTAAATCTTTGTTTCAGAGAGCACGAGGGATCTGTGACAGAAAACATCTGGCTGCGGAGCTTCAGCATGTCAAGCAAGTATTGCAAGACAACAAGCTTCGGGTCCCGCGCCTACGTCACAGTGAACGAGTGAAGCCGGCCACAGTCGAGCGCGCGCCTGCTCTACTACCATATGTTAGAGGAGTCACGGACAAGATTGGCTACATCTTGAAGCGAGCGTCCATTAAGACATACTACAAGCCGCTGAAGAAGATTAGTCAATTTTTACCATCCATCAAATGTAATATTCCTCTACAAGATGCAGGTGTGTACAAGCTAGATTGTGAATGTGGTCTCTCTTACATAGGTCAAACAAAGAGATCTATAAAAACCCGCATGAAGGAACATATAGCTGATGTGAAGCGCCGACGCTCCGGGAAGTCTGCAGTCTGCGAATATGTTCAAGATCGTCCCCACCATTACATTAGATTTGATAAACCACAAATTCTCGCAAAAGAACACCGATTCCTATCAAGGATGATACGCGAGGCTATTGAAATTAAAAAACATCCAAATTTCAATAGAGAAGATGGTTGGGTGCTACCATCTGCTTGGGATCCTATAATTAACAAAATTAAACCCAAACCCAAGCATACCACTGCAAGACTTCATGATACTATAAGCTCGTTTTGCGTAAATCGGACCAAAAATTAATATTAAAAAACTGAAGGTAGCCGGACTAACTATGACATTGGGACGTCAAACATCTCAGTCCCCCCCGTGACCATGGGCGCTGTAAAGCACCCGAAACGTCGGGATAATAATAACAATAAATTAATGTAATTAAACGCGATAAAATCCGTAAATAATAGTTTTATTCAATGTGTAGTGTTCGCGTAAATTTAAGAAATCATTATATAAATATTTTTATTAATAATAATTTTATTCTGATAAATTTTGTCTGTGAAGTTTGTCATTATAGAATTAATATGAAATTTTCTATACTCTAGAGCAATAAAAAATAGTTATGTTATGGATACTTATTTACAATCTAAGTTCTTTTCGAACGCCATTTTCGCGTGAATGTTATTGTGTTGATTTTTGGATTTTTCTGGTGTTTTATTAGTCTTTTAGTATAATGTTTCATTATGAAATTGCAATGAAAGTTTTTGTGTGACCATAATTTATCTTTTCACGTAAATAATTTCGAGTAATATTCGAGTGATTTTCACGCTGCCGACATTCGCTTGGTATGTTTTATTTTTGTTATCAAAATACAATAGTCTTTTTGTAATGAAGTAAAATCTGACTTTTATATAGAGAATATTGCATAGATTTTATAATGCCAAACTTCTTCATAGAAAAGTCGTCTGTAATATAAGTTTTAAGGGTTTAGAGAGCTGTGGGTTGGTGCGGTCACATGCGGCCGCTCGGAATTTGCCGGGTACATGCGACTGCATGGGAATTTTAAGGTGACTGAGGGGTTAAGTGACTAGCTTTAACTTGCTTTAGTGTTTCAGTCCGATTTGAATTTAAAATTTAAAATTCGATCGAGGAAATAAATGCGCAGAGCAAGCATACCTGCTTTTCAATACTGGTAATGAAATTCTGTCTTTGCTTATAGCTCCAATATGAATAAAGTCCAGTTGGCTACACTAAAAGTAAGGAGTAGATTTACCAATACTACACTTTGTATGTGTTACGTGATATCTTAGTCAGTTGTGTAGTAATTTTGGTGATCATTACCATCAGGTATTATTCTTGTAAATTTTGAGAAAAATAATCACCTTTAAGTGTAGCATAAAAGAGGATAATAAATTATTTTATTCAATTAACTTAAAAAAATTACTTTTTTAGTTCATTGAAACGGCTTCTGCTTTTTTTTTGAAGTTATTTTTTTTCGAAACACAATTCATCTGTTAGCCGGCAATTAACTTACTAACAAAATAATAAGAGGCTCTTAATTTGACCGTATGTTCTTTCTTTTGCATGTATGTTATGCGACTTCTTCGTGAAGTAAGCCGATTTTAATTGGTCCTTTTTAGGGTTCCGTAGTCAACTAGGAACCCTTAAAGTTTCGTCATGTCTGTCTGTCCGTCTGTCCGTCCTCGCTTAATCTCTGTGGCCGTTAGCACTAGAAAGCTGAAATTTGGTACCAATATGTGTATCAATTACGCCGACAAAGCGGTAAAATAAAAATTGGAAAAAAATGTTTTATTAGGGTAGTCTCCCTATATGTAGTGGGAAGTGATTTTTTTTAATTTCAACCCTAACGTGTGATATATTGTTGGAAAGGTATTTAAAAATGAATAAGGGTTTACTCTAATCATTTTTTGATATTGTCAATAATTTCGGAAATAATCGCTCCAAAAGTAAAAATTAATATGTCCCCCCCCCTCTAACTTTTGAACCATAAGTTTAGGAAATATGAAAAAAATCTGAAAAGTAGAACTATATAAGGACATTTTAGGAAAATCATTTTGAACTTGGATGGAAACAACAGTACCCACTACCCGGAGGAGTTGCAGGAGCGCGGAGCGCTGCTGGAGCGAGAACATAATGGATACCCACCTTTAAACTCATAAGTGGGAACACTTATTGTGACGAACGGGAAACTACGGAACCCTACATTAAGCGTGGTCCGACACGCTCTTGGCCGGTTTTTTAGTTTATTTAATGGAAGGTTTATATACCTCATACGTAGTTCTATTAAAATTCATTATCAAAAAATTTCTTACACAACAGGAAAATGCGGTCGTGTGTCATCTTGTTGAAGTCACATACGATGAACTAAGTCTAGATTTATTTCGTCAAGTTCTTCGCTTGGTTCTTCTCGCAAAAAGCGTCCGTATTTAACACCGCTCATTGTGTGGTCAAGAAAATACGGATCAATAATTTTGTCACCTATAATTCCCGCACGCATATTGATTTTCCATCCGTGTTGAAAGTGGCTTGGGTTAAAAGAATGAGGATTTGTCTTTGACTATACGTGTTCATATTGAGCGTTAAGTACACCAGTTCTAACAAAAGATCAGTCATCCGTGAAATGTACGTGGTTCAAAAACTCGATCTCCTTCAACCTTCTCGAGTAATAATCGACAACAATCCATTCTCGGCTCGTAGTCGTTGGGAAGAAGACACTGAACTCGACGATAATGATACGAGTGCTGGCCATCATCTTTGAGGGATCTCCAAACTCGCATATTGTTCACACCTAGTTCATGTGCTACCCAATAATTGTAAAAAAAAAACAAAAAAAAACACTTAGCAACAGAAAATTAATAAAAATGGGTTAAATAACTCAAATAATAACAAGTTTTGCGTGATATTGAAATAAATGCTAAAAGATTAATTCTCCGCGTCGGATATTCCACAAACAAATCAAGAATGTGCTCCTCGTTAGTCGTACATTCTCGATATTCCTAAATATGTACGTTGTTGATCAAGGCTACGCACACTGCCAGTATTGTGTATACGAACGTGAAGTCATTGTAATGTCATCGCCGACGGCAATTGTATAGTTTGCGAAGTAGCAAAGCGCTCCTATTGAAGTCTTCGTGTTTGTTGGTTAGGTTATGGGTATTTGTCTTTTCGTAATTGTATATTGAAGTGAATAAAGTCACGTTCACCTTTTATTTAACAAACTCAAAACCTCCTTGGGACAAATGGTCGCCCTCCCGGTGATAGAACATGAAGCCAGTTTGAGAATCACCGTGTTCTCTCCCTCTCTTCGGACCTCGGATACCGCTATAATATTCCAGCGCAACTTGTCTATCTCTTCTTCTAGCTCCAGGATCTTCAGGTCAGTCCTCAGGATGCGTGCGTTTTAAGTTGCCAGGTCGAAACGTCTTAAATGACACCCGAACCGACCGGGGAAGGATCAGGCTCTCACAGAACACCAGCGTCAAATAGCAGTTCTATGCTGTTGTAATTCGTTTGTTGAGTGGTGTGAACCGGTGACCCTTCTTATTGAAAACGAGGCGTTCCATCTTAGTCCTCACGGGTAACAACGCATCTGCATTTTGATTCGTTATCGAGGATATATGTAGATATCAAGGGGCCACAGCAACCACATACCATAAAGAGACTGTGTGCTCTTTTGCCACCCCTATACTATAAAAAAACCTCCACCGGAGATTCTTAGCACCACCTGCCCCACCATTACTATGGTTATCACCGTATTCAGGAATAGTGGGGCTGCCAGGGACTGGGGGCCCGACTATTCCATATATTATATGTCTAATAATTGTAATAGGAAAAGAAAATATACACAACATATATTATGTTATTTATAACTATAGCTTATAGCCAATTTCTATTAATTTGTGTTATGTTAATTATTAAGTACGTACGCTGGTACCTACTTGCTTAACATATAAAACTATTTCTCTCTTCAGAAGGATTTGTTGGAAGAGAACTCTTATATGGGTTGAGCTCGTCTTTGTACATCTTATTTAAATATTGAAAATCATTCCCAACTTAAAGTGAGCACAATAAAGAATAAATAATTTCATTGGTGCTTACTACTACATGCGGTATTGCGTCTTGTGATGGATATGCTGGTGGGCTGTGTCTGATTTGACACATCTTGTAGTTCTAGTCGATGAAGGTACGCCGGTGATGATGTTGGCTATGATTGTATGGTGGACCGTGGGATGGTTTTAGCCCGAGGTTAGTCGTATTGATGCTTTTTGCGTTTTGCAGTATTGTGTCTCTGCGATGGTTGTTTAGCGTGTCGTTTTTCTCAATAGCGCTCTCTGCACCTTTGTTTTACTAACATATAAGTAGCTTTGTCCAAGTCGGGTCTCTTCATAACGGGGCTGCCGACTGTCTTACCTCCACGATGTTTTGTTTAAAAACATAAACATGTATCTCTCCAAATTTCCCACCTTTGAGTAATTGAAGGCAATTTGTTGGTGGGCGAGACAAACATGACCGAGAAATGCTAAACTACCGCTACGTGCTACCGAAAAACTCAACGTCAGTGACACAAACCCTTTCTGATGGCAAATTATTACTCCTATCTTATCACTGCCTTTTGACTGTTGTATTGGTTGGTGGAGCATATGTGTTAACCCCATGCAGGTGTTAGCTGGAGAGAGGATCTGAGAATACTCTCAAGGCCGCAATCGAAAGCACGAACCGCGGGACCCCATTCACTTGAGGTCAACGGTAGACTCATAACACGCTCTATAGCTAGTAGCCTTGCTGTTCATGCAATTGGTGGTGATGCCATACACTTACATCACGTCTGCAGGAACAGCGGTCTGTATGGTGGTAGTGCTCACGGAGGGATTTTTATGGCTAGTGTTTCTATTATTTGACGTGTTGCCTAAAACTGTGTGACGTACAGTCACTGTAGCTGGCGTTTAAACACATTGACATGCGCGATTTCGGTCGATGTTTGTGCTTACGCACTACCAAACAACCAAGCTCTCTTTACTGGTTCGTCAGTTATTTTGATGTGACTAGGGTCCAGTTCAAAACTTAACGTCCACCTCAAGGGGAGCTTCATAGTTGGTTGGCGCTCACCGCACAGGGCCTGTGTGGTGCTGTGTACCTTCCTCACATCTTTAAAATGTGGGAGAGCGAAGCTCTTGTATCGGGTACTTTTATATAAATATTAGGAGCCTTTTCCAAACTTTTAATATTCTTAACTCTTTTCGAGTCCTGTCTTCGTGAACAGGGTTCCTTATCTTAAAATAATAAAGGTAAAGTAATAACAAAGGTAATAATAAAGGTTCAGTTAGAAGGGAGGGATATCGTTACAAGTTTTTATAACTTTTAGCACTTGATTTAGTAATAATTGCAGAAGAAGAATAATTTAAAAGCGTAAGGAGCTCCGAAAAGCAATACTAGAAATAATATAGAATGATTTAATCATATAATAGTATATACAGATTATCTCATTTAATTTTCTTATTTTAATTTTTCGGTCCGATCTACGCAGAACGAGCTTACAGTATACTGAAGTCTTGCAGTACCACTGCAAGACTTCAGTATACTTTGGTTTCAGTACGCTTTGGTTTATGTTTAATTTTGTTAATTATAGAATCTCAAGCAGATTACAGCACCCATGCTATTAAACCGCATCCCATTAAATATATGTTGGTATGAGTCTTTTTCCTATACACAGTGTGACCAATAGTGTTACGCACTACCATAGATACCATCCACACCATCTGGATGCTTGGCGGTCCGCCACTGTACGTTTCACAAGGAGTTTTCTTCCGCGTACGGCCTCTCTGTGGAATAGTTTACAACCGGCGATTTTTCCGGACCGATACGACCTGGGGACCTTCATGAAAAGAGCTTACTCTTTTCTAAAAGGCTGGCAACGCACCTGCAAATCCCCTGGTGTTGCGGTTGATAATGGGCGGCGGTAGGCACTTAACATCAGGTGAGCCGCATGCTCGTTTGCCCCCTCTTCTATAAAAAACCGGCCAAGAGCGTGTCGGGCCACGCTCAGTGTAGGGTTCCGTAGTTTCCCGTCCGTCACAATAAGTGTTCCCACTTATGAGTTTGTACAAAAACTGTTGTTTCCATCCAAGTTCAAAATAATTTTCCTAGAAAGTCCTTATAAAGTTCTACTTTTCATATTTTTTTCATATTTTCTAAACTAATGGTTCAAAAATTAGAGGGGGGGACACATTGTTTTTTACTTTTGGAGCGATTATTTCCGAAATTATTGACATTATCAAAAAAAGATTTCAGTAAACCCCTATTCATTTTTAAATACCTTTCCAACAATATATCACACGTTAGGATTGAAATTAAAAAAAAATCACTTCCCACTTTACATATAGGGGGGCTACCCTAATAAAACATTCTTTTCCAATTTTTATTTTACCACTTTGTCGGCGTGATTGATACACATATTGGTACCAAATTTCAGCTTTCTAAAGCTAACAGTCACAGAGATTAAGCGAGGACGGACAGACGGACAGACAGACATGGCGAAACTATAAGGGTTCCTAGTTGACTACGGAACCCTAAAAAGCTACTTATTCAGACCGATACTCAGCAATTCACGCACTTCTCTTTGGTAGTAGAAATGGTACCTCTCTAGACGTACTCGTAAACGAGATGTTCCACTTAGAAATTCATTTTCCATTAAATATAATGATCGGTTGTTTTTTCTTTTTGAAATAAAGATGACAAGCGAGCATACCGTCCACCTGATGGTAAGAGAATGTTGCGGTAATAGATAACTAAAACTATCCTTAGTTAAGAACAAAAATGCAAATGCGTTGCCACCTGTGAGGTCTAAGATAGAAATTAAGTCCAGTAAAGGATCACCGGTTCTGTATACTCACCATACGAAACACAGCAGCGTTTAGCTACTATTTTATACTGTTATTCTGTGAGAGCGTTGTCCTTACCCGGTCGAGCCGACCCATTCGTGCTACAACTATACTACTAATATTGCTACAGCAATAACACTAAACGTTGATGAGCAATAAAACTAATAACAGCAAAATGCTTCTGTATTTTATATGGTGAGTGATGAAAACCTGAGACCCTTTTACTAGTAATAAAGCATTCAATCTTAAAAGTCAGAGGTAATAAAGCATTTAATTCTTAATCGATGATAGCTATGGGTTTCTATAGGACACAGGATCCGTTATTATTATTTCGGCTGTGCGTTTGCATGTCATTGGTGAAAAGTAAAAAAAAAACCATTAATTATAAATATTCGTCGACATAAATTTTGTTGGAAGCCTAACGCCTGATTTCTATGTTCGAGAAATGTTTCATTCTCCATTATGATCCGTTTATCGCAAACGAGGTGCATTTAAAACAGTTTATAACAGCAAACAGCAACTTAGGATGACTTAAAGCGAAAAATAGTGAAGCTGGTATTTTGGTTTAAAAAAGAGGTTTTCATGCAGTTATGCTGCAAACAAAACGGCTCGTTAAAGAAAACAAGGGGTAAATATAGAAACCTGGCATAAGAGGATAAGAACGAACCTCTTCCATGCTGCAGGTAAAATTCTACAAAATTGCCTCCAAAATGACTTGGACCTTACCTCAAAGTGCATTGTGTGTAATCAAATTTCCATTACGCGGGTACTGTCACAGAACTTTCGCCGAAAGTTGCTGCTTTGGTGACTTAATACTCGTCGGAGATATGTCACAGTTTCTTATTTCTTTTTACACGCTAGGTATATTTAGTTAAAGTCAATATTTTTTAAGAAGTAAGGGTCATAAGTGAGCACACAGTCCACCTGTTAGTGAGTGTTACTCCTACATACATCGTCGATTAGAAATCAATAATGAACATTCCACAAGAGTCTTATCAAGCCCAAATTGTTTAATATGTGTTATTGTACTAATAATAGTATGTAATAGTACTGAAAATGAAGTGATTACGACGTGAAACTAGTCCTGACATTGATATGTCTTTACTTCCGCCCCGGGACGGGAATTAACACCGAAAGGTCGAGAATTAAAAAAAAGAAAATTAAACGCGATACCCGTAAAATAGTTTTATATCAGCGCCCAATTGATTTCCACGAAACAGCTTTTGAAGTCGGGGCTTCAATTTTTTAACTCCCTATTTCTTACCGCCGACTTCATCATGTGGATATTATTTTATCCTCGTTAGTTCTTTCAACGCATGGCAGGTGGGTTATTTTGTTGGTCTTAAGTAAGTTTTTTATTTTTAGTAGTGGTCTTAAGTTACTTCTTGGGTTTCTGCCTCTAATAACCTTTAAATGAACAATTTTGCTACAATACATAGATACATTCACTGCGGTGAATTAAAAAACAAATAAATTTAATTGTAACAGTGAAGAATGTTAGTGGTTTCTACAGCTGCAGAAGGCAAGCAATAAACTTTCTTAATTAAAGTAAAAGTTTAATTAAAACTGCAAAGTTACGACAAGGGGAGTTATTATAAAATGTTACAAATATTCTATGCGCATGTTTGTCAATGAACTCCTCCTAAACGGTTCAATTGAATTTGATGAAGTTTTCGTGGAATTCGGAATAAGGCATTGAACACATTACTGCTTGATTGCAGAAATTGGTAAGACCTACCTGCATAAATAGACAATACAAAAATTGCAAGCTTGCGATTGCCGTAGGAATCCGGCTAGGAGTGGCTATTTGTCAATCTCACCAGTGCCCTGTGGTAGTAGCGTCGATGAGTTTGGGCTCCACGGACTTTCATGCAAGAAAAGTGCAGGTAGGTTTTCCCGTCACGGTTCTTTGAACGAAATCATCCGAAGGGCTCTTGTCTCTATAAATATCCCCTCGGTTTTAAAGTCTTGCGGGATATTTAGAGACGATGGCATGAGACCCGACGGTATGACTTTGGTCCCTTGGGAGAGAGGTAAAGCCCTAGTGTGGGAGGCTACTTGCGTTGACACTTTGGCGGCCTCTCATCTCAAGGGCACCTCTTTTAGAGCCGGGGCGGCATCAGAGGCAGCCGAATTTAGTAAATGGCGCAAATATGAGTCTTTGAGAAATGACTACATATTTGTGCCTTTTGCTGTAGAGACTATCGGTCCGTGGGGTCCACGTGCAATGAAGTTTCTAAAGGAACTGTATCCACGACTGGTCGTCACTGCTGGTGATAAGAGGACTGGTTCTTTCCTCGCTCAAAGGCTAAGTATAGCTATTCAGCGAGGAAACGCAGCCAGCGTTCTTGGCACTATACCACGGGGAGCAGGTCTTTTTGACGATTTAAATTTTTAGTTTTAGATTTTCTATATTATGGTTTCTTCTTTTATATTGTATATAATTAGTTTTAATCGTACATATTATAATTTTAATTATTATTTTAGTTAAGTTCTTTATCTGGGGGCACGGCAGTGCCCCCGCCAAGTCGAGCAAAAAAGCGGCACGGCCGTACCATACTTTTCTCGAAGCAATTCAGGCCATTTTTGACCTTCTATAACTTCGTAGAGGATAAAACTAGAAGCCTGAATTTTCAGCTACCGAGTAGACATTATATAAACATGATATATTTCAAATTTTATTCAATTTTAACAAGTGGTTTAAGAAGTATAACTAGTCAAAGTTTCTTAATTTTGTCACTCACTGACTGACCGATCATCAAAAGTCTAAGGCACTTTTAGCAGAAATAGAAGCTTCAAATTTAAAATACAATCAGTGTTTAGTGTATAAATCAAGGAAAAACTAAAATACTTTTTAATTTCGGTCCAGTTTTCTCGATATACCAAGTGCACAAATAACTTTGTAATCTGGTATAAATATATGGAATTACAAAGTTATATTTGCAGTTAATGAATCAGTGTACTTGTTTATGTATAATAGGTGTAGATAGGTACGTTGTTGGCATTCAGGAGGTAGGAGGTACCGGAAAGTAAAAATGTAGACTATCTTATCTACAAAAAGAAATGAGATGCCATCAAAAACATAACTTGTAAAAAAACCAAGTCTCGCAACTCAGTTCTTCTACCTTAAAAAGTAGTGAAATCCATGTAATACCAAGTCGGTTAATTTATTCAGTCCCTACTTAAGGGCCCTTCTGTTTTAAATTATTGCGTAATTAGCTAACCTGACAACATTTTTTTATAGTGACCATATCAATGTTAAAAATCTTTTATGTTTTAAATATAAAAATTGACTTGGCAATCGCAAGAAAACACAATGTATCTCACAAGTAGTACATATTATATTAAATTAGATTGCTTAGTGCGATTGCCAAGTCAACCTTTATATTTAAAACATAAAAGATTTTTAACATTGATATGGTCACTATAAAAAATGTTGTTAGGTTAGCTAATTACGCAATAATTTAAAACAGAAGGGCCCTTAATTAGGGACTGAATAAATTAACCGACTTGGTATTACATGGATTTCACTACCTTTTAAGGTAGAAGAACTGAGTTGCGAGACTTGGTTTTTTTACAAGTTATGTTTTTGATGGCATTATAATTTTTGTAACATAAATTGTAAATAATTTTACAAATCTTAATAAAAAAATTGTGGAAAGTAATAAGAAAAATAAAATTTAAAAATTTAAATACGCCAAATCAAACTTATCAAAATCTATTTAGCTTTACTTGCTGAATAAAGCCTTCTAGAATTAGGTGATAGGGCTTCTTGTCTAGGTGTTCGTCTTGTTAGGTATGTCTTACCTATTACCGGCTCCAAATAGCACTGTGTTTTATTTTTTGAAGTAGTAGTTTTGTGGTTTAGGTAATGCAGGTTAGACCATAAAATTTTAAAACTAATTGGAAACTTTTGCAAAAAGGGCTACGAGTAAAACTAGCTCCGGTATATGAGCTTAAAATTCCATTTAAATTGTATTTCATTCTCAATAGGTTGAGATTTGAGGACTTTAATCATATTGAGCACTGGTTTTGTTTGTTTTAAAATGGCAGAATTTTTTGTGAAATTATTTTTATTTGTTGCATTTCCTATATCAAGAAATAATGTATATTTAGGGTTGATTTTTCAAGTACTGACATAGACCAACGGATCGCAAATCAGAGGCAGTAGATCAGCCAAATAATTTGTATATTCAGCAATCAATGGCAAATAAAGGTTCTCGAATGGCAGCCTCGTAATGGTAAGTGAAGTGTTGAATGGACCCCAATTAGATAACATGATGACCTGGTAAGTTATGTAGGAAGTCGATGAATGCAGGTGACTCAGACCGTAAGAACCGTTTTTGTGCCATTCCTTTCACTTAGGTCTATGTTTGTCATTGGTCTAGTGCCTTCACTACATCATAATATGATGATGATGATGAATTTCATTTGACAAACCCACCCCGTTATATGCTCTTCGCAAAGTTCTCGCACAAACTAACATAAGTGATTTGAGCAATGACTAAAATCGAATCACACTACCACACTCGACTAGCATTAAGGGTCTCCTACACGTAACGTAACCACAACCACAACACGTGGGCGGGCGCATTTTATATTGGAAATGAATAGTACAATTTACATATACCACATTTTGCTGTTATTATCGACTGCGTGAATGATACCGACCAAAACGAAACCACGACGCAATCACCATCGACGCTGAGAACTAGCGGTCGGTCACATCGCAAACACAACATTGCGTCGACGCCACAAGTAGGGTTGCCACCTTTTTTTTTGCTATGAAAGTATATTGGTGAGAGTATATTAGTGGAGGTAAGAAAAAAAGTAAAAATCGTTAAATTAAGGTTTTTTTCTTTTAGTTTTTTATATAAAACATATTTTATGAGTCAGAGTCGAACTTTGCCTTCATACGATGTAACTACATCGCAACTACTAGCGACAACGCAACCACATCGACATTTTGTCGCATAACCACAACGTAAGTGCAAAAAGCGGCAGCGACACCATTCACACGTGACCACATTTTGCCGCTGCAATGTGGTGTGATTGAGGTACGTGTGGGTCGACCCTAATACCAATAAAGCTTAAAAGTTAAAGTTACAGCCTACATACGACCCACTATAGTTCACAGGCCTCCTCTCATTTCTGAGAGGGTTTTTAGGGCAAGGAAATATCCACCGCGCCAGTTTGCCAACATGCATTAGGACACTAACGCATGCTGGCGAACTTCACATGCTTTCAAAATATTTTTTTATTTCTGAAACATGCATGTTTTTTTACGATGCTTTCCTTGACCGTAAAGCAGTGGTAAATCAGTAATTAATGTAATTAAAAATTTCAGTGGTGCCAGCGGGGATCGAACCCGGGTTGCTCACGTATTGTAAAATTTACTGCGAGTGTTTAGACCCTGAAAACTACCGCTCTTAAAGATTAGCGAAATATTAAATAAAATGAATTAAAATATATTTGATCCAAAGGTTTCAGGAAAATAAAAGCAATAAGCAATTTCGATTGATTGAACATTGAATTTGACGAACGCTAAAGCAATAAAACATTTTGAATGTCATTGATCGCTGTTATGAGTAAAAATATAAAACAGGAGTTCTTACATTAATGACACAGTAGAAAAAAGTAATAACATATTAATAATGATGTTGTGCACAAAACTTGTATTTGTTGTATGTTTAGCCGGTGCTATGGTTTTTATTACCTTGTTGGTAGGACTCTTTTTCTGTTTAAAAATTCATTCAAGTTGATACCACCGTCTTACGTTACGTTCCTTCTGAAGACAACTTGTAACAAAAACCCTGTGGTTCTCGTTAAATACGTTATCATAACAAGAACACAAACGTAGTCATATACTTGCTTTAGGTAAGAAAAATCACTCATTTATTTTAAATTAAATTTAAATAAAATTTCATTTGCAAATTGTATGTGATTCTATACAAGCAGCACGTGGTAAATTAGCACCTGCGATTGCAATTAACAATTTCATTGGTGCGATTGAACAATAGATACGAGTTATCACTGAGACACAAGATGTTTTTATTAGCTTATTTTAAAACAAAGACTTATTGTAACCCTATTAACATTACAAATACTCACGTTTACTAATCCAAGTAAGCTTATAATGCCTGTATTAGACGTGGTTCACGACAGTAGAGGAACGGAGAATTCAAACCTACAACATTTACAGTTAGCAATCTGCACTCTAAACTAATAGGCTACTGTCGCTTTATTTGTGATGTTTAATTGTAAACTACTGGTGAGTACACAGCTGTGGAAACTAAAACAATTGGGAGGAAATTCAATTTCCTAAAGCTGAAAGCATCGTTACTACAAGTTGTCGTGTTTCGTTATGCTACAGCGACTGGCAGCAACAAACATACCTCAAATATATTACTTAGTATTTCTTGGAGATTTATTAAACCTCTTATACCGACGACTATAAATTATTTTGTATAATGTCGTCGATGATTAAATATATCTATAATATATACAAACCAATTGCTGTCCGTTGGTATAGCTTAAACTAGTTTAAAACCATACTCGACCGGTTTAGATTTTTTTTGTGAGTTTGAGTGGGTACCTATATATTTTTTTATAGGATAGGGTGACAAACGAGCACACAGTCCACGTGATGGTAAGTGGTTGCTGTGGCCCATAGACATCTGTCCTCATCTGACATCTATTCTCGATTACGAATCAAAATGCAGATGCGTTCTCACCCGTGAGCACTAAGATGGAATGCCTCGTTTCCAGTAAAAAGGGTCTCCGGTTCTCTACACTCACCATACGAAACACAGCAGCATTAAGCTACTATTTGACGCTGGTATTCTGTGAGAGCGTAGTCCTTCCCCGGTCGAGCCGACCCATTCGTGCTACGACTATACTTCCAATACAACTGCAGCACGGCTCTACCACGTATAAACGGGTTATACACTTTATATGGTTTACATTCACAATTGGACCGGGTAGGTGGTGTTGTTATCAAAATCTAGAAATCATACGTGTGAAGTTGGGCGGATCACTAGTTGAACATATAAAGCAACTTCAAATGAACGAAAGAGTAATGTTTTTTAGGTTCATAAACATAAACAAAACATCACTCACGCCAGTAGGCAGTAACTTTTTTTTAAATTTACATTGTCATCAGATTGAAAAATTACGCAATCCGATTTTGAGTTGTTCGAATATAATTCGTATTCGTTATTTTCTTATTATAATAGTTTTTATTTTAGTGTAATAATCAACTAATTACTATTATTTCATCCTAAATGGCGCCATAGGTATATGTAGATCCTAAATGGCGCCATATGTATATGTAGATTCTACATATACGAACGCAAAAAGTTGTCGTTAATAATATGCGCTCTTCTGGGTCAATATTTGAAATAGACGTGCCTTGGGGCTCAATTTTCGGCTCCATTCTGTTTCTTGTATATTATAATATACTACATTACATAGTAGGGGATATCCATCCATGATAAAATATTATTTGCTAATGACACTTCATTAATTTTTAAATTAAAACCACAATTACTAAAATATGGTTAAGTAAGTTATGCCATATCTAAATTAGTACCTAAATTAGTTTCATGTTAATAATTTGCATTTAAGTTGCACTAAAACAAAATGTATAAAATTCATAACTGTAAATGTCAAATATTTAAATACTAATATAATTTTAAAAGGGGAGGAGACGGGAAAAGCTGAGTCTTATCAATACCACCATTTTACTTGGGATTATACTGGACGCGAAGCTTCAATGGGGCTAGTTTTAACATAGTATGTATATTAAAACTAGCAATCAGACTTATTTATGCAGCGTATGAAGTAAAAAATATTAGGATTTACAGCTATACTAGTTTGCTTTAGCTATTTCTTGTTTTAGCTATTTTTTATTAAGGTGGAATATTTTAATAGGATGTTTTAAACCATCACAAGCTATTTAAAAGGATGTGTAAGATTTACTGAAACAACTATATTCTCTACACTGAGAAATAACATGTACGACGTTAACTTATGTAAATTATTGCAATTTAAAAACAATGGGTTACCTTTTTATCCCTTGAGTGTAAGGCATACATATTGCGAATCGTAACATTATTATTTGTAATAACTAAGTTGTCAGAAAGGTTAAATGTAAGTTGATTCAATTATATATCATATTATTATTATATTGGCCACCTGTGACAGCTATCAATTACTAGTCTAATGTTGTTCAGCAGGCCAGAAATTGCTTTTTTATTTGCCCAATTTTAAAAACATGCCTTTTTTCATAGAATAGGGTGACAAACGAGCACACAGTCCACCTGATGGTAAGTGGTTGCTGCGGCCCATAGACATCTACATCTATATTCCATTACAAATCAAAATGCAGATACGTTGTCACCCGTGAGGACTGAGATGGAATGCCTCCTTTCCAGTAAAAAGGGTCTCCGGTTCTCTACACTCACCATACGAAATACAGCAGCATTAAATTACTATTTCACGCTGGTATTCTGTGAGAGCGTGGTCCTTCCCCGGTCGAGCCGACCCATTCGTGCTACAACTATACTACTAATATAACTACAGCATGGCTCTACCACGTGTATCCTCCCTACTTATCATCATCATCATCATTACAGCCCTTCACAAGTCCACTGCTGAACATAGGCCTCCCCCAAGTAATGCCACAAAGCACGGTCCTGAGCCACCTGCATCCATCGACTTCCTGCATGTCTTACCAGGTCGTCGCCCTACACTACGCCTACCGGTACGAGCTATATGGCCGGCCCACTGCCACTTCAGCTTACTAATCCGTTGGGCTATGTCGGTCACTCTGGTTTTACTGCGGATATCCTCATTTCTGAGTCTATCACGCAGAGAAACTCCGAGCATAGCCCTCTCCATAGCTCGCTGAGCGACCTTAAGCGTCCTCATACGGCCAGCAGTGAAGGACCACGTCTCAGATCCGTAAGTCATCACTGGCAACACGCACTGGTTGTACAATCTAGTTTTTAGAGATTGAGGTATACCTGACGAAAAGATATGTCGTAATTTCCCGAACGCTGCCCAGCCGAGTTGAATCCGTCGATTGACCTCTCGGTCGAAGTTGGATTTACCTAGTCGGACTATTTGTCCCAGGTAAACGTACTCGTCAACAACTTCGAGCATAGTGCTCACAACAACTACCGGCACGGGTGTGATATGGACATTAAACATGATCTTTGTTTTGTCCATGTTCATCTTAAGACCTATCCGTTGGGAGGCACTATTGAGGTCATTGAGCATAATGCTTAAGTCCTCCAGCGATTCTGCCATAAGGACTATATCGTCGGCAAATCGAAGGTGAGTGATGTACTCGCCATTGATGTTAATACCATATCCTTTCCAGTCCAGTAGCTTGAAAACGTCTTCCAACGCAGCGGTGAAGAGTTTCGGGGATAAAACATCACCCTGTCTTACACCTCTCTGCAGTTGGATAGGTTTCGAACTCTGGTTCTGTACTCGGATAGCCATCGTAGCTCTACTGTACAAAAACTTCAGCACTTCGATGTACCGACAGTCAACTTGGCACCGCTGAAGGGACTGTAGCACCGCCCAAATTTCGACGGAATCAAAGGCTTTCTCATAGTCCACATATGCCAGGCAAAGTGGTAGATTGTACTCTTCGGTCTTCTGTACAATCTGCCGCAGGGTATGTATGTGGTCTATGGTACTGAAGCCTTTTCGAAAACCGGCTTGTTCGGGAGGCTGGAAGTCGTCAAGTCTGCGTGCGAGACGATTTGTAATGACTCTCGAAAATAGCATGTAGACGCGGCTCAGAAGGGAAATCGGTCTGTAGTTCTTCAAGAGAGCGTTGTCGCCTTTCTTAAAGAACAAAACCACCGCGCTTCTGCTCCACGCCTCCGGAGTAGTGCCACCATGGAGGACGGAATTGAAGAGCTTCTGAAGGACTTCAAGTACCGGTGTTCCACCCGCTTTCAGAAGCTCCGCTGTAATTCCATCCTCGCCCGGGGCCTTGCCGTTTTTAAGGTGGTGGAGAGCCATTCTAATCTCGCTCAGACTGACGTCCGGGATATCATCGGAATAGTGTCGGATAAGACTTGCTCTTGGATCGTTACTCACACTTGCGTGTGGCTCCAACGATGATGTGTACAGTTGCCCATAGAACCTCTCAATCTCACTCAGAATCTCAGGTGTCCCGGAAACGATTTTGCCACACTCAGTCTTCAGCTTTGACAGTTGGCTCTTTCTGGCAGACAGATCTCTGGCAAAGACTTTGGAGCCCTGGTTCCGTTCGATCGCTTCTTTAATACGAGAAGTATTAAAGTTGCGTAAGTCTCGCCGCATGCATTTGGAGATCTGTCTGTTCAGTTGCCTGTATGCTGCCAGATCTGTTGACGATTGCAGCCTCATCTCCTGTCTAACAGCCATGAGATTAAGAGTGTGATCGGAGAGTTTTTGTGTTCTTCTGCGGCGGGTCTTGCAGAACTTAGCTCCGACCGCATGGACAGTTTCCACGAGCTTGTAGTTCATATCGTCCACTGCATTGCAATCTTCTAGGCACTGGAAGCCATTACGTAACTCGAGCTGAAAGGTTTCGGGATTCTGGATTAGAGCACGAGGGGGACGGAGCGTTGACTTCATTAGACGAGACCTCTCCAACTTAACGTTTAGGTTCAGTGTGCCTCTAACCATTCGGTGATCGCTGCCAGTTTTCACCCTTGCGATCACTGAGACATCACTGAACAGTTGGCGTCTGGTCGTCATAATGAAGTCAATCTCATTTTTTGTCGAACCGTCGGGGCTCGACCAGGTCCACTTCCTGTGGGGCCGCTTCTGGAAGAAAGAGTTCATCATAAAGAGTCCCTCTTTCTCCATAAAGTCGGCCAGCTGCTGGCCCCTTCGGTTCCGTTGCCCTACTCCGAATTTCTCTACCTTCAGCTCACCGCTTTCTCTTGTGCCTAGTTTTGCGTTGAAGTCTCCCATCAACACCGTGTAGTGGGTTTTGGAGGAATGTATGGCTCTGGAAATATCCTCATACATTTCCTCCACCTCCTCATCGGGATGTGCCGAGGTTGGTGCGTAAACCTGAATGACCTTCAGCGAATACCGTTTGGTGATTCTGAGTATCAGGTACGCGACCCTCGTCGACACACTCCCAATCTTTACAACGTTATTGACGAGAGACTTGTGAACGATAAATCCGACACCTCCTTGGGACAGATGGTCGCCCTCCCGGTGATAGAATAAGTTGCCGGACTCGAGGATTGCCGTGTCCTCCCCCACTCTTCGGACCTCGGATAATCCAATAATATGCCAGCGCAACTTGTCTACCTCTTCTTCCAGCTCCAGTATCTTCTCGTCAGTCCTCAGGGTGCGTGCGTTATACGTTGCCAGGTCGAGTCGTCGTAGGTGGCAACCGAACCTCCACCGGAGATTCTTAGCACCCCCTGCCCCGCCGTTACCATGGTCGCCACCGTAGCCAGGAATAGCGGGGCAGCCGGGGACTGGGGGCCGTTTGTTTGTGTATTTATTCATTGGGGGGTATTTGCCATAGTTGCCACGCTTGGCGAGCGGGTTGGCAACCGCAGTTTTTTATTACGTCACAGTTGTTATCAGGAAGATGCTGCTGCCCATCTCCTGCTTGTCTCCCTCTGTCGCCTCTTACGACACCCACGGGAAGATATGGGGTAGTGGATATTCTCAACCGCCACTACACGGCAATTTATAATATTCTTAAAAAATGTTATACTTACTTTAATCTCGCCTCGACTATTACAATTTATTATGTTCCACATAATGAGCTAAGAGATGGATGCCTAATGATTTCTTATATTTACGCGAACACTACACATTGAAATAATACTAGTTTTAACGGAATTTATCGCGTATATTTAACTTTTTTACCCAACGTTTCGAGAGCTTTACAGCACCCATGGTCACGGGAAGGACTGAGATGTTCAACGTCCAGCTGTCATAGTTAACCGCGGTTACCATGGATTAAAATTTTAACTTTTGTTCCGATCTAAACAGTATGAGCTTATGGTATCATGGAGTCTTGCAGTTGTATGCTTGGGTTGGGATTTAATTTTATTTATTATAGGATCCCAAGCAGATGGTAGCACCCAGCCATCTTCTCTATTGAAATTAGGATGTTTTTTGATTTCAATAGCCTCGGGAATCATCCTTGGAAGGAATCGGTGTTCTTTAGCGAGGATTTGTGGTCTATCAAATCTGATGTAGTGACGGGGGCGATCTTGTACATGTTCACAGACTGCAGACTTCCCGGAGCGTCGATTCTTCACATCAGCTATATGTTCTTTGACGCGGGTTTTAATTGATCTTTTAGTTTGTCCTATGTAGGAGAGACCACATTCACAATCAAGCTTGTACACTTCTGCATCTTGCAGAGGGACGTTACACTTGACTGATGGTAAAAACTGACCAATCTTCTTCGGCGGCTTGAAGTATGTTTTGATGGAAGCGCGCTTCAAGATGTAGCCAATCTTGTCAGTGACTCCTCTAACATATGGCAGTACAGCAGGTACACGCTCGACTGTGGCCGGCTTCACTCGTTCTCTGTGACGTAGGCGTGGGACCCGAAGCTTGTTGTCATGCAAAACTTGCTTGACATGTTGGAGCTCAGCAGCCAGGTGTTTACTGTCACAGATCAGTATGGCTCAAGGCCTTGAGCCATACTGTGTATAGAAAAAAGACCCATACAGATAGATATTTAAACGGTGATTCTCACCACCATCCTTCACAGTTAGTTACCGTGGGTAAATCTTTGTTTCAGAGAGCACGAGGGATCTGTGACAGTAAACACCTAGCTGCTGAGCTCCAACATGTCAAGCAAGTTTTGCATGACAACAAGCTTCGGGTCCCACGCCTACGTCACAGAGAACGAGTGAAGCCGGCCACAGTCGAGCGTGTACCTGCTGTACTGCCATATGTTAGAGGAGTCACTGACAAGATTGGCTACATCTTGAAGCGCGCTTCCATCAAAACATACTTCAAGCCGCCGAAGAAGATTGGTCAGTTTTTACCATCAGTCAAGTGTAACGTCCCTCTGCAAGATGCAGAAGTGTACAAGCTTGATTGTGAATGTGGTCTCTCCTACATAGGACAAACTAAAAGATCAATTAAAACCCGCGTCAAAGAACATATAGCTGATGTGAAGAATCGACGCTCCGGGAAGTCTGCAGTCTGTGAACATGTAAAAGATCGCCCCCGTCACTACATCAGATTTGATAGACCACAAATCCTCGCTAAAGAACACCGATTCCTTCCAAGGATGATTCGCGAGGCTATTGAAATCAAAAAACATCCTAATTTCAATAGAGAAGATGGCTGGGTGCTACCATCTGCTTGGGATCCTATAATAAATAAAATTAAATCCCAACCCAAGCATACAACTGCAAGACTCCATGATACCATAAGCTCATACTGTGTAGATCGGAACAAAAGTTAAAATTTTAATCTATGGTAACCGCGGTTAACTATGACAGCTGGACGTTGAACATCTCAGTCCTTCCCGTGACCATGGGTGCTGTAAAGCTCTCGAAACGTTGGGTAAAAAAGTTAAATATACGCGATAAATTCCGTTAAAACTAGTATTATTTCAAGATGGATGCCTATTTTCTCTATTTCATATGATGCTTAATTGTGCTTGAAAGTTGAACGGTAGGCCGTGTTATTGCGATAATGAACTATTTCAAACTGCTTATACTTATATGCAAATTGAAAGGTTTTTTTTTAGTAATTCTTACATACTTAAAAAGCACTTCGCCTTTAAGCTTTAAAAAGAGTTATTTGAACTTTGAAAGTGGATGTTTAATATTTATTTTTCGTGACATGAGTTTTTTTCTGACATAACAAAAGGAGCGAGGCAAAGGTACTCTCCTATACAGCCATATAATTTTTAAAGCTAGCAATTAAAATAGCGTTTTTTATAAGAAATGTACAAAATATTTTATGTTTGACGAATTATACCATTTATTAAATATTTTACTACTTAAACGCTCGTTTATTAAAGTTACAAAGTGTTTATTATGACTTCACTGGTTTAACTATAAATAAAACATTCCTGTTGCTGAGAGTAACGCAGCTAACTTCATGTGTTACGATAAAATTTTGGCCCATACGAGCGCAATTCCAATTTCAATCCAACGTTAACAAAATTTTTTGTCGTTTATGGTAATTTATCAACATTGAAATTATATTGAATTGAAATTGACATTGGATCGAAATTGTTATTAGATTCAAGAGTAAGCTTTTCTGAAGCTTGTTGTTATTCAAAGTTTGCTTGAAATGTTGAAGTTCGGCGGCCAGTTGTTTACTGTCACAGATCCCTCGTGCTTAGTGTACGTTAAACATCGATAGACTATCGATAGTATCGATAGTAAATGGCTATCGATACTATCGATAGTTTTTAAAACTATCGATCGATTGTTTACTCGGGTACTACTTTTACATCCCTAGAGTCGAGGTATGCATGTATGTAAGTTATTCCCCGGCTATAGTGACAAAGGTATAGACATTGAGATTGTTCTCTATGGTAGGGGAATTACCGTGCGTATATCATACATTCAAAGGCGTAGACATTGAGATTCTTCTCTATGGTTGGGGAATTACCGTGCGTATATCATTCATTTACAAGACAAAAGTCAGTCAGTCAGTTTTTTATTGTGGATGTTTGAAGTTGAGTGGAGTAACAAACAATTTAGAATTAAACAATAAAACATGAGTAGTAAGTCACGTGCGTGGGATTACTTCAAAAAGACTAATGAAAAGTTTGCCAAGTGTTCTTTGTGTAAAAGAGAGTTTAAACTAAGTGGAAATACTACGAACTTGATCGATCATATGAAGAGAAAACATAATGAGGTATGGATGTGGTCATCCACTGTTTCTGTTACTCAAGACGTAGATACCACTGAGCAAAATGAGAAAATGGGCCCAAGCCCTAAAAAGAGAAATACGCTAAAAAATTATTTTGATAGAAGTAGTAAATATCCAGATGGGAAAACAAAGCAAAATTTGGATAACAAATACGTGCGCATGATTGCTGTTGACATGGAACCTTTGCGAAAAGGAGAACATGAAGGATTTCGGGATTTTGTAAATGCTCTCGATAGTAGATATGAAATTCCTGATACAACAACATTGAAAAAGAAATTACTGCCGGAATATTATGAAAACGTGAAACAGAAGCTCGTCATAGCATTATCGAAAGCAGAACATGTTAGTGTGACTACTGACTTATGGACATCAATTGCAAATGAAGGCATCCTTTCAGTTACTTGTCATTTCTTTCACAACGAAAAATTAATTGCACCATTATTGGAAGTTGTGAAGATGGAAGGAAGTCATAACGCAGAAAATATAGCCAGTGTAAGTATTTTTAAATTTTATTGCCTTGATACCTACCAATTCAGTGTTTCTTTATAATCAGACATAAACAATATTATTATTGTTTTCAGATGTTGGATGCTACTCTCTCAAAATGGGATATCAGGTCAAAATGTGAAGCAATAACGACTGATAACGCTCAAACAATGATTAACGCCGCAGCCAAACTGCATATACGACATATACCCTGCTTTGCGCACACACTAAACCTGACGGTAAGTGATTCGTTTGCTGTGACCTGCTTAGACCAGATTCTGAAAAAATGTAAATCGATTGTGACTTTTTTCAAGATGAGTACTCTAGCTAGCGATAAATTACGGGCTATTCAACGTGAATTAAATAAACCAGAACTGAAAGTGATCCAGGAAGTACCCACCCGCTGGAACAGTGCATACCACATGCTGCAAAGAATTGTCACAATGAAGACAGAATTAACTCTCGCACTTAATGAATGTAATCGGGCTCCACCAGGAGTCAATGCTGACGAATACCTAATTATTCAAGAAACAATTCAAATTCTGGAACCTTTCGATCTAGCTACAACAAAAATTTCCGGAGAAAGCTATATAACATTGTCACTGATAATACCATTGATTCGTGGAATAAAAACGAAATTAGTAGAAGTTGAATCTCAAATTGTTACTGAAAGCGGAAAAAAAATATTACTCTGCATGAAGGGATCAGTTGACAAAAGACTAAGTCCCTATGAAAGCAGGACACCTGTTGTACTTGCTACAATATTGGACCCCAGATTTAAGAAGAAGGGGTTCAAAACAAGTGACGACGAGAAGCGAGCTGGTCAGTGGCTGGAAAAGGCCTATGCTAGCCATTTAACTAAAGAACGCTTGGCTGTAGAAGAAACGCAACCAACACCATCCACGTCTTCAGGAACATCTAATGACCTGTTGGGATTTCTAGACGTTCCGGACGTATCGACCCCGTTGAGTAACTCATTGTTAGATGTCAGGCAATATCTCGAGAAGCCAGTAATTGACAGAAAAGAGTGTCCTATAACATACTGGAAATACACCAACAATAAATTGAAGGAATTAGCGATGCTCTATCTCTGTATTCCAGCATCTTCTGTGCCTTCAGAACGAATATTTTCGAAGGCCGGACAAATTTTAACCGAACGCAGAAATAGGTTAAAAGAAAAAAGATTAAATGAATTGTTGTTTATAAAACAAAATAGCTGTTATTTTAATGATTGATTTCTAACTATAATAATGATGAATACTGATTTTTGATTATTTGATTGTTATTTCGAATATATATATATCAAAATAAAATTCTACGTTTCGTATAACATTTGTTATTTTATTGATGTTACGCTAATCCTACAAGTTTTTAAACTATCGATAGACTATCGATACTATCGATAGTTTTTAGTTAAACTATCGATACTATCGGATTACCAAACTATCGATGTTTAACGTACAGTACTCGTGCTTTCTGAAACAAAGATTTACTAACTGTGAAGTATGGTGAGGAGAATCGCATTTATGTACTCATCCGTTTGGGTCTTTTTTCTACACACAGTGTGACTCATGGTTTATTATAAGGATTCCCAATCACTAACGCATTTAGAATTGTTTGCTTCTTTCATTTGGAACTGAATTTTATAATTTATATGTATATATAATTTATGCAGTTGCTTTATCTAAAGGTAGAAATGCGAAAGTAAAAAAGTTTCATGTTATTCTGATAAAACATAGCCTAAATGCCTCCTGGCATTGATTTATATTTCATAGAAAAATTTAATTACAACAAATTCCGTGATTTTGAATATTAGCCTGCACAGTCAGTCAAAATTTTTAAAAATGGTTGTTTGTGTCTAAATAGCATGCAATTAACTCCCTGAGCTTAATAAATGCAGAAATTTTAATATCACAGACAGGCACTTCAATTTTATTTATATATAGAGATAAAATTACAATATTATAATTTAAATACTATGCATTCCGTACGGAGATCTGCTAATATAATTATCAAATTTAATTTTCAAAATCTATAAAAATTGCACTAAATTTAATGTTTAATGAGAAGAGCGCGATATGAAAGTTTCCGTTGATGAACATTTTAAATTAAAAAAGTTTTCAGATAACGAACGGCGCGTTTGAACCGGAAAGAACCGGATAGATATGATTTAAGTTGAAGTGATTTTTACATTTATTAATTGACAATGACTGTCTGTCTGTCAGTGTGTTTGTTTCGTCTAATCTCCGAAACTGCTCGACCGAATCTGACGAGACTTTCAATGGCAGATAGCTGATGCTGTAAGGAATAAGCTAGGCGACTTTTATTTTATAAAAATAATTAGAGTTCCGCGCAAAAAAAATTAAAACCCATAAAATAAAATCATAATAAATTACGCGTGTGGGATTTCGCGGGGAACTGCCAGTATATTAATATGTTACTTTGTTACTTCGGACCACTAAATCAGATTAATTAAAGCAAATGAACCAACAGCGCCTCGGAGTCATCTCAATTCACTGGATCCTAAGATACGGAAGACGATTAATGATCACTTGGTCATTTTTAAGCCATATTTTATTAGGATAAAATATTTCATATTATTATTAATTACTTGAAGATTCGCATCTGCATTTTGATTCTTAATCAAGGTGTATGGGAGTACGGAAGATTGCCGGACTCGCGCAATCTACTTAGCACGCCTGTAGTGAAAACCTATGTAGTTCATTGTTAGATTCATTGGCGTTGGCCTAGTTTAGCAATTTTTATAGCAAATGAGTTTTTTTTCTCAAGAGTTTTTTTCGTATATTTTTGAAAACATGCAGAGTGCCAGCATACACCGTTCAATGACTAAGGAAGTATCAGGTCCTTCCAAAACAACAGCATGAAATAGGAACATAATGCTTATGCTGAGACCCGCTTTAAAGGTAACGAAGCATGCCATGCCATCTCAGTACTAAGGGGTGACGATATCTAAAATCAGGTGGACTGTACGCTCGCTTTTCACCCTTATTATCTAATAACAACCCGCCTCGCTCCGGCTTCGTCTGCCCCTGTTAAAGTGACGTTAATTATATTTAAAATCTTGGAATACTGTTTGATGAAAAGCTTACGTTCCGCGATCATTACGATCATGTGATATCTAAAAGTACAAAACTTCTTGGCTTTATATTTAGAACTGCAAAGACTTTTAAAAATCCACGAAGCTTTCTTATTTTGTACTGTTCCCTAGTACGCAGTATTTTAGAATATAACATAATTATTTGGTTTCCATATTACGCTGTCCACGTAGATCGTATTGAAAGAAAACAAAAGAAATTTCTATCAATCCTCTGCTATAGGTACGGTTTAAATAGAAGTCTGCCCTCCTATGAAGAGAAACTGAAAAAGTTTAACATTATATCACTACAAACTTGGTGTAAATATCAGGATATGACTTGCCTTTTCAAAATTATTCATTCCTTTATAGATTCCCCCACACTCCTTTCATTTGTCAAGATTAATACTAAGCCCCATCGTTGGTATACTTTCCTAAATACTTGCGCTTTGCAAGTTTATAGAAATAATACGTCCTATTACAATCCTCTTGTAACAATGTGTCGCCTATATTATAATGACTTATTGATTAATAATAGTAAAAATATAGACATTTTTAATAACAAATTAAACAATTTCAAAAAATCTGTATTAGATATATTTTGTAAATAAGGCATTCAAGGCTTAAAATTTAAATTTATATGTATAGGTTAATGAACATTATTTTAATAAAGATTTAATGTTTCAAAATTTTCCACAACATAAGTTCATAAATATAGTATACTTATAAGTAAGGTTATAATTATTTGTGCTGTAAAAATCGTTCCTGTTACTTAATATCATGTTGTGTGCACATGTTTTGGAATACCATCCAGATTGTAACTTTATATTTATTATTTTCAATTGTTCATGTTTTGGTGTTATTCTGTTTTGTGTACCTAAATAATTAAATAAAATAAATAAAAAATAAAATAATCAAAAACATTATTTTTATTAATATTTCGTGTTTTGAAAAAAATCTTAAATATTTTAATTATAAATATAACTTAGATCTCGAAACACCTTAATCTAATTTCACCCTATAACCATGAGTTTCCGAAAGCTCCTGGAATGTTAGGAATTAAAAAAGTCATAATCAAACGAGAAAAAATTCATAAATTTAATTTTATTCATTGTAAAGTAGATATCCGCGTAAATTTAAAAAAAATATTTCCAAACGGGGACTGTATAAGTCAGTTCTCTCTACCATCTGCGGATGCATCACCATTTTTTGACATTATTGAAGATATTAATGATATAATTCATAGAATATAATTTATTTATTAAAGATAAAATTTATATAATAATATATTTCAAATTTTAAATATAATTAACACTCGAAATCGTACACATGAAAAAGTAGGTACACTATGAAGAACTAAATATATAAGTAGATACATACAAATATTTCTTAGATTTTTGTCCTCTATCGTTATAAGGTTATCACAAGAGGCATCAGAGGGAAACTGAAACTGGAGATTGGCACCATCATCTTTCTGATAACAGCTCAAACAGTTAAAAACTGCGGTTGTGAATCCACTTGCCAAGCGTGGTAACTATAACAAATATTCATCTTCTGAGAAAAACTATGGTGGAAGCCAAACATAGGCTAGCAGTGGGCTTTGATCTAAGAGACAAAGACAAAATTTAGTTTTTTATTCTTGTTATAAAACGTTGCTGATGTCGGTATCGTACATACTGTATAGTAAAGTAAAGTAAAGTTATAGTCTATATACGTCCCACTGCTGGGCACAGGCCTCCCCTCATTTCTGAGGGGGTCTTAGGGCAAGGAAGTATCCACCGCGCTGCCCCAATGCGTGTTGGCGAACTTCACATGTCTTCGAAATATTTTTTTCTTATTCCTCAGACATGCAGGTTTCCTCACGATGTTTTCCTTCACCGCCGAGCATGTGGTAAATCAGCACTTAAAATTGCAATTAACAATTTCATTGGTGCCGGCGGGGATCGAACCCGGGTTACTCGCGTTCTGTTATATTTACAGCGAGCGTTAACCATCTGAGCTACCACGGCTCTTACAGACAGACTGTATACAAACATAAATTTCACGAAAACATTACACATACACAAACACTTGTTCCATGTGGGATTCGAACCCTTGTCCCTTAGCGTCACATCTCAATATAAGGCCTCAGTCCGACGGAGCCATCAAGTAAAATTTCAGCCTATGTGTAGGTCCAACTGCTGGGCACAGATTTCTCTTATATCTAAGAGTATTTTGAAGCAGTTAGACTGAATGTACGAATGTTTGCAGAATTTTTGTGGCGGATACATTTCATAGAAATATTTAAATTCTTACAAATTCAGATTTTCTTACGCTATTTAGTCATGTCGTGAATCAACAATTAACAATTTCACTAGAGTCGGAGAGGCGGATCGAACCGCGATCATACTGTTTATATCAACCCCAATTCAATCAACCTTTAAGACCTAATTGAAAGTAATTATTATGTCAATTCAATTTTATTTTGACAACTCAAGAACAAAGGATGTCACTTTAGGGGAGAATGTTTAATAAACTAACTTACGATTAATTTTAAGCTAAGGTTTGCCGGAAAGTAATTACTTTTGGCGAGTTTCTCTGAATTTACTTATTTCAGACTTAACTCCAATATTCTTTTGTCTCTCTTTACTAATGAGCCTAAATTTAAGAAACCTCTTTAGACAATTGAAGTTTATCTGAGCGTCACTTTCGTTTAAATGACGCCACCTTAAGAATTTCAGAAAGAAAAACTTATCACTGTCACTGTTATATTACTGTCTTTTTTCGGATAAAATAAAATTAAATGGCAAACAAAATTTGTTTTACCAAAAACAGATTATTATTTTATACGGTGGGTCTGCTCGACCGGGCATTCTGAGAAAGCCTGGTCCTACCAGGCTTTCACAGAATGCCAGCTTAAATGTTGAAGTCTTTTAAAATGAGAACCGCAGACCCTTTTCAATTAATTTCTCGTACATTTACCTCAGTCCACAGGGGTAACAACGCATCTGCATTTTGAATTTTTAATTGAGAATAAATATAGATGTCTATAGAACACCTTACCACTAAGTGAACTATGCGCTCGTTTGTCACCCTATTATGTATGAAAAAGGTTTAATTAAAGGCTGTGGGGCATTCCATCTTAGTCCTCAAAAGGTGGCAACGCATCTCTATATGCATTCTGACTACAAATATGTTAGTCGTGTAGTTGTAGCACGCATGGATCGACTCGACCAGGGATGGGCCCATAAACATCTATATTATTGATTCTCAATTAAGAATCATCTCGGTTCTCTACAGTCACCATACGAAGGTACGTAGTAGAGCCATGCTGCAGTTATATTATTAGCATATTTGTAGCACGAATGTGTCGGCTCGACCGGTGGAGGACCACCCTCTCACAAAATACCAGCGTACCACTATACAAAACACACCAGCGTTCTGCTATTTTAGCAGTACCTGGTGTGTATCGTATAGTCAGTGTAGAGAACTGGAGAGCCTTTTTACTAGAAACGAGGCATTCCATCTTAGTCCTCAAAAGGTGTAAACGCATCTGTACACGCATTGGTGATACAACTATATTAGTAAAAAAACTGTTAAAGTTAGGAAAATCGAACTTTCAAATGTTTTAATTTTCATGTATAAGTAAAACAATAGTGAAGTTATTGTTTGAAATTAAAAGTGGAGAGAATACGTAGGTGATTTATTAGTTATTAAAAAGACGCACGCTTTTTCCAGCGAGGGCTCAAGCGCGTACGAATTGATTGTATGAATCATCGCAGCGGCTAGCTAATTCCTTGTCATTGATTTTATTCTCGCTAATTACTCGCCTTAATAATCGTAATAAGATCGAATTTCGTCTACAATAAATAATTCAGGAATGACGAAAACGTGTGCAGGCTGTTCTATAAATCTTCGTAAAGAATATTTAGTTTGCCATAAATATAATGATTTTTAATATAATATCATGTGCGCAAGCTTGACATAAAATAAATTAAATTTAATAAGTAAAGATAATAAAACACCTGGATCTGTCATGCCTGCCGTTGCAAAATAACGAAGCATAACAATACATATACTATACCGGTCCGCCTCGAAGCCGCAAATACTCGTATCTAACCATCACCTCTTGGCTCAGACCATATTAATGTTACCATGCAAAACAAAAGTCAAAAGGAGTCTCAGGCAATCGAATAAGCATGAGTTCCAACCAAAATAGATCGTTGTGGACTCATTATTAGAGGATAAACATGTTTCTCCCATGAAGTGCATATCTAAGGGACAAATACGAGGTATAGTGTGGAATAAACTTGTCATTGTTTTTCCGTACTTTGAAACTGATTTGTAAAAAAATATCGAGACAAAAACTATGATCTCATAGAGCAACTATAATAGTTAACTTACTCAATTTATTGGAAGAAATTCGTTCGAAAATTCAAAATATTAAGAAATTCGTGATGATATAAAAAATAAAAATGAATAACTGTAAACTTTAGATTATAAAAACAAAGAACTGAAAAATTATGTCATGGACTTCAATACCAGACTTGTACAAATGGGATACCATTCTAAGGCTAGCAATATCGAAATACATTGTATACCACAATACAAATCAGAAAACCGTGTTACTGTTAAAAAAAACATGCAAATGTAACAGAGTATAAATTAATTAAAAAAGATAATTACTTATACACTGGAATATCAAAATTGAAAAAAAAATAGTGCCCAGCCACGCTTTGGTCTCATAAAGTTTGTTAGCCCTAGAGTCCGGGATGTTTTTCTCACATCGACAATGGTTTTCAATAAGACAAAAACACAAAAAAATAGACACTGACAAAAGGCTTAACTCAAATCATGTAGGGATATCAGGAGAATGAAAAACTATCTATGTTATAGAAAATTTGTTTCCGGCTATGAAGTTTCTTCACTCCGCAGTAAAAGTGGTAGGAAAACCGGTACTTGAAGTCCTTTAGAAGCTTTTTAATTCCGTCTTCCAAGGTGGCACTACTCCGAAGGCGTGAAGCAGAATTGTGGTGGTCCAGTTCTTCAGGACAGGTGATAACGTTCTCTTGAAAAATACAGGCCGATTTCTCTTTTTAGCCTCGTCTAGATGCTGTTTCCGACAGTCATTACGAAGCGTCTCCAACGCAGACTAGACGACTTGCAGCCTCCCAAAGAAGCCGGTTTCCAAACAGGTTACCATGGACCACATACATATCTTTCGGCGAATTCTACAGAAGGCAGCAGAGTACGGAGTAAGGCGTATGTAAACTATGAAAAAGCCTTGGATCCTGTCGAAATTTGGGTGGTGCTACAGAGTACAAAACCTATCCAACTGCAGAAAGATGTAAAGCAGGGTGTCGTTTTATCCTCAAAACTCTTAACCAAAGCTTTAGAACACGTTTTCAAGCTACTAGACTGGAAAGGATACGGTATTAACATCAATGGCGAGTAAATCACTCACCTAAAATTTGTTGACGATATAGTCCTTATGGCAGAATCCCTGGAGGACACAAGCACTATGTTCAATGAACTCAATAGTGCCTCGCAACAGATAGGTCTTAAGATGAACATGGACAAAACAAAGATCATGTGTAACATTTATGTCACACCTACGTTGGTATTTGTTGGGAGCACAAAGCTCGAAGTTGTTGAAGAGTATGTTTACCTAGGACAAATAGTCTGACTAGGTAAGCTCAACTTCGACCGAGAGGTCAATCGACGTATTCAACTCGGCTGGGCAGCGTTCGGTAAATTACGACACATCTTCTTGTCTGCTATACCTCAAAACCTGAAAACGAGACTGTACAACAAGTGGTTGTCACAGTTCCATAAATCATTACCAACAAGTGATGATTTATGGAACAGACGTGAACCTTCACTGATTAAACTTTATAAAATAATGAATATTTATGTGCCTAAAAGTAAAAGTAATCCGGTATGGTGGAACTTCTACCTAATATATCTGTTAAGGCACAAAGAGAAGTTGCATACAAGTTACAAGATCTAATAATACCCTAGGCCTATTAGAATTTCAAAACCTCTGTCATGACTGTGAAAAACTTAAAGTTAACTGATCATTATATATATAGAGTTTTGTAACTAATTATCATGCATTTAAACAAATAAGTCCTTTATTAATAAGACTTTTGAACTACAGGTATAGCGATTAACTGCGGCAGTTCCTTGGGTGTGAGAGTGGCACGGAGAATGTGTATTAATTGACGTGTTACTTTTGACGGGCTTCAGTCAGGCGACAGCTCCGCTGACGTCATCACATGTATATTTGAACCCAACGCTTTGGTCAATGCGCATGAGGTTATAGCCAAAGCAGCGAGTCCAAATAGACATAGTTGACGTCACGTGTCCTGACGGGAGTTCAACATTTTTTACCCATTACAAAAAAGTGTACAACGCCGCTAAAGAAGTTTTCACTTCAAAAAAATATAATATTTAATTTTTGATTCATAAACAATATACAAATTATTCCTGAGTTTCTTTTAACGCCCACAACCCTTTGAAAATCGTAAATTATTTAACCGACTGGTGGAGCCACGTGTTTAAGGCTGCCGAAGTCTAGTTCCCTGGTCGAACCTTAAACCTATTACGCGAGATATTAACTAAAGTGGACTGTATATGCGGTTGCTTCTACGCTTACGTAAAGGCGACTACTATAGCATGCGGTATAATGCACTCGCTCTTCCCTAAACTAAACTATTATTGTGCCAAATCGCTGAAAAGGAATCCTGCCTTATTAGGAGAACAAAAAAATTGGAGCGGGTTAAACTATGTAAGGCAGGAGCTAATTAAAGGAATTGACTCACCGGGGTTTCTTCTATCCTGTTGAGCACTATAGCTGCAACTTCTGGAACTTCTTCTGGAACACTCCGGAGAGAGGCGATGCGCGACTATATCTCACACGATGTGAGGCGGGTCTCCTGGAGCTCGACTGCTTCCAGGCTAAAGCGGTTTCTACTAGCGGTGTGGTTTCAGCGACGACTGCAGTGGAAAAGAGGCCGCGCAACGGTCGCGCGTGCCTTATATGTCCTCGGCCCCGATGATTACGTGACATTCTAGAATCATCTTCTTGCCCCTCCCACCCCACCACCCCGATGTGTCGATAGGAGGGTACGAATGATATCGTTTTTCGGAAAGGAACAAGCGACTTGACACTCCTACCGTCAAATATAATAATCCAATGGTTTTTTCCGCGCAACCATCTCCCCCGCCCTTGAAAGATTTCCTTCAAAATTAACTAATACAACTAGAGCTAAGATCAACTAACAAAATAACTAACTAACGCTAAGATTACCTAAATTCAACTACAATTTAATCTAGAAAGCTAATTTAAATTATGGAAGAGGTAGGGGGCACAAACGGACAACCGGACGCAAGTAAGACCCAACCGTGGTCTTAACGCGAGCTATCCTAACTACTCCGTCGGAACCGGGAAAGACCTCTTCGACAATTCCTAACGGCCAGTGGAGAGGCGGCGTATTCTCTTTGGTGAGCACAACTACAGTTCCTACAGCTAAAGGCTCAGTTGCTGTGTTCCATTTTTGCCGAGACTGCAAAGTATGCAAGTATTCCATCCTCCATCGCTTTCAAAACGATTGCACTAACCGATCTAATAATTTGTGGCGTGCGGAAATGCTAAGTCTGTTCTCATCCATACCTGCGGCTGGCAAATACTTTAAAGGCGTTAAATTCAAAAAATGTGCTGGAGTTAGAGCCAGCGGTTCCGAGGGGTCACTAGACAACGTAATCCTGCCTTATTAGGAGAACAAAAAAATTGGAGCGGGTTAAACTATGTAAGGCAGGAGCTAATTAAAGGAATTGACTCACCGGGGTTTCTTCTATCCTGTTGAGCACTATAGCTGCAACTTCTGGAACTTCTTCTGGAACACTCCGGAGAGAGGCGATGCGCGACTATATCTCACACGATGTGAGGCGGGTCTCCTGGAGCTCGACTGCTTCCAGGCTAAAGCGGTTTCTACTAGCGGTGTGGTTTCAGCGACGACTGCAGTGGAAAAGAGGCCGCGCAACGGTCGCGCGTGCCTTATATGTCCTCGGCCCCGATGATTACGTGATATTCTAGAATCATCTTCTTGCCCCTCCCACCCCACCACCCCGATGTGTCGATAGGAGGGTACGAATGATATCGTTTTTCGGAAAGGAACAAGCGGCTTGGCACCTCTACCGTCAAATATAATAATCCAATGGTTTTTTCCGCGCAACCACCGACAATACTCTAGTTAATAGTTCTAGTAATAGTTCTTTATAACATAAGATTTGAAAATGCGGTAACAGTCCACCTGATGGTGTCTACTGCAACCCATCGATAACTACCATCAGAATGTTACATCAAAACGTTAAAGATGGGTTGTAACTTGTTTCTCTTTTGAAGCTGTTGAATTAATATAGAATGCCTCACAGCTTGCAAACATTTATATTTAGCTCGGCGAGCTATGGAGCGGGCTATGCTTGGAGTTTCTTGCCCATTGATGTCTGCTACTGAATGTTCCTATACCGCCACACATAAACTTAGCTCATTATCTTTTATATCTCCATTACTTGTATTAAAAAGTTACATAGTAAGCTTTTATATAGAATGCGGACGTCCGGAACGGGATTACAATTGCTATTACGGAATTGTTTCGAGGAATTTGGGGCGGGAGGCCGCCTTACTCGTTATTGTTATTTAAGGCTTTTCAAACTTGTACCTAATACTTTTGTAGAATTTAATAAATAGAACTTAATGATTTCTTATATTAACGCGAACACTACACATTTAAATAATACTAATTTTTACGGATTTTATCGCGTATATTTAACTTTTTAAACGAGCACTTTACAGTACCCATGGTCACGGGGGGGGGGGGACTGAGATGTTCAACGTCCAGATGTCATAGTTAACCGCGGTTACCATAGATTAAAATTTAAGACTTCCGGGAAGTCTGCAGTCTGTGAAGACGTACAGGATCGCCCCGGTCACTACATCAGATTTGATAGACCACAAATCCTCGCTAAAGAACACTGATTCCTTCCAAGGATGATTCACGAGGCTATTGAAATAAAAAAAAAACATCCTAATTTCAATAGAAAAGATTGCTGGGTGCTACCATCTGCTTGGGATTCTATAATATTAAATCTTAAGAATAATATTAAAATTAAATCCCAACCCAAGCATACAACTGCAAGACTTCAAGATACCATAAGTTCATACTGTGTAGATCGGAACAAAAGTTAAATTTAAATTTTATAATTTAAACCGTAAAGTGCTCGAAACTTTGGGTATATAAAAAGTTAAATATACGCGATAAAATCCGTAAAAATTAGTATTATTTAAATAGAACTTAGTAATGTTTTGCATTTAAATACGAAAAATAATTTAAATAATTAAAGGTTCTCGAGAAACAGCCTAGTACTGCTAGGCGAAGTGTAAGGCGACCTCCGACTAGATGGAGTGATGACCTGGTAAGACCTGCAGGAAATCGATGGATTCAAGTGGCTCAGTATCGTGTTTTGTGGAATTCCTTGGGGGAAGCCTAACTTCAACAGTAGACGTGTGAAGGGTTGATGATGATGATGATGATGAATCTTGGACAAGTAGTATTCATAAGGAACTGTTATTGATGCTCACGTGTGGATCGTCCCTTATACCACACGACAAGTTTAATCTGAACACTATTTTTACATAGTCAAAAATCACAAATATTTACTTTTAAATTTGTTGATGCCTTACGTTTCCTAAAAAAACTGTTCATTACTCTAATGTCCAACTATTTGGTAATTTATTTTCTTTTTGGACACCTTCGTTTTCGACAATTTAGGAGCGGGGGGAGGTAAGGCAGGAATCACCTGAAGCCTCCCTCCTTTACCTGCGTGATTAAGTGTGTAATTTTCCGCCAGCAAGCACCTTTCAAACAAAAATGGCCTTAGATGAGTTGTTACTGTTAAATATTAAGATGGAAAGCCTCACAACCTGTATTCCTACTGTATCTTTATAACCTATAGACTGAAACACAGACGCAAGGCAAAGAGGCAGATTGTAACTCTTCGGTCTTAAGCAAAAAAATTCGCAGAGTATGTCGTCCAGTCTGCGGGCGAGACGATTCGTAATGATTCCAACATAGGGGTCGACAAGTACCATTGATTCCGGATGACTTTAGGAGCTGAACGGTTTATGGTAGTTTTTCCAACAGAATTCACGATAGTCACTCAGTATCATAAAGCATCAACAGCAATTTCTACATCTGACACACATAGGCGATAGGACTTCTTTTCTGTCTAGAAATCCATCTGGGTAGGTACTAGCCTGTTACCTCTTTCTGAAGTCGAGCAAGAGCATTTGCTACTGTGTTCCGATCTAAGAAGTATAGATTTAAAAATGAAAGTGCAACTACAGGCTGTGAGATATTTCACTTTAGTCTTCAAAGATGACAATTCATTTGTAGCCTTCGTCATTTGAAGCTCGCTTTTTTTAAATATAGGGTGACAACCGAGCATACAGTCCACCTAATGGTAAGTGGTTGCTGTGGCCCATAGACATCTATATATATCACCCGTGAGGACTAAGATAGAATGCCTCGTTTCCAGTAAAAACGGTCTCCGGTTATCTACACTCACCATACGAAACACAGCAGCATTAAGCTACTATTTTACGCTGTGTGAGAGCGTGGTCTTTCCTCGGTCGAGCCGACCCATTCGTGCTACAACGTGCCAAAGCATGGACCTACCACGTATAAATGCCTTGTGTGTGTTATCATTTTAAGATATTTCTCCGTGCATGACATTAACTGGTACAGAAATATACTTACGGTAATGCGAATATACTAACAGGGATTCATTCAAGAAAATTGCGAAGCTCGTTAGTAAACTTTGGTCAATAACCAAAAACACGTTTGAATTATTACTAGGATCGTTTGTTCCTATATTATAATTATCGTTCGACAAGCCAGCTCCAATATGTAAGAAAGTAATGGGTAGTTTTTACTAATTTTCCCACTAGTAAGAGTAGGAACATGGACTGCTACTAACTTTTAATATTTTATTTAATATTAACAAAATGTTATTTTATGCAACATAATTGCATAAAATAAAATTTTGTGCAATTATATTGCATAAAAATAGTCAGTATTTTTAATGACCCTAGTCATATTTTAATGACAACTGTCATTAAAAATATGACTGGGGTAAAATCTTTCGGCCTTTATTATTTTAATATCGAGTAGATACCTGCACCATGCTGGACCTCACCTGCCTCAATTACTCGTTACGTTCCTCTCTTCATGTCTCTGTCATTCGTATCTGCCTCACGACCTTATGCAGACTATAGTTATACCTATAGTAAAAACAGAATAGGTGAGCTATATCTAATCGACATATATCTTTGGCAACAATTATGGTTAAAATACCTGACACCTTGTTGGATTTACAGTTGGAAAGCTGTATTGAGTGGCACGATGCACAGTTTGGGTTTCGGTCAGAATTGTCTATTGAGAATGCTGTCCTAACCCTAAAGCACACTGTTGAATATTACACAAAGCGCCGTACACCTGTATATGCATGTTTTTTCGAGAGGTTTCGATCTCGTAGACTATGATTTAATATGGGATAAGCTACGCCATAAAAGCTTCCAGCAGAGCTTTTGTAAAATTTTCACTACTAGTACAACAATCAGTATATTAATGTGAGATGGGCCGATAAGTTTTCTCAAAGGTACAGGTTGCAATGTGGAGTCAGACAGGGTGGAATTACGTCACAAATTCAACCTGTACATAAATGATCTAATCTTTGAACTTAGCAAGAAAGGAGTCGGATGTCGTATCGACGACGTAAGTTTTAACAACGTTAATTACGCAGATGATATGGTGCTGCTGAGTCCAACGGTCAAGGCAACCAGAGAATACAACACGCGTAGGGTAAGGGAAAAACACTTGAAGAGCCTAGTGCAAATAACAATTATGGACAGCGCTTGAATAAATACATTGTACCCAGAATCTATAACAAAATAAAATAGTTAAGAGAAACGCCTCCAAATACAAAAATAATTTAAGCAAAAACTTATTAAAATCTTCTCTGAATAGGAAATTATTAACAGAGCTATAACACACGTATTGTCTTTTGTTAATCGCTTTTTAAGTTTCATTTATTTGATTTGTTTATTGCTGTTTATTTTTTTAGTTTAATAATTTCTAAATATAATGAAATTGTAGTAGGTAGCTTAATATTTTTTTTCGTAATTAATTGTATTTGTATAGATGATGGTACATAATAATATAAAATTTTAAAAGCGTGTTCTCGCCGACAAACTGATTGCAGTTTGGCGAGAGAGTAGTAAAAATAATATACTTACCTTTGTATGAATAAATAAATTGAAAATATTTACTAACATGTCATATGAATTACTTTGATATATGAAATTAAAATTATTATTATTTTCAAAAATACGATACTGTAATGGCGAAGTGGCGACAGAGGGAAACTGATATAGGATATGTACAGTAGCATCTTTCCGATACAAACACAAAATAATAAAAAATGCGGTTACGACCCCGCCTGGCAAGAGTGACAACTATGGAAAACATCCTCCAGAGAGGCAATTTATAGGGAAAGCCTATATGTTCAATTGACTATAACTGAGTAAGATAATTGTTTCTCAAAATCAGTATTTATCAATCTTAGCATTTAATATAAGTAATGTGAGTCACCGGTGCTCATCACCAACCATGACCACACATGACACAAAAATATTTTGTCGCTATTTCAACTTCGATCATATTCGTATCGTATGCATAATTCAAAACGCCTACCGTGTATTAACGAAATCGATTTTGATATCTTTTTCTCGTTTTCGCAAAAGTAAATTAGTCTCATAATATAACATGAAATGCTGGTGCTGTGTGGAAACTTTGCAGTGTGATATTTATTTTAAATTGCGATTGAAAATCATTCAGAATATTGCAGAAGTTTTTGCACCGTCAGATGTTCCATTATTCACTGAGAAAATCGGAATAGTATTGCATTTGAGTAAATGCGTACTATTCTTATAAATTTGCAGTTTTAAATAACATATATTGCAATAGTGGAGATATCATAAATTTTGAACATATTTTTTCATTAAATAGAATAAAACTACATTTTAGAGTTCCACTGTCAAATGACAACAAAGCCAAGGAACCTTCAAGCAATATACTATAATGTTATCGTCTTTCCTAATGTGTCATTTTATGGTTATTATCTCAAATTTTAGGCTAAATAAAATAAAAACTCCGTATTAAAAAAATCCTAAACTTAATCTTAACCAATTTTGGAGTATGAAAATATACTAAGATAACATTCACGTATTTATAAACACGGAACGCAATTTTCTTTCTAAAATTTTCATACCGAGAAGAGTATAGTGAGAAAAGTTCTGTTAATTTTAATTAGAAAGATTCTTAAAATGCTTAAGAGCTATAAAATTAACCAGAGTGAGAGTTGTAAGCCATACTTCATTTGCTTAAAATGATATGTCTATATAAATAATAACTACATATATACATATATATATATATATATATATGTATATATATATATATATATATATATATATATATGTATATATATATATATATATATATATATATATATATATATATATATATATATATCTTATATGTACGTCAAAACTTAAGTATTTGCAAAAATCTGAATATCCAGCGTCATAAAAACAAATCGAGTTACCCCAATGGTAAGATCGTTTTGTTTAAGATAAGCGTATTCGGTATAGGGCCTCGGCTGTGTAACCATTTACCAAAATATATAATTAAGAGAATCTAAGTGCCTTCACATTTTTAAGAATCAACATAATGACTATGGTTACATGGCTGCATTTTTGTTCATTTATTAAGACCTATTGTCGCTGTCCTATGCCGTGTAGTGGCGGTTGAGAATATCCACTACCCATATTTTCCCGTGGGTGTCGTAAGAGGCGACAGAGGGAGACAGGCAGGAGATGGGCAGCAGCATCTTCCTGATAATAACTGTGATATAATAATAAACTGCGGTTGCCGACCCGCTCGACAAGCGTGGCAACTACGGCAAATATCCACCCATGAATAAAGACGCAAAAAACGGCCCCCAGTCCCCGGCGGCCCCGCTATTCCTGGCTACGGTGGCGACCATGGTAACGGCGGGGCAGAGGGTGCTAAGAATCCCCGGTGGAGGTTCGGTTGCCACCTACACGTCTCGACCTGGCAATATATAACGCACGCACCCTGAGGACTGACGAGAAGATACTGGAGCTGAAAGAAGAGGTAGACAAGTTGCGCTGGCATATTATTGGATTATCCGAGGTCCGAAGAGAGGGAGAGGACACGGCAATCCTCGAGTCCGGCAACTTTTTCTACCACCGGGAGGGCGACCATCTGTCCCATTCCCAAGGAGGTGTCAGATTTATCGTCCACAAGTCTCTCGTCAACAACGTTGTAAAGATTGGGAGTGTGTCGACGAGGGTCGCGTACCTGATACTCAGAATCACCAAACGGTATTTGCTGAAGGTCATACAGGTTTACGCACCAACCTCGGCACATCCCGATGAGGAGGTGGAGGAAATGTAAGAGGATATTTCCAGAGCCATGCATTCCTCCAAAATCCACTACACGGTGTTGATGGGAGACTTCAACGCAAAACTAGACACAAGAAAAAGCGGTGAGCTGCAGATAGGGAAATTTGGAGTAGGGCAACGGAACCGAAGGGGCCAGCACCTGGCCGACTTTATGGAGAAAGAGGGACTCTTTATGATGAACTCTTTCTTCCAGAAGCAGCCCCACAGGAAGTGGACCTGGTCGAGCCCCGACGGTTCGATAAAAAATGACATTGACTTCATTATGACGACCAGACGCCAACTGTTCAGTGATGTATCAGTGATCGCAAGGGGAAAAACTGGCAGCGATCACCGAATGGTTAGAGGCACACTGAACCTAAACGTTAAGTTGGAGAGGTCTCATCTAATGAAGTCAACGTTCCGTCCCCCTCGTGCTCTAATCCAGAATCCCGAAACCTTTCAGCTCGAGTTACAAAACCGCTTTCAGTGCCTAGAGGATTGCAATGCAGTGGACGATATGAATGACAAGCTCGTGGAAACTGTCCATGCGGTCGGAGCTAAGTTCTACAAAACCCGCCGCAGAAGAACACAAAAACTCTCCGATCACACTCTTAATCTCATGGCTGTTAGACGGGAGATGAGGCTGCAATCGTCAACAGATTTGACAGCATACAGGCAACTGAACAGACAGATCTCCAAATGCATGCGGCGAGACTTACGCAACTTTAATACTGCTCGTATTAAAGAAGCGATCGAGCGGAACCAGGGCTCCGATGTCTTTGCCAGCCGGGCTAGCATGAGCAGGAGATAAAAATTTTATCCACCGATTTTATCCACTGACAGGGGATAAAATTGTCTTATCCGTATGTCAAAGCTTTATCCACCCTGCGAGCATGGACCTATGGTGTATATAATATCGGCAGTAGATAAACTTATCCCCGCGCATAGATAATATACCACTGTATAAACTATACTAGCTATAAACTAGTTTTAAGATTAAGTGGTTTTACATTAACTTATATTTTCTTTTACCTTTTGTTTATTATATTGCTAAACTGTTAATAATTTTTGTTAAACAATATGTCATTTATAATAATTGTTATATTTATTTTAAGCGTATTTTTGCCTTGCTTTTATTTTTTCTATTATTCTAATTCTTTCTTTATTTTCTTTTGTATAATATTTAAGTAAAGTATACATTGCTTGTATCAAACCCCAGGTATTACTTCGCTTGTGATAGCATTTATTAAAATAATATGTGTCTAGAATTAAGCCAATTGTGAAACTGGACAATACAGACCCTTTGGAGGTGGTGTAACCACTCGAGGAAATTAAAAAAAAATTATCATTATAACAAAATTACAAAATACATCAAAATTGATGTCTACTCTAAGTCACAAAGATTTAATTTTAATTGAAAATGATGAAGCATGATGAATAAAAGTGTAATGATTTCAAACAATACAAGGAATAAATAATTTTATAATCATGAGTATTATGTTATTTGTATTCCTAATATTATGTATATTCGTTTTTAAAATATTTAGCAAGCTTTGCGAAAGAATTAACATATTTCTTAATTTAAACCTTTGAATTGTAACTTTACTAAGTTTGATAACTTTATTTTAAAACGTTATAATACTTACCTAAAATATAGTATAGACCGATTCTATTATCATTAAATATGACTTGACCATGGACTCGCCTTAGGTATTGTTGACACAACCTATGTAATAAAATCATGGCATTGAGCTATTGAGACTCAATAACTCAATGTTTAAGGGGTGACTGCAATCTGAAAGGTTGTAATCTTTAATCTGGACGACTATAGTCTAATGGGACTACCTGTAAGACTATTGTAGCACACATGCGTTACAGTTATTTTTTGGGGAAAGGGGAATATTAGATTAATATAATATTACTATTCTTTATTTGGAAAAAAAACTTGATTATTAGGTTTTAGGTTTTTAAAAACTATAACTTATTTGCTATTACCAGTTGAACAATTTAAATTAGAATTGTAGACCGCGGGTGGTAGGTGAAATATATCAACATGGGTGCAGTCAATAGCCCTAAGAATATCTGGCAGACCATGCTCTGCTAGGTATCCTCTAGCTACATTTTGCCTTGCTTGTTATATGCCCGGAAATGACATTCACTTCAGTATTAGTCAAAAATAAAATGAAAGAAGTAGATGCACTGAAACTTGTATTTACCTACACAAGAGGCTAATTAAAGTATATTGTTCCCCACATTCTAATGATGGCCCCAATAACTGAGGTCAAGTATTTGCTGATTATTTGTTGTTTGAACTACAGCCATGCCCTGGTCTTGACTCGTACCACTCTAGTAGGTAACTACCATCTGCCAAGAGACTGAAAGATGTAAACTACCTACCTAGAAAAAATATTAAGATAAGTTACACAAGCCACATGTATTGATTGCAAATATACGATGTTTTTGGACAAGGTGGTTGTAATAGATGCTTACTTCAATATGCACTGGTAGTCTATACACAGAATAATAGGCTTTAAAGCCTCATAGAGTTCTTTACACAAATACAAAACAATCTTTGAGCACCCGAAACCGGCGTAGAAATTCGTTGTCGGAGAATTCCAATAGATTAAGTATTCTGATCACGTATCGATCGCTGATGTAATTTTCTTTCTTGTTTTTCAATTTATGACACGAAAATGTAGTTGCAATAGGCTTGAGACATTTTTTTTGTATCAAAATGGTTTGAAGATAAACTTAAACCCACGTCCGCGAAAGAGGATAAAATTGTCTCTTTCAAATGTCAAAAAGGGATAATTTTTTCTCTTTCCCTCGGCCCCATGCTACGGACGGGGAGATATATGTCTACTCGTTATGTCAAATGGGGATATACTATAGAGATAAGATAATTTTATCTCTTGTCAGTGGATATAATCGGGGGATATAATTTTTGTCTCTTGCCCATGCTCGCAAGGTGGATAAAACTAAGCAAGGGATAAAAATTTTATCCCTTCCCCGGGGATATATTCTTTACTGCCCATGCTAGCCCGGCAGAGATCTGCCTGCCAGAAAGAGCCAACTGAAGACTGAGTATGGCAGTATCTGAGATTTTGAATGAGTTTAAGAGGTTATATAGGCAGCTGTACACATCATCGTTGAAGCCACACTCAAGTGTGAGTAACGATCAAAGAGCAAGTCCTATCCGACACTATTCCGATGTTATCCCGGATGTCAGTAAGGACGAGTTTAGAATGGCTCTCCAGCACCTTAAAAACGACAAGGTCCCAGACGAGGATGGAATTATAGCGGAGCTTCTGAAAGCGGGTGGAACACCGGTACTAGAAGTCCTTCAGAAGCTCTTCAATTCCGTCCTCCATGGTGGCACTACTCCGGAGGCGTGGAGCAGAAGCGCGGTGGCCTTGTTCTTTAAGAAAGGTGACAACGCTCTCTTGAAGAACTACAGACCGATTTCCCTTCTGAGCCGCGTCTACGAGCTGTTTTCGAGAGTCATTACGAATCATCTCGCACGCAGACTCGATGACTTCCAGCCTACCGAACAAGCCAGTTTCCGAAAAGGCTTCAGTACCATAGACCACACACATAACCTGCGGCAGATTGTACAGAAGACCGAAGAGTACAATCTGCCACTTTATCTGGCATATGTGGACCATGAGAAACCTTTTGATTCCGTCGAAATATGGACGGTGCTACAGTCCCTTCAGCGGTGCCAAATTGACTGTCGGTATATCGAAGTGCCAAAGTGTTTGTACAATAGGGCTACGATGGCTATCGAAGTACAGAACCAGAGTTCGAAACCTATCCAACTGCAGAGAGGTATAAGACAGGGTGATGTTATATCCCCGAAACTCTTCACCGCTGCGTTGGAAGACATTTTCAAGCTACTGGACTGGAAAGGATACGGTATTAACATCAATGACGAGTACATCACTCACCTTCGATTTGCCCACGATATAGTCCCTATGGCAGAATCGCTGGAGGACCTTAGCACTATGCTCAATGACCTCAATGGTGTCTCCCAACGGATAGGTCTTAAGATGAACATGGACAAAACAAAGATCATGTTTAACGTCCATGTCACACCTATGCCGGTAGTTGTTGGGAGCACTATGCTCGAAGTTGTTGACGAGTACGTTTACCTGGGACAAATAGTCCGACTAAGTAAGTCCAACTTTGACCGAGAGGTCAATCGACGGATTCAACTCGGCTGGGCAGCGTTCGGTAAATTACGACACATCTTCTCGTCAGGTATACCTCAATCTCTGAAAACTAAAGTGTATAACCAGGGCGTGTTACCAGTGATTATTTATGGATCTGAGACGTGGTCCTTCACTGCTGGCCGTATGAGGACGCTTAAGGTCGCTCAGCGAGCTATGGAGAGGGCTATGCTCGGAGTTTCTCTGCGTGATAGACTCAGAAATGAGGATATCCGCAGTAAAACCAGAGTGACCGACATAGCCCAACGGATTAGTAAGCTGAAGTGGCAATGGGCCGGCCATATAGCTTAAAGAACCGATAATCGATGGGGAAGAAAGGTTCTCGAGTGGCAGCCTCGTACCGGTAGGCGTAGTGTAGGGCGACCCCCCACTAGATGGAGTGACGACCTGGTAAGGAAGTCGATGGATGCAGGTGGCTCAGGACCGTGCTTTGTGGCATTACTTGGGGGAAACCTATGTTCAGCAGTGGACTTGTGAAGGGCTGAAATGATGATGATGATGAAGATTAAGACCTATTGTAACAAAAAAGATTTCTATCCTATGCAAGAGAGACCACATTCACAATATAGCTTGTACACTCCTGTTTCTTGTACAGGGATATTAAAACTGATGGATGATAAAATTTGACTAATCTTCTCCGACGGCTTGTAGTTAGTAGTTTTAATAGTAGCACGGATGACCTTAATTTCAAGAAAGAAGATGGCTGGGCGCTACCCCTTGCTTGGGATCCTATAATTATATTATTTATATATTTTTATCATTTATATATTTTATTATATATTATTATTTAATTATATTATTATATTAATTTTATATTAATACTTAATCCAAAAACTGAAGGTAGCCAAGCTAATTATGATATTGGGACGTTAAATATCTCAGACCCCCCCTCCCCGTGACCATGGGTGCTGGGTAAAGCACCCGAAACGCAATTAAAAATAAGTTAATTAAACGCGATAAAATCCGTATAAATAATTTCATTCAATGGAACATATTTAAGATAACTCTCTCTCTCTCTCTAGTCGGTCCCTCATGACTGAGGATCGTGATCACCATCACGGAGAGTAAATTTATTGTTTATAATCTCTCTCCACCGGGTCCTATCGCTGGCCATACGGAGAGCGTCGTAGAAATTTCTCGCACCGACTTCTTTGACTTGGTCGGACCACCGGGTTGGAAATCTACCTCTGGGCCTTCTTCCCTCTACGTTTCCAACAACTATCAATTTTTCGATACTTTCGTCCCCGCGGCGAGAGATATGACCAAAATAGCTGAGGATGCGCTGAAGACATGTGGTGGAAAGACGCGTCTTGATCTTGAGTTGTGATAGGATTGACACGTTTGTGCGTTTCGCAGTCCACGGTATTCGCAGCATTCGCCGCCAGCACCACATTTCGAACGCATCAATTCTCTCCCTTTCTCTGACGCGTATAGTCCATGTTTCCACTCCATAGAGAAAAATTGGGAATATAAGAGTATATACTAGGCGTAATTTAGTATTATTTGTTATGCTTCTGTTTCTCCAGATGTTTGTCAGCCTGGTCATCGCATCCTTAGCTATTGCTATTCTACGTTTAATTTCGAGAACGCAAGTACCCTCATTTGAGATCAGAGATTCTAGGTATATATAACTCTCCACAACGTCGATCCCTTGAATGCTGCAAGTGTTGGGAAGTTTGCTAGCCCGGTCTATAACCATGAGTTTCGTTTTATTCCTGTTGATTGACAGACCTAGCTCTTCGCTTTCTAATTCTAGCTTATGCAGCAGCTCCTCCATGTCCTCATAAGATGTTGCAAAAAGCACAGTGTCGTCCGCATATCGCAAGTTAGCCACCCTTTTACCCCCAATATGAAACCCTTTATCCCAGCCTTCCATGGTTTTTCGCATGATGTACTCCCCATATATATTAAAGAGCAACGGAGACAGTATACAACCTTGTCTCACGCCTTTCGTAGTCATAAACTCTTTGGAAAGACTGCCATCGAGTCTCACATAAGATCGGTTGTTATCATACAGGTTGGCAATTAGGCTGACTAGGTGTGTTGGTACTCCCATTTCGACCAATATTGACCATAGTTTATCCCAACGGACGCAGTCAAATGCCTTACTGTAATCGATGAAGCACAGTAACACTGGATTGGCATACTCGCGACTCTTTTCAATAATCTGCCTGATATTTAGAATTTGTTCTCTTGTGCCCTTGCCTTTTACGAAGCCAGCTTGCTCGTCGGGAATCTGCCTGTTTAGGAAATTCTTAAGACGTTGATTTATTATATACAGCATGACTTTGCTGGCGTGCGAAATTAAGGAGATTGTCCTGTAGTTTGTACAATTACTTTTGGAACCTTTGAAACCTTTGAATTTTATTTTTATTCGCTTGCTCTATAATTGCATCTCTTAACTCTTCCCACGATACTTTGCAGTCATCTTTGTTGGTACTCTGTGCTGTCATCGCCGTAAGTGAGTTCTCCAACCCAGATCTAAAGTCGCTAATGTGAACCGTTTTAAAATTCTGCATAGACTTCTGTTTGTTAAGTTTCTTTAGTCTAAGTTTAAATGTACACATGAGAAGCTGGTGGTCGCTTCCGCAGTCTGCTCCTGGGTAGGTCTTGGAGTTAAGTATAGAGGATCTCCATCGTGACTGAATCATAATGTAGTCTATCTGGTTTCGAAAACGATCGCCGGGAGATATCCAGGTGTATAGTCGTCTAATATGCTGGCGAAAGCAGGTGTTCATCAGAGTGAGGTTTTCTTCGCTACAGAACTGTAACAATCTATCCCCTCTTTCGTTACGTTCTCCTATTCCAAATAGACCAACGTGCCGCCTTAAATGGTTATCATCTAATGTGACACCGACCTTTGCGTTGAGGTCACCTACAATCATAGTAATTTCTCGTTTTGGTATTGCTTTTATAGTTGCGGACAGATGACCATAGAAAGCCTCCATATCTTCTTCAGTACTTTGAGCTGTAGGGGCATAAACTTGGATGATGTTTAGTTTGCATGGTTTTGCGTTTAGCTTAAGAGTGAGTATTCTCTCGTTAATAGCTTTATATCCGAGAACGCATTTGTTAATTAGTGGTGGAACGATGAATGCGACTCCTCGGTTGCTTTCATTTTCAGGTCCAGAGAAGTATACTGTATTACCCAAGTCAGATGTAAAATAGCCAGAGCCTCTCCGGTGAGTTTCACTCAAACCAAGTATGTCAATTTTCTTTCTTTGCATTTCTGTTTCTATAATGCTTAGTTTCCCGTCTTGAATGAGGCCGCGAACGTTCCAAGTCCCGATGGAGTATATTTGCTTAGCTATGGGTGTTGAAGCTGTAGATGCACCAGAATAGTGAATTCCTTGCGGCGTCGCCTGGTGAGTCGCGATGGCAAGGCCGGTAGCACATTTCACACCACCTTGCCCGGAGAGGTGGCGCCGGGTGTTGGCCGGGTCGCATGACAAAACTTTACTCTTTTTCTGTGTGTCCATAGGTGATTTTCTTGGGAGATTAGTGCAGTGGTTTCCCATTGCCTTCTGCACCAGTCTTTTAGGGGGTATTTGGTCCCCAAGGCCTCTGAAGCCTCTTCCAGTTAGTTGCCAAACTGGGCGTATGGATATCCCGCCATTGTTCGGTCGCCATAGCCTCGTCAGTTTTCTAGCAGGGGGCACCACGACGTTTGGTCGTCGTCAGCTATTCGTATGAATCACTGGCGCGTGCAGGTGAGGTTGGCATTTGGGTCGGTTAAGATGTTGTACACCGTTCTCCCCTTACCCCCTTACTAGGTTGTTTAAGATAACAACCTAGTACAAAACTGTTATTTATGTGTATTATTTTTGATGTAATTTGATTGTTATCTGTTTTGTTGTCGATATAATACATAAATAAAACTCAAGCGCCCTTTCTGTGGTACGTGCTTAGTATAAATTACTTTCCTTTTTACTTTGATTTATTCTTCTGATTATTGCTTAACTTTTGATTTTATGTTACGTATTGTTACTTATCAAATTTAATATGCTTCTTCCTTCCGCAAAGTAACGACTGATTCTAATAATTATCTTTAATTTTTTTTTTGATAATTATGAAGATTAATTTAGTTTTTTTTTTTGAATAATTCATTAGAAACTTTTTTTGACAAACTATAATTAGTTTATTACAAAGTCTCTACTCCGTATCATCCCTTGGGTGTCGTAACAAGCGACAAAGGGAAACTGAACTAGGAGATAGGGCGCAGTACCTTCCCGAAAACAGTTTAATAAAAAAAACTGCGGTTGGCAACCCGCTTGTCAAGTGTGGCTTCTACGCAAATTCAGGGAGATCCCCTGTAAGGCAATCTATGAGGGAGACCTATGTTCCGTCGTGGCCTTTTGATAAGCTACAGCGTATGGTAATGCTAAAGTACAGTTTAAACAGTTAAACAATATAAAGGGACAATTTACATTCGTGCAACTGGGCACGGATTCCTTTTATATTTGAGGGAGGTGTGGGACAATTAGACTTTTATGTGCTCCTATTATGCGTTGATGGGTATTTTAATTCACATACGAGCGGGTTGTTTTCAGGCGCGATGTCTTCCTTTAACACCGTGACGTGGTAAATTAGGATTCAAAGGAGACGGGCGAAAGTTCATAGAAAGCTGGGCCTGATGTTACAGTAACGATTACTGTATTATATTATTTATATACCAATACCATTTTAAAAAACTAAAATATTTACAACTGCTTCATGGTAGAAAAAAAATATAGGATGTTATTGATCTGTATGAAAACAATGTTATTGCTTACGTTATGCTTACAATGTAATTCTTACAGCAAGCTCTCCCACTTTACACTTTAAGAAAATGTTTATTAGACTTTATTGTAAACTAGACTAACATAATTTTATATACTGTAGGATATTCACACATAGAGGATTCAGACGTCGCCGTCTAACTAAATTCTAGAGGTTTGAAATAATTATAAAACAGCTGAGGGACTATGAATTAAAAACACTTTCTCTTTTATTGACTTATTAATCGTCCACTTCATCATAAACAAATAATATATCGTCTAAAAACGGTGCATGCGGTATTAAATTATCTTGATGCCTTGCCCAGCTTAGGTACCATATTATGGACATTACATGACAACAGCAACGTACGGTTCTTTTTCTTAGCAAGCAATTACAATAATACCAATTGATGGCCTCTCTACCATTATGATAACTGTCAACTAAAATATATGTAAAATGTGTTTTTGAGCTTAATTATGTCTCGATTTTATTAAGCTACTTAATAACCAGCTAGAATGGTTGGATATTGACAGTTGTCTTAGTAGGTTGCTAACCGTTTCTCGACACACTTCTATTTCATATCGCCCATCTTGTCGTATGTGTTCTCCATAATGGGACCTAGCGTACTTAATTTGATAAATACCTAAAGATATTTTTATTAAATCACTATGTGTGAGCTGGGGAAAATCATTTAAGTTATCCTTTTGTACATGTATTCTTGTAAAATCAGAAAAGAAACCGTCAGAATCCTTTATACATAGCCAGAGTCGTTAAAGATCGGAATATTATTGCAACACACAAAAACAACAGAAAATATTCACTACCACCGTAAGATCAGAGCAAAACAAACGTAACAAATGATTTGATTGACGCTTGAGTTTTTGAACTAACGTTGACATTTCCGCCTTATGGCCTGTATAAAACATTTATAATCGATTGTGAAATCGATTTATTAATCGGTTCAGTCAATTCATTTTACGACTTTTTAGAAACCTTGAAGTGTAACGAGGACCATTATTTAAATAATAAGTTTCCTAATTACCTAAAGAAGAAAACACTGAATTACTTTTTATTCTTTTTTTTCTATTTTTGTATTAAAATCGATTAACTAACCTATTTCATCCGGCAGCATTGTTTAAAAATGAAAACAACGGAAGTCAGTATTATTTTTATTTAATATTCAATTTCTTTTCCCATGATAAAACTGCTTAATATTTCATTATTAACTACAAAAAAACTGTAAAAAAATATTGATAAATATTTCACTTGTGTAACGGTTAGGCCCAAATTCGCCCGTCTCCTTTGCAATTAAAGATTTCATTATGTGACATTATGCGTACCGTTACTTGGTGTCGCTGTAGTCCCGCTGGTAACGGCACCTCTATTCTAGTCATTGAAATGTAGAGAAATATCATCACAATGCATAAGTTGAAGGTTGTCACTATTTATTGAGTGGGATATTCCAGTCAGGACTCGCCCTGGCCCCTATGAAATAAAATTTAAAATTTACAATTTGTAATTACGATTTGCACTTTAAATTTTTAAATATTTTCTGTTCAATACAAATAAAAAATTTTCATGATGGAAAATTATAAAAATTGTCATGATGAAAGGTTTACAAAATTTTAGAACTGCTGCTACTGTTTTACATGTTTTCTGTTCAATATGGGTTTTAACTTGACGGGCAATCATTAACAATTAAACGCAGATCAGATATAACTTTTCATTATTGTAGAAGTTTTCGGACAAATGGGTTGTGTATTATGAATTATTATTGCGGAAAATTTAATATGGCATATTAATTTGTTAAATAAAAGTATCATCAATATGGACAGGAGTAGTTCTTAATCACCCTTTTACTCCTTCATCAACTGTAAAAATCTACCTCTAGTGATTTCTTTTAACGCAGCAGAAATGTGTCATCTCGAACGGCGCTCTAGAATACTAGCGTGAAATGCAGTGTTTTGTGTGGTGCTTGTAGAAAACCGAAAAACTTTTTTAACTAGAAACTAGGCATTCCAATTTGATCTTCAGTGAAGACGCATCTGTATTCTGATCTCAATCAAGGATAGATGTAGTCATTAGACCACAGCATCTACTTACTACCAGGTGCTCGTTTGTCACCCTCATTCAAATAAAATATCATCCTGTGGCTGTCGTATGAGGCGTCAAAGGGAAACAACCAATGAGATAAACATCAGTGTCTTCACAATATCATTTACAATATAAAAACTGCGGTTGCAAACCCGTCTGCCAAGTTTGACAACTATGGCAACTATTCCGCTCATGAGCAGATCTATGGAAAGGCCTTTATATAACGGTGGATTTTGATAGGAATGTAATAGGAGATGGTTCATTTCAGGCCCCGTATATGTATAACATACCATAAAAAGCGAAAAATTCAGGGATATTATTAAAAATAATAAATCGAACTAAATAACTTGCTAAAAATAAAAATAAAATACCAATTTTTGATGATTTTACAAGATGGCGCCCTTCCAGTCATAAAATATATGTCAAATGCATGAAGCTATAGATAAAGATGGAGGCCACACTTGGAACAACAGCTTGAGTCAATTACCTACGTATCTTTATCTCACTCTCTGTGGTCTGACTTCTCTTTTTAGTGTGGAATACAGTATTGCTATGTTTTTATTTAAATCTCCTGGTAAATTCTTAGAAATAGTTTCCACACTAACCAAATCGAAAGTTAAGCTCTATAAAACAATGTACCAATAAATAAATAGTTGAACTACGATTAGTTACACTAAAAATTCCAAAATTGAAGGTCTCCTATGCATTTTTGGGTTAACGAATCAGTGAATTACAATCCCATTTCCTAAGAGTCCGGTAATGTGGCAACATTAGCCCTATATGTCAACATAAATTAGACAAATATGGCGGTTGTTTACTTAGCAGTTCACAGCGTTGTTTGAGATATATAAAGTTAATTATTGTTATAATTCAAGAAATGATGCAAACTAAAATGCAAAAAATGTGTCCAGGAGGTGATATAAGATTTCATGCGTAAGTGTTTAAATAGTGACTTCTGGCATTGAATACTTGTAAACATACTTCTTTGTATTTTCACTTAATTTTTTGCTGAAACTTTTTACCAGAGTTCTAAACATATTAGTAAATCATAACTTTATCAAAATCAAATAGCTTTACATTGAATTTAATTGACTTTGAACAATTTTATTGTTTTTGTTTAAAAGAAATCGCACTGAAGTAGTGTGACCATATTAAGGATGTATTTGAGACTTTCCGTGTCCTTAACTAATTATATGTACATGTTTCTTATTATGTTACCGGAAATGCATGAAATTTAGGAATTATATACAATTCCTATGTATTCTATATAATGACGGATTTCATAGATTTCATAATATTAAATTATTAATTAGTAACATAATAATATATTCTTTTTATTTAGTTTTTTTAGGCAAATAATTTACTTTTTATTTAGTTTTTGTTTCTCATTATTCTGATACTTTACTAACGTTTACAATAATTACGAATATTTTTTTTAGATTTCCTAAAAACAGTACTCGGAGAAATTTGTGGTTATCCATTGTACCATTGAAAATGAAGTATTATGAAAGTGCAAGGATTTGCAATTTGCATTTTCAAGAATCAGATTATGATTCAACAACAAGGCGCTTAAAATCAACAGCAGTTCCTACTGTTATAATAAATCAAGAAACAGTATCACCAGGCAAGGTAAAAATTTAATATAATTTAATTATCTAATTTATCGTAATATATTATATATTTAGAAATGTAGTCGTTTAAATGTATGATATAAAGCAACATTTTGTAAAATATGTTATCATTTGCAGACAACAAGTGCATTACATGAAGAGTCTATTGTGCAAATAGCTGCTCTGGCTGTACCAAGCACTAGTTCTGACATTTATGAAAGTAGTTCTGCACTTAAGGAAATTGGAGTGAAACATACTGCCTGTTATATTGAAGACCAACTAGTAAAAAACAATGTCAAAAAATTCTTGAAAATTTATGCTATCTTAACAAGTTACCTGTAAGTTTCCTTTTCCTTTATTACTAAATACATAACTTTTCTTGTATTTATTTTGACTTTAATATTACATTACATAATATATTATATAGCTTAAAACACATACATATTTAAACTCTTTAGTGCCAATCGCAGTGTGGTAACCGTCACTACGACAATAAGCATGAAGCTTCTTGTTTGATGCTACATTTATGCATGCTCATGAAGGCCCGCTCCGGAGTATCATTTCTGTCTACTAATGGTCTAATAACCTATTACGTGATGTAAATTTGTACTGACATTATGATGTAGAAGAGTTATATGATCCTTTTTTTTTGTTTTTTTGAGTTCTCTAATCTCCGGAACTATACCAGTCAGATTTGAAAATATTTTTTTGCATTTTTAAAACCAATTCTTCAGGAAGATTATCTAACATCACGCTACGACCCTTATGAGTGGAGCAATACGATGCAAAAATAACCGATTTCACAAAGTTTTCTTGTTTTCTTAGGTCAGCAGTGAAGACGACGATCCCGCGAAGATAGATAGGGGCGTGCAAGTGAAAATAAAGTCTAGTAAAGAAGAAATACTTGAGAAGAAAACTAAGATTCTTAAGCAAAAAGCGGCGCGCCACACTAAAAAAATTCAGGATATGTCTTCTTTAAAATGGCTTTGAGACAACACACGTCGTCGATTTCAATAAACAGAAAAGTTTATTTAATTCTCGCGAAGAACCAGAATATTAACAAGACGTTGAAAATATGTTTCAAAATTTAGAAAAGATTCATGCTAGTCCATACCAGGAAAATATATTATATTATATAACTGGCTACATTATAAGACAAATTCTTACCCGCATTTCTTGTGAACGTTGTATAATGCGTTAGTAGCACTTAACTATGTGTCAACAGATCATTAATATCATATGATTGTAAATAAATTTAATTCATTTACGACGTTTGTGAACCGAGGCAAACTTTATTTTCCTTCGGTAGCAGCTTACAAAATTGTAAAATATTGTGACCAAGTTTTCCAATGAGCTAATTTGATGGGCCAACTTAGAGCCAATAACATTGAAAACAAATTAATTAATGTCGTGTCACAACATTTTACTCCTCTGTTGCAGGAAATGTTTAACCACCCGATCACGGACTCAATTAATTGTAATGATTTGCATGAAACTATGATAGTTAAGAAAATAGCTAATTCATTTTTTAATATGCGTATACGTGCTCACTTAAAGAGTCATACAGAAAATATACTTAGTGATTTATGTGGTAAGAGACAGAAACTACACAGAGCAATGATATTTAGTCATGTATAATAGACAATATTCAATAAATGATTTTAATATGGAAAATGTTTTTATTTTTTTTTGAGGTTTTTTTATATATTACCGTTCCTATTATAGTACATATGTTACTAAATATCTATGAAAACCGTCATTATATAGAATTCCTAAGAATTGTAGATAATTCTTAAAATGAACAGGATGTGTGGAATATAGTATTATACACATTTCAGCTCAGAGCAGCCTGACACTGATGGGTAAGGTCAGAAGTCTAAGGCAGGAGCTCCGCTAAGCTCTTTTAGTCTTCATGGTTTTTTTTTAAATAATTGTCCAAAAATAGATTTATAGTCTGTCTGAACAGTAAATCAGGTATATTTTGCCCAATTCATGGAACACCCGGAGTGTTATAATAAATTTTAATTTTATATTTCGTTGGTACCGTTTAGGATTGGATACAATAACTAGAAAATACATTATCGAAATGGTAGTTATAAAATATTCTCTGATATATTTATTTTCCACATTTTCTAAATAGGCTCGGCATTATACGGGTTGTAACGGAAATGCGTGGTCATATTTTAAATACCGGTTCTGCCCATGGAAATGAAAACCTTTCTTCATAAAACCAGTCAATTCCCAAAAATTGTACAAAAATATATTATCTATATAGGCTAGATCTTAGTAGTAAACAGAGATGTAGATATTTAAAATAAACCACTTAATGTAATGCAACTACTTATAGCGATATCCTGGAAAAAATAAAATAAAGGTTACCTACTTAGAAAGAGAGGGTCTGCCCACAGAGAGCGAGATAGTAATACATAGGTTAAGCTTCAAGTAGGTATTCGGAGTGTGGTCTCCATCCTTATCTATAACTTCATGGTCAAATGTCATGTCTGACAAGTGGCTTGAGTCATGAAATTATGTAGGTAGTGTGATATTTTTTGTTTATTCCGAGCTCCTGAATTGCATTGATATCGATAAGTAAATATGAACAAGAATATTACTTGTTCAAAGACCAAAATAACAAATCCCTAAGTTTCGAGATAATTTAGCCAATTTACATAAAATCAGTGACAAGAATAACCATGGAGGTTAGAGAAAAGGAGATCGAACGCTGTAGAAAATAGTGTCCAGAAATATGGACGAAATAAGTGAGGCGCTGCGATCGCTAAGTTGTCTCAATAAAAGCGGGCTGTTGTGTGCTAGTTTGAAATGATTAGAATATCACTCAAAGAGGAAAGAAGATAACGAAATGATTATGATACTATTATTTATGAATAAATAAATTATTATTTATGTTTTTTATAAATTTAATTAGTATAAATTATTACAAATATAAATTATTAATTATTATTGATTAACTATTATTATTATTTTATTTATAATATTTCTCCTTTTTTAATGTTTCTTTTTGTCAAAAATTACTTCGCAGATACTACTTAAAGACGGCAGCGCGGCTATCAATTCTACAAATTTTCAGGGACAGGCGGGCTATGCTTTAGCACGTAGCGATCGTTGTTTTATTCTCTACGAGAATCCATGAGAATAACATAGCATTTCCGACTTCAAATATCTGTCAATAAATTGATCAATAACCTCATGACAGTTGACAGCTATCGTCAAAACGACATCAATTCACCATTAGTGTCGCAGTTTTTGGTATAAAAATAAAATATTGATACTACTGAAATAAAGGCAAATTCGTGGATTTGTATGACCATTTATTTCCCTACCTGTACAAAACCAGGCCTACGCTTCATACATTTTACTTGTTTTATTCTTTATTGCACCAAAGATTTGAACAAAAGGCGAGCTTAATGCTATATGGCATTCTCTACCAGCTAAACTTAGGTAGAACAGAGAGAGAGAGAGAGGGAGAGAGAGAGAGAGAGAGAGAGAGTTATGGGCAGTAAAGTTGTCATGATCACATTTAATTCAAAAATGTACATGCTACACATACATAAAATATACTATATACACTTACACATATAAATAATATAACTAATACACATATTTATATATATATATATATATATATATATATATATATATATATATACATACACACATACATATATATCCATACATTTATATACAAATAACTATAAACATATAAAGTAAGTGGACTCAAATTTGTTGGTTTCGGATATATTCGTATAGTTTTCTTTTAATTAGCAGGTATTATTTGCAGGTCAACAGGCAGTTTGTTCCAGAGGGAGATGGAAGTTAACGTGAAAGAATTCGACTTAAACCCAGAATGGTGGAGAGGAGTAGACAGTAATAAATTGTGTGAAGATCGGAGATTGAGAGAATGAGTGTCACTACGGAATTGGAATCTTTCTTTTAGGTAAAGGGGTGAGGAAGAATCATTAAGAACTGAAAACAGAGAGGACAGCATTCGAAAATCTCTTCGCTGGCGTATAGTCAACCAATTTAATTGGGAGCGAAATTCTGATACGTGATCGTATTTGCGCAGGCCAAAGATGAATCGTATGCAGTTGTTAAGTAACCTGTCCAACCTGCTTAGCAGCTCCTGAGAGATATTAGAAAGACAAACATCGGCATAGTCAAATAATGGAAGAATTAGAGATTAGATGTGTAGAAGCTAAGCTAAGGCTTTGCCCTTCACGCTCTTTTCTTAATTCTAAAATTTCGTTACAAATAACATTAAAAATGATTATATTTAGAACTTAGTTTTTCCACCGATTCCGAAAACAACACGAGGAAAAAGGAACAACCCGTAACATTTATCTCTTATCAAACTCAAAATATTGCCTGTCACTGTCATTAATGTCATCATCAAGCATTGAATTCATTCGCTAATCATTCACTGACTCACTCTTTTTACTATTAAAATAAGTGGGTTGCCATAGCGCAAGCCTTAATCCCGGCGTAGGGAATGTATAGTTAGTCCGAGGTTACTCCATGCTTATTAATAACATTGTAATAACGAAGTAAATAGTCAGTTACTCTGAGATTAGCTAGTCCAAGTGTAACTTCGAATTAAGCTTGGAATAAGCAATTTTTATTAATAAGGCAGTAACAGTACAAATACCTTGCTCGATGACTATATGCTATACCAGTGATGAACGTTCCCATATCTCTTTATCATTTATTTATCAAGGTCATCTTTTATTTTATTTTATTCTCGTCATAAAAATTCTCTTTCTTGATTAATTACCCTGTTCTTTATTTATACACTTTCGTGCTCCACTTCTACACTAACTTGCATTATAATCATCAATATTTGGTTAATCAGTCCAATATTTATGAAACTTAGTAACTAAATCATTCGTATTTCGATAATCCGATGGGACGGTAAACCGACACGACCGAAGAGATATCAGGCGCAGAACCAACGGCTTTACGTGCTTTCCGAGGCACGGGGGTGAGACACCGACAACTTCCTGACTCCGGGCAGCTTTTGAGAATTTCTTGACGAAAAAACTCAATAATTAATTTTTTGGCCCGAACCGGGATTTGAACCCAGGACCTCATGATCAGCAGTCGCACTACTACAACCACTGGAGGCAATGAAAACGCAACGAGGCAGTCGAAATATTATTAATAAAACCTCTCTTAATTATTTTATTACTTTCTAGTATTCGTGAGCGTTGGTACTGAGCGGACGTGTCTCCTGTCGTTCTAATTTTATCTGAAGTGACAACAATCAAAAGTAAATCATTAAGTCATCAACGTAAAGACGATAACCTTGTGCATTCATCAAGGAACTTAAGCCTGTTATTATTTGTGTGAACAGTTTAGCAGTGTTTCTCAGTCAGTGAACCCCTACACCTCACCCCCTCGAGTAAAGAGCACGGACTCTTAAATTTTTTGTCTCACTTGACGCTCGACATAACTGCATCACAGGCCTAATAATACTGGTTTGCGATACATAATGAACCCGCAAAAATCTCCGCCTGCGACCAAAGTTGGTCTTGTTAGTTCCCAGCCCGATAATGCAAAATGCGATACCGAGGTTACACAGCAACGTAATATTACCCTCCAAAGATCAAAAAGAAAACAACCAGAAGAAGCAATGAAATCCGAATTAAATGATTTTAGGAAAGAGATAATGTCCTTTCTTACTGAATTCAAAACTTCGCAAGAGGAGATTATTAAAAAAATACATGATGAAGTATCGTCATTAAAGGAACAACTAAGTAATCTAAAACAAATTTCAGATATTCTTTCTCAGGACCAAGTAACTATTAAGGATACTTTAACTTCTATACACTCAGCTCAACAGGCTACGGCAAACACAATTACCGAAATGCAAGCCTCCTTGGAATTCTCATCCAAGCGCATCGATACCCTACAGGAACGTGCAAATTGTTCAGAAGAAAAACTTAAGATTCAATGTCGTGAAATTACCGAAATGCAAGTGATATTAGACAGGCTGTCCTTCAAAACCCAAAGACAAGAGCAGTGGGCACGTCAGTTAAATGTAGAAGTGGTGGGAGTACCAGAAATTAAAAATGAAAATCTAACAAATATAGTATTAAGTATAGCAGAAAAAGCAGGTGTTGTGTTGAGCGCCGGCGATATAGAAAGCTGCACAAGAGTACAATCGAAAGATCCCGTAAAAGGTCGACCCCGCAATATTATTATAAAAATGTCCTCCCGTATTCATAAGGATAATCTCATTGCTGGCGTCAAAAAACATCGTGGCATCACTACTGGAGATCTTGGGCACGGAGGTGAACTCAAGAAAATATTTGTTAACGAGCATTTAACTCTTGATAACAAGAGGCTATATAAAAAGTGTCGAGAAATAGCTACCGAGCTAGGCTATAGGTACATCTGGATAAAAAACTGCAAAATATATGTTCGTCGAAACGATACGTCACCACACATTATTATCAATTCAGAATTGGACTTAAAAAAGTTGAAATAAAGTATACAATAATAGTTAGTATAGACCTACTTAGCAAGTTTTTTTATAATGTAAGGATACATTGTGAAAACATGTCATATTATTGTCATAAAGGTACGTTATTTTATTCTAAAATATTGTATAAAAAATACACACACACATTAAACACTAACACACAACACATCATAAACACCATTATACAATTTACAAATTGCAACCATAATCAATTTCAAACAGCAGTCGATCTACATTATACATCACAAAATTACCTTGTTTACTTTCTATCTATCATTACACATAAAATATACGCATCCACAAATCATTCCCTAGTTTTTTGCATACTGTCGGTTTATTTAAACTCACAAGTACAAAAACTGTGCCTATTAATATCAATTGCTCAATCAAATAATATGTTTTTCTATTTAATTAAACTGTTTATCTGTTATAATCATTACCAGCTGATACAAATTAAAATATTATGTATTAGGTTAGGGTACATGTTTACATTTAAGTATGTATATGCATGTGTGTATATACATTGTGTATATTTATTTATATGCATTAGTGAGTTAACTATGTTTAAAATCTATTATTTATTTTATTTATTATATGTTAAAATAACAAGGCAAAACGATAATTTATACAATAGGTAAGGCACCAATATCTGTCTATTATCAAAATGCACGGGGATTACGTACAAAACTTCATACGCTTTATCTAGAAATATTAAATAATGATTATTGGTGGAGCCACGTGTTTAAGGCTGCCGAAGTCTAGTTCCCCGGTCGAACCTTAAACCTACTACGCGAGATATTAACTAAAGTGGACTGTATATGCGGTTGCTTCTACGCTTACGTAAAAGCGACTACTATAGAATGCGGTATAATGCACTTGCTCTTCCCTAAAAACTAAACTACTACGGTGCCAAATCGCTGAAAGGGAATCCTGCCTTATTAGGAGAACAACAAAATTGGAGCGGGTTAAACTATAAGGCAGTAAATAAGGGAGTGTTGACTCACCGGGGTTTCTTCTATCCTGTTGAGCACTATAGCTGCAACTTCTGGAACTTCTTCTGGAACACTCCGGAGAGAGGCGGTGCGCGACTATATCTCACCCGAGGTGAGGGAACTTCTTCTAGACAGACACTCTGGGGCCCCAGGGGTGCGGCGGGAGAGAAGCGTTGTGGTTTCAGCGACGACTGCGGTGGAAAGAGGCCGCGCAACGGTCGCGCGTGCCTTATATGTCCTCGGCCCCGATGATTACGTGACATTCTAGAATCATCTTCTTGCCCCCTCCCACCCCACCACCCCGATGTGTCGATGGAGGATAGAGGAGGGTATGAATGATATCGTTTTGTCGGAAAGGAACAAGCGGCTTGGCACCTCTACCGTCAAATATAATAATCCAATGGTTTTTTCCGCGCAACCATCTCCCCCGCCCTTGAAGGATTTCCTTCAAATTAACTGACACAACTAGAGCTAAGATCAACTAACAAAATAACTAACTAACGCTAAGATTACTTAAATTCAACTACAATTTAATCTAGAAAGCTAATTTAAATTATGGAAGAGGCAGGGGGCACAAACGGACAACCGGACGCAAGTAAGACCCAACCGTGGTCTTAACGCGAGCTATCCTAACTACTCCGTCGGAACCGGGAAAGACCTCTTCGACAATTCCTAACGGCCAGTGGAGAGGCGGCGTATTCTCTTTGGTGAGCACAACTACAGTTCCTACAGCTAAAGGCTCAGTTGCTGTGTTCCATTTTTGCCGAGACTGCAAAGTATGCAAGTATTCCATCCTCAATCGTTTCCAAAACGATTGCACTAACCGATCTAATAATTTGTGGCGTGCGGAAATGCTAATTCTGTTCTCATCCATATCTGCGGCTGGCAAATACTTTAAAGGCGTTAAATTCAAAAAATGTGCTGGAGTTAGAGCCAGCGGTTCCGAGGGGTCACTAGACAACGTACGAGAAAGTGGGCGACTATTCATTACGCATTCAATTTGAGCGAGCACCGTACTTAGCTCTTCGAAGGACAAAATTTGATCTCCTATTACTCGGTATAAATGACTCTTTAGACTCTTGATATTAGTCTCCCAATTGCCCCCAAAATGGCTCGCGGCTGGGACGTTCAGAGACCACTCAATGCGGTTCTCGGCTAGAATGTGAGCGAACTCCGAATTATAGTACTTGCTAGCTAAGAGCTCATGTAGTTCCGATAGAATACGTTTTGCACCGACGTAGTTCGTACCGTTATCCGAATACAATCTACTTACAGGGCCACGGCGGGAAAGAAATCTTTTAAATGCACCCATAAAGCCTGCTGTGCTTAGATCACCAACGAGTTCTATATGCACCGCTCGAGTAGTTAGACATACGAAAATGCAGACGTAAGCCTTTGTGGATCTTATACCACGCCCGCGAGTGAGCGTGACCTTAAACGGACCAGCGAAATCAGACCCGGTGTGCGTGAAGGGCTTTACTGATTGTATTACTCTACAAGATCTAAGTTCCGCCATTTCTGGAAATGACGGCTTGGGGCGTGCCCGAAAGCAAGCCATACATCTGTGCACCCGATTGCGTATTAAACTACGTGCAGAAAGAATCCAATAATTCTGACGCAAAATCGACATCAACAAGTCGGGGCCAGCGTGCGAGTTCAATTTATGATGGTAGTCGACTAATAAGTTCATGATATGGTCTTTACGCGGTAAAACAATAGGGTGCCGTTGGTCGAAACTCAATTGCGAGTTGGACAAGCGTCCACCTACCCTTACAATCCCATCCTGTAAAAATGGCTTAAGGCGTTGAAAGGCGCGACTACAAGCTCTATTCGATTGTAATCTTCTAATTTCTTCAGAGAAGTGCGCACGTTGAAGTTCACGCAATACTAGCGACTCGGCATAGTTGTAATCGGATGCTAAGACATACGAACAAACACTACTTATCGACTTTAAACTACAAAGGCTACACTGTAACGACAAAAATGATTTAAATATAACACAGCGTATTGCTGTGGCGCGGCTAAACTGTACTATTTTATTTTTAATTTTACGGAACACCAACAAGCTAAACAAACACTAAGGAAATACCAATATATAATTCTATCAACGACAAACTAATATTTAAATAATAAAACTATCCAATCACAAGTATGCAATTTCTAAGCAACTAAGCTATAATTATTAATAAGCGGTGAAACTATGCGATGAACGCTTCGGAACAACACTGCATATGGCTTGTTGCTCGCGAAGTCTCACTTCCTCCCGCCAATCAAGATTGGTCTCAGCAGGTCTATTCCGTAGCCTCCAGTGAGGCACGCCTTCTGTCGCAGCGGCTCGGTGTCTCCATGCGCCGAGACCGTGACCTCGATCCGCGCCGCGCGCGCTTCCGCTAACTAGATCGATTCGAGCACTGAATATGTCACCTGACGGGTTGCGGGGCGATCTAATCTTGCTAATATGGGCCTTGTTCGCGGTGTCGGTAAACCTAGCTCCAGGGCTATCCCTACTCGGCGTTCCCTTCGGCTGCGACGAAACTACAACAGGTTTACTAACAACAGACTCTAACGTCTTGCTTCTCGACCCTTCGCATAATTTATTACCCGAGCGCGGGATGTTCCCCTCCCCTATTTCCCGAAAATTGCGAGTCAATAATTCGGGAGGTTCGACAGCGACGGTGCAACAACAGGATGTTGCCGAAATGCTATCTATGATGGGGGCGGAGCCAAGGATAACATATCCCAATACGGTTTCCAGTGCGTAAGGCGCGGTTTGCGAGGAGTTGCCCTTGACCTTATTGTTTAACAAAAGATGAGGAAAAAGCGATGCTCCAATGAGCATGTCTATGTTTCCAGGAACGGCGTAAGTTTCGTCCGCTAGAGTCAAATTTTTAAATTCAATCAATGCCGAGGTGTCAACCGAAACGGTAGATAGGGTCACTGAACGGCAACCGTTCAGTGACCCTATCTACTACTAGTGCATTTATATCAAAGTTAACATTACGATCTATCCGAGAATAAAATTTTAAATTTATATATCCCTGTGTCGCTTTACTAGTACCTCCGATGCCTTTAACTACAGGACATGAAAGTGACCTATTTATTACTAAGCCTAAGCGCTGACAACATTGTCGCGTTATAAAGCTATTTTGGGCTCCGCTGTCCAGCAGTGCACGGACGCTTTGTTCGTTTCCACGCGAATCCCTAACCAAAATACGCGCCGTACCCAGTAACACGGTTGAAGGAGGTTGTGCTCCCATATTTGCCAATGAGCACAGAGCGACATCACCAGGTCGACCGCTAGAATCGTTGACCTTAGTAGGGGTGAATTCCTTATCCGCCTTACTTGACGCCGCTATGTTGCTATTTTCAAAATGTAATAGCGTGTGATGTTTCCTGGCGCACTTGCTACATACGGAATTCGAATTGCATTTTGCAACTAAATGCTTATCGCTTAAGCAGTTCAAACATAGGTTGTTTGTCTTTACTAACTTATAACGTTCGCTTGGTGAATATTTACGAAAAGTCGCACAGTTATATAAATTACCGTGTTTATCTTTACATACTAAACAAGTATGCTGGAGTGATGTTGGCGTAGCGGTTACGTAAGTTAACGACCCTGCTATTTTAGATGGTTGAGTCTGTCTACGGTCGACGCACCTTTTATTGTCCTGTTTAACGTTCGGAGAGCGCTGCATTACCTTTATTTGATCTCGCACGAACGATGCTAATGAATGAAAGGAAGGCATCTCCGAGCTACGATGCTCCGTTTCAAACGCACGCACGGTGTCGGGGTCCAACTTCTTCAGTGCAATATGGAGAAACACCACATCCATAAGATCATTAAATTTCAAATTCTTAAGTGCAGCCACCGATGCCACAAATTTATCTAGAAATTGCTCTAAGCCGTTGATGTTCGCGGATGATATAGGTTTAAGATCGAATATCTGGTTCAAATATTCGGAAGCTAACATTCTCCTATCTTCATATTTAGTTTTAAGCGTTCCGAATATTAATAGGTAATTGTTTGCTGTAGGTGTAAAACCAGAGCAGATCGACTGTGCCCTGCCACTAAGTTTACTGATTAAGTAATATAATTTTTCGGCGTCCGATAACGATGGGTTATTGTGTATATTGTTTTGAAAACTACTGTAGAAGAAGGGCCACGTCTTAATATCACCATTAAATACCGGAATATCTATTGGCGGCAACCTAATCGAGTCGCTTGGACGTACCTGTTTTTCCGGCTTTGCTTCGTTTTGAGATAGGGATCTCGCTATTTTTTTCACGCGACACAACATATCTTCGAATGCCAGCAGCGGTTGGTAGTTCACTATGTATTTCGGGTCGATTTGTAATTCCAAATGATTAATTTGGTCTAATATTTTTTTCGTAATCTATTCGTAGAAAATCTATCGTTTCGATTTCGGTCAAAAAAGTTTCCCGCACTGCTTCTATATGAATGTTCTTTATATAATCACTTATATTCTGCATACGCGAAAAGAGTATGTCCCTCTTAGCATAAAGCGTTTTAATTTTGATTTCACTTCCACTAACTGCCATTTTAAACTATTATAATAAAGTTATATCAATCACAATTAATCTCACAACGCACAAACAATAAAGGATGGACACACTCGGTATGCCGTATTACGTAATTAAATCGAACACCTGCGCAGCGAGTCGAGGTGACGCGTCATTTGCTAGACTCAATAATTTTATCAAGATTGTGGGTAAGCGTATCAAACGGTTCCTATTACACTGTTTCAATTATTTAATAGGCTTTAAATTTAATCAAATACGAGCGCTATAAAACGAATAATTCTGTTTGCGAGTACCTAATCAAAATTTAAATTTAAACGAACACTATTTAAGTCTATTCTATAAATTGGAGTGCATTATCTAATTAATTAATTCAACAATTCGACCAAAATCCTGCCGAAGTGACCATAAAATGGTGGAGCCACGTGTTTAAGGCTGCCGAAGTCTAGTTCCCCGGTCGAACCTTAAACCTACTACGCGAGATATTAACTAAAGTGGACTGTATATGCGGTTGCTTCTACGCTTACGTAAAAGCGACTACTATAGAATGCGGTATAATGCACTTGCTCTTCCCTAAAAACTAAACTACTACGGTGCCAAATCGCTGAAAGGGAATCCTGCCTTATTAGGAGAACAACAAAATTGGAGCGGGTTAAACTATAAGGCAGTAAATAAGGGAGTGTTGACTCACCGGGGTTTCTTCTATCCTGTTGAGCACTATAGCTGCAACTTCTGGAACTTCTTCTGGAACACTCCGGAGAGAGGCGGTGCGCGACTATATCTCACCCGAGGTGAGGGAACTTCTTCTAGACAGACACTCTGGGGCCCCAGGGGTGCGTCGGGAGAGAAGCGTTGTGGTTTCAGCGACGACTGCGGTGGAAAGAGGCCGCGCAACGGTCGCGCGTGCCTTATATGTCCTCGGCCCCGATGATTACGTGACATTCTAGAATCATCTTCTTGCCCCCTCCCACCCCACCACCCCGATGTGTCGATGGAGGATGGAGGAGGGTATGAATGATATCGTTTTGTCGGAAAGGAACAAGCGGCTTGGCACCTCTACCGTCAAATATAATAATCCAATGGTTTTTTCCGCGCAACCAATTATGACATCATTATTTTAACAGAAACCTGGTTTCACGATGGTATCTTGGATGGGGAGATCTGTGATAATCGGTATATTGTGTACAGACAGGATCGTATACTAACGGAAACAAGCAAATCATCAGGTGGAGGTGTGGCAATCATAATTCGTCGTACACTTAATGCGACTATGGACAATTTGTGGAAACAGCCGTGCGCTTCTATCGAGACGCTTTGGATAACAATACCGGTACTGAGTCATACGCTCACAACACGAAGCGCACACGTTCCCTCGCGCCATGCCCCTCACACCCCGCTTGGACATAAACTGCATATCATAACTACTTATATACCGGGTAAATCGTCAAAGCATCGTCGTACGGACGAAATGCACGCAAAAGATATTAAATCGTTCTTGGAATCGCTTAGTAGTAGAATTATCTCGCGCGACTTTTATGTAATTGCAGGTGATTTTAATTTATCTAATATACACTGGAATGAGAGTAGACCTACAATACTAAGACAGGGTTCTACCGAGCTACTAACTATAGGGGAGCAATTAATAAACGAACTAGCCTACCATGGTTTCCGACAACACTCCAATATAAAAAACAGTAGCAATAACACATTAGATTTAATTTTCTCTAATATAGACATAGAAATAATATTATGTGACAAACCCTTAACTAAGATAGATATATTTCATCCCCCCTTCGAATTTGACTTAAATGTGGCTATCCCTCCTCTAAAATGCTCTTTTATTAAGAAAAATAAGTTTTATTCAGCTGATTTTGTAAAAATAAACACATATTTATGTGAAATCGACTGGGCCACTCATTTATACACTGGACACGTTGAGGAAGCTGTAGATTTCTTTTACAAACAACTCAATTATTGCATAGACAAATATGTACCAAGTGTAATATCTCTACCTCACAACACGAAAAGGCCCCCGTGGTATAATAAAACACTGATTAATATCTTAAAAGAAAAAGCTAAGGCTCACAGAAATTGGAAAAAGTTTCATAACTTAGCGGATTACAATATGTTCTCTTTATTACGTAAGCGTGCGTCAGATTATAATAAACAATGTTATAATAATTATTTGGATACTACTCAACAAGCCATACTGAATAACCCTAAATGTTTCTGGACTTTTATCAAATCAAAACGTGGTAATACTTATTCTTATCCAAATAAAATGTCGTATAAAAATACAACGCATAGCGAAGGCCCAGCAATTGTAGAAGTCTTCAGTTCATTTTTTAAAAGTGTTTTTATCCCGCCTGCTCCTTCATATCCTGATGTTACATTACCTATACCTTCTAGTAGCAACACCCGACATTTGCATTGCTTTCGCGTTTCCAAGGCAGATGTTTTTAAAGCGCTACAGAAAGTAGATGTAAAAAAGGGACCGGGTAGTGACAAAATCCCACCTATATTTATATTCAAATGTGCTAAGTCATTGTCTGAGCCTCTTCACATTTTATTCAATAGATCTCTTCAGGAAGGTTATTTCCCATACATCTGGAAAGAAGCTCATGTAGTACCCATATTTAAAAAAGGAACCCGTATTAAAGTTAAAAATTATAGACCTATATCTATACTTAATATATTCGCGAAAATATTCGAAAAAATAGTATTTAATTACATTTACCCGACCTTAAGTCGAGGTTTACCAGAATCTCAGCATGGTTTCCTCAAAGGCAGATCAACTATTAGTAACCTAACACATTTTATCACAGAGACTATCAATCATATGGATGGCGGGGGGCAGGTTGACGTGATCTACACGGATTTCGAAAAAGCCTTCGACCGCGTGGATCACGTCATCTTGCTTCGTACGTTAAAAATACTAGGAATACACGGGGACCTTTTGCGATGGATTGAGTCTTACCTAAAAAATCGTTCCCAAGCAGTAGTTGTAGGAGGACACAGATCAAATTTTATAAAAATTACATCTGGTGTGCCACAAGGGTCTCACTTAGGGCCCCTCCTGTATAACACCTATCTATATGATATATATACATGCTTTAAGCACTCCTCATTCTTGCTGTATGCAGATGACAAAAAAATATTTATTAAAATTAACAATTTAAATGATTGCCATAAGCTTCAAGAAGATTTAAACAGGTTGGACCATTATAACAAATATAATCGAATCACAGTTAATGTCAAGAAATGCCAAACTTGCACATTTACACGCAAAACTAAACCGGTTGAATATGCATACAAATTGAACGGCTCAATAATTCAAAAAACAGAGGTAATCCGAGATCTTGGTATCTTATTGGATTCCAAGCTTACATTTAGTAATCATATTGACTACATCACAAATAAAGCATATAGAAACTTAGGCTTCTTAATACGTATATGCCAACCTTTCAATAACTTACCCTGTATTAAAGTATTATATTATGCCTACGTTCGCAGTATATTAGAGTATGGTAGCAACATATGGTGTCCACAATACTATACGTATATTAACAAAATAGAAGTATTGCAAAAAAAAAATTTTGAAGTTTGTGGACTACAAAATTAAAGAACAACATCAAACATACAAAGAAAGATGTATATCCTATAAATTCCTTTCGTTAGCAGACAGAAGAAAATTGCTTGATCAAATGACATTATATGATCTCATTCACGGCCGCCTAGATAATTCGCATTTACTTGGACTTATCAATTTTTCCACACCCAAATATCGTACTAGACACACTAAATCATTTTTCATCTCTCACTCTCATACGAAATATACCAAAAACTCACCAATAAACCGGATGTGTTGCACCCATAATAATTTTTTTGACAATATTGATATTTTTACGAAAAAGAGAGAAAACCATAAAACTGAAGTATGCAAAAATCTCTTCAATAGTTATTCATGATTAAGGTATTAACTCAGATCAAATATATGAGCACAGACACACACACACACACACACACACACACACACACACACACACACACACACCCACACCCACACCCACACCCACACACTTACACACACACATTATGTTGTTGTATATACATTGTTTATAGTAGTACCGCTGATAATACTTTATACCGATACGGAATCGTCGCTCATTCTTTTAAATTGTGTTTAGATAATATAGGGAAACCTGTAATAAGGCTTATGTTAAGATAATCCGATCTGTTGTAAATTTTAATAGTTTAAAGCTGTTGGTTTTCTAAATAAATAAATAAATAAATAAATAAATTTACTGTTATTTATTTATATTTTTCCCCTATATAACAATACCATTATCGTTTTCTCATTTATTTTCTGATACCTATTATTTTTATCGTTATTAGAATGTTGTTATAGTTTATCCTACTCTCGTTCATGTGTCACATGTATAATAAACATAATATTGCAAGATACACTCATTATTTATAATTCATAATAATAGATTAACCGACCTTGTAAGTATATTCACTGTGTAAAGATTGAAACTTGTTACATTTAACCTATCTAGACTAGTTTGTTGTCTTTAAAAAGAATAACTGTTATTTTAACCAGAAAATATGAAAAATTTATTTGATAATAAATGTTAAGAAGTAATCTGATCGTATGACCATGCCTAATGATATTTAAAATTACTTATTTGTACAGAAGTCTACATAGTTACATCGTTAATAGGTACTCGTATATCATTTACATAGATCGAAAAAGATTGCTAGAAGTTATGACATTTATTATATATGACATAAAACTGAAGTATGCAAAAATCTCTTCAATAGTTATTCATGATTAAGGTATTAACTCAGATCAAATATATGAGCACAGACACACACACACACACACACACACACACACACACACACACACACACACACACACACACACCACACCCACACCCACACCCACACACTTACACACACACATTATGTTGTTGTATATACATTGTTTATAGTAGTACCGCTGATAATACTTTATACCGATACGGAATCGTCGCTCATTCTTTTAAATTGTGTTTAGATAATATAGGGAAACCTGTAATAAGGCTTATGTTAAGATAATCCGATCTGTTGTAAATTTTAATAGTTTAAAGCTGTTGGTTTTCTAAATAAATAAATAAATAAATAAATAAATTTACTGTTATTTATTTATATTTTTCCCCTATATAACAATACCATTATCGTTTTCTCATTTATTTTCTGATACCTATTATTTTTATCGTTATTAGAATGTTGTTATAGTTTATCCTACTCTCGTTCATGTGTCACATGTATAATAAACATAATATTGCAAGATACACTCATTATTTATAATTCATAATAATAGATTAACCGACCTTGTAAGTATATTCACTGTGTAAAGATTGAAACTTGTTACATTTAACCTATCTAGACTAGTTTGTTGTCTTTAAAAAGAATAACTGTTATTTTAACCAGAAAATATGAAAAATTTATTTGATAATAAATGTTAAGAAGTAATCTGATCGTATGACCATGCCTAATGATATTTAAAATTACTTATTTGTACAGAAGTCTACATAGTTACATCGTTAATAGGTACTCGTATATCATTTACATAGATCGAAAAAGATTGCTAGAAGTTATGACATTTATTATATCGTGTACCTACATAAAATATTTGAAAATCATTATAACAGCTATCAATTTTAGACAGTGATACATTAATTTATTTAAACATTCAAAAGACAAAAAATTAATATTATAAGTAGGCTCTTATATAAATTTAAGATTTAATGCCTGATGTAACGCCTAAAACAAAACTTAAACTTGTAATTATAGTGAATTATTTATAACCTTTTCCAAAATTTGGATTCCGAAAAAGAAACAACGAATGTGTGTTATTTAACTATAAATTATGAAGAAATAAATAAAGTACGTAAAAATGTAAACAATTATAGTTTTATTTCATTCATTTTTTGGCAGGCCAAAATACTAAAAATGATATAAAATTATAACTGAATAAAATTGAATATAAGTTTTTCAAACCACAAAAGTGCTTAAAATGTAACTTAATTTTTAATATTGTATTAAGATTGCATTTTTTAAGTCACACAAACAATCGTATCGTGAATTATCTGATAAATAATTTCAATTTAATCATATTTTATTTATTTATTTAAAAAAGAATATTAACAATGCTATAAACATTACTAATATTCTCCTTAACCAATCGTGGTAAGCCTAAATTGCTTGTGTTACGAGTGGTTCACGCCAGTAGTCGAATGGCGACCCACGACCTTTTTGAGTTCGCGGTCCGCGCCCTGCCATTATTAGGCTACTGTCGCTTATTCTGTACATTTTTTAACTTTTGTTTAATTCTTATACTTTTAGGAATGTAAATTGTTTGGTTTAATCTGGTTAATATAAAATATAGCTAATATTTTGGAAAGATATATTAATATCTAAAATTTACTAACAAATTAAGTTTCCTCGCTGTAAAGTCTGTCAAATATTCACCTCATTCCTAAGTGGCGCCGCCCTGGTAATAATAATAATTAATTCCCTATTCGCTTAGAAACCCAGGATTATAAGATGGTACAAGTTTGACAGAGCGCACATGTTACATCCACTCGTAACACAAGCAATTTAAGCTTACCACGAGTGGTTAAGGGGAATATTAGTAATGTTTATAGCATTGTTAATATTCTTTTATAAAAAAAATATGAAATAATATAGCATTGAGGAATTGTTTTGTGTATATTAATATACTAGAAATTAAAAATGATAAAATTAAGTCACAGTTTTTCAATGAAGACGACACCGTGTGAACATCTGCGCTAGAAAGAAGAGCGTTTATCTCAACTAGCATAATATTATGATTATTATCTCTCGTAGTAAAGCTACGCTGTAGCTAGCTGTGCTAAATATCTATAGCACGAATAGTTTGTCTCTACGGGGGAAGTTCTAGACTCCCACAGCCCTATTAATAAACATAGACTTGAGCAAGATTAACTTTACTCCTAGTTTAAAGCTTAAAATATCTAATTTCAGTATTAATAAACATAGAGTAAGGAGGGAGTAAACTAATCCGAATTTACTTTCGGAATAAAAGTTAATCCTTGGCGGTATCTAGTTTAACGACTGAGTAAGCATAGACTAGTCGCGTATTTTGACATTCTGTAAAACTTTACGTTACGCGCGTTGTTACTCGTGTTAAATTCATAACTTGTAAGCACTAATAATAAAAACAGCATAATGGATTAAAATTCCAAGAAGTGATGTGGAGCAGAACAAAGTGATCTTTTTTCGTACGCAAACGACAAACGTGTCAAACGTGTCGTGCAACATATCTGTGTTAAAAATTTATTTTTAATTCAAAAAGTTCGAAATAGCTACCAAAAGTAATACAGAAACATTTTTTAATCTACAATAATTCTGTGTCGTTATTATCCTGCAAGGTTCTAATGTAATTCTGAAGATGATCTGGTGTTAACGCAGTAACTTCGAATGTTAACTTTACCAAAAGTTTCAAAGTGTAATATATATTTTATATTGTGTAATAAAAGATAATAGTGTATTATCAGTGTTTATAATTATAAACTAACTTTAAAAGTTAATCCAGTGAGCCTTTTTGAATTACAATAATTTGTGATTACTCACGACCTATTGATAACTTTGGTTTATGTACTACCGACAGACTGTTAATAACTTGTTGCTGTACACTAAATAGATTGATATTTTCGCTAAGTGTACCAATATTACCGTGGCGCAGATGGTATAACGACGTCCAAAATCGAGCGACGTGCGATCGGTTCCCAACGCCGGAAAGTTTTTTGTCATTTCTACAAATTTCAAATTTAATTTCAAATTTATATGTTTCGGAATATTTAACTCCAGGAAATAAATCCCTTCATGCCGCTGCGCGCATAAAATCCAAAGAAATAAAATATCGTTTCATATGGATTAGGAATGGAAAAATTTACGTACGCAAAGATTAATTTAGTCAAGCAATAATAATAAAAAATTAAGATAGTCTTAAGCTCAAAATTTAAATTTAAAAAATATGTGAATGATATGGCCCCCAAATTTTTACAGTGTTAGAAGTCTACTATCAGAATGTGCGAGGTTTGAGAACTAAGAACTCCGATGTGTTTAAGAATATCTTGATTTCAAATTATAAAATTATCATATTTACTGAGACTTGGCTTAAGCCTAGTATCTTTGACAATGAACTATTTGATTCCCGTTATGTAGTTTATAGAAAAGATCGTGTATATCTAGACGCATCCAAAAAGGATGGTGGAGGTGTTCTCTTTGCCATTTCACGTGAGATATCATCCTCTAGTATTGTAAATTGGGAAACCGACGAAGAAAATATGTGGGTAGTGCTAAAATTCAATAACAACCATGTCACAAAAAGTATTGGACTTTGAGTAGTCTATTTGCCACCACCAGTTAAACTAGAAAACCTAAATAAATTTTAGATAGCGTGGATAATGTTGCTAACCACATTGATGACTTAGTTGTTATAGGTGACTTTAATATAGGTTCTATTGAGTGGTCTGCTTGTGAAAAATGTTCATACATGACACCATATAATTATAACAATGCACTCGGACACTCATTAGTTGACTTTATGTCTATTAATGATTTATACCAATATAACTGTATAACTAACTGTGACGGTAGACTCTTGGACTTAGTGCTAAGTAATTTAATAAACATTATAGTTACAAAGCCTCCAGAAATACTTAGTAAATTGGATTCATACCATACTGATTTGTTAATAAGTATAGAATACGGTCATATTTCCTTCCTCCGTCCCAAACTTCGTATAGATTATAATTACTTTAAGGCTGATTATAAAACTATTATTGATAAAATTAAAAATATTGATTGGTTGCACGAATTTTATGAATGCAAAGATGTCAATGCTATGGTCGAAATATTTTATAATCGTCTCTTTGAAGTCATCGATTTATCTGTACCTAAACGTAAGATTATTTCAGCAAAGTATCCTAATTGGTTTAAACATAGCTTGGTTAAGTTATTATCAGAGAAAGAAAAACTCTACAAAAAATATCGCAAATATAATAACCCCAGAGATCACTTAGAATTTCAAATACTTCGCAGTCGGTGTTACAAACTCTTTGTTTCATGTTTTAATAATTTTAAACACAATGCAGAATCTGATATTTTTAAAAACCCGAAACACCTTTGGAAATATATTAAACATAAAAAGAAAGGTGAGTCAACTCTACCCGCGTCCATGAAATTGCATAACAAGATGGCAAACTCTGGAACGGAAATAGCCAATTTATTTGCAAACCATTTCGCATCAGTTTACACCAAAACAACTAACAATAAAGCGGCATACTTTATGCCAAACAGCAATATTACACATTTGAGTAAATTGAAGATTAATGAAACAGATGCCGTAAAAAAAATTAAAACATTAGATGCTGAAAAGGGTGCGTGTTCAGATAGTATCCCTCCCATTTTTGTTAAACGTTGTGGCCCAAAAATCGCTTTTCCTTTGCCCCATATTTTTAATCTTTCCATAGAAGATGGTATCTTCCCTGAAGAATGGAAAAAGGCCCGAATAGTCCCAGTTTTTAAAAGGGGTGATCGCATGGATATAAAAAATTATCGCCCTATATAAATTCTTTCTTGCTTTTCCAAACTATTTGAAAGCCTTGTACACCCAGTTCTTGCCAAGCACCTTGATAATTTTCTTACCAGCTCGCAGCATGGATTCATAAGTGGATTGTCAGTTCATACTAATTTGTGTAATTTTACTTCTGATCTTTTAAAAGAGGTAGACAAAGGCCGAGAAATTGACGCCATATGCACAGACTTTAGCAGTGCATTCGACAAAGTTGACCACAAGCAACTCATTAACAAACTTTCTCTGTATGGTGTTGGTCCTTCCTTGATTGGATGGCTTAGATCTTATTTGGAGAAGAGATCTCAAATTGTAGTTGTCAATGGATTTGAATCCAAACAGTATCAAGCTCAATCTGGGGTGCATCAAGGTTCGCATCTGGGCCCTCTATTATTCTTGGCTTATATTAACGACATCACTACTGTAATCAAAAATTGTCATTGCTCGTTATTTGCTGATGATTTAAAAATTTATAAACCAGTAAATCAGTGGACGATATAAATCTCATACAGGAATATCTGAATAGAATATTCCATTGGTGTGACGTCAATAGTACGACTCTTAATGCTTACAAATGCTTTCACGTAAAATACACCAGAAGAGTAAAACCGCCTGCCTCTAGTTTTTCCATTGGTAATGTAGTTTTGCAAGAGATACCGGAGATTAAAGACTTAGGAGTAACTATTGACAGAAAGCTAACCTTTAAATCTCATATAAACACTATTGTTAATAAAGCCGCGAAGTTCTTAGGATTTATTAAGCCCAATGCAAAGGGATTGTCATCTGGGACTAAAATTATTTTATATAATGCTTTGGTTTCTTTCAAACACCGGGAAGTCTGCAGTCTGTGAACATGTACAAGATCGCCCCCGTCACTACATCAGATTTGATAGACCACAAATCCTCGCTAAAGAACACCGATTCCTTCCAAAGATGATTCGCGAGGCTATTGAAATCAAAAAACATCCTAATTTCAATAGAGAAGATGGCTGGGTGCTACCATCTGCTTGGGATCCTATAATAAATAAAATTAAATCCCAACCCAAGCATACAACTGCAAGACTCCATGATACCATAAGCTCATACTGTGTAGATCGGAACAAAAGTTAAAGTTTAATCTATGGTAACCGCGGTTAACTATGACAGCTGGACGTTGAACATCTCAGTCCTTCCCGTGACCATGGGTGCTGTAAAGCTCTCGAAACGTCGGGTAAAAAAGTTAAATATACGCGATAAATTCCGTTAAAACTAGTATTATTTCAATGATTTCTTATATTTACGCAAACGCTACACATTGAAATAATACAAGTTTTTACGGATTTTATCGCGTATATTTAACTATAAATACCCGACGTTTCGAGCACTTTACAGCACTCAAGGTCACGGAGGGACTGAGATGTTCAACGTACAAATGTCAAAGTTAGCAGCGGTTACCATAGATAAAAATTTAACTTTTGTTACACAGTATGAACTTTGGTGTCTTGAAGTCTTGCAGTTGTATGCTTTTTTTATAGAAGAGGGAGCAAACGAGCATGCGGCTCACCTGATGTTAAGTGACTACCACCGCCCATGATCAACTGCAACACTAGGAGAATTGCGGGTGCGTTGCCGGCCCTTTAGAAAGGAATAAGCTCTTTTCTTGAAGGTCGCCAGGTCGTATCGGTCCGGAAAAATCGCCGGTGGTAAACTATTCCACAGAGAGGTTGTACGTGGAAGAAAACTCCTTGTGAAACGTACAGTGGTGGACTGCCAAGCATCCAGATGGTGTGGATGGTATCGGGACGTTTGCCGTGTGGTGCGTTCACGAAATTTGGCGGCTGGGATTAATCCGAACAACTCCTCAGAGCACTCCCCGTGATAGATGCGATAAAATACGCAAAGAGATGCAACATCTCTTCGCAGCGCTAGTGAATCGAGCCGATCGGAAAGCACTCGGTCGTCGACGATTCGAGCCGCTCTGCGCTGGATGCGGTCAAGTGGAAGGAGCTGGTACTGGGGAGCCCCAGTCCAGAGATGGGAACAGTATTCCATGTGCGGCCGAACCTGCGCCTTGTAAAGTTGCAGGCGGTGTGCCGGCATGAAATACTGTCCCGCTCTGCTGAGCACGCCAAGCTTTTTAGAGGCCAATTTGGCCTCCCTTCCAAGTGACCACGAAACTGCACGTCACTCAATATGTCGACGCCAAGGATTCCGATACTGGCTGAGGGAACAAGGGGAGTGCCTTGAAACTGAGGGGATATGACAAAGGGGTTCTTTTTAGCGGTTAACGTGCAATCTTGTGTTTTCTGGGGGTTAAACTGGACTAGATGTAGTCGTCCCCAATCCGAGACTCTGTTCAGCAAAGACTCGACTTCAGACACAAGTTTGTCCCAGCACTGGGAGACGTTTTCCCGAGAAATATTGGCTCGGCCGGTGTAAAGAGCATCATCAGTGCTGTCATCTGCATAGCAATGAATGTTACGGGTATGCAACAACATATCATTGATATGCAGAAGAAACAGCGTTGGCGATAGCACGCAGCCCTGTGGAACACCAGCATTAATAGGCTTGTAATCGGAGCTTATACCGTCTACAACGACCTTGATGCTCCGATCTGCAAGAAAGCTGGTGATCCAATCGCACAATTTCTCGGGAAGCCCATAGGAAGGGAGCTTCGAAAGAAGCGCTTTGTGCCAAACCCGATCGAAGGCCTTCGCAATGTCCAAACTAACGGCCAATGCCTCCCTCTTGAACTCTACTGCCTCCGCCCATCTGTGAGTGAGGTAGACCAGAAGATCACCAGCTGACTGACCACGGCGAAAACCGTATTGGCGGTCACTAATCAGCTGGTGATCCTCAAGGTACCTCGTTAGCTGGCAGTTTACAATGGACTCCATTGTTTTGGAGAACAAGGAGGTGATGGCGATTGGCCGGTAGTTGGACGGGTCTGAGCGGTCGCCTTTTTTAGGGATCGGGTGGACGAAAGCCGTCTTCCATGATTTTGGGACTACGCCTAGAGAGTAGGAGTACCGGAAAAGACGCGTTAAAACCGGTGCCAACTCTGGAGCACACGTCCTCAGCACAATTGGGGGATTCCGTCAGGCCCACTCGACTTGTGGATGTCCAGGGAGAGGAGTGCTTTGCGAACCGAGCGCTGTGTGAACTGCACTTCCGGCATGGAGCACTCACACCGCGGGATGGTCGGCGGCGTACTCCCCCGTCATCGAGAGTCGAGTTAGACGCAAAGAAAGAGCCTAGAAGACCGGCTTTCTCCTTTGCAGTATGGGCCAGTGAGTTGTCCACCCAGTGCAGAGATGGAAAAGATGGCTGACAGAAATTCCCGTGGACAGTCTTGGCGAGAGACCAGAATGCACGGGTTCCAGAAGGAGCGAACTAGTTTCTCGCCAATTCTGCCTATGTGCTCTGACTATGCCTTGGCAATGACTCTTTTGAAGGACCTAGAGGCGGAATTATACTTCTTTTTTAGAGCGCTGGTGTTTACATCCCGGGACGCTGATGCATCAACCCAGGCTTGGTAGCACTCCTGCTTATAGCATGATGCTATTTTACAGGAGCGACCAAACCATGGCTGAGATTTGACTCCAATGGGCACCACAGAGGAAGGAATAAAAAGTTCCATACCCTGAAGTACCACATCAGTAACAGAATCCGCAACAACGTTGGGATCATTCGGCGAGAAGCAAACCCGCCCCCAAGGGTAGTTACGTTAGGGACGTTACACTTACACACAAGATTGGCTACATCTTGAAGCGCGCTTCAAGATGTAGCCAATCTTGTCAGCGACTCCTCTAACATATGGCAGTACAGCAGGCACACGCTTGACTGTAGCCGGCTTCACTAGCTCACTGTGACGTAGGCGCGAGACCCGAAGCTTGTTGTCATGCAAAACTCGCTTGACATGGTGGAACTCGGCAGCCAGATGTTTACTGTCACAGATCCATCGTGCTCTCTGAAACAAAGATTTACCCACGGTAGCTAACTGCGAAGGATGGTAGTGAGAATCACCGTTTAAATATCTATCTGTACATACACAACATACATAAACAATCACGTCTGTCACCCAGAGGGGTAGGCAGAGACTATGGACTTCCATTTGGCACGATCCTGATATTCCTCTTTCACCTCCTTTACATCCATATATCTACGCATACATGCTCGTCGGTTAAGGGTACTTCTAACGTGGCCCATTTTCAAAATATCGCCAATTTGGTCGATAAACTTTTTTCTAGGGCGTCCCTTCCCGACTCGGCCGTTCACATCTGCTATATAAATTTGCTTTGTCACTCTTTCCTCATTCATTCTTTCTACATGACCAAACCACCGAAGCATTCCTTTCTTCATCCTGGTCACAACATCATCTTGCATACCACATTTATCTCTTATCACGCAATTTTTCACCCTGTCATTCAGATTCAACCCTAGCACACTCCTTAAAGACCGCATTTCTACAGCATTTATTCTACTTTCGTGCTTCTTCTGCCACACTCAGCTTTCACTACCATACATTAAATTAGGGACTAACACAGAATTATGAATTACCATACGTGCCTTTTTTGACACATACTGGTTCTTCACAATAGAAAGTAGTGCCCCATTCGCTATATTCCCTATATCTATCTGTATAGGTCTTTTTTTTCTATACACAGTATGGTCCAAGGTGTTATCAGGATTCCGAATTACTAAAACATCTAGAAAAGCTAAAGAATTGTTTGTAAACTGAATTTTAGAATTTATAGAGTTGAGATGTTCTAAAAATGCAATTACTTTATCTAAAGGTATAATTGTGAAAGTATCGTCTACGTACCGCTTGTAAAATCTTGGATTTATGGGAGAAGTAAGCAGGACTTTCTCCTCAAAGTCTTCCATGAATATGTCGGCGACAATGGGAGATACAGGTGAGCCCAACGCCACACCATCAACTTGCTTGTAGAACTCCTCCTTCCACAATAGGTAGCCAGATGTAAGGCAGTGTCTGAGTAATACTGCATGTTCTACGGGCATGTTGTTTTCTTCCAGCCTTCTAGATACAATTGAGATGCAGTCTTTAACAGGTAAACATGTAAACAATGACTGCACATCAAAACTGACCATAGTTTCATTGTCTGTCAGATGTAGGTCTTTAATCTCGCTGACAAAATGGTAGGAATCCTTTATGTGTGCTCTTGTATGTCCCCTGAGCGGTGAGAGTATTTTCGCAAGTGTTGAGCCAATATGTAAGTGGGTTTGTGCATTTTTAGTAACCGGAATCGGAATGTTTCTTTATGATGTCACTAGTTGTTTTTAGTGTGCTATTTGTTGGGTCGTTTTTAACCTTTTTATAAGTGCTTACATCCGACAAAAGTTCTTGTATTTTAGAATTATAATTTGACGTATCCATGACTACCGTGGCGTTACCTTGTCTGCGCGGAGAATCATGAGTTCTGGTTAATTGCGTAGGTTACCCATCTCCACTAATCTCGTCACCACTAATCCCAGCACCACTGCTCCTACCACCACTACTCCTGGCGGCACCACTACTTCCAACACCACTATTCCAGGAAAGACACACCATCGACGATAATACAACACGTGTTTCACCTCTACACGAGGCATCTTCAGGTGATGTAGACTCTGCGGCGGCTGACCGCTAAGACCGCTTTAGTGGTCAGTTAGGTTGCAATCTAGAAGATTAAACTTTTGTTTGAAAAATATCTTGCATTTATTTCTGTTTCTAGATAACAATTAATATCAATATCCGCCACATTATTCGGATTATTGTCATCAACATTAAACATTATGTAAAGATATGACAGCGCGACACCCGAGAGCTTAACTGTAATTTTATGCTGATAAATGTTCATTCAATGCCATTAATTAATGAAATTGTCCGTAGAATATAGAATACTTACTGTAAAAATCTTAGTTTAAAAAAATGTTTACTACATCCTATCCAAAGTTCATTGCCGAAAGAATACTAGGTTTCGTATTGTAACGATCCCCCCCCCCCACCTTCCTTCCTTTTTCTAACTTTATCTTTATATAAACTTTATATTTGTATAATTTTGCATAAAATTGGCCGTCTAAAAATATGAAACAAAAGTGACCAGAATAAACAATTATACTTTGATCTCTGCCAAGGATCGTTCTAAAGGTCTAATTTTAGGCCGTTTGTAACATTTATGGTGTAATCGTCTTATGTCAGACCGTTATTTACGTTTTGTTTGCTTAGAAACTTAGTTATTTTAGGTGCTTTTTGAAAAATGAATATTCACCATAGCAATAGAAAGCTATCGGTAGTGCCTTATATTATTTTAAATTATGCTATCCCGTTCACGAAGGCAGGGTTCCAAAAACGCTAAGAACATTAAATCGTCCCTATATCACTTGTATCAGATTTATATCAACCAATTTCCTATAAATTAATCTCATCCGAATCAAAATAACAGACAAATCAGTAAAAGAAGTCTTGACCCCTCGGAAGTACGTAGGCACAAACATCGACCGAAGTCGCGAATTTCAGTGCGTGTAAACGCCATACAGAATACGATCATATCCAGCCACAGTGCATGTGCCTCACGTGGATTAGGTAACACGTCAAATAATAGACACACTGCCCATAAAACCCCCCGTGAGCGACACCACCTGCCAGACCGTCGCTCCTACAGACGTGATGTAAGTTTATGATATCACTACTAATTGCATTCTCACCATAGCTGCTAGCCGCAGAGCGTGTTATGAGTATATCACTTAAATCAATGAAATGGGGTCCACGTTAAGCGGCTTTCAGCCGCAGCCTTGATAGTTTCCTCAAATCTTTCCTCCAGCTACCACCCACAAAGGGTCGACACATATGCTCCACCAACCAATACAACAGCGGATATAGCCAAAAGGCAGTTATAAGATAATAGTAATAATTCGCCATTAGAATGGGGTTTCTGTGACCGACGTTAAGTATGATGTTTATGTGACAGACCGAATTTCGGTCATGGCGGCCTGCCTCAACGGAGGCTAGCCATCGGCGTGGGACAGGATTATAGTGCCCAAGATTACGCGCAAGCACAGGTGCACTCTATATTCCCTCACTCTCATAATCTGATGGGACGGTAAACCGACACGACCGGGGAGAGATCAGGTGCAGGATCAACGGCTTAACGTGCTTTCCGAGGCACAAGGGTAAGACACCGCCAACTTCCTGACTCCGGGCAGCTACTGAGAATTTCTGGCCAGAAAAACTCAATAACTGATTTTTTGGCCCGACCCGGGATTCAAACCCAGGAACTCATGATCAGCAGTCGCACTACTACAACCACTAGACCAACGAGGCAGTCGACGTTGAGTATATGCAATATTCGATCAGATTTGTCTTACCCACCAAGAAGTTGTCTTCGATCATTCAAAGGTGGGAAATTTACAGAAATATATTATTGTTGTTATATTAGTACATCATGGAGGTCAGACAATAAGCAGTCCCGTAATTAAAGAATCCGACTTAAACAAATCTAATTAGGTGTGAGTCAAATAAAGACGCAGAAAGCGCCGTTGAGAATAGCCACCCGCCAAACAACCATCGTAAAGACACAATGCTGTAAAATGCAACAAGCAACAACAAAGTTCAGGCCTTTGGATAAAACCCTAAATGTTGCATCATCCAGTATTTGTTTCTTCCCAATATATAAGAGAAAAGGGTCACAGCAGGACTGTAAAAACTACCGTGGTCTCAGCCTTCTTAGCATTGTAGGAAAACTGTATGCTAAGGTACTAATCGAAAGAGTTGTGAAAGAAACTGCTGAAAAAATTTGGGATGTGCAAGTGGGATTTATAAAGGGAATGGGGTGTACAGATCAAGTCTTTTCCATGCGCATGATCGCGGAGAAGTTTTTGACGAAAAACCAAAAAGTTTTTTGTGCGTTCCTGGACTTGGATAAGGCCTATGACAGAGTGAACAGGGATGTGTTATGGCAAACGCTGAACGCGTTTAGGTTGAGCGCTGGTTTAATACAGGCATTACAGTTTCTGTATAGAGACTAGAGTGCTTGTGTTAGAATCAACGGGGTCTACTCGGACTGGTTTGGCATCCATAAAGGTGTCAGACAGGGCTGTGTGGCTTTCCCGTGGCTGTTCAACCTATTTATGGACAGTTATATGGAAAATTTGAAAGTTGAAGAATGCGGATTAAAAATGGGTGAGTTAACCATCAAATGCCTGTTGTGCCGCCGCCGATGATCAAGTCATACTAGCGTCGTCAGCGGCCAAGTTGCAAATGATAGTTACATTAATGAACAGGTCATTAAAAGAAAGGGGAATGAAAGTGAACGCAAGTAAGACGAAAGTGATTATTTTTGAAAGAGAAGAAAGCAAAACGGTATGTGAAATAAGAATAGAAGGACAATTAATTGAGCACGTGGATGAGTTCGTATATTTGGGATGTGTATTCAGCAGGGCTGGAAGATATGGTAAGGATATTGAACGACGAGTGAATGCAGGAAATAAAGTAAATGGGGCTCTACACTCTATTGTGAAAAGTAAGAATGTGTCAAAAAAGGCACGTAATTCACAATGCTGTATTAGTCCCTACTTTAACGTATGGTAGTGAAAGTTTGGTGTGGCAGAAGAAGCACGAAAGTAGAATAAATGCTGTAGAAATGCGGTCGCTAAGGAGTATGTTAGGACCGAATCTGAGTGACAGGGTGAGAAACTGTGTGATAAAAGAAGAGTGTTGTTTGCAAAATGATGCGGTGACCAGGATTAAGAAAGGAATGCTTCGGTAGTTTGGTCATGTAGAAAGAATGAATGCGGAAAGACTGACGAAGCAAATATATGTTGCAGAAGTGAATGGAAGAGTCGGAAAGGGACGTCCTAGGCGGAAGTTTGTTGACTAAATTGGCGATATACTAAAAATGGGCCAAATTAGAGTACCCATAACCGACGAGCATGTATGCGTAGGTATATGTATGTGGAAGAGGCGAGAGAGGTATGTCAGGATCGTGCTAAATGGAAGTCTGTAGTCTCTGCCTACCCCTCTGTGTGACAGGCGTGAGTGTTTATGTTTGTTTATGTTATTATAAAAATGCTTATATCATAAACCTTACTAACATAAGTTCCTATTATAGAACTATACCTTGTGCTATACTACTACAGTACTACTACAGTAGTCAGTCATCTGACTGCCCCATATATATTGCACACCTATGGGTATGCTTCTTCGGAAACTCTTTTATATATTAATCGCCATACGAATACCCTCCATCTATACAAGAATACTAGTTACTTTACAAGAACATGCTCAATAAACTAGAAAATGTTCGACTAATTTTTCATATACATTATAAATGTTATTTATATTTATTATTATAATATGTCTGACTTGTGTTTCTACTAATAACTATATATAAATAATACATTTCGAATATTTTAGCTGAATTTTAATAAATTTAATGATTTTTAAAAATAATATTAAGCCTTTACTATAATATAATGTATTAAAATAAAATGTATTTTCAATTGACTAAAATATTACCTTTATGATATTTTTGTAAAGAAATTAATTATGAATTACGAATAATGTACCGTCACAGTATGTAGAACGTGTGTAGAAAATTTAAGACCCTTTTGGTACAATAGTTAGTTACATTAATAACTTCATCCTCTATTTTTAACTATTATATGTGGTTTTTCTTTTAATATTTTTAATAAAAAAGGGTGACAAAGGAGCGCGCAGTCCACCTGATGTTAAGTGTATGCTGTGTATCTACATTTACCCTCGATTAAGAATCAAAAAGCACATGCGTTGTCATCTCTGAGGAGTAAGATAAAATGCCTTGTTTCCTGTAAAAAGGGTCTCCAGTTCCCTAAACTTACTATACTAAATACAGCAGCATTAAGCTGCTATTTTGCGTTGATATTATTAAAGCGCACTATACAGCATATACAATATTGAATATTGAAAATTGAAACTAATTAGGAAAACGATTGCAGAATCTACCTGCGGTGATGGTGAGGTGGTGATTGTTGTCGCCCATAGATATCTACATCTATTCCAGATTACGAATCAAGAGCATATGAATGGGTATAGAACAGGTATATTATTTAAAAAAGTATAATATTAAAAGGAAGAATAATTGAAATCAGTTCACTATTATCGAAGGTATCATGTAACAAAAAAACAAATAACATAGGGTCAACTAGAGAACTACCTGTTTATTTTAAGTCGGACGAAAATAAATAAAAAAAAAATACTATTTCAAGAGACTTATATCGCTCATGAAATGACAACGTGTGTAACTGTTCAACGACGACTCTTTAAGATAAATATATCATCGTTTATGTGCAAAAAAATTGGGTTAATTATCAAGTTAATTGAAATACCACTAATGGTAGTTAACTAGATACTTGACAATTAACTCAAAGAAAGTTTTTCATAGAAAAGTTCTTAAGAAGCTATTCGAAATATTTTATTTTTGCATCAACTTGATATGGTACATACATTTTTTAAATATTGATTTAAGTTTTTTTCAGATGGTTGTTGTAAGATTAGCGATGCCGACGAGTTTGTTGCGTAGGAAGGAAAGTTTCATTAGCCTGGGAAAGATTCCCAATAAACATGACTTTCGAAAGGTGAACCTGACTTTGATGATTTTTAAAAGTAGATAGATAGATTATAAATGTGATGATTTTAAACCTAATAGCGCTAAGCCGGTGCGAATGGGTAGTCTTTAATAAGAACTACTAACCCCGGAAAAATTGGTTCGTTAAAATAATTATTTTTAACGGAGATTCACTTAAACTGACAAAAGTAGCAAATCTCGGTGGCAGTGTAGTGACAATAGCCGCGTAATGGAGAGTTGGTTGTGCACAGTGTTTTCGGAAATAATGTTGTAGTACGTTTTTTCTTGCTTTCCCTTAATTTGTAGAAGAATACGTGGTAGAGCCATGCTGCAGCTTTAGATGTAGCACGAATGGGTCGGCTCGACCTGGGAAGGACCATGTTCTCACAGAATATCAGCGTAACATAGCAGCTTTATGAAAGGAGAGATCCGGAGACCCTTTTTAACTAGAAACGAGGCATTCCATCTTAGTCCTCAGGGGTGACAACGATACGGATTTACAAGTGTTGTGATGGTTACTCATGGTCAGGTAATATGCAGCTTACGATCGTAATTACACAATGTAGAGCATTACATCTTAGTTCATCTGTAACCTTCTTTGTTTGAAGTTGGCCGCAGCAACTTGACATCGGGTAAACTGTTATTTCGTTTGTCACTACAGTTTTATAAAAAAAAAAATTACCGTATAGACAATTCAAGCGTCGTCGTTGTGGGCGAAGTGGGCCAGTAAACTATCATCATCATCAAAGGCATTTTATATTTCATACTACTACTTACTACCTTTGGTTTGTAATTAGTAAAAAAGAGCCGTGGTAGCTCAAATGGTTAGCGCTCGCTGTAAATTTCACAATACACGAGCAAACCGGGTTCGATCTCCGCCGGCACCAAATAAATTGTTAATTGCAATTTTAAGTGCTGATTTACCACGTGATCGGCGGTGAAGGAAGACATCGTGAGGAAACCTGCATGTCTGAGAAATAAAAAAAAATATTTCGAAGACATATGAAGTTTGCAAACACGCATTGGGACAGCGCGTCGGACACTTCCTTGCCCTAAAACCGTCTCAGATATGAGAGGAGGCCTGTGCCTAGGAGTGGAACGTATAGGCTGTAAATTTTAACTACCTTTAGTTTGTAATTCGTTAATGTTCACTAAAAAACAATATAAAACTCTTAGCCCACTAAATAAATTTACAACAATTGTCAAGACACAGCCGCCTCAATGTAGTCCGACCCTCATCACACGCGGGCAGCGACCGCACTCGCGCCGAGTGGACACAATTAATGAAGAAATCTGTAGTAACACTGACATTCGTATCCTGTAACACGTGACACGGACGAACATCTCTTAATTTAGGTACAATTTAAAAATGAAGGAGCGAAAAAATGATTTCCTAAAAGATTGTGAGTGGAATTCAGAACTAATTTGACGTGGTAAAGTCATGTTTCGGCATATTATTCTTGTAGTACGGAAGGAACACGCTCTCATAAAATACCAGCGTAAAATAACTGCTTAATGCTGATGTATTATTTATGGTGAGTGTTGAGAACCGGAGATTCCCTTTTACAGGAATGAGGCATTCCATTTTAGTTCTTAGAGGTGAAAATGCATCTGGATTTTGATTTTTAATCAAGGATAGATATAGATGTCCATGGCCCACAGCATCTAGTTATCATCAGGTGGCCTGTGTGCTCGTTTATATTATTTCATCTATAAAAATTATGAGTTAAAATCTGCGTAATAAAATAAATTGATATACCTGTCTTACCTAGTTTGATGAGTTCCCAACCTTAAAAAAAGATTCAAAAGCTTATAAGAGGTAAACTATGTGTCTTATTATCGAAGTTGGTGTGTGATTCCCAATGTAGGGAGGTGCTGTTCGAACTAGGTAAGGCACATTTTTTTCATAACGTGAATTTTAGCTTATAAATTTTTCGTATCTTTTATTACCATAAGTAATAAATGATACTCAAAAGTACTTTTTTATCTGAACTGATTAATCTAAAATGATTACCATATATTACTGCACAGCTATCGGCAACTGTATTATGAAGCCAAAAAATTGTGCAACTCTGTCACTAGTGAATTGAAGTGGTAGTGTGTATAATTACAAAACTATGTAGTGTGTAGAAATATATTTAATATAAACTTGTAACAAAGCCTCTCTCAGTGGTTGAGAAAGTTTGCTTTGGGGTTCTTGAATGTTTGATTAAATGAAATGAATTTTTGACTAAACGGGCGCCAAACTTTATGATTCTCGCTTTGTGGAGCTTCTCATACTGGTTCAAGTTAATAACGTCTTGCGGAGTCTGCCCTAATGCGTATTACTTTCAGATATTATTTCCGTTTTAGTAGAGATTTTTGAAATCATGCGGAGTGAATATACTTTGTAAAGCATTTTATAGCTTCTGCTTGTGTTTCATACGTCTTCTGCCTGTTCTTTCACAGTCCACTGCTGAACTTAGGCCTCCCAAATGCCTCACAGGAGCATATTTTTACAATTGCCATGCTTGGCAGATAGGTACAACTACTACAACTACTAGGATAGGTGAACTACTCGTAAAGTAGAAGTTAGGCAACGGAAAAATGGAGTGTCGGCCGCTCCCCGGGCACAAGACCTTGCCCGGCGGGAGATCTCCCCTTTTCCTTCACGGCCACAATATCTTTTAAGCTTTTTCGCAAGCTTGATTATGTTGGTTTTGTAATATATATATCATCATCATCATCATTACAGCCTTTCACAAGTCCACTGCTGAACATAGGCCTCCCCCAAGTAATGCCACAAAGCACGGTCCTGAGCCACCTGCATCCATCGACTTCCTGCATGTCTTATCAGGTCGTCACTCCATCTAGTGGGGGGTCGCCCTACACTACGCCTACCGGTACGAGGCTGCCACTCGAGAACCTTTCTTCCCCATCGGTTATCGGTTCTTCGAGCTATATGGCCGGCCCATTGCCACTTCAGCTTACTAATCCGTTGGGCTATGTCGGTCACTCTGGTTTTACTGCGGATATCCTCATTTCTGAGTCTATCACGTAGAGAAACTCCGAGCATAGCCCTCTCCATAGCTCGCTGAGCGACCTTAAGCGTCCTCATACGGCCAGCAGTGAAGGACCACGTCTCAGATCCATAAGTCATCACTGGCAACACGCACTGGTTGTACAATCTAGTTTTTAGAGATTGAGGTATACCTGACGAAAAGATATGTCGTAATTTCCCGAACGCTGCCCAGCCGAGTTGAATCCGTCGATTGACCTCTCGGTCGAAGTTGGACTTACCTAGTCGGACTATTTGTCCCAGGTAAACGTACTCGTCAACAACTTCGAGCATAGTGCTCCCAACAACTACCGGCATAGGTGTGACATGGACATTGAACATGATCTTTGTTTTGTCCATGTTCATCTTAAGACCTATCCGTTGGGAGGCACTATTGAGGTCATTGAGCATAGTGCTTAAGTCCTCCAGCGATTCTGCCATAAGGACTATATCGTCGGCAAATCGAAGGTGAGTGATGTACTCGCCATTGATGTCAATACCGTATCCTTTCCAGTCCAGTAGCTTGAAAACGTCTTCCAATGCAGCGGTGAAGAGTTTCGGGGATATAACGTCACCCTGTCTTACACCTCTCTGCAGTTGGATAGGTTTCGAGCTCTGGTTCTGTACTCGGATAGCCATCGTAGCCCTACTGTACAAACACTTCAGCACTTCGATATACCGATAGTCAACTTGGCACCGCTGAAGGGACTGTAGCACCGCCCAAATTTCGACGGAATCAAAGGCTTTCTCATAGTCCACATACGCCAGGCAAAGTGGCAGATTGTACTCTTCAGTCTTCTGTACAATCTGCCGCAGGGTATGCATGTGGTCTATGGTACTGAAGCCTTTTCGGAAACCGGCTTGTTCGGGAGGCTGGAAGTCGTCAAGTCAAGAAAACAGCACGTAGACGCGGCTCAGAAGGGAAATCGGTCTGTAGTTCTTTAAGAGAGCGTTGTCGCCTTTCTTAAAGAACAAGACCACCGCACTTCTGCTCCACGCCTCTGGAGTAGTGCCACCATTGAGGACGGAATTGAAGAGCTTCTGAAGGACTACAAGTACCGGTGTTCCACCCGCTTTCAGAAGCTCCGCTGTAATTCCATCCTCGCCTGGGGCCCTGCCGTTTTTAAGGTGCTGGAGAGCCATTCTAATCTCGCTTAGACTGACGTCCGGGATATCATCGGAATAGTGTCGGATAAGACTTGCTCTTGGATCGTTACTCACACTTGCGTGTGGCTCCAACGATGATGTGTACAGCTGCCCATAGAACCTCTCAATCTCACTCAAAATCTCAGGTGTCCCGGAAACGATGTTGCCACACTCAGTCTTCAGCTTTGACAGGTTCAGGTTCCGCTCGATCGCTTCTTTAATACGAGAAGTATTAAAGAAGCGATCGAGCGATATATATATATATATATATATATATATATATATATATATATATATATATATATATATATATATATATATATATCTGCAGTAATATCTAAAGTCTGCAGTTTGTGATCATATCCTAGACGGCCCCAACCATTACATCAGATTTGATAGACCACAAATCCGCGCGAAAGAACACCGATTCCTACCAAGGATGATACGTGAGGCTATTGAAGGCTGAAGGCACTCCGGGTTTAACAATGACATCGGGACGTCAGTCATCTCAGTCCCCCGTGCCCATGGGTGCTGCAAAGCGCCCGAAATGTCGGGAATTAAAATATATATATATATATATATATATGATGATGATGATGATGAAAAACCCTCACAAAAGTACACCAATTCCAACTCAGGATAATTTTCATGAGGCTATTGAATTAAAAAAGTACTAATTTTAATAGAGAGAATGGCTGGCTGCTACATTCTGCTTGAGATCCCACAACCACTTAAATTAAACCCAATACCTAATAAAATAAAAGACTTTTCGAGATAGTTATTCAAAATTGTCTTAAATCATACTTAGATACAATTGACTACATTATTTTATTACATACCACATAACAATACGAATTCCGTCCAAAATCAAATCCTTACCAGCATGTAGTCCTTGTAGATCTGACTACTAGATTAAAAAACAATATAGATAACAAGAAAGTTAGTCTTATCGTATTTATTGGCATAAAAAGCATTCGATACTGTTAGTCATGTAATTCTTTTTTTTTTAAACTGATAGATATTGGAATTACCGGTAAATCCCATAAAATCTATGAATTTTATCTTACAGATCGTTTTCTAGTCATCATCCTGTGATAAAACCGAAACAAGAGATTGGCTCCAGCTTCTTTACGATAACAACTTCAGTAATAAAATAAGGTTACAACCTGCCCACCAAGCGTGGCAATTGTGGCAATTATCCCTCATATAAGGAAAACTATGAGGGAAGCACATGTTCAGCAGTGGAATTTTGATATCTTCTAATGAAAGAATGAATGACCTAAAGGGCTAAGAAATACTTTAATTTCTTTTCTTTTTACGTTACGTAACACCAGTATGACGTTACTGTAACGTATAAGTAATGTTCCTGTGTCGTGAAGGCAAAAATACAACAAAAATACACATAAATTACACCAGAACAAATATTCAGACCTGGAAAAATTACCTGGGCCATGCAAACATTTGTTCCATGCGGAATTTGAACCCGTGGCCCTCAGCGTAATTAATAAGTATCTCAATAATAAACCACAGTCCCGTCGTAATATGTCCAACTGCTGAGCACAGGAATTCCCTTATTTCTAAGAGTATTTTGTAGCAGTTAGTCCGAATGGGTGTTTTTTGTAGCAGACAAATTTTATTGAGATACGAGTATTAAATTTCTTGGACATGCAGGTTTCCTGACGCAATTAATTCACCGCCTAGCACGTAGTAAATCTGCAATCGAAATTGCGATTTACAAATTCATAAGTGGGTATTTAATTTTTTTGCATCCATAGTTTTAAAAAAAAACTAACACAAATTCTCCTAATTAAATATTGAATTAAACAAAATAAATAATTTACTGCCTCGTTGGTCTAGTGGTTGTACTAGTGTGACCGCCGATCATTAGCTCCCGGGTTCAAATCCCGGATCGGGACAAAAAATCTATTACTGAGTTTTCCGTCAAGAAATTCTCAGTAGCTACCCGAAGTTAGGAAGTTGGCTGGTTTTCAACACCGTGCCTCGGGAAGCACGTAAAGCCGTTGGTCCTGCGCCTGATCTCTCTCTGGTCGTGTCGGTTTTCCGTTCCATCCAATTATGAGAGTGAGGGAATAGAGAGTGCACCTGTGCTTGGGCAGTATAATCTTGTCCTGTACCGATGGCTAGTCTACATTGAGGCAAGCCGCCGTGACCGAAAAAAAATTCGGTCGGGAGGACATTATTAAACAAAATAAAAGAAAAAAGGTAACCTGCAAGTGCAACCAAATTACACCGTTTGACTGAAAAGCTTAACTAAAGTAAAAAGTACTCGTTAATACTACTACAATGCTCTTCACTACGGTATTTATAACTCAGATTTATTTCGTTTTAGCTATTATCTCAATTTACTTCTCAATACATGGAGTCGTTCTCTAATATTGCTCCAAGCTTAACATCTATTATGGATAAATTTGGAAGTTGGGAATCGTCCGTACCTTTGTGTACGCTCGTATAATTGAAGCACTATAATAATATTATTTCCTGTATTCAAAGTCATCCAATAATATTGTAAAGTTATCGCTTCCATATAAAGCGCCCCAATTCAACCAACTTCCTAAGCTTCCTAATTGAAGGTAATTATGATGTCAATTAAATTCTATTTTGACACCTCCTGAACAAAGTAAGTCACTTTAAAGTTAAATGTATAATAAACTAACTTATCATTATTTTATTCCAAGGTTTGCCGGTAAGGAATTATTTATGGCGAGGTTCCCTGGGTTTACTTATTAAGGACTTAAATCTTATATTCTTTTGCCTTTCTTTACTAATGGGTCCTAAATTAAAAAGCTCACTTAAGACACTTGAAGTTTGATTGAACTTGTTCGTTTTAACGACATCGTCTTACGAATTTCTTTAAGATCTTATACAAACACTTATCACTGTCACTGTCAATTTGGATAAAATTTCAGTTACAAGCAAACTCACCATGTAGTGGTAATGTAAGATTATGCACTACCCGTGTCGTCCCGTGGGGTTCGTAAGAGGCAACAAATGAAAATATGGACAGCAATGTCTTCCCAAAACCAAATAAAAAATAAAAATATTCTTTGGTCGCCAGCTCGCCTACCTAGCATGGTTACGATGTTTTAATTTGGCCAAGTGCGACAAATGCAGGGTAGAGTTTTGTTGTCCAAATCTTTTGCACTACGGCCGCGATAGGAAAAGAGGAGATCTCCCGCCGGGCAAGGTGAAATTTTAATTCTGGTAAATTGAAATCCAGAAGCATAAAGCTGCTATTTACGCTGATATTAACCCCTAATCCTATTCACCTACCCTGGTCAAGCTGATGTATTAGTGCTATAATAATAATGTCATCCAGGCCGAATATCGGCCACGGCGGCCTGCCGCAACGGAGACTAGCCATCGGCGCAGGACGGGATTATAGTGCCCAAGTGTATGCGCAAGCACAGGTGCACTCTCTATTCCCTCACTCTCATAATCCGATGGTACGGTAAACTGACACGACCGGAGAGAGATCAGGTGTAGGACCAACGGCTTTACGTGCTTTCCGAGGCACGGGGTGAGACACCGCCAACTTCCTGACTCCGGGCAACTACTGAGAATTTCTTGACGGAAAAACTCAATAATTAATTTTTTGACCCGACCCGGGATTCAAAGCCCGGACCTCATGATCAGCAGTCGCACTACTACGACCACTAGACCAACGAGGCAGTCATTTTAGTGCTATAACCATAACATAGCTACAGCGTGGCTCTACCACGTAAAAACTTTTAACTGTAAAAGTTACAACTGTTTATGGAAGCTTATTTATAATTTTAATCCTTCCGATGTGTACGCGCAGAAGGGTGATATATATATATATATATATATATATATATATATATATATATATATATATATATATATATATATATATATATATATATATAACATACAATATAATAATTTAGCTAAAGATACTTGGAGGGATTCCAAATTCTGACGAGGTTTAGCGCAGACTTTCTCCCCCAAATGTTGCCATATTTTGTAATCCAGTGAGTTGAAATATGGACTGGAAGAGGGCCAGTCTTCATGTCCGATAAAATCAATTCCATGAGCGGTCAACCAGTTTGCGTGATTCGTGCCCTATGAGCTGGTTCAGAGTCCTGTTGGAATATCCAATGTTTGTTTTTGAACATTTTTTAAGAAAGAGGTTCCACTGTGTTTGTTAGGATGGTATTATGGTATACCTCAGCACGGGTTTTTACACCTTTTTCACAGAAGCACACCTCAGTTAAGCCTGAATAGGTGACTCCAAGCCAAACCGTGAGTGACGAAGGATAATGTACTGGTTGAACTCTCGGAATACCCGTGCTAGCTTCTTCACTGGTGTGGGCATACACGTTATCATTTTGTTTACTATAACTTTCTTCAATGTTCAACATTTTTTCGTTCGAAAACAAAATTTTGCGGTATTTTTTTCTCACATGCCGCCGTAACAAAGCGTGGGATTTATCCAACCTATTTTTTTTCGAACGCTCGTCCAAAAAAGTATGGTCTTCTTACGATAAACTCGTAGTCCTGGATCTTCATTGATTACTATTTTGACCGCAGTTCTGCATAAGCCCATCTGAAGAGCTAAGATTTTTTGTTTACGAACAGGATTTCGTTGGAATCGCGCCTGCTTGCACTTGCACTGCTTTGATGATCGCGGGAGTCGTAACTGTACGAGGTCGGCTGGTCTTCTTACAATATTCGAAGCTTGAATCTTTAGTGAATAGTTTGATAATGCGGTAAACAAATTGTAGGGATATTTTTAATTATTGTAGAATATTGATAATCTCTTTTGGCGCGTAACCACAGCGGTGCAACGCGATAACCGCTACTCTATCTTCTTTCTTCGACCACTCCGTATTTTAAAATGAATAACTTTTTTATTTACGGCATGCGCAAACGTTATATTTTTAAAATTGATGAAGTTCATCTAGCCAATATAATTTTTTTAAATAATAAGGTTTTGACAGAACTTATGACCCGAATAAGTATAGGATAGTGAGTTCTCTTACGCTGCAACTACACGTCATGTCACGTCAAAAGTCTGATTACATTATGTGGCTGCAGTCTCGACGTAGATAACGATCATTTTACAACCCATATCGGGCGTTAAGTCATAACAATCTGAACATAACGATATAAGGTAGTCTCTACTGTCAAAAATATCGATTGATATCGGTATCGTAATGAACATTATCGCAAATTTTGCAATTTGTCATTATGTTTGCGAATAATTTTGTGACCAATATTGACAGCCCGTTAAGTGGTCGTTACGTTCGTAAGCTGTTAAAAAATTGTTTTGGAGTTTTATTGATTTAGCATCTATTACAATATATAATAATAAAATGTTAGTTGTTATTATATATTAATAATTGGTCGGTGCTCAAACATATGCGTAATATGCTTATGCGGCGGCAAATCGCACGAAACCAGCGCGAAAGTGAAAATTCCTTGGATTTGGAGGATAGTCAATTTTTGTAGCTTTACAGAAGTACAAGAGAATTGTTTACTGGGCTCTTAGTGAACTTCGGCCATCCCTTCAACGGCTGTACGGACTTTCTATGGAATCCCAAGTGAGTGTCATCATATAATTGTACCTTAAAAAAATTAACACTCTTTATCGTGTGTATTGACTTTACTTTCATTTCCCTCTAAAAAGGTACTGACAGCACTCCAATTTTATGCAAGTGGGTGCTATCAGCTATCTGTTGCCATGTAGTGGGGTTGCCAAAATTCGATTAGCAGAGTAACACATGCTGTTAATGAAAAATTATTTAGAAAACATATAAAATTATATATGACGCATTAAGAGCTGTAAGCAGATAAAAAAAATAGATATGGCCCACAGCGATTACCGGATGCGAACACTCACACACTTCAAAGTTGGATGAGGAGGCATTTTATTTTATTCGTTCGTTCGTGAAAACGCAAATCTAAAGGTTAGCTTTGATTGTAACTCACACTCGCTCGTCTTCGCTTGTCGATACCGACGACGTTAACTCGGTTAGCGCGATGGTGAAGTCATTCGATTAATTTTGTGGAACTCGCACTAGGCACACAGAACGCGAGTAACCCAGGTTCGATCCCCGCCGGCACCAATGAAATTGTTAATATAATGATTTCTTATATTTACGCAAACACTACACATGATTAAAACTACTTTTACGGATTTTATCGCGTTTATTTTTACTTTTAATTACTTTTATTTTTAATTCCCGACGTTTCGGGCGCTTTCCAGCACCCATGGTCACGGGGGACTGAGATGACTGACGTCCCGATGCCATTGTTAAACCCGGAGTACCTTCAGCTTTTTTAATTATTGTTTATGGTCCGATCTATGCAAAACGAACTGACTATGTCCTGAGGTCTTGCAGTGGTATGCTTGGGTTTAGTTTTAATTTTATTAATTACAGGATTCCAAACAGGTGGTAATACCCAACCTCCTTCTTTATTAATATTAGGATGTATTTTAATTCCAATAGCCAAACGTAACATACATGGTAGGAATCGATGTTCTTTCGTGAGGATTTGGGGTCTATCAAATTTGATTTAATGGTTGGGGCCACCTAGGATATGATCACAAACTGCAGACGTCCCGGATCGTTGATGCTTTACGTCAGATTCTTTTTTGATGCTTACTTCAACTTCTTTTACGCGGGTTTTAATAGGTCTTTTTGTTTGTCCAATGTATGAGAGACCACATTCACATTAAAGTTTGTACACTCCTGCATCTTGTAGAAATATGACACTTGACGGATGGTAAGAATTGACTAAACTTCTTCGGCGGCTTGTGGAATTTTCTCAAATAAGCCAATCTTGTCTGCGACACCTCTGACATATAGTAGTACAGCAGGCACGTGCTCGAATAATTTATTTTCAGACAGTTGCTAAAATGCGACAAGAAAATTATGAATATTTTTGATACGAATTGAAAAGAGTGTAAATATAAACGATGTTACAACAAGAAAAAAACAGCCTTATTTAGCGGTAATTAATGTTTGCGCAATAAATTTAATGAAAATTTTGAAATAATAACTACTCTTACTACACCTAAAATATGAAATGAGGCAACGTCCACTTTTACGCCATCAAAACATAGTACCCTTTATAGATTTGAAAATATAATTTCGACTAAACAAAACAATATCAATGAAATCTAAATTTAATGCCACTTGTTATTCAAGCAAATGTTAATGAACACTTTACAGAATTGAAAATTACAGCCGCGTGTAGAGGGAGAATTTTAAGAAGCTCTCGTAAAGCCCTTGAAATTATTAGATAGATAAGCTTAGACACAGTTACCCAAACGTCAAGAAAATGTATCTTTATATTTGAATATGTAGCAAATTTAAGTTTTATTGAAGACTATAAAATTTTTGAAAGTACTTTGAAATTAATTGCGTCAAGTGCACTGTGAAAAAGGTAAAATATATTAATATTTAAGGCAATTAACTAAAAACTGAGTCTATTAAACATGTTATACTTAGAAGAGCGGCCGTTAACAGCAGGGTCACAATAATTAAACATTTAAGGCCCTGAGTTGACGATCTGGATATTGAACGTAAATGTAGGACAATGGTAGTAAGATGCAACATGTTAACTCGAAGGTTTACACAAAAGATGTAAAATAAGCCTTTTTTAAGACACATTGTCAAACATTCTACACAAGAAGTCTTTGAGTTAATTATACTTGCAAAATTTTCAATGCCTAAAGCGTTCAATTATAATAATTGATTCAGAATGCTAAGTGGGTTGCCTCGCCATTGTAGTACCACGGAAATGTTGAAAAGACTAGTACTGACTGCTTTACAGCAATCATACGAAAAATATTAGCCTATCTGAGCCTTCTAAGTACTATCTTAAGCGTAGCTGATTTTTAATTTTCAATGTAGTTTTTTGTCTTGTTATAAAAGTCTTTTTTTCTGTAAGTATTTTTAATAAAGCTAATTCATTGCGGACTTTTTTTGCAGTACAGTTATTAACAGAATAATTTCCTGCAATTACGTGCTCATAGTGATAGTGCCACAGTAAAACAACCACAGTCGTGCATCACAACTTTTTCTTTAATCACACAGTCCAACTGGTGGTAAGCAGGGGCCCATGAACATCTATATTATTTATCCTCAATTAAGAATCATATCGGTTCTCTACACTCACCATCCGAAGGTACATGGTAGAGCCATGCTTCAGTTATATTAGTAGTATAGTCGTAGCACGAATGTGTCGGCTTAACCGGGGAAGGACCACGCTCTCACAGAATACCAGCGTTAAATTCTACAGGGTTTCGTGTGGTGAGTGTAGAGATGCGGAGACCATTTTTTACTGGAAACGAGGCATTCCATCTTAGTCCTCACGGGTGACAACGCATCTGCATTTTGATTCGTTATCGAGGGTAGATGTAGATGTCTATGTGCCAAAGCAACCACTTACCATCAGGTGGACTGTGTGGTCGTTTGTCACCCTATCCCATAAAAAAAAGAAACGAAACACAGCTGCATTAAGCTCCTTTTTTACTATTATAAGCCAGCGCTTTATTACTATCCCAACTGATTGTAAGTTGTGGTGATAATACCGTAGATAGTAAAGCACACTGACTTAACAGACTTATTCACTTTTGCTTTGTAGACACCCTCATTGGAAAGACAAATGCTGGCAACTTATTTTACTCCTTTGTTATACGCGTGACAAACAATAAAACAAACTCTTTTTGTTAGAATAAGTTGTAAGTTTCCTCCCCCGCCCCCCTCGAACTCTTGGCCACCTCCCTCTACTAGCTACACCACCATTTCCACCACATACTTGTTAATTACTACGAAAAAGAGGTAATATACGTACAAATACCACCGTAGCATTTAACCCTTAACTGGTATGCATGGGTAAAAACACACACGGAATAACTTTTAATCGATCGTAAGTCAACATTAGTCTTTTAAAAAAATCGTTGTAATTAAATTAACTATTAACCTAATCTCAGTTTAAAAAATTTAAAAAATATATAAAAAAAAATGAAATTTACTTAATTAAAAATAAAACAATAGGCAATCGTTTAATTGGATGAGCAATTTGAGCAGCAAATTATACGAAGAATAGTATCTGTGAATCAGGGAAGGTTTTAAGAGACCGTTGATTCCAAGTTGTGAGTTCAAATACCCTAAAATATTTGTATGTGCCCGCTAGAAAAATATAGTCTATTATATTATTATTAACCTCTTTTACTAAGCGTTAATAATATTAGATTTTCATTTTATTATAAATATTTATCTTACTTTATTTTATCGGCATTTTTATACTATTTAACTTAAATTTATCTTTTTTATATATTCGTATAAGTCTCAACTATATGAGATTTCTACAAAATATCCCTAAATAATAATAGCAAACTGAATTACTAGTAACCTAGTGGAGATGGATGGCAATAAAGGAGTTTATTTTTCAAACTATACATTTACAACGGCAAGCTTTCATTTTGCTACATCCCTGTAAATATAGCTAATTGATTACTATATAATACATATTACAACATAAGAAAATATTTCTAACGAAATGCAAAGAGTAAGCGTCTATTTCTACATACTCTTAAAAGATATGAAAATAATTTGCACAATTTAAACAGTACGGATTCCCGTACTTTTTAAGAAGAACCCGTACGCCTTAAGAAATTTATATTATATTTTTAAAGTAAAATATTTAGGAGAAGTGACTATAAGTACACAAGGCTGTGTTAAAGATTTTATGATTCAATAAGACAAAATAAGCGCCAGCAGCTATGACCTCTAGCTATGACGTTCTATGCACGGCTGTGTTACCAACCCAAAGTTTGTATCAGAGGTAGATATGATTATAGAAGTTGGTAGTTTCTTACTAATCCTACTTTAAAAGTACTAACTTTTCACCTCAACGATTACGATTAAACAATAATATTTTTTTTAGTTTTCTAGAGAACTCCCAACAATAATGTGATACTTCTTATGAATGTTTCTATTGGGTAACAAATATTTCACCTCTTTTTATAAGAAAGCAGGGGCAACGAACATCAATTCCAAAAATAAAACCCGAAAAATATCAAAAATTAAAAAACGAATCATAATAGGTTTAGTATGTCCTGATTTAATAGTATTAATTATAAATATTCATTTCCCTTATTCCTATAAATTAACTTACTTGAACCTGAAGACAATTTATAGCAGTGATACTTGTGTTACGAGCTTGAGGTTCGTGACTAAACTAAACTGTAAATTAACACTTTAATTTACTTTACACAAATTAAAGTTAAAACACTAATAATTAAACACACTAATTCACTTAATTCCGCTCCGTAGCTGCGCTTGTGTCGCCGAGTTCAACTCTGTGTCGATCGCATCTTGCGCCACCTATTTATTTAAATTAGAAAAATATCCGGAATGTTCAAGTAAACACGCGCAAGGTACCGAGAGTTCGAGTATAGATTTTCTAGTTCTTCGGGTGGCGCTGTTGGTCGAAAGATTTGTGATGTCATAAACTGCAACGCTCCCCTCGCTCTCGTTCCTGACACTAGATGGCGCTAGTTGTGTCGTCGATTGGAGCGCGTAACACTGCTCCCTCCTAAGACATGCTCGTCCCGAGCATTATCGGCCCCATAATAACGCGCTAGGCGATCCACATGGACGATCTTAGGAGTCCCTCTTGCGCCTTTCTGTATCCGGTAGGTTACATCGTTGATCCTGGTCACAATCCGGTACGGGCCGTCCCATTTAGCTTGAAGCTTAGGAGATTTCCCTTTGCTGCGGACTGGATTGTGCAACCACACTAATGAACCTTCGTTGAACCCTTTATTGTTCATTTTGCGGTCGCACCGGATTTTCATTTTCTCAGACATTTGCTGGCCCGATTGTCTGACGTGCTCATAAACGTCATTCATTTTGTTCCGCAAGTCATTTGCATAATCGGTTATACTGCGTGGGGCATCAGGTGGTATCCCGGTGATCAGGTCCGCAGGCAGCCGTTATTCCCTTCCAAAGTTTGCGAAAGCTGGTGTCACTGCTGTACTTTCGTGAACAGAACTTCGATATGACAACAAAAACGGTTGTATGTGCTTGTCCCAATCTCGTTGCCGATTGTCTACAACTTTTGCTGGGTACCTCTCCAATGTCTGATTAAATCGTTCCACCATTCCATCAGATTGCGGGTGATAAGAAGTCGTTCTTGTTTTATGAGTACCCATAACTCGGCAAGTTTCCTGGAATATTTGAGACTCGAAATTCCTTCCTTGATCGCTGTGAATCTCTAAAGGTACACCAAAACGACAGAAGACTTCATGAACTAGTTTATCAGCAACTGTTGAAGCTTCTTGATTTGGAATGGCGAAGACATCTGGCCACTTAGTGAAGTAATCCATCACAACCATGAAATACTTGTTACCGCTTTCACTCTCCGGAAACGGTCCCGCCACGTCAATGGCTATTCTTTCCCATGGTGCACCAACATTGTACAACTTCAATGCACCTCTACTACGAGTCTGAGGTCCCTTTACAGCCGCACAACTTGTACATTTGCGACACCAGTCCTCGACATCGTTTCGACAGTGGACCCAGTAAAACCGTTCTCGGATCTTCAGTAGAGTTCGTTTAACTCCCAGATGGCCTCCTGAACAATCATTATGGTACAGCTGTAGAATATCCGGTACTTTAGCTTTAGGGACAACCATTTGCAAATGACAGCTGTCTCCCCGAACGTTTTCCCATTTACGACACAGAACTCCATCCTGAAGCAGCAAGCTGTCCCACTGGGCCCAATAGCTTTTAGTGGTCGAACTCATCGCTGAGACTTCACTCCACTTGGGCTTGGGAGCACTGGCCTTTATCCATTCCAGAATCGGCTTGATGTCCGGATCTTCCTGCTGTGCATGTAGTAAACTGTCCTTCCACTCGTTGCTGAGGTGGTCTGCCCTGAGCATCCTCACGGATACCACTTCCTTACTCTCTTGCCTAGTACAATGTTTGCAATCTTCAGGACAAGGTCTTCTTGACAATGCATCTGCGTTGCCATGAGATTTCCCGCTGCGATGTTCGATCTCAAAGTCGTATTCCTGCAGTAGTTCAATCCACCTCGCAACTTGTCCTTCTGGGTTTTTAAACTGCAATAGCCATTTTAATGCAGCATGGTCAGTTCGTAAGTGAAATTTTCGTCCCAGAAGATATTTGCTAAAATGTTGCAACGACTTTACCACAGCTAGCAATTCGCGTCTTGTGACACAGTAGTTCCTTTCCGGTTTTGACAACGACTTGCTAAGGTACGCTATCACGACCTCTTGGTCACCATTACGTTGAGACAACACACCGCCAAGTCCTATATCACTTGCGTCTGTGTCAACTATAAACTCTTTGCTTACATCAGGGTATCCCAAAATAGGTGTCTTGCACAGACGGTCCTTGAGCTCCTGGAATGCGATGTTACAACTTTCATCCCAGCAGAAATGTCGCTTCTCCTCGGTTAGCTTATGCAGAGGTTTGGCTATATCTGCAAAGTTCTTCACAAAACGTCGGTAATAGGAGCACAAACCCAAAAATGCTCTAACCTGCGTCTTGTCTTTTGGAACCAACCAATCCTTTACAGCTGCGATTTTATCTGGATCCGTGCGAATACCTTCTTCCGACACTACATACCCCAAAAAGTTGACTTGCCGTTTGAATAGTGAACATTTCTTCGGACTCAACTTGAGATTGGCACTCTTAATCTTCATGAGCACGCGTTCCAAGTTTTGAAGGTGTTCCTCAAACGTACGGCCCACGATGATGATGTCATCCAAGTAGACCAGACAGGCGTCGCCAATTAGCCCGGTAAGTACAAGTTCCATCAGCCTTTCAAACGTTGCTGGAGCATTGCACAACCCAAACGGCATTACTTTAAATTGCCACAGACCCTTTCCCGTTGAGAACGCAGTTTTCTCCTTGTCCTTAGGGTCAATTTCAACTTGCCAGTAGCCACTTTTTAGGTCCAGCGTGCTAAACCACTTTACTTCTGTAAGCATGTCCAGCGTGTCGTAAATTCTTGGCAAGGGATAGCTATCCTTCTTAGTAACGTCGTTCAGACGGCGGTAGTCAACACAAAACCGCAAGCTGCCGTCCTTCTTCTTTACCAGTACTACGGGTGAACACCATGGACTAGATGAAGGTTCAATAACCCCATCCTTCACCATTCCCTTAATCATGGTTTCCACTTCCTTTTCACGTGCTACCGGCAATCGTCTTGGCCGCTGACGGATAGGCAACTCTTCACCTGTGTTTATTTTGTGTTGAACTAAACCAGTCTTTCCTATGTCAGCATCGTTTGATGAGAATACATCGGCGTACTCGAGTAACAACTTCTTCGCCTTGACCAATTCGTTCGGGGGCAGAACACTGCGACAGTCTTCCAAAAGTGTGGTCACTCTCGTTTCTGAATCCTTGCTGGGGGTCCCACTCGATATATTGGCACTGACGTAACCAATCCACTTCCTCACAAGTACCAACCAGTGTGCCTTTTTCTATAATCTGTTCCCGGTCGCAAAGGTTCAGCACACGTACTCCTGAGATGTCAGTGGTCCCGACCAAAGTTCGAGCTACTTTCCATGGAAGGTCATTGTTTACCCTTTCCACAAGTACACAACGGTGAGCTTGCCCAGCGTTTCGAGGAAGACTAACCGGAACAATCGTTTCCGATCTCGGCGGAAGAACAATCTTCTTGATGCTGTACACGTTCCCTGGTAACGCACCTTCCATAAAAAGTTCCTCCTGTCCACATTTCAAAACACCTTGCTTAACGTCGATCTCGCAACAATTATTCCTCATAAAGTCTAAGCCTAGGATGCAGTCGTCCATTATATCAGCCACGATGACATTATGCAGGTAGATCACGTTGCCTAGCTTCAACTCCATCCCCTTCTCTCCACGGACGGGTATACGCTGACCGGTGGCTTTTACCAAATTAATGCGTTCTGGGTTGTATGAGGAGTTCCCAAGGAACTGACTTATAAGTTGGGAACTAACAACCGTACGAGAGGCTCCAGGTCAGTTTACACGGCATTCCGTTGACCTCGCCCTTGATGATTAGACTGTTCCCATCATGGGTTTGTGAGATCGAGATCCTTGGGGCTCTTTTAACATCAGCCAGCACCCGCCCCGCAGTTCTGGCTTTTACTCGTTTCCCTGCTGCTGCTGGGCGGTGCTGTTGGCCGCACTACCCTCCTGAGATCGTTCACCGTCCCTTTCTAGGGTTCGCTTAGGGCAGGTGGATCGAAGATGGCCCTTTTCCCCACAGCCATAGCACCTAGGGCTGTATCCTCTGTTGCGGTCGCGAACTGTAACTGCTGCAACCTCCCTGACGCGATGGGAACGATGATCCTGCCGCACGGCTTCTACCTCCAGTGCATGGGCCAAGGCGTCCTTAAGCGTTTCGTGGTGCCCGAGCCTCACAGCAGCTCTGACTTCCAGGTCACGGACGCCGTCGATGAATGTCTGCACCAGGTTCCCTTCAATGAGCGCAGGTACAGACCGGTATGCTTTTCGCACCAGCTTCTCCACCTCTAGAGCCCACTGCTGCAGGTTTTCGTTGATGCGCTGCAAGCGATCTTTAAGCTGCGCACGAAAGACGTGTTCCAGGTGTGCGTCGCCATATCTCGCCACCAATGCCTCAAAGAGTTGCTCATAAGTCACTTCCTCACCGAGAGCTTCCAGAACTGTTAAGGCCTGGTCGCGCAGGCCTAGTGTGAGAGCAGTCATGGCCTGATTTTTATTCCAGCCGTTCGCCTTCATAACAGCTTCGAACTGGATTTTGTAGGCCGACCAGGAAGAAGTCCCGTCGAACGGTGGTACCTTGAACTCACGTAGCGAAGGTGTTGTAGCTACTACGGGAGCTGTAGTTCCATCCCCAAGTTAGAGGTCGTTCAGCGTTTTCTTCACGTCAGCCATTACGTTGTCAACCCGATTGTTCACATGGTTGATTCGGGTTTCATGTTCTTCGATTCGGGTTTCAGCTTCCACCAGGCGGTTTTCATGTTAAGCAACCCTATCCTTCACCTCCCTTATCTCTTTCCCAAAGGTAGCATGAAGGTCCTTCATGAGGAGCATCTGTTCCTCCTGTCCGCTCTGCAGCTGCTCTTTCAACTGACGGATCTGTTCCTCCTGTCGGCGGGCCTGTTCCTGCAACATCACCATCAGAGCACCTAAGTCTGGTGCTGCAGACGTAGAAGCTGCTGACGGACCGGCTTCCGTGGCCGGCGGCTGGCCCTCAGACGTCTGCAGCGTTGCACCACCAAATCTTCGTTGGTCCGTCTCCTGCTGGCGTTGACTTCGGGTACGGACACCCTCCGTTTCCTCCTTAGGTAAAATCGGCATGATTTTATCCCACTTCTGACACCAATTGTTACGAGCTTGAGGTTCGTGACAATAAAAATTGCCGATAAAATTACCTAAATTAACACTTTAATTTACTTTACACAAATTAAAGTTAAAACACTAATAATTAAACACACTAATTCACTTAATTCCGCTCCGAAGCTTCGCTTGTGTCGCCGAGTTCAACTCTGTGTCGATCGCATCTTGCGCCACCTATTTATTTAAATTAGCAAAATATCCGGAATGTTCAAGTAAACACGCGCAAGGTACCGAGAGTTCGAGTATAGATTTTCTAGTTCTTCGGGTGGCGCTGTTGGTCGAAAGATTTGTGATGTCATAAACTGCAACGCTCCCCTCGCTCTCGTTCCTGACACTAGATGGCGCTAGTTGTGTCGTCGACTGGAGCGCGTAACACTTGAGAATTCACTTGAGATTTTTTAGAATCAATTAATGTAAAATCTTCAATATCCTGAAAACAATTTATTTTTTATTTTGCTATAGTGAAAGTAGTTTGAGCTGCGAATTATTTATACATATATATACTAAGGAAGCCCCACCTCTTAAACATAGTCATTGTATTCTCTTTGGTCAGAGCATAAAGTAATCTTCTCTATCTATTATTTATTATATTCAATGAACCCGTTGAGGGATTAGGTAAATAGAAAGATAGATTGATAAAAAAATTGAAGATATTATAGACGGTCCACGCAATTAAATCATATTTGCTAGACCACAAATCATCGAATCGAATTGATAAATTATAGGAAATACTGTAATTAAATACCATTTCTATTGAGAACTATGTATATTCGGGACTTTATTCAATGTAACTAGCAATGATTTCAAAAGGAAGGATAGGCCCATCTAAATATTTTGCTCATAACTTTTTCATACAAGAAAAAGTAGCGCATCTGTCATAATACAAACGTCGTATCAAAACACGACGTAACCAGGGTCGGATTTCGTAGTATAATTATCCTTACTGTACATTATTTTTTATTTTTAATACATTATTTCATAGTTTGTAGTACATAGTATCGTAATAATACTAGGTGAAAATATCATAATTTTACGACATGTAGGTAAAATTATGTATTAGGTAAAATAATAATTTATTGGGTCCTTTTACATTTAAATATTAACCCTACGATATTGAGAATTTCTGTATTGTACATGAGTACCGCGTTTTTTTTTAATAAAATAAGAATTAGCTCCCTTTCTGGTCAATCGATGCTCGATCGATCCTTTTCTTTATACCCCTATTTTATAGTAATAATCCGGAGTCCTGATAACACCTTGAGCCATACTGTGTATAGGAAAAAGACCCATATAGATACATATTTAAACGGTGATTCTCACCACCATCCTTCACAGTTAGCTACCGTGAGTAAATCTTTGTTTCAGAGAGCACGAGGGATCTGTGACAGTAAACACTTGGCTGCCGAGCTCCAACACGTCAAGCAAGTTTTGCAGGACAACAAGCTTCGGGTCCCGCGCCTACGTAACAAAGAACGAGTGAAGCCGGCCACATCGACTGTGGCCGGCTTCACTCGTGTATCTGCGTGTACTGCGTGTACCTGTTGTACTGCCATAAGTTTTTTTTATTTATTTATTACACAAAAATACAGTCGGTTATTCTTTATACAACTATCGCCAAACTGCAGGGCAGTTTGTTGGCGAATACAGCACCCTCTTACATTTTATGTACCTACTGTCCTTAAGAATCTAAAATACACATAAACTGTAATTTCAAATGCAATCCTTAAAAACTTAAAAGTGGGAAAATTAAATTTACACTATTTTAAAAGATTTAAAATAATTAAAAATTATTTTAAATCTTTTAAATTAAACACATTAAAAATAACAAATTAATTTAAAACTGTAACTTTAAGACAATATTAATTATTATACATATAATTATCCGGCAACCACGCTTTTAACTTTTTTTTTTTAAATATTTCTTTATTACCGCATTCATTTTCAGAAAATATCTCATTGAAAATACGTGGTACTAGATATTTTCTCGTCCTCTTGCCGTAATAATTATTAACTCTATGCTCAACGTATTTCTTTCGCGAAGTAATTCTAATATTTTTGTTAAACGTTCGAAATGTTTTAAACTCTAGAGATTTAAATTGATCTATTGCAATTAAGTACTTAAGTTTTACATGCACAAGTAATATTCTAAAATTTTTAAATAAATTATTATAATTTCCGTCTATGTTATATTTTTCTTTGTTTTTTCATCAATAAACAATTTTATTAATCTAATTTGCAACTTAAGAATTTTATCTGTATACGTTTGAAAAGTACGTCCATATGCAATTAGTCCATAACTCAGGGCTGAATCAGCTAGTGGATAGTAAAGCATATATAAGATTGACCTGCTTACTGTAAGTTCTAAGTTATTAAGCCTAGATAATATGGATCTTAACCTATCACAGACAATGTCAATATGTAATTTCCAACTTAAACTACAGTCTATTGTTAGCCCTAAGTACTTATAACTATTCACAAATTCTATGGTTTTACATTCGCATTGTTCCAGTTTATTGTGTAAGCACTCGTACGAATGACCAATGATGTTAATTTCCTCACTAGGTTTTCTCATATAAGGAGAGTGTAGAAGCATACACTTTGTTTTGGTTACGTTAAGTATAATGCCGTTGTCATGTGCCCATTTTAGAATATTAATGAAGTCATCCTGCAACCTCTCCTCAATAATTTTAACATCCCTGTCAGGCGTACATCAGGCACGTGTCATCGGCGTACATATATGTGGAACAATGTTGTACAACATTACCAATACTATTCACGTGCATGATGTACCCAACAGGTCCGAATACGGAGCCGGTTGGCACACCCAATGTTACGTCGGCTTCTTCCCCAGTCGTTCCGTTGATCATAGTGTGTAATTTTCGATTCTTCAGGTAATTGCGGAACCAGGTTGAGGAGTCACTGATAAGATTGGCTACATCTTGAAGCGCGCTTCCATGAAAACATACTTCAAGCCGCCGATGAAGATTGGTCAGTTTTTATCATCAGTCAAGTGTAACGTCCCTCTGCAAGATGCAGGAGTATACAAGCTTGATTGTGAATGTGGTCTCTCCTACGTAGGACAAACTAAAAGATCAATTAAAACCCGCGTTAAAAAACATATAGCTGATGTGAAGAATCGACGCTCCGGGAAGTCTGCAGTCTGTGACAGACAGGATCGCCCACGTCACTACATCAGATTTGATAGACCACAAATCCTTGCTAAAGAACACCGATTCCTTCCAAGGATGATTCGCGAGGCTATTGAAATCAAAAACATCCTAATTTCAATAGAGAAGATGGCTGGGTCTGGATCTACTTGGGATTCTATAATAAATAAAATTAAATCCCAACCCAAGCATACAACTGCAAGACTTCATGATACCATAAGATATATTGATCTGGACGTTGAACATCTCAGTCCTTCCCGTGACCATGGGTGCTGTAAAGCTCTCGAAACGTCGGGTATTTAAAAAGTTAAATATACGCGATAAATTCCGTAAAAACTAGTATTATTTCCCCTATCCCCCATCCCCTATCCCAAGAGTCCCCTTATTGAATATAAAATATATCAGCCTACCAATATTCAAAATTTAACTTACACTAAGTTCTTTAGACAAAAAATAAACAGAAATAAAAATAAAACCGTCAAAAAATTAAACGTATAGATAAACTAGACGTGTGGCGCCAAAATCACATTTGAAAAAAGAAACATGAAACGCCAAACGTGATACAATTTTTAAAAAATAGTATAATTTTATTTCCATGTACAATATTTTTGAGTGTCTGAATCCAACCCTGGCCTAATCTTGGTAACGTAACTAAACTAACTGCAAAATAAAACTTAAAAAATGCGGTTATATAATAATTTAATTGTAACAAAATTAATATAAGGTTATTTACCGATGATACGACATCCCATGTTTTTTTATCTTTGTATCGTAATTTTGAATTCTTTTACCACGCATCTAGACATATTTGTGACAGGCAAATCGGTCCTGCGCGCGCACCGCTGTCGACCGATTCGCGTTGACTCTAAACTGTAATTTTAGGGTCAACGCATTGGTCCGTTTTAGTTGTGCGAACGGCCCGGTCCTTACGCTAGTAACGTATAAGACAATGGTAACTAGAGGCTTTACTGAAAATTTCGGGAATCAAGGAAGTGACATAACATTACTATTTAAAAATGTATTTATTGCTTTTTGAAGTATTCTCCGCGAAATTTGACACATTTTTCCGTACGATGGAACCAATCATTGAAGCAACCATTCCATTCGGAAGTTGGGGTCTCCAAACTGGCCGTTTTGTAGGCGTTCACAGCATCTTCAGGTGATGAAAATCTCTGTCCACGCATTTATTCTTTATTTTAGGGAAAGTATATAAATCATTAGGGCTTAGGTTAGGGCTGTACGGCGGATGGTCTAATAATTCTATGTTTTCTTGCTCTAAAAACTCTTTTGTTCTGTGTGCGGTGTGAGAACTCGCATTGTCGTGATGGAAGATGATGCGGCGTTTGCACTTCTCTTTACGGAGTTCAGAAACGGCCTGTGGCAATCAAATGCTAGCATACCATTCTGCGTTAACCATTCTTTGTCCCTCAAGAGGAATATCCGTAACATGGCCGGTTTTGGAGACAAACGTGGCCACCATTTTTTTGCAACACTCCGTGAACGAACAATTTCTGCTGGCTTTAACTCATTTTCGAACACCCAAACTCGTGACTGGTTTTTTTTTCGGGTTCGTACGCGTATATCCAGGATTCGTCACCCGATACGATGTTGTATACAGCATTTGAGGATCCTGCGTGGAATCTTTCGGGAGTTCTGACGAACCAAGTAACGCGAGCCGCTTTTTACTCTTCACAGAGCGAATGCGGTATTCATCGGGAAAACAACTTTTTTACACCTAATTGTTCATGCAAGATTATTTGTATTTGACTCATGCCAATGTCTAAAGTTGCCTGAATTTCGCGGTATGTCACATGTCGATCTTCCTCAATCGGCTTACGCACAGCATCAACGTTTTCTTGGGTGACTTTAGTTTTTGGACGACCTTGACGGGGATTATCACTGAGCTTGACACGTCTACGTTGAAATTCAGCAAATCAGCGATAAATTGTGGTTTTGGATGGGGCTTCATCACCAAATGCAGAAATCATCCGGTCAACACACTGTTTTTGTGTTAACCTGTACGCTCTGACAGCGCGCGACATGTTACACTCCCGTTCACTCGGGACCTTTTTGGCGGGAAAATTTCTAGGTTAGGAAATTTTTTGCAATATTGCAAATTTTGCTATATTTTCACTTTGAGACAATATTTATGGATAAAACTTACAGGAAGTCTTGTTGAATGTATAAACTATCGAATAAAATTATTTTTGGTTGCTAGAAATTGTAATAAAGTATATAAATTACACTGTATAGCATAATAGTAGTATAAACTTCAATTTTAGTGACAAAATTACTACTAATTTGAATTCTACACCTTTGTTTTTGGAGAAATTTATATGAAATTGTTTGGAAATATGTATATTTTATGTTTTATGTGTTTCCATTCGTTACTCATACCAAAATATTAAAATATTAAAAAATTAAAAAAAAAAATAAAATAATATTTTATCTGTGACATTTCGAACAATATTTCTAAAATATGTTCGTGTGAATTTGAAATAAATACAACGTCATGTTATTTGAAATATATACGAAAACTATTTTTACTTACATTTTACACTAAAAATAAATGAGAATTTGAAAAATAACACATTTATAACTCACCTGCCAAAACGGGCTTTCTGGAATTTGAAGTACTTTTGGCAATTTACTTTTCACTTTTTATACCACAAATTACATATCTACGTGTTTACTATATTACAAGGAATATAAAAAAGTATAATACTTTCGTTTTTAGTCCAGACACAAATATAAAATTCTATAAAAAAGACGGACGGACCTTCATCAAAGTGACACGTGGAACGCCGGAAGTTCAGAGTGATTTCTTTTTTTTTTTTCTAAGAAACATTGCCAGGTTATGGTTTAAAATAAAAGAGCATATCTTTGTCTTTGATACTAATATCTATTGCATAGTGTCTTTGGTTTTGTTTAAAACGAAAAAATAGTTTTTTCATAGGTAGACATGTTTACATAATTCTAATCTAATTCGATCACTACTTGGCGGGCGTAAGGTTGGTATTGCGCGATCGAAAGTGAGCATGGCTTGGCGTACAGTAACAGTACAATAAACGTAAACTTCTTAATAATTTCGTACTTAGTTTGAAGCGCCTCAGTTTCGATTAAACGGATTGCCGCAAAACTCTCTGTCAAACAATCTAACAGTAGAGCTTTTTGGTCTCTAGCCAAAGTTGAGTCAAATTTCTGTCGCTCTACACTGCCCTCGCTGATTAAAACTGGATTGCTCACAGGCGCATGCAGCTAAAGAGAAACCGGACATATTTGCTTCTCTTTTTGCTTGCAATTCGCGTCCAGACAGTAGCAATAGCGTAGATCGCAATTACGTCAGTACGGTACCTCTATATCAGTAGTCCGTGTCACCAAAATGGAGGTTCTTGAAATCTTGCGAAATCTGGACGTGAACAAAACTAGTGGGCCTTATGGTATACCATCTATATTTGTAAAGATCTGTGCACCTGATAGTGCCCAAATCTTGGCAGCTAGTCAGAGGCAGTCTGTGCCTAAAAAGGCAGCCCTGCCGACTTTGCCAACGGTCGAACAATTTTAATTACCTCTATACTCTGTAAGATTATAGAGCGTATATTGAACGCTCACCTCATAGCATACGTAGAGCAGAATGATGTCCTCAGTGACCATCTGTACGGGTTTCGCTGAAATCAATTAACTGGCGAACTTTAAGCGTATGCCACTGGGGCGAAGCCCTTGAGAACAGTGGGCAAGCACTTACTGTTTCCATTGATGTGTCTAAGGCCTTTGACAGGGTTTGGCACACTAGCTTTTTGAGTAAAATTCCAACTCGCGGCTTATACTCTGGCTTGATTGACTCGGTGAAGGATTTTTTGAGTGAACGATCTCTCCGAGTGGTCATAGATGGCTGCTCAGTCTTATCGTGATAAACACCGAAGTTCCTCAGGGTTCCATTGTCTCTGCAACTCTCTTCCTGCTGCATATTAATGGTCCGCTTATTCCCAATAGCTATGGGTATGCAGATTACAGCACAGTTGTGGAGTCGTATGCTTGATCACTCGAGCCCAAATCCAGTCCAAATCCGAAGCTATTGTTAAGAATGCGAATCTTTCACTGCAGGAATTTACCAAATTGGGCAATGCCAACCTTATGAGATTCAAGGCCTCCAAATCACACAGTGTCTATTGACGCTAAAGCTAAAAGGAGCGTGCTCACCCCGATTCCTGCTTTCCGGAATGTATCCTTGGAGTGCACTGACCGCCCTCAGTTGTAAAGGGTTAAATTTTCTCTAAACCTCTACTATGGGCAGTTCAGTGAGTCCAGGACCAAAGCAGTCGCAACGAAACTAGGTATTATTATAAGGGTGCGGCGAACTTCACGCCATGGCAGCTTCTTACCTCATCATTTCTAACACCATCAGCATTTTACTGATAACAGCCAAATAAAAAACCCTTCAATTTCCAATCCGATTGCCAAGCGTGGCAACTATGGCAAATATCCCCCCTACGACGCATTCTGTGAGATGTAATGATGATGATGTATATAAGTAGGAAAAGAGATAGAAATTTACTTTTAACAAATTAAGGATACTAGTATAAACCTCATTGGTAACATAATGTACCCGAAAGTTATTTTGCAGCGCATTGTGTGCAAGCAAACTTTCATTACGTGGCTATTGTGATTGCACTTTTACCGGGATTTGCTGCTTTTGACAGCGAAGTTTTGTTTGAAATATTTCCTTTTTTCTTTTTTTTTAATTTTTAACGAAATTTAACGAAATTTAGTTAAAGGCAGTATTCTTAACCGAGTTCATGTAACGGGAAGGTTCTAGTATTCATTTTGCTGGCTGAACACATTTTAATTATTATTTTTTAATAAATAGGTTTTACTTCAGGGGTGAACTCTATATAAATTTGACTAAAAAAATATATCATAAGATTTTAATGTTACCATTAAGGTGATATTCTTGATGTTACCTTAAATTTGAGATATTGTTTTAGACCACTAAAATTAAACTTTTAATAAACAGTAAAAACTACTACGGAATGCCTCATAACCTGTAATTATATTGGCAGTCTATAGAATCCTTTCTGAATGGAATATAATAATGAACGCACTGTTATTTGACAGCAATAATAGGTAAGAGGATGCCTATCCAGATGAACTCCCGGGCAGAACGTGAGTCCTACCATCTTAATCTTCTAAATCTGCTTAGTTAAATTGGGACTTTAATTCTTTCGTACACATGATTTTGTATTGCCTTCAGAAGCTATTATAAATTATTTTCTATTTTGCGGTTTTGAAGTCGGTTTTAATTATTATTTAAAATTTAATTTTCATAAATGAAAATGGGTAATGGTATATGGACTTGGAGGAGGCGCAAGAGGTATGTCAGGATCGTGTCAAATGGAAGTCCGTAGTCTCTGCCTACCCCTCTGGCTGACAGGTGTGAGTTTTTATGTTTATGTATGTATTTTCATGAAAAGTAATGTAGTAGTTCTGCCTTTATCTGTTAGAATGTTGTTTAACATTACCATCAGGGTAATTGTGAATAAAAATAAGTCAAATCTGAATATCGAGCGTGACAAAAGCAAATCCTCTCCACAGCCAACCTTTATACTGGCTGATAATGAATACATAAAAGTAAAAAGTAAAGTTATAGCCTATATACGTCCCGCTGCCTCAATGTGTGTTGGCGAACTTCACATGTCTTCGAAATATTTATTTTTTCTCTTATTCCTCAGACATTCAGGATTCCTCACGATGTTTTCCTTCACCGGCGAGCACATGGTAAATCAGCACTTAAAATTGCAATAAACTATTTTCTTTGGTGCCGGCGGGGATCGAACCTGGGTTACTCGCGTTCTGTTATATTTACAGCGAGCGTTAACCATCTGAGCTACCAGGGCTCTGATACATACGTACATAAAAATAAAATTTATACAGAATTTTAAAAGGAAATCAATTGATATAATGACCATATTTAATTAAAATAAATATTTTTGAAATGTTTTTACCAAAATATTTAAATACTGGCAAATTCATATACAATATTTCCCACCTTCAAGTCAAAAGAAATTGTCACTAAGCGCTGAGAGGCCGTTTGAGATACATATTATATGGATTTACAGAAATCATCAAAACATTAGAAGAACACAAAAACTCTCCGATCACACTCTTAATCTCATGGCTGTTAGACGGGAGATGAGGCTGCAATCGTCAACAGATTTGACAGCATACAGGCAACTGAACGGACAGATCTCCAAATGCATGCGGCGAGACTTACGCAACTTTAATACTACTCGTATTGAAGAAGCGATTGAGCGGAACCAGGGCTCCAAAGTCTTTGCCAGAGATCTGTCTGCCAGTAAGAGCCAACTGTCAAAGCTGAGGACTGAGTGTGGCAGCATCGTTTCCGAGACACCTGAGATTTTGAGTAAGATTGAGAGGTTCTATGGGCAGCTGTACACATCATCGTTGGAGCCACACGCAAGTGTGAGTAACGGTCCAAGAGCAAGTCTTATCCGACACTATTCCGATGATATCCCGGACGTCAGTCTAAGCGAGATTAGAATGGCTCTCCAGCACCTTAAAAACGGCGGGGCCCCAGGCAAGGATGGAATTACAGCCGAGCCGAGCTTCTGAAAGCGGGTGGAACACCGGTACTTGAAGTCCTTCAGAAGCTCTTCAATTCCGCCCTCCATGGTGGCACTACTCCAGAGGCGTGGAGCAGAAGTGCGGTGGTCTTGTTCTTTAAGAAAGGCGACAACGCTCTCTTAAAGAAATACAGACCGATTTCCCTTCCGAGCCGCGTCTACGTGCTGTTTTCGAGAGTCATTACGAATCGTCTCGCACGCAGACTCGACGACTTCCAGCCTCCCGAACAAGCTGGTTTCCGAAAAGGCTTCAGTACCATAGACCATATACATACCCTGCGCCAGATTGTACAGAAGACTGAAGAGTACAATCTGCCACTTTGCCTGGCGTATTTGGACTATGAAAAAGCCTTTGATTCCGTCGAAATTCAGGCGGTGCTACAGTCCCTTCAGCGGTGCCAAGTTGACTGTCGGTATATCGAAGTGCTGAAGTGTTTATACAGTAGGGCTACGATGGCTATCCAAGTACAGAACCAGAGCTCGAAACCTGTCCAACTGCAGAGAGGTGTAAGACAGGGTGACGTTATATCCCCGAAACACTTCACCGCTGCAATGGAAGACGTTTTCAAGCTACTGGACTGGAAAGGATACGGTATTAACATCAATGGCGAGTACATCACTCACCTTAGATTTGCCGACGATATAGTCCTTATGGCAGAATCGCTGAAGGACTTAAGCACTATGCTCAATGACCTCAATAGTGCCTCCCAACGGATAGGTCTTAATATGAACATGGACAAAACAAAGATCATGTTTAATGTCCATGTCACACCTATGCCGGTAGTTTACCTGGGACAAATAGTCCGACTAGGTAAGTCCAACTTCAACCGAGAGGTCAATCGACGGATTCAACTCGGCTGGGCAGCGTTCGGGAAATTACGACACATTTTCTCGTCATGTATACCTCAATCTCTGAAAACTAAAGTGTATAACCAGTGAGTGTTGCCAGTGATGACTTACGGATCTGAGACGTGGTCCTTCACTGCTGGCCGTATGAGGACGCTCAAGGTCGCTCAATGAGCTATGGAGAGGGCTATGCTCGGAGTTTCTCTGCGTGATAGACACAGAAATGAGGATATCCGCAGTAAAACCAAAGTGACCGACATAGCCCAACGGATTAGTAAGCTGAAGTGGCAATGGGCCGGCCATATAGCTCGAAAAATCGATAACCGATAGGGAAGAATGGTTCTCGAGTGGCAGCCTCGTACCGGTAGCCGTAGTGTAGGGCGACCACCCACTAGATGGAGTGACGACCTGGTAAGATATGCAGGTAGTCGATGGATGCGGGTGGCTCAGGACCGTGCTTTGTGGCGTTACTTGGGGGAGGTCTATGTTCAGCAGTGGACTTGTGAAGGGCTGTAATGTTGATGATGATGATCAAAACATTTCCGTTTGTACTTTTTATAGTATGTCATGGGTTTTTTAAAACTAAATATGGTTTTAAAGTAAAATTTTGCTCCTCACTCAAATCCTTCGTTGAGTTGAATTAATGCGCAGTGAAACTTCAGTCGCCGATATGCTCCAAACTTTATATACACACCTGAATGTTCGGGCGTTGTTTATAGATATTGCAACGCAAATACTCACCAGAATTTTTGTTGTTGCGCGTTTGCAAACGAAGATTTTTATTATTGGGTCCTTACATATGAAATAAGCGTTTTGTCGCACTGAACACTTTGATCTAAAATATCACCTCTGGTTAAGAATTTCAAATTCAATTAATTAATTTAGCTAGTTCATTTGAATTTTGAAAACAATCATTCATTTGTTTTTTTTCTCATAATTTTTTTCTTTGGCGTCGCTTGTTATACCGTAAAATAGGAAACATGAAATATCGGTATATTTAAGAGTACGAGTTCTACCGTAGCACCAGTGCTGCAGAAACAGCTCGAAAGATTGATGACGTGTACTGTGCTGGTGTCGCAAAAGAAAACACGGTACGTTTTTGGTTTCAACGTTTTCGTTCTGGTAAGTTTGACCTTCAGAACCAACCCCGTGGACGGCCTGAGACCAAAGACCAAAGTGGAAAATAAAGAATTAAAGGCTATTGTAGAAGTAGATCCATCACAAAGAATTTCAGAGATAGCTGTAGGCTACGGAGTAAGTAGTAAAACTTTATTAATCGACTTGCAGCAAATCGTAAAGGTAAAAAAAAAACTTGAACGATGGGTACACACACGGGGTTGCAAACACGCGTCGACTGCTTTATTACTTTGCTGAACCGACACAAAAAATGAAGGGATTTTAAATCGAATCATTACTTATGATGAAAAGTGGATAGTAGATATAGTGGAACAATAATCTGGAGACCCGGCTAAATCCTACCATAAACGAAAATTGACTCCGTGAACTATCGCCGGTATCGTTCACTACAGCTTTCTAAAATCGGCCAAACGATTATGGTAGATATCTATTGTTAGCAACTGCGAACCATGAAGGAAGAACTAGCTGCTAAGCAACCGAAATTAGCCGTACCTAAATAAATAAAAGAGTTTATTAATCGATACCTTAGTTAATAAATGCAAAAAATACTTACAACTTTGGCAGATCTTAAACATCCGTTAACTTTCCGGCTCGAACGCGCTCGAATGCTTCGTCTGAAAACTTTTCGCATTTAAAATGTTCATCAACGGCAACTTTCATCTCACGCTCTTTTCACTAAACGTTCATTTAAAGTAACTTTATTTTGTTATTTGAAAATTAAGTATGATAATACGTGGGTCTCCGTATGTACTTAACTTATCGTTAACTTTATAGCCTATTAAAGTCTATTGCTGAACAAAAACCTCCCCCATAGTTTGCCTAATAGAGTGATATTGGCCATAGTTGCCAAGCTTGGCAAGCGGGTTGTCAACCGCAGTTTTGTAGTTTTAGTCGTTATTAGGAAGACGCTGCTGGCCATCCCTTAATTTGTTTCCCTCTGATCTCTTACGACTCCCATGGGATGATATGGGGTAGTGAATATTCTTACACAGTTACTTCATGGTCCAATATATAATTTATAATACGATAATTTATACTAAATAAAGAATGACCGATAACGCCCAACGGATTAGTAAGCTGAAGTGGCAGTGGCCCGGCCATATAGCTCGGTGAACCGATAACCGTTGGGGAAAAGGTTGTAGGGCGACCCCCCATTAGATGGAGTGACGACTTGGTAAGACGATGCAGGAAGTCGATGGATGCAGGTGGCTCGGGACCGTGCTTTGTGGCATACGTTAGGGGAGGCCTATGTTCAGCAGTGGACTTGTAAAGGGCTGTAATGAAGTTAGGTTAGGTAGCTGTAGTTAAGTTCGTATGATGAAACTGTCTGTCTCGTTGGTCTAGTGATCGGAGACGCAGCGCGTTTTTATTCGGAATAACAGCAGCCATGTTTCAATAATTACTCTATTTTTTTTTATAAGATAGGGTGACAAACGAGCACACAGTCCACCTGATGGTAAGTGGTTGCTGTGGCCCATAGACATCTACATCTATCCTCGATTACGAATCAAAATGCAGATGCGTTGTCGACCGTGAGGACTAATATGGAATGCCTCGTTTCCAGTAAAAAGTGTCTCCGGTTCTCTACACTCACCATACGAAATACAGCAGCATTAAGCTACTATTTCACGCTGGCATTCTGTGAGAGTGTGGTCCTTCCCCGGTCGAGCCGACCCATTCATGCTACAACTATACTTCCAATACAACTGCAGCATGGCTCTACCACGTATATAGTACCACGTATATACTATTTGATCAATAATCCGCCTAGTTAATGATCGCGTTAGCAGACGTCACCTTTGACGCCGTTGCTTGACGCCGGACAGGGTATTTTACGCCTGGTTACTCACACGGAGATGGTTACACCGCCAAAAATCATAAGAGTATTCTTTTATTTCTCATAGTCGTTTTGGAAATCCGTTGAACAAAATGAGGTGATATTATTACACCATTACCAAATCATTCAAAATATCCATTTTTTCATAACAGTTAAACCGCTTCCTGTCGAAAGACAAGATTTTTACATAGTAGCGCATCACCTATAGTCGTGTCTTACGACACATACGTTACAAAATGAAGTGATGAATTCTTTAAATCTTATATTTTTACATAGATTACAGGCGGTACATTTTTTCTATAAAAAGTGTACCGCCGTGTGAGTCTTCCGCGTAGGTTCCAACTCTTTCAAGCACCAAATCTAACCCATTTGAAAATAATGCGGCAGGCAGGTAGCACATTCATCGAATAGCCATATCTTACGTACAATTATTTACTGTCGTCGACATCATCATTATTATCATCATTAGCCTAATATTCCTTATTCATAAAAATCCTTAAATGGAAAAAATATTTTACCTAAATTGTCACGTTTGTGGAGCGAATTGATGATCAGAGTACCAGGCCCTCGCACATTACACGCTACTGGCTGTCGCTTTTCTGGATACCACTGTTTATCGGATTACTATTTACTTTTTACAAATTCGTAAAGATACCCACAGTCACAGTAGAAAATAAGATTCTCTTTACGCTACCACTATACTGCAAATTCAAACTCAACAATGCTTTTGAGTTGTTAATGACTATGCTATGCTTAGAGATTATCGTGATACTCTATAATCGAAATAAAATAAGCGAAATTTCACTTCGTATATTCTTTATACCTTCATCACATGCATCCGTCCCTTGTGTATTAACAGGTGTTTTAAAGTACGAGGAGTAAAGGGCTGAGCTACACGAACAGAATTATTACAAAAGACCGAAAACACAAATGAATCCGTGTGCCTCACCAACCCGTCTGGTTTATAGTAAGACGAAACAGAAGTGGAATATGATTAGACCGTAATAATATTCAACAAAAAATATTTACCTATAAAACAAACCCGGTTAAATACATTTTCTAGAAATCTTTTACGTTTGGAATCTGAAAACTTATTTATAAAATTGGAAAGGATAACATTAGGAAAGGATAATTTATTTCGCTGTAGTTGCTAACCTATGGAGTCTACACTAAATCTATGGCAAAAATAACCACTTGACATTTCATTTTCACGCATGAATTACACGCAATATCTTAGTTGATTTTATTTAATTAAAAGGAAGCGTTTTAAATATGACCATCTCGTTGCAATAAGTGGAGAGTGGGATAACACCCTCATAGATGGAGTGACAACCTGTTAATACAAAAAGGACGGATGCGGGTGGCTCAGGGCCGTTTTACGAGAGTTCTATCTCCATCTGTGGAGAATTCTCTTTCTTGGGGGAGTTTTATCTGCAGCTGTGGACTTGTGAACAGTTTTAATGATAATAATGATAAATAAATTATATTAATTGAAGTTTTTTAGACAGCAAAACATTTATGTACAGTAAAACTGACCGTACACTTTGTGTAATTCTGAACCTTTTTAAGTAAAGTTAAGTTTGGCAACTTTCCAAACCAAAATTTCACAACTGTAAGCTTGGAGTAGGAAACTCAGTTACATTTTTGGCTTTTACTATATAAAAATATTTTGTCGATGCGCCAATATTTCTTTAAGACACTTATAGTTTAATGGTTTGCTCTTGGTGGAGAGACGATCCGGTAAATAACGCAGGACTGTATTTTGTGGCATTCCTTTCGGAGAGAGACTTCTGTTCAGCTGTAGACTTATGAATCTGGTGCTGAACAGAAGATGAAGGATATGTTGATGATGACAATGATAAAGTAAGGGTGACAAAAGTCTACACACACCTGATAGGTGAATGCTGTGGCAAATACCTTATATAGACTTAAATCTATCCTCCATTTAGAATCAAAATGCAGATATGTTGACACCTCTTCAAACAAATATAGAATGCCACATTACCATAACAAGGATTTTCGATTTTTGTCAATCAGCATTGATCGCGTAGTGGTGGTATTGACTGTGTAATGGGCCGGCGGTGGGAGAATATCTATTACCTCATAACATCCTGTGGCTGTCGTAAGAGGCGACAGAGTAAAACTAACCAGGAGATTGGGAGCAGCGTCTAACTAATAACAAATTAATTATAAAAAAAACTGCGGTTGCTAACCCGTCTGCCAAGCGTGGCAAATATGGCAGAAATGACAATATATTGGCTAATATTTGGCATAAGTCTCCCTATAGGTTGTCACATAGGGACCCCATCTATGTTCTACAACGGACTTTTGACAGGCTGTAACGGTCGTTCAGCATAACATAGTGTTACGAGCTTAAGGTTCGTGACAATAAAAACTGCCGATTGAATTACCAAAATTTGCATTTTATTACTTACTTATTACTTTTATTACCGAACACCAATTAAAACTTAAAACATTAATAATTAAAAACACTGATTGAATTTATTTCGCTCCGAAGCTTCGCTTGTCTCGCCAAATTCAATACTGCCCCGATCGCGTATTGCGCAACAATAGCAACATTATAGCTGTTATTTCACATTAGTGTCCTGTGCGAGCGTGAACTCAGATCGCGTATCCCACTTGTACGGCATGCAGGATGACATTTCCACAAATTATGATTTTTTTTAAATATTGGCAGCTTGTTTTTCTGACAACATCAGGTACCAGTGCAGGGGTACCGGCTTTAGTTTTCTACTCCGCCTTGGAAACCTTATACCGAAATCGTAATAGTTTGGACATAAAAAGAAGTTTTGTAAACAAAATATTGCTTACGTCGAATTTTTTTTGTTTCGTTACGTTTCGATTTATATCATTTCCACCTTTGAGCATAAGGAATTTTTCCAAGATCTGCAAATCTGTGCATTCTGGAAGAGTCTCTAATGTAGCAGTGATTGTATTTTAACAGTACCTTTGAAATGCTGTAAAGAAAACATAAACACTCACGCCTGTCACCCAGATATATTCGATAGACTTTCGCCTAGGACGTCCTTTGCTGTAAAGTTTAGTTGTTAAACGAACTCTTATCACTGTTTCTGCGATAACAATGGGTTATATATTTAAGGTATGTTTGTTGCTGTGTCATAATAGATACGACGACATGAAGTAATGGTGCTTTCAGCTTTACTAAATTTAATCTATTACTACATATATACATACATATAATCACGCCTCTTTCCCGTAGGGGTAGGCAGAGACCACTTCTTTCCACTTGCTACGATCCTTACATACTTGTTTCGCTTCGTCCACTTTCATTATTCCCTTCATACATGCTCTACGGTTTAGGGTACTCTTAACCTGGCCTTTTTTCAAGACGTCCCTAATTTGGTCTAGAAAAGTCCGCCTAGGTCTACCCCTTCCAGCACTTCCATTCACACTCGCCTTATACACTTTTTTCGTCAATCGTTCTTCATTCATTCTCTCGATGTGGCCAAACCATCTCAGCATACCTTTCTCAATTTTTGTCACTACATCTTCTTTCAAGCCACTTTTAATCTATTACTAAATTGTATTTTTCTACTACCAGCCGTACGTAATATTTTTTTATGGAACAGTTTACGTAATTTTTCTTTATATAATTTATTTGAAGGGTTTTTATACAAGTAGGATGAAAATTAACATACTCGTAAAATTGTTTCTCATATTAATGCAAATACTACTCACTGGAAAAAAATCACTTAAACTAATCTTTAACCATGTTCTTATTACCTTTCGTGTACGTCTATTCGGGTTGATTTAGTAATTTATTTTAAAGTAAAATCTCGATGAGCTAGAGAGTTGAAATTTTGAACATAGCTCAAAGCCGCGACACAGTGCGAGACAACCACTTGCAAGCCTATGCCGGTTTAATGCCACTTCAACTTAGTGTATTCAGCTACTATCTCAATTAAGCGTGACGTAACGTTAACCCGTTGCGGATCAAATTCAATTGTTGAGTTTTTGTTTTAAATAATTCTCAGTAGCCCAGAGTCTGGAAGTTGGCAGTGTTTCACTCATGCCTCCATAAAGCACGTAAAGTCGTTGTTCCTGCGCCTAATCTCTCTCCGGTCTTATCAGATTGTCGCCCCATTAGACTAATGACAGTGAGGGAATAAGGGTAGCACATATGCTTACATATACATATGGGCACTATAAGTTTACCTTAAGACTGGCCGCCGTGAGCTATTTTAGTCTGCAATACATTTTATGGTATTAGTAATTATGTGTCTGTAGCTTAAACGCAAATTTAAAGCCGTGAGTTCGAGTATTACGTTCGTTGACTATTGTAACCGGGTCCAAACAGAAGCTTACTTGAAGGAGACTGATGTTATTAATGATAGTGATAAAACTTTAAATTTAGATGATAATGATTCATAATATTATAAAAACAATGTGAATAACTATTTTAAGTAAACCTAATCTGTAGTAAGGTATATTTAATCTGTATATCTGGAAATAAAAAATATATAAACGAGAAAATAATATTATATTGATTAAATGATATTATGAATATTATATTCTGGTTTCATGAATTGACATTCAGTTTCGAGGTGCCTAGCAATCAGGATTGGCGCTCACTCGCTTTATCTAAGATGCAATTTTCCCCTGATAATGCAAAGAGACATTTAAACTTAGTATGTATCTATTCTATTATTCGTAAACATTTGAAATGCACTACCATAGCGCGACAGGACAGCACTATCAGAACGCGGCGCACGTTTTATTGGTTTCGCAATAAAAAAAAGATTTATATATCACTTTCGTTTATTTCTTTATTTTATAAATATAGGCGGAGAATTTTATACTGATATTTCTATATTATTTACTCTCACATAATGGTTAAAATAAATATACATAACCTTTATAAATTATAAAATATATATATTTTGGCCATAACTTAAATAAAAAATAATTTCCTAAAAATACATTACAAACCGACGAAATTAACTTACAAAATAATTTTGATTATCAGCAAACCTTTGTTCGTGACACATTTATGTTAAAATATAAAAGGAACGAAGTTCATGCAATCAACGTTTGAAATGAATGAGATGACAAAATGCAGTAGTTGTGTACACAAAAGGCTGGAACCACTATAAATTCAACAAATAGCTCTCGTCATCCACATTGTAATATCGCGTAGCGCCCCTGTAACTATGAACAACATTACATTAAATTTACAACAAACATTACATTAATATCCACTGCTTGTGTGTCAATTATGAAGGCCGAATTCACAAATATAATGTATAGATAAGAATAGAATAAAATAGGACATGATAAAATAGGATAAATTATGTAGACGGGGACATAAAGGTGCTACTTTTCATTCATATTTATGGAAAATTATTTTAAAATAACTATTAACAGTTTATTGTACCAAGAAAGAGTTACTGGCTCGACAATTAGGTATTCATTTCTGTGACTATGTACAAATATTGTGACGTGACACGTGTAGTTTACAACTAAGTCCAGTAAAATCATAGACTTATTAAACTACCGCGTAAGTAAAATACACAAATTCTCTTTATCATCAACCTAAAGTTTTTTTTTAGTTAGTTATTTAAAAAGGATTAATAAAATGTTAGTTAATCCTCAACCACGTAGTGGCGGTCTCAGAATATTCACTATCCCATATCGTCGGAAGAAAACTAAAATAGAAGATGGGCAGCATCTTTATGATATCAAAACTCAAAATTATTAAAAAACTGCGGTTGCCAACCAGCTTACTGTGCGTGGCAACTATGGCGAAATCCCCCTAACAAGAAATATTTGGTTAGTACCTACGTCCAACAGTAGACTTTTGTAAACTGTAATGATCGAATGAGTTATTTCTTGGTTTCCAAGTGATTTTTTGAAATGAATTTGATAATTAAGTGTATAGCCCACTTTATTTTAAAATGTTTAATGTTACATTGATTTTGAATCTGGTTATTACTAGGGCAGAGGTTTTTTCCCAAACCAGTGACAAAAGTAAAAAAAGTAAAGTTACAGCCTAAATAAGTCCCACTGCTGGGCACAGGCCTTCGCTCATTTATAAGAGGGTATTAGAGCAAGGAATTGCCCGCTGCGCTGCCCCAATACGTGTTGGCGAACGTCACATGTCTTCAAATTATTTTTTTTTATTTCTCTGACATGCAGGTTTCTTCACGATGTTTACCATCACCGTCGAGCACGTGGTAAATTAGCACTTGGAATTACAATTAACAATTTCATTGGTGCCGGCGGGGATCGAACCCAGTTCACTCGCGTACTGTGAAATTTACAGCGAGCGCTAACCATCTGAGCTACCACGGCTCAAAAAAAGTGACAAAAGTAATGGTTAGTAATGTCAATACAGTAGTAATTACTAATTCCCCTTATTGTGATTTCTTAGTAAATACGAATATAAACTTAAAAAAAATTAACATACTTTACGGATTTTCAGAACAAAGCATATTTAAAAATATTGAGTGACAATCTGTGCGAGCGGCCTGTTGGCAAATAACTTCAACAAGTTACAAGCAAGGCTGCAATGAACACGCAGTTGAGAGGACAATGCCTGCCTGTTATATTCGAATAGCATCGACAAGACCTGGTGTTCTAACCACAACTATGTTAGGGCTATAGATGTTAAAAATTAGTACTTATAGATCCGTGTTTTAAAAAATAAAATAATTCTTAGCGGTCAGTCAGAGTGTATTTTACCTAATGATGCTTCGTGTGGAGCCAAAAACCGTGTTGTATTATCGACATTAGTTTATCTTTCCTAGTGTAGTGTTAGTTGTGACGGAGATAATGTTTACGATTAAGGGAGGGTCGGAGGTGCTCTTTTAACTAGGTGAGACAATTCATTTAAATTTTTTTATTACACGAATCTTATTTGTCTTATCTTGGCAAATTAGTTTTAAAATCTCTAATATTCGATGATTTCCGCAAATTAATGCCCGATATATAAATTATAATATGAAAGTGCTATTGTATGGTTTGTGATAATTACGTTGTAAGGTTCTACACGTTTATCTTACAGGCTATATATACCTCGCAATGCTGGTCACAGGTTTCCTGTTATTTTGAGGGAGTGATTCCAAATGAATCCGTCGCATTGCTCCAGTACTTAAAATTGCAATTAACAATTTCATTGGTACCGGCGGGGATTAAGCCCGCGTTGTTTTTGTACTGCAAAATTTACGGCGAGCACTTCTTGACAAACTCTGCTCATATGAATATAATATGGTTGAGTATAACCGTCTCTCTCGATGACGGGGGGAGAACACCGCCGACCACCCCGCGGTGTGAGTGCTCTATGCTGGTTGTGCGGTTTACACAGCGCTTGGTTCGTCTAAAGCACTCCTCTCCTTTGACATCCGCAAGTCGAGTCGGACTTATGAAATCTGCCCTATTGTGATGATGACGTGTACTCCAGAGTTGGTACCGGTTCTAAGGCGTCTTTTCTGGTACTCGCACACCTTAGGCGTAGTCCCAAAATCATAGAAGACGGTTTTCGTTCATCCAATCCCTAAAAATGGTGACCGCTCAAATCCGTTAAACTACAGGCCCATCACCATCACCTCCTTGCTCTCCAAAATTATGGAATCTATTATAAACTGCCAGCTCATGAAGTACCTTGAGGATCATCAGCTGATTAGTGATCGCCAATACAGTTTTCGTCGGGGTCGATCTGGTGATCTTCTGGTCTACCTGACTCATCGATGGGCGGAGGAGTCCAAGGGGTAGGCATTGGCCGTAAGTTTAGACATTGCGAAGGCCTTCTATCGGATTTATCACAAAGCGCTTCTTACGAAATTCCTTTCCTTATGGGCTTTCCGAGAAATTGTGAAATTGGATCACCAGCTTTAGAACCGAGGTATATATAACGCCTTAAACCTGAAGGGTGAAATTTAAATTCAAAGCAAAACTAAAATTTTGATTGAGAGGGTTACATTACCCATTGAGGGTTACAGCATCCTCTTTCCATCAGGTGGACTGTTAGCTCGTTTGTTACCCTTATCCCATAAATAAGCGTAACTCTAAATTGTATGTTACGAAACTCTGTCGAGTGCCCGTCAAATAAAATAAACCTTTGTCGCTAGTCAACTACTTTGTATGCGGGAAAGTGTGGGCGTGATTTGTTTGTGTCGTTGAACAAAATTGATAGTATCGATATCGTTGGAAACGGTTCGCTATTATTATTAAAAGGATATTCTTTTACTAAAATATACATAAATTGTACAAATATACGCTATTTGTGTAGAGTAAAGCACTGGTGATGCTACGAATCGTACGGATATGTCTCAGGAAAAGATCAGCGAGTAACAGGACAAACTTGTGTTTGAAGTCGAGTCTTTGCTGAATAAGGGCAAGGATTGGGGGTGACTACATCTAGATCAGTTCAATTTCCAGAAGACAACATTTTGTTCCTTTACCACTAAAAATACCTCTTTGTCGTATCTCCTCAGTTTAAAGGCACTCCCCTTGCTGCCTCATCTTGCATCGGAATCATTGGCGTTGACATTTCGAATAGTGTGCAGTTTGGTTGTCACTTGAAAGGGAAGGCCAATTTAGCTCTCTCAAAGGCTTGGCGCGCTCAGCAGGGCGAAACAGTATTTCATGCCGGCACATTACCTGAACTTTACGAAGCGCAAATTCGACCTCTTAAAACACTGTTTTCATCTCTGAGGCGGGACACTCCTGTGCCAGCTGCTTCCACTTGACCACATCCAGCGCAGAGCGGCTCGAATCGTCGACGACCGAGTTATTTCCAATCGGCTCGATTCACTGGCGCTGCGTAGGGATATTGCATCCCTTTGTGTTTTCTATCGTATCTATCATAGGGAGTGTTCTGAGGAATTATTCGGATTAGTTCCAGCCGCCAAATTTCACGCACACACATTGCGTCCTTTACCATACCATTTTCACCATTTTTATGCTTTGCGGTCCACCACTGCGCGTTTTACTAGGTGTTATCTTGCTCGTACAACTTCTCTGTGGAATTGTTCACAGCCAGCGATTTTTCCGGACCAATACGACTTAGGAACTCAAGAAAAGAGCTTACTTCTTTCCAAAAGGCCAAAAACGCATATTTAATTTTATTTTAGTCCTTTGGACTGACGACGCTTAATTCAATTCTTAATCGAAAATAGGTGTCTGTCTATGGGGCTAATCATTCACTTGTCATCAATGTATGAGGTGTCCGTTTTCGACCCTAGCCTTAAATTTACTAATTCTTTTAAAATATTTTGTTAAGTCAATAAGGTACAGTAAAACATGCTTCACTTCATGAATCTTGTCTGACAGACCTCGCTATTTTCCCATTGTCGCTGTCAGCCATTGTCAAGTAAAGAAGCGCTGAGTGTTGTTGGGTGTAGTACGGCGCTGTTTACTGTGCACTTGTGCCCTAAATTAGATTTGTTCAGGGAAGGAGATTTTCATTTACTCTTTGTTCTAGAAGTTTTGTACTTTGTTTGTTTGAAAAGTAAATAGACTTTACAAACCAAATTATTTTAATATAATTTAATTTATTGCCACTTTAGTTCATATTAAAGAAAGAGAGTTTCAATTTGACTGAACGATTTTTTGCTCTCTTTTTTATTTGCCTCTTGATTTTGATGTTTTTTATTTTTTTTACATAGGACATACTTTTGACGTGATCATTTATTTTTAAATTATTATTTTGCATCCGTTTTGGAAGTAAAATAAGAGCTGAAGTTTTTAATGTAACTACTTAGATGACATTTTAGTTTTCACCTTCATCATCATCATCATTACAGCCCTTCACAGGTCCACTACTGAACATATGACTCCCCCAAGGAATGCCATAAATCACGGTCCTAAGTCGCCTACATCGATCGTCTTCCTGAGTGTCTTACCAGGTCATCGCTTCGTAAGGGGACGACACTTTACTGATAAGTGGCTGTTGCTCGAAAACCTTTTGTCCTCGTCGATGGTCGTTCCTTCAAGCTATATGGCCGGCCAATTGCCACTTTACCTTACAAATCCGTTACTTACTAGTCCTTACCTTGAACTTGTGATATTTCTTAGTCCACTTAAAAGGATAAAAAATTGAACTATGAAATGGTACCGACGACAGAAACTATAACGTGGTAATACATTTTGGATACAAAGTTTAAACTGACTCGAAGAACCAAAGATAATAAAATATTTTCCCATGTATTCGTTTTTGCAAACAGGGCTTTGATTACCTATAGACTAGTCCAAGCACCAACTTCTGGAGCTAAAATATTATTTTATTATTTTTATTTATTTGAAGTTGATATTTAAAGTTAAAACTTCTGTTTGGAATTATTATAAAATATCTATTTGCGTTTGGTTAAGGTACACCGAAGATGGTCATAGTAAACTTGATAAAACAAAAAGCGACACAAAAAAAGAAAAACATATACGTCGGGTTTATCCTGCGAGAATATAGTATACAGTGGTTTTTTAAGGTTTCACTTCTACCGTGTGTGAACCGCACTCATGTTTTTTGGTTATTATCGGCCAGTGCTTGACTACAAGGTGCTGGTGGCAAGTGGTGATGACTGTCTTATGTTCGGGCAACACTAACGTAAAATGCCGTTAATTATCGCGTTGATACACGTTGAATGCAGGTGTGGCCACGACTAAACGCGATAAATTGACAACGGCATTAACAATGCCGTTTTTAGCGATTTGAGATCCATAGAAATGATATTAATTTTCAGTTAATGGCAGCATTTAACATAACTCCTATGAGACAAGTTTCTCGAACCATCAGGATTGAGCTGATAGTAATTCGTAGTAATTAACAGTACGAGTAAGTCAAATAAGTTTATTGCCCGGTATTACCGGTATTACCAGTATTGTCGGTATTACCGGTATTTGAAATGTTGAACATCAGATTACTATTTAACACATAAACTGCCGTAAGTCACGTGTTAAAGGCAGTACTCCGTACAATGTGACTGACACGGCAGCGAAAGGCTGAAACATACTTTGACCGTGTTCAGTTATTCAAAAATTTTTTACTATTTAAATTTAATACAATTTTATTTTAACTCATCTTATCACGCCTCTACAACATCGCAAATTTACGTTAATTTTAGTTTATTACTTCATATTATGTGGAATGAGTAAACATTCTTCATTTTAATTAAAACTATATAATCGCTAAACTATATATTTTACGTGGCGGCGCCATACTGCAGCTATATTAATTGTGTAATTGTAGTATAAATGGTTCGGCTCGAACGGGGAAGGACCACGCTCTCACAGAATACCAGCGTAAAATAGCAGCTTAATGATGCTGTGTTACGTATGGTGAGTGTAGAGAACCGGTGATCCTTTTTACTGGAAAAGAGGTATTCCATCTTAGTCCTCAAGGCTGACAACGCATCTGCATTTTGATTCGCAAACGAGGATAGATGTAGATGTATTTATGCCACAGTAACCACTTACCATCTGGTGGACTGTGCGCTCGTTTGTCACCACTATCCAATAAAAAAATCCACCTGATATTGGAGCGTGTGCTCATTTGTTAAGCTTATTTCAAAAAAAATAATTATCTCCATCAATTCTTTTTATTAAGTAATTAAATCCGCTCAACAGTCAAAACCACCATCCCGGCTATGTATCAAATGTCTACTGTCAGTAACTGTCATCCATTACGGCGATTCAATTTCCGCAAATTTCCGCCATATTTAGATGAGAAAAACATATTATTTATTGCATTTTATTTTATAAACCATAACATTATACCATTTATTTAAAGAAAACTCGAAATTAAGTAAATTATTTCTCGTGTGCAGTAAATACAAGCCGCAAGGATTGCAACATACAATAAATGACGGGATTTAGAAAGATATTGTTGATGAGATATTAGATTTTCCATTATATTGTATAGTTACAATTATAGCGTCGCGCCTGTAAACTCCAAGGTGTAGTCAGAGTCCAAATAGCAGCAGATTACTCGAATCACGTTAAGCCAAAAATATAAAATTTAAGATGCAAAATTAAAATAAAGAACAGTGACAGGTGGCTAGTTTATTGCCCACACAACCATCAACCACAAACCACATCCCATTAGTCTCATTTGATGATATGCTAGGCAAGTAACACATAAAGATGGAAACTAGAATTACCATATCAGCATGGGGCAGTTGTATACTGTACAATATATTAAAAACGTGTGCACTTCACACTCGGTATAAGCGAAAACTTCAGAAAATTGCGAGTAAAATTGCCTTGTAATAGCACCATCTACTTCACTGTACAGGTAAATTTTATGAAACGAAAATTATTGACTCTCATAGTGGTACGTAAAATAAAAGATAGGTGACCTTAAAATAACTTATTTTAATATAAATTAGGAAGTTTTGAAATCAGGCATTGCTATGAATGGATTATATATAATAATAATCGGTTATTTTATTTATTTAATAAATTTGTTAATTTTTTAACTGTAACATTTAAACGTTATCTGAGCCTCCTTTAAATCACCGCAAAAATAGGAAACTGAAATAATAGGAAACACTGTATACTGTATTCTATCTTATTCTGATGCAGGCTAAATCCTAAAGATATAAATATGTTTGTGCCTTTAATGTCGCTAAAGAAGTTTTCTAAAGAAGTTTTTGCTTCAAAAACATTTAAAGTAACCATTAGTTTTTAAAATGACAATTTTAAAAAATACGACAGAAAATACAGCTTTCAAATATTCCAAAGGAAAACTTCGCTTCAAGTGGCAAAAGCAGCAAATCCTGGTGAAAGTGCAGTGACAATGACCGCTTAATGGAAGGTTGGTTGCAAGGAGTGTGCTTCGGAATAACTTTTCAGTACGTTATTTTTTTGTTACTTTCAAAAGATTTTATTCCAAAATCTTGCTTCATAGATATTTATTATGATTCTTATACGTGAACCTATACAAGTTTTGATCCTCCTTCTATAGACATTTCAAATGAATGGTCACGAATTGTTCTCGTCGATTTAATAATCGCAAATGCCTAGTTTTTTAGTGTTTGGCGGCGGACCAAAGCGGAGTAGCCATGGTGTTTTTTCTGATACAGAACTGTCCGTCATTTTTTGCGGAGGAAAATCTGCGTACAAAAAAACAATACTATGTCATTAAGACACACACATAAGAATTAAAACAGTATACTAACAATTTCACACACATAGATACATTTTAACAGTATCTAGCGGTGACAACTCGGAGACAGACTCAGATCAGCTGCTCAACCGATCCCCATTTTGTGTGAGGACAAGCGCTGCTGCTGAACTTAGGCCCCTCCCATAAATTTGTTAGTGCCAAAGTGGCTACGTTTAACAAGCAGGTTGGCAACCGCAGATTTTTATGTTTAATCGTTATTAGGAAGACCCTGTTGCCCATCTCCTGATTTTTTTCCCTCTGACGACAGAGGGAAAGAGATCAGGAGAGTCTCTTGACAACCATGGAATCATATGGAGTTGTGGATATTATAGCACCAACACTACATCGCAAACTGCAGTGATCATCATAACTTTATAATAAAAAATATCTCCTATGTTTTTCTTTATCATTTTATTAACACAATAATGTCTTCCAAATTGTTCACAATGCATTTCATTTTATTTGCAAGACGCATCGGTACTTTTTTTTAACTTTGTAGTTACGGGTTTGTTAATATAATGTAAAGGGTTGTGTGGAGGCGAAGTTCTGTTCTGAGAACTGAGTCTACACAATCAAATAGTCATTAGATATTTTGCTTATAAAATGTAAAATATCTACGTTCATACCACATAAAATGTAAATATCTATGTTTGAATAATTGCAGAAATTATAAAAAAAATAATTTCTCCCTTTCCCTTCCACCATCTAACAAACGGATGTTCAGCCGGTTTTCATCCCTTTTTGTCTACATACCTACAAACCGTAAGGCTTGTTTATCGTACATAATGTGTATAGAAAGAGAGTAAAATAATTTTTCAGTTATTTTTTTCAGTTTTTAATTACAATGTTGTTAAAATAAGTCTGTGCGCCTAAGCAATTTTAAGCATTTTTTATCGGAGAGGGGGTAAACGAGCATATGGCTCACCTTATAGTAAGTGATTACCGCCGCCCATGAAAAACTACAATACTAGGGGAATTAAAGATGCATTTTTGGCCTTTTAAAAGGGAGTAGGCTTTTTTCATGAAGGTCCCTAAATCGTATCGGTCTGGAAAAATCTCTGGTGGTAGTTGAATTCACAAGGAAGTTCTGCGAAGAAAAAAATTCTTTTAAATAGTACAGTGGCGGACCGACAGTCATCCAGATAGTATGGATGGTATCGCGAGTTTTGTCGCGATGTGCGATAGTGAAAATGGTTTAGAATATTGAAAAAAGAAAACTTTTAGAGTATTTTATAGCGTAATTATTAGTTTTTATTCTTTTGATATCGGCAAAAAGTTTCGTATCCATTACTTTATTCCAATTTAAAATAACTGCGAGACTACGTTAGGAACTATTGGACTGAATACTTTAGAAAGATCTTCAAAAATCTTCCTAAAGAATCAGAAATAAGCAAACAGTCTGTTAAGATTTGTATATTGGCTAGAATATTGGGAAACAGTGTATACTTGCTAAAAAATATGGTGTTAATAGAATCAGGCGTTACTTTGCAGAAAACTATTATATTAAAGTTGGTAAGAATTACTTCGCCCACATTCGCAAAATAAAGTAAAATGATGTGTCTTACCCTGTTCGAGGAGCACCTGCCGCCCTTCCTGACCTTAGCGGTCAGCAATCGTCTATGAATCTAGAGAGTCTACATAACCTGAAACACGGGTCGTATTATTGTCGATTATGTGTCTTTCCAAGTGTAGTGATGTCGGGAGTAGTGGTGCTGGGATTGGTGGTGACGGGATTGGTGAGGAGGGGCTCTTCAAACTAGGTAAGACATGTTTTTATTTTATTACGCGTGTGTTGTTTAATTAACTTTGACCAACTTTAAAAAAATATGCAAACCAACGCTGACTTGAATAATCCACAGATAGTCAAAGAAGTACAACCATTATTTGAAATGACATGACTTATGCCGCCACCATGCCATATAGTTTCAGCAAGCGCGTCCCTCAGTTATAAGCTATCACGCATGGTATAGCCACGCTTTAGCTATATTATAGATATGCAGGCGCAGTTCCAAAGTCCTGACCGACGTCATTAAAGTACCTATATAAACTAAAATGTAGGTACTCCCTTATTTAATGTTTTCTTATATTTACGCGAACACTATACATTGATTAATACTACTTTTACGGATTTTATCGCATTTTATTTATTTTTAATACCCGGCGTTATGTGTGATAGGTGACTGACGTCACCTCAGTCCCCCGTGACCATGGGTGCTGGAAAGCACCCGAAACGTCGGGTATTAAAAATAAATAAAACGCGATAAAATCCGTAAAAGTAGTATTAATCAATGTACTCCCTTATTACTTACATGCGCATTATGAAGAACACTATTACTCTTTATCGGAAGCGGTAGCGGTTCAAATATATTATGTCAATGTCCTGCATAAATGATTAATCTCTTTTGAGATAGACCGCCATGACCAAAATTCGGCCTAAGGGACATCATTAACAGATATTTTAAAATTTTTAATTAAATTAAATTTAAAAATGTTGGGAAATTATATTATTTAAAACCTTTCTGATATAACCCATGGTGATAACAAAACCTTATTTTAATTCTGCGTCATTTAGTTAGTTATTTGTATATAACATTATAATAATATTATTTATATAACTAACAAATACTTATTATGTTAGTGTGCAGTTTCGTGGTCACTTAGAAGGGAAGACCAAATTTTCCTCTAAAAAGTTTGGCGTGCTCAGCAGAGCAAGACAGTATTTCATGCCGGCACATCGCCTGCAATTTTACAAAACATAACTTCGGCCTCACATGAAATACTGTTCTCTGGGCCGGGCCACCCCAGTGCCAGCTTCTTTCACTTGACCGTATCCAGAGCAAAGCGGTTTTAATCGTTGACGACCGAGTTCTTTCTGATTGTCTCGATTCACTGGCGTTGCTCAGGGATGTTGAATCACTTGCATTTCCTACCACAGGGAGTGCTTTGAGGTATTGTTCGAATTATTTTCAGTCGCCAAATTTCACGAACGTACATCGCATCAAAATTTTCGATACCATCCTCACCATTTAGTTGCTTGGCATTCCACCACTCTGCGTTTTGCTAGAAGTTTTCTTCTTTGTACAACTTCACTGTGGAATTATTTTTGCACCGGCAATTTTTCCGGACCGATACGACTTAAGGATTTTCAAGAAAAGAGCTTAATCCTTTCTAAAAGGCCTACAACGCACCCGCAATTCCCTGGTGTTGCGGTTGTTCATGGATGGCGGTAGCCGCTTACCATCAGCTGAGCTGCATGCTCGTTTGTCCCTTCTTCTATAAAAAAAAACAATGATAAAAAGCAACTGTACAATTTTGTGTAACAATTTTCCACCTTTTGACGTTAAATAGTGGCACATTTTTTAGAATTAAAATATGTATTTTTCTTAATTATAAAATTTTTAAATACCAAACAATTTTTTCACGCAAACTTAGTCAATCGCCCCGTAAAATAAAAGGTTCGACAACTGTTACAAGCTATTTCAACCTTATAAGGGTCAAATATTTATAAATCCTTACTTAGTGGTACACATTATTAACAGGAACTACTGTCCATATTTCAGATTTATACGTTAAGCAGTTTGGGCTGTGCGTTAATAGATGAGACAGTCACTTAGGACGTCTTATATTAAAAATGATGTAGGTGGGATGGAGGATGAGATAAATAATGAAGAGTTCCCTGAAAATCTCTGTTGAGTGAACTCTAGAAATGTCATGTGTTGCCTCCATATTCAAGTTCAAGTTAATTTAAAAAAAATTCGAGGAGGTTTTGGTAAAGCATAATAAACAAAATATATCTCATGTGGTATGCGGAGACTTTAATATCAATCTCCTGGAGCCTTCCTCTATCATTATAAAATTTTGCTCCTTGTTCAAGTTATACATTCTTAATAAATTATTCGTTGAAGCTACATGTATTGCAAAGTGTAGTGCAACTTATATTGACAATATACAGATGTTGTACCAATCAACAAATAAATAATTCAAAAACTAAGTTCAGCTCACTGTGGACAACTAGTTTCATTGCCAAATATGCACAAAAATCAGGAAATTGAGACAACTTTGTTTCTTCCGATTAATACAAAATGCCTGGATAGGTTTAGAAGTAATATGGTAAAAAACCTTCCATCGCTTTCTCACAAGAACAATTCAGACTATTTACATGGGGTATTATTAACACTTATAAGCAATAAGTTTTATAAAACATTTACTTCTAAAACATTCTCCAGTTACAGTCGCAACGTATTTAATGAGTGGGCGACAATAAAAATTCATAAGAGCAGACGAATGTTATATGAACGTTGCCATGAAAGATCATATAATCTTTCCTATACTTTATGCCTTCTCCTCCTCCTTATACTTTATTCCTATTATTATATAGAATATGTTTTTTTATTGAATTGAGTGACAAACAAGCACACCGTCCACCTGATGGTTAGTGAATGCTGTGGCCCATGGACATCCTTATTTGTCCTCGATTATGAATCAAAATGCAAATACCTTGTCACCCCTGAGGATTAAGATGGAATGCCTCCATTCCAGTAAAAAGGGTCTGCGGTTCTCTACACTCACCATGCAAAACACAGAAGCGTTACGCTGCTATGTTACGCTGGTATACTATGAGAGCGTGGTCTTGCCCGGTTTGAGCCGACCAATGCGAAAACCAAATCTTTACATATTAGCTACAAAGTTATGACTGCTAAAATAAAATTAGAATAACGTGGAGTATAATAGTAAAACCGATAAAGAAAAACGTTGTAACTCAAAATATCATTTGAAAATTAATAACGAATTACCTAGATCGAATCAAAAAGTCGCAGTGCTGTTATCAGAGTTCAAAAAGTCTTTAACAAAGCAAAGATTCCTCCGGTTCAGTAGTATCAATGGGCGTTTCTCAGAGCTCGATTCTTGGCACATTCGTGTTCTTAATCTATACAAGTATTAATGATTAACCTTGTCTTGCTGGGAACTATCTCTATAACGTAATATTTGCTGATGATATCACTTTAATTTTCGAACTAATACGGCAGTCGGTAAATTTTGACAACGTAAATAATGCTTCAGAAGCTCCGCTGTAATTCCATCCTCGCCTGGGGCCCTGCCGTTTTTAAGGTGCTGGAGAGCCATTCTAATCTCGCTTAGACTGACGTCCGGGATATCATCGGAATAGTGTCGGATAAGACTTGCTCTTGGATCGTTACTCACACTTGCGTGTGGCTCCAACGATGATGTGTACAGCTGCCCATAGAACCTCTCAATCTCACTCAAAATCTCAGGTGTCCCGGAAACGATGTTGCCACACTCAGTCTTCAGCTTTGACAGTTGGCTCTTTCTGGCAGACAGATCTCTGGCAAAGACTTTGGAGCCCTGGTTCCGCTCGATCGCTTCTTTAATACGAGAAGTATTAAAGTTGCGTAAGTCTCGCCGCATGCATTTGGAGATCTGTCTGTTCAGTTGCCTGTATGCTGTCAAATCTGTTGACGATTGCAGCCTCATCTCCTGTCTAACAGCCATGAGATTAAGAGTGTGATCGGAGAGTTTTTGTGTTCTTCTGCGGCGGGTCTTGCAGAACTTAGCTCCGACCGCATGGACAGTTTCCACGAGCTTGTCGTTCATATCGTCCACTGCATTGCAATCTTCTAGGCACTGGAAGCGGTTACGTAACTCGAGCTGAAAGGTTTCGGGATTCTGGATTAGAGCACGAGGGGGACGGAGCGTTGACTTCATTAGACGAGACCTCTCCAACTTAACGTTTAGGTTCAGTGTGCCTCTAACCATTCGGTGATCGCTGCCAGTTTTCACCCTTGCGATCACTGAGACATCACTGAACAGTTGGCGTCTGGTCGTCATAATGAAGTCAATCTCATTTTTTGTCGAACCGTCGGAGCTCGACCAGGTCCACTTCCTGTGGGGCCGCTTCTGGAAGAAAGAGTTCATCATAAAGAGTCCCTCTTTCTCCATAAAGTCGGCCAGCTGCTGGCCCCTTCGGTTCCGTTGCCCTACTCCAAATTTCCATACCTTCAGCTCACCGCTTTCTCTTGTGCCTAGTTTTGCGTTGAAGTCTCCCATCAACACCGTGTAGTGGGTTTTGGAGGAATGTATGGCTCTGGAAATATCCTCATACATTTCCTCCACCTCCTCATCGGGGTGTGCCGAGGTTGGTGCGTAAACCTGAATGACCTTCAGCGAATACCGTTTGGTGATTCTGAGTATCAGGTACGCGACCCTCGTCGACACACTCCCAATCTTTACAACGTTGTTGACGAGAGACTTGTGGACGATAAATCCGACACCTCCTTGGGACAGATGGTCGCCCTCCCGGTGATAGAACAAGTTGCCGGACTCGAGGATTGCCGTGTCCTCCCCCTCTCTTCGGACCTCGGATAATCCAATAATATGCCAGCGCAACTTGTCTACCTCTTCTTCCAGCTCCAGTATCTTCTCGTCAGTCCTCAGGGTGCGTGCGTTATATGTTGCCAGGTCGAGTCGTCGTAGGTGGCAACCGAACCTCCACCGGAGATTCTTAGCACCCCCTGCCCCGCCGTTACCATGGTCGCCACCGTAGCCAGGAATAGCGGGGCCGCCGGGGACTGGGGGCCGTCTTTTTGTGTATTTGTTCATTGGGGGGTATTTGCCGTAGTTGCCACGCTTGGCGAGCGGGTTGGCAACCGCAGTTTTTTATTACGTCACAGTTGTCATCAGGAAGATGCTGCTGCCCATCTCCTGCCTGTCTCCCTCTGTCGCCTCTTACGACACCCACGGGAATATATGGGGTAGTGGATATTCTTAACCGCCACTACACGCGGGTGGAACACCGGTACTTGTAGTCCTTCAGAAGCTCTTCAATTCCGTCCTCCATGGTGGCACTACTCCAGAGGCGTGGAGCAGAAGTGCGGTGGTCTTGTTCTTTAAGAAAGGCGACAACGCTCTCTTAAAGAACTACAGACCGATTTCCCTTCTGAGCCGCGTCTACGTGCTGTTTTCGAGAGTCATTACGAATCGTCTCGCACGCAGACTTGACGACTTCCAGCCTCCCGAACAAGCCGGTTTCCGAAAAGGCTTCAGTACCATAGACCACATACATACCCTGCGGCAGATTGTACAGAAGACTGAAGAGTACAATCTGCCACTTTGCCTGGCGTATGTGGACTATGAGAAAGCCTTTGATTCCGTCGAAATTTGGGCGGTGCTACAGTCCCTTCAGCGGTGCCAAGTTGACTGTCGGTATATCGAAGTGCTGAAGTGTTTGTACAGTAGGGCTACGATGGCTATCCGAGTACAGAACCAGAGCTCGAAACCTATCCAACTGCAGAGAGGTGTAAGACAGGGTGACGTTATATCCCCGAAACTCTTCACCGCTGCATTGGAAGACGTTTTCAAGCTACTGGACTGGAAAGGATACGGTATTGACATCAATGGCGAGTACATCACTCACCTTCGATTTGCCGACGATATAGTCCTTATGGCAGAATCGCTGGAGGACTTAAGCACTATGCTCAATGACCTCAATAGTGCCTCCCAACGGATAGGTCTTAAGATGAACATGGACAAAACAAAGATCATGTTCAATGTCCATGTCACACCTATGCCGGTAGTTGTTGGGAGCACTATGCTCGAAGTTGTTGACGAGTACGTTTACCTGGGACAAATAGTCCGACTAGGTAAGTCCAACTTCGACCGAGAGGTCAATCGACGGATTCAACTCGGCTGGGCAGCGTTCGGGAAATTACGACATATCTTTTCGTCAGGTATACCTCAATCTCTAAAAACTAGATTGTAGAACCAGTGCGTGTTGCCAGTGATGACTTATGGATCTGAGACGTGGTCCTTCACTGCTGGCCGTATGAGGACGCTTAAGGTCGCTCAGCGAGCTATGGAGAGGGCTATGCTCGGAGTTTCTCTGCGTGATAGACTCAGAAATGAGGATATCCGCAGTAAAACCAGAGTGACCGACATAGCCCAACGGATTAGTAAGCTGAAGTGGCAATGGGCCGGCCATATAGCTCGAAGAACCGATAACCGATGGGGAAGAAAGGTTCTCGAGTGGCAGCCTCGTACCGGTAGGCGTAGTGTAGGGCGACCCCCCACTAGATGGAGTGACGACCTGGTAAGACATGCAGGAAGTCGATGGATGCAGGTGGCTCAGGACCGTGCTTTGTGGCATTACTTGGGGGAGGCCTATGTTCAGCAGTGGACTTGTGAAAGGCTGTAATGATGATGATGATGATGAAATAATGCTTTATCAAAAGTAATGCATTGGTCTAACGCCAACAATTCGCTCTTTAAAGGCAATAGACAAAATTAATTAAATTTACAATATCTAATTTTAAACATTCGAATTTGCTCTTAAATGGGGAGGAGTTGAGTCATGTGGATACCACTATTTTTCTGGGTACTACTATTAACTTCTATTGAAGCAAAGCTTAAATGGTACCCCGATATATCTTAATTAGCAGGCAGACTTGGTTCTGCAGCATTTGCAATAAGAAAGGTCAGAAGTCTCACCAATGTAGAGACAGCAAGATTAATTTCTTTTAGTTACTTTCATAGCGTAATTTCTTATGGAATTTTTTTATGGGCAATTGTTTTTTTGGGTTTTCTTTTATGCTACTGAATTTGAAGTCATATCCGTTTTACCCTTAACTTTTAACTTTGGAATGGCAATATATTTATAAAAATGTAATATATATACATAAAAACTTGAACAGCTTTCATAAGCATAAAGACGTTCATACTTTAACTAGGAGCAAACATAAGCTTGTATTACCAGTTACTAGACTCCATAGAATTAGTAATTAATTTATAGGGCAATTTATACGCTTTTATAACAAATTCCCAGAAATTGTGAAAAATTTGTCTTTAAACAAGTTTCAGTGTTTTATTAAAGAAAAATTGTACAAAAAGGAGTAATAAAATATCAAAGAATACATACATGTGAATAACCCCTAATAATGCAGTGATCGCCATCATGCTGGTTCTATAAAATTCGTTTAAAATTGTACAAACTAAACATACGATACCTTCGGGTAACAAACAAGGTTATATAATTACACACACCATTGTCTCCAATATATCATGTTTTACAGTTAATTAAAATTAAATTAAATTAAAATTTTCAATTTATTAGTAACGCATTTATTACAAAATTAAAATAAATTTAAATAAGTTAAATTAAGTAATATTAATGAAATAAAAAAGTGAGGCAAATGAGGGCACTTGCGTTCTCGAAATTAAATGCAGAATAGCAATAGTTAAGGATGCGATGACCAGGCTGACAAACATCTGGAGGAACAGAAGCATAACCAATAATACTAAATTACGCCTAGTATACACTCTTATATTTCCAATTTTTCTCTATGGAGTGGAAACATGGACTATACGCGTCAGAGAAAGGGAGAGAATTGATGCGTTCGAAATGTGGTGCTGGAGGCGAATGCTGCGAATACCGTAGACTGCGAAGTGCACAAACGTGTCAATCCTATCACAACTCAAGATCAAGACACGTCTTTCAACCACATGAATTCAGCGTATCCTGCTATTTTGGTCATATCTCTCGCCGTGGGGACGAAAGTATTGAGAAGAAGGCCCAGAGGTAATCTCTAAACCGGTGGTCTGACCAAGTCAAAAAAGTCGGTGCGCGAAATTTTTACGACACTCTCCGTATGGCCAGCAATGGGACCCGGTGGAGAGAGATCATATATAATAAACTTACTCTCCGTGATGGTGATCACGATCCTCAGTCAGGGAGGGACCGACTAGAGAGAGAGAATAAAATAAATTAGTTGTTCTTTTTCACAGAATTTTCTTCACTAGTTCCTTTTAAATTATATTTAAGACTATTGCATTTTGAGATTTTATTACAAAATTTTATGAATTTACACAAAGACTTTCTAGTTTTATACAATCTAAATTTTAGACCTAGCGTGATCTCTATCCGTTCTACAATTTCGTAATGCGTTTAACTTAAATGTCTTAAAGCTATGTATGTTCAATGGAAAGTTTTAAATACCCAATGTTATTCTGAGCTTAAGTAAAGTAATTAAGGAGTAATTAAAGTTGGCAGTTAATTTTTACACGCTTACGAGAAGTTTCTGGGTATTATTACAGCAAATTATCCTTTAAAGAATTAACTTTCTTTTTTTTTAAGATAATTTTCATTTTATAAATTGTGACGTATGAAAAAGATATTACATTAAATACATTCATCCATTTACAGACTGTATAATTCCACTGCATAATACAAGTTTTCCCCGTAGATTGCCTTATAAGGTGGATTCTGCCATGATTGCTACGTCTGGTTGGTAACCGCAGTTTATTATAATAATGAAATAAAGCCGTTGTAAGTCTGAAAAAGTTAAAATATCACACGCACACTTTAGCTTAGGGTAAATGAAGTGTTTATTAAAATCGTTTACATATATACGTTATATACGCTACCATCGTCTGTGGTACCCGTCGGAGGCAGAACCCAGCCTTGGTTTGGTCACTCCTACAAAATTGCACTACATCATAAGCAAGAGTGCTACCTGGCCTAAGATCGCGCATCGACGTCTCGGGATGCAAATACCAGCGCTCTTAAAAAGAATTGCAATTTTGCCTCCAGGTCCTTCAAAAGTGTCATTGTCAAGGTAAAGTCAGAAGACATCGGCAGAATTGGCGAGAAACTAGTTCGTCTTCCTTCAGGAACACGTGCATTCTGGTCTCTCATCAATGCTGTCTAAGGGAACTTCTGTCAGCCATCTCTCCCGTCTCTGCACAGGGAGGACGACTCACTACCAAGCCGCAAAGGACAAAGCCGATCTGTTGGGCTTTCTCTTTGCGTCCAACTTCAACTCTTGATGACGGGGGGAAAACACCACCAACCATTCCGTTGAGTGAGTGTTCCATGCAGGATGTCCTATTTACTAAATGCTGAGTGCGCAGAGCGCTCTTTTCCCTGGACGTCAACAAGTCGAGTGGGCCGGATGGCTCTCCTGTCGTGCTGAAGACGTGTGCTCCAGAGTTGACCCCGGTTTTAACGCGTCTTTTCGGTTTTCCTACTCCTTCTGCGCAGTCCCGAAATCATGGAAGACAACCCTCGTGCACCCAATCCCCAAAAAAGGTAAATTTTCTGATCTGTCCAACTATAGGCCTATCGCCATCACTTACTTGTTCTCTAAAATAATGGAATCCGTTATTAACAGCCAGCTGATCCGGTACCTTGACGATCACCAGCTGGTTAGTGACCGCCACTACTGTTTCCGTCGCGGTTGCTCGGCTGGTGATCTTCTGGGTTACCTAACCCATAAATGGGCATAGGCAGTATTGTCCAAGGAGGAGGTGTTGGCTGTTAGTTTTGACATAGAGAAGGCCTTCAATCGGGTTTGTCACAAAGCGAAAAAAATACTTTACAAGGCACAGGTTTGCCCGCATATGGAATACTGTTTCGATCTCTGGGCCGCGGCTCTCCAGTGTCAGATCCTTCCATTTGATCCCATCCAGCGCGGAACTGTTCGAATCGTTGGCGACCGAGCTCCTCCTCATCAGTTTGACTCACTTGCACTAGACGCTTTGCGTATTTTATCACATCTACCACGGGGAGTACCCTGAGGAGTTGTTCAGACTAATTGCAGCCGCACAGTTTCACCATCGCACATCGCGACAAAGCTCGCGATATCATCCATACCATCTGGATGACTAGCGGTCCACCACCGTGCGATTTAAAAGAAGTTTTCTTCCTCGCACAATTTCCTTGTGGAATCGACTACCACCAGAGATTTTTCCGGACCAGTACGAATTAGGGACCTTGAAGAATAGAGTCTACTCCTTTTCAAAAGGCCGGCAACGCATCTGCAATTATCGTGGTATTGCAGTTGTTCATGGGCGGCGGTAATCACTTACCATCATGTGAGCCGTATGCCCGTTTGCCCCCTCTCCTATAAAAAAAACATACCTGTAGGTCAGACAGGTGAGGGGTGTCATTTTGTATCTAGTACTTATATTTGTTCTCTCTTTTGAAATTGTTTTTAGTTACAAGGGTGACAAGTACACAGTCCACCTGATGGAAAGTGGTTGCTGTGGCTCATTGAAATTAGCATTTATTTGAGGTTAACCATCAAAATACAGATGTGTTGGTACCTCTAAGAAATAAGATGAAATACTTCGCTTCTAGTTAAAAGGGTCTCCAGTTCTTTACACTCATGTACGAAACACAGCAGCAAAGTAGCTATTTCACAACAGTATTCTGTGAGAGTGCAGTCATCTTCCGGTGGGGCCGACCCAATCGTACTACAACCATAATATAGCTGAAGCGTGGCTCCACATCATAAATGTATAAAGTAACTCTATCGACAATATTTTTGTTTAAGCTATGCATAGATAATGAGAGTAGGTACATTATCAAAATTGCATATGCTCACTTTTCCCTACGTTTTCTTTGATCAATGATATATCGAGAAATTGTCACAGGAAGTATGCTCTACGGAAATAAGTGTGACTAAAGTCTTCTAATCTAGATTCAAATTAATTAAGTGCAACCCAGTAACTCCTTCCCGTAAGCTTCGAAGGTCACGACATTTTCAACACCTGTTGGCTCATGACCAAAATGGCGGGAGTTGCAAATTTTATGCTAACTTGCAAATTTTGCTATATTTTCACTTTGAGACAATATTTATGAATAAAACTTACAGGAATTCTTGTTGAATGTATAAGCTATTTAATAAAATTATTAAACTTGCTAGAAATTGTAATGAATTTCATAAATTACCCTTTAAAGCTCCTAAGTGTAGTAACTACTCTGACAACTCAAATATAATTTTTTATTTATATTTAACAATTTTATTATATTACGTAAATTTACTTCCCACAACTGAGCACAAACCTCCTCACATTTCATAGAGGGTTTTGGGGCAGGAATATTAGCTGTTTTATTTTCTGGACGTCTATTACGATAAATACTTAATTGAGTGCTTTCCCTTATGCAATTTTTGATATATTTTTCCAAAACCACACTGAAAACAAAGCAAATACTTCGATTAAAATAACAAAAGCAGCAAATACCGATGAAATTTAGGGGCAATGTCTACACAATGAGGGTTCGACTGTACAAAATGTGCTCTGAAATAAGTACCTAATTATTTCGTCGGCACTTTTCAAAGGCTTTTTACTCTCAGCCCTAGCTTAGTTGAAGCTCATTTCCATTCTTATTGTCTGTCAACAGACATTTATTTTCTTAATGAATATTTATTTTATCAAATTGAGGCTTAAACATTTATTTTGCACTTTTTATTAAAATGTAATGGTGAAAGAATTTTAATAACAAATACAACGATAGGGTTTAATAATTATGTTTATTTATTTATTACGTAAACTGAAGTGACAATAGCTTGAAGAACCGACGGCCGATGGGGAAGAAAGATGTCCATGTGGCATCTCGTACTGGTAACCGAATTGTGGGGAGGCACAGCACTTATAGTGTTTGCGTTGTAGCATGGTGCGAATAACATCTATGAAGTATCGTGCTTTTTTATATAAATTGTCATACAGATATTGTTGCACTTCATGGGTGGCTATTGCCCACTTACGATAGTAATTTGCCACGTTAAACTATGCCATATAAAATCGGTTTTGAAATGAATCGAATACATATAAAATCAAGTAAATATGTATTAGAACTGGAACTAATCGTTCAACAAATTCTTATTAATGAAAAAAAAGCACATAGACGAATTACGCAGTGTTTCCGATGCATGGACGATAAATTATTAGTTGGTCAGTTCAGAAAAAAAATAATTATAAAGCAAATTGCGCATTGTGTCAAAAAGATTTTATTATAATTCATGACGGCGAAATGTCTACAAAAAACCTATATTTAATTTTTATTTCATTAGATTTGTAAACCAAATTCTCGATTATTTTTACCTTCCGTCCCGATATTTGGTCAATTTTACCTGGCGCGTAGGAACTTCACCCGGGAGCGATGGACATGTAAGAGTTGTAACATTGAAAAGAAAAAACGGTAACCTTAAAGGACCGATCAGTAAATTATCATTATTACCTGTAGAAATATCACCACAGCAAAATGAAGAAAAAGAAAGGTCGAGTAACATCATACAAAAGAGAACCCATAAGAAAGAAAATAAATTACAAGGCACAGCCTCTAGATTTAGTTCTCTCGTTATGAGTTTAATGTTTTTTATATGTTTAATTACACCTGCATTTAGTACAAGCTCTTACAATATTACAATTTTTAACAATAACCAGTCTATTTACTTCGATCCAATGGGTAAAATACAGATAATACAGGATAAATGGACACTAATTGTCTATTACAACTTAGATCCCTATTGGGAAGGAATTAAAGCATTTGAAATATTTTTAAAACATTTAAACAAAAGACGTATGAACATAAACGCAGATCACTTATGCCATATGATATTGTTACAACTACAGCACGAGTTCTTGGAACTGCAGTATTACAATGACCTGTTATTGAATCAGCATTTCGTCGGACGTCCCAGACTGCGACGGGGACTTGTGAATGGAATAGGCTACTTAGCAAATAGTTTGTTCGGCGTATTGGACGAACGTTTCGCGGAACAGTAGTAAGGATATTGAACTGGTCAGACAAAACCAAAATCATTTATTAAATTTATGGAAGAACCAGACGTCTGTATTGGAGTCAGAATATAATTTATTAAAGCGTACCGAAGATTTGGTAGACAAACAACATAAAACTATTAACAAACATTTGATAAACCTTGACAAACAGACCAACAACTTGCAAGCGGAAATAAAAAACATGTCAATTGCGCAAGATTTTACTTTGTCTTCTTTAATAGCCAGCAATATGCTGCAAAATATAAAAAAGATCCAGGAGAATCTTCTTGAAACCATAACAGACAAATACCATGGTCAATTTAACATGCATTTATTAACAGCTGAACAACTTCGAGAAGAACTCCACATCATTTCTGGTCATTTAACAGAATTACATTACCAGTAGAAAATATACAACAAGAACTTTATAAAATTTATAAATTGCTTAAGGTCAAAGGCAGAATAATGCAAAAATATCTTATATTCGAGGTAATATTCCCCTTTCTGAATATAGATATATACAAATTGTACAAAATTATAACGATTCCTCATCAGGTCGAAAATAATATAGAGATAAGCATTTTCTCCATTGCGGAATATACAGATATAAGTTTACGAAAGGACACTTATTTGAAAATAACAAACAAAGACTTATATTTATTTTTACATGAGGAAGATGTTTATTTGTGTCCTATTCGGCAGCCTATTTACCATCTTTCAGAAGACAATAATTTTTGTCAATTAGATCAAACAACAGGTAGATGCAACATGTGTAAGACTTTTTGTATAAATGAATGGCTACCGCTGAATAACACTTCACAATACCTATACCACTGCTGCAACACCTATAATGTTAAAATTACATCCCCAACTACACGAACAGGGCAAATGCCCTGATCGTGTAGTTGGGGAACGGCTTACTAAAGCGGGAGTTATATCTCTCGATAAGGGATGTTTGCTAAAAGGCCAAGATTTTACGTTGTTCTCCCATCAAATTCACACTCATCAAATTGAGATGAAAAAGGACTTATTTGTCCCAAAAATTGACCCATTGAATAACATCATCAAAATAAGCATAACCTCAGAACCTCTAAACGAAAATGACACCAACATATCAGATTTGAACAGCTCCTTACATAACTTAGACCGTCAAATACAAGACCTAAAACAGAATAACGTGCAGTTAACCACATTATCGTCGCACGACATCCATCACTACGCAATCAACTACGTATTAATCGGAGTGGCAGCAGTCGTAGCGGCGGTGTTCGTGTGGCGATGGCGGCGGCGTGCGCTGATCTCCCCGGACTTGGAGCTGCCGTCGGCGAGTAGTGTCAGTGCAGTGAGTGCGGGAAATAAAAGAAAGGCTAACCGTAAGCCTAGTGTCTTCACAGTGAGTGCTAGTGCGCGAAATTGTGATGTTGACCGTCAACATACGTGTCATAGTGATGTGTCATGTGAAATTGAAAAACAAAACAAAGCGTGTTCTCCCATACCGCATAGACGTTTTAATGTTTAATTATAAAATCAATTGTTATATCATAAATTGAATACTGTCATTATTTTCGTTTAACAAAATAACAAACATTCATTAGGTTAAGTTACAAATTGTTTATCACCTTGTTACTTAGATAAGATCACCTAACACATCAAACTAACATTATAATCATCTTATTACATCTTGGCCCGGCAGCATGTACGGTCCAACCGTACATTTCTGCTGGCGTTAACATTTTACGTGAAGCAATGGATATAGTTCGACAATTATAAAAATTGAGTTCACGTAATCACCGTAACCGCGACGGACGTGAGCTCATAACATTAACATTAACATAACATTTAACATATTTTAATCTTATATTTTTTACTTCTTTATTAAATGTTTTTATATAAAATTTTAATTATTATTCAACATACGTACAATACCCGAACAACACTAATACATAAATAGCGAAAAGTGCTAGCCCTCGTACCTTAAAAAGCTACCGGTGCTGCCAATACCGTACTGAAAATTACAGATGTTTGCAGTCGTATTATTTGTTTAAATGTCAATATTAATGTTGCATTCAACATGAAACAGAAGATGATATTTATTTTCAAATTATTACATACATAGTCTACGTGCTTTTTTCGAGAGTCATTACGAATCGTCTCGCACGCAAACTCGGCGACTTCCAGCCTCCCGAACAAGCCGGTTTCCGAAAAGGCTTCAGTACCATAGACCACATACATACCCTGCGGCAGATTGTGCAGAAGACCGAAGAGTACAATCTGCCGCTTTGCCTGGCGTATGTGGACTATGAGAAAGCCTTTGATTCCGTCGAAATTTGGGCGGTGCTACAGTCCCTTCAGCGGTGCCAAGTTGACTGTCGGTATATCGAAGTGCTGAAGTGTTTGTACTGTAGGGCTACGATGGCTATCCGAGTACAGAATCAGAGCTCGAAACCTATTTAACTGCAGAGAGGTGTAAGACAGGGTGACGTTATATCCCCGAAACTCTTCACCGCTGCATTGGAAGACGTTTTCAAGCTACTGGAATGGAAAGGATACGGTATTAACATCAATGGCGAGTACATCACTCACCTTCGATTTGCCGACGATATAGTCCTTATGGCAGAATCGCTGGAGGATCTTAGCACTATGCTCAATGACCTCAATGGTGTCTCCCAACGGATAGGTCTTAAAATGAACATGGACAAAACAAAGATCATGTTTAATGTCCATGTCTCACCTATGCCGGTAGTTGTTGGGAGCACTACGCTCAAAATTGTTGACGAGTACGTTTACCTGGGACAAATAGTCCGACTAGGTAAATCCTACTTCAACCAAAAGGTCAATCGACGGATTCAACTCGGCTGGGTAGCGTTCGGGAAATTACAACACATCTTCTCGTCAGGTATACCTCAATCTCTGAAAACTAAAGTGTACAACCAGTGCGTGTTGCCAGTGATGACTTACGGATTAAAAAACGTGGTCCTTCACTGCTGGCCGTATGGGGACGCTTAAGGTCGCTCAGCGAGCTATGGAGAGGGCTATGCTCGGAGTTTATCCGCGTGATAGACTCAGAAATGAGGATATCCGCAGTAAAACCAGAGTGACCGACATAGCCCAACGGATTAGTAAGCTGAAGTGGCAATGGACCGGCCATATAGCTCGAAGAACCGGTAACCGATGGGAAAGAAAGGTTCTCGAGTGGCAGCCTCGTACCGGTAGGCGTAGTGTAGGGCGACCCCCACTAGATGGAGTGACGACCTGGTAAGACATGCAGGAAGTCGATGGATGCATGTGGCTCAGGACCGTGCTTTGTGGCATTAGTATTTATAACAAAATGAAAAAATAAAACAGTTTTTTAAATGTTTCTTTGTCTGTCTGTCTGTTCCGGCTTACAGATGGTACTGGCAGACAGCTGGCACTGGCAGGCAGCTGGCACTGGCAGACAGCCGGTGCCGGCAGACAGCTGATGTTATAAAGAGTAGTACAGGCTACTTTTATTCTAGAAAAATAATTAGGATTCCGCGCAAAAAAAAAAAAAGAAAACCCATGAAATCATGTGATGAATACCACGCAGGAACAGCTATTATGTAACTATTATGTCATAATTTGTACTAAATTTTAACTTAATTTTATATGCATTGTAGTTTATAAAGTAAAGTATGTTTCTGTTTTAATTTTTATATCGATAGCTAATCGATAATTTTTGCTTTGCTTTGTGTATATTTAATCAAACTTTTTAAATCGATTTAACATTGTTCCATATCTAGGCACATCAAACTGTAAGTTGTTACCCGCACCATGCTATAATGTTGTGACTACCTGGTAGGACCTGGCTGGCCTTGGAGGAGTCCAATATTCTGCAGTGGACTTGTGAATAACCGTTAGAAAACATTTATATAACATTACAATCCTTCACCTCTCACGATGGACAGGATTGTCAAAATCGTTGTGATATGCAACATATATTTAAAAAAAACATTAACTATTTTTAAGTAAGAGAGAGAAAACTAGCATGCGGCTTACCTGATGGTAAGCGACTGCCGCCCATGAACTACTGCAACACCAGGGGAACTGAAGGTGCGACAACGACCTTTTAAAAAGAGAACGCTCTTTAATTAAAGGACGTTCAGTCGTATCAGTCCGAAAATATTGCTGATGGTATTCAATTCCTCAAAAAAAAAACGTGCGAGGAGGAAAACTCCTGATAAATCACATATTTTAACATTTTTTCAAGTTTTTATTCTCTTTAGAGTTTTGAAAATCTTTTCCTTTTCAATACTTATAAGTTTAATATTATATTACTAATCTGCACATTCACGACTATACTCATGTAATATATAAGAATAGAGTGAAACTATGATAATGACGATTCATAATATAGTTGGAATTTATGGTAGGAACTACGACTTCGTTGTTTTTTTTTTTTAAATATACATTATGCATTATTTTTTTAATAAAAATATACATTAGATATATTTTCACACAATTTCTTTAAAATAATCGTTTTGTAAAGCTCTTAAAATATTTTTACAAGAATATAATGTCTAAAATACAACTTGTAATAAGGCGGAAAATATTATGTTCATTTAAATAACTAAGTGAACTGTAAAAGAGGAATTGATTTGTTTCTATCGGTTATAATTTAACAATTTGAAATACTATTGAAGATTATATAATGTAAATTATATTTTATATTGACGACCTCTTGGCAAAGGCAACAAAGAAAATTACTTTAGAATCAAATTAATATTTAATCAACTGTTTATCAAAGACCCACGCAGCAAGATTTTTTTGTGTGTAACTTATCTTCATAATTATCATCATTATAATCATTATAGTATATCAAAGTTTACTACTAAACACAGGCCTCCACCCACGCATGCTTTTCTGTCAAGAAATTTTCAGCAGCAGCCCGGAGTCCAAAGTTGACGATGTTTCACCCCAGTGCCTTGGAAAGCACGTAAGGCCGTTCCTCTCCGGTTGTATCATATTACCGTTCCATCGCACTATGAGAGTATACTCAGGTACTATAATCGTGTTCTTTGCAGATAGCTTAAGGAATGGTGACTGCGTTTAGACTGGCTACCGTGACCATAATCTACCGAAAGGCATAAGACTTATTTGCAATTTTCCATAGTCGCATGTTACGACACCCACAGGACGAATTGATTGATGGATTCCCTTATGTCATCACAGCAATTTAAATTATACTATTTAAAATTTTGTAACTCATATATGTTTCTTTTGAATAATTGAATAAACAAATGAATTTTTAGTTGAACCACGAATGGGACCGGGGAAGGACCATTTACGTGGTTAAGCCATGCAGCAGTTATATGAGAAGTATAGTTGTAGCACGAATGGGTCAGCTCGACCGGAGAAGGACTACACTCTCAAAGAATACCGGCGTCAAATAGTAGCTTAATGCTGTTGTGTTTAGTATGGTGAGTGTAGAGAACTGGAGACCCTTTTTACTGGATACAAGGCATTTCATATTAGTCCTCGCGGGATAGATGTAGATGTATATGGGCTGCAGCAACCACTTACCGTCAGGTGGACTGTGTGCTCGTTTGTCTGCCTATCCTATAAAAAAACAAGCGGAATAACGTGGGGCAAAACTTTTTTTAGAATAAGGGTAATAAACGACATTATAAGGGTAATATAGCGACAGTAGCCTAATGGCAGGGCGCGGACCGCGAACTCAAAAAGGCCGTGGGTATGAATCCGCCATTCGACTACTGGCGTAAACCCCTCGTAACACAAGCAATTTACGCTTACCACGAGTGGTTAAGGAGAGTATTGGTAATGTTTATAGCATTGTTACTACTCTTTCTTAAAAAAAAAAAACCTGCACACAGTACACATCATGAAAAGTGGGTACTGTGGCTCATAAACATGACGTGACATATGCATTGCCACCCTTGAGGATTAAGATGGAATGCCTCGTATCCAGTAAAAAGGTTCTCCGGTTTTCTATATTCAACTTATGAAACACAGCAGCATTGAACTGTTATTTTACAAGTAGTAAGTAAGTAAATAATGCTATAGCTAAGTTAGTTAATTGGTTTAATATTAACGATTTGCATTTGAATGGAACTAAACCTAAATGTATGAAATTCGTAACTCCTAATGTTAAACATGTCAATACTAATATAATTATAAATGGGGAGGAACTGAGTCTTGTTGATACCACCATTTTTCTTGGAATCACACTAGACGCGAAGCTTCAATGGCTCCCCTATCAAAACTAGCTAGCAGACTTAGTTCTGCAGCATATGCTGTAAAAAAGGTTAGAACTCTTACCAATGTTGAAACAGCTAGAATAGTTTACTTTAGTTATTTCCATAGCAGTATGTCCTATGGTATTTTGCTATGGGGACACGCGACTGACCCTGAAATTATATTTATTTTACAGAAGAGGGCCATTAGAGCAATATATAATTTAAAACCAAAAGAGTCACTGAGACAAAAATTTAAGGAAATTAATATTTTAACTCTGGCCCCTCAATACATTTATGAAAATGTAATGTACGTACACAAAAATAAAAGTAGTTTTGCGAAAATAAGTGATATTCATTCTGTAAATACTAGGAAGAGACACAAGCTGGTAGTACCAGTTACTCGACTGCACCGAGTCAGTAATTCATTCTTGGGACGATGTATACGCTTTTACAACAAAATCCCAGAAAATTTACAAAATTTATCATACACAAAGTTCAAAAATTTTATTAAACTAAGTTTGTATAAAAAGGGTTATTATAATATTAAGGAATTTATGGATGATAATAACCCCTGGGAAGAGTGATCGCTACCAAGCTATTTCTAATTTGTCTTGTGTTGCTAATTGTAAACATGATTGTGAGCTATTATTGGAAAAAAATAGTCCCGCTGGGTTTCTTGCTGGTTCTTCCCAGGACAGAGGTTTTTTTTGCGAACCAGTGGTAAATGAAAAAAGTGACTTTCAATAAGTATTTGTTATAATCTACATTGAATAAAAAAGTTTCTATCTCTGTTTCTGTTTCTACACCGATATTCTGTGAGAACGGTTATTTTTACCGGTTGTGCCGAGCCACGTGCTACAACTATAATATAGCTGCAGCATGAATACCACATTTAAACCATCTGTTGCTTACTTCTGCCACCCAGTATTAGTATTTTCTCTGCTGTGTTTCAGTTTGAAGGGTATAGAAAGTCGGTGTAATTACAGGCTGTATAAGACACTACATATTATTTTTCAGAAGTTAGCATCCGTAGCCTCCTTTTCTTGAAGTTTTTTGTAGGTGTCCATGGATTGCAGTAGCCGTAAAAGATGCGCGAGTTAGTAAAATCTCGTATAAAAGAACGTAAAATTCTGACGTGAAGCACCGACGCTTCGCGAAGTCTGCAATCTGTAAACACGTGAAAGATCGCCCTCGCCATTACATCAGATTTGATAGACCACAAATCCTCGTAAACGAAAACCGATACATGTTAGGAATGATTTGTAAGGCTATTGAAATTAAAAAAAAGTAACGTGGATGATTGCTTGTCTTGTTCATTTTGTCAATCCAAAATAACAAACGAAAGAGGGAACGTACTGCAGAAACTGCAAATCTTGTTATATTATTTAGTCACAATCATTATTTTCTGTGCTTTAATAAAAACTAAGTAAAGAAAAAAAAACGCGCGAAAAAACCACATGGTGGATGTCATGTTGATACATAACGTTGGTCCATTTAGATGTTTTTATAACATCAAAAACTATACGATTCGTCCACCCCTCTCGAACAGACTGTGGTGTCCACTAGTGTGTGGGGTGAATGCATCACCATAGCCTATATATATTGGCTAACTACTACTGATCACAACAGCGCAGATGCTGCTGCTTATTTCCGGAAATAAGTAAGTAAGTGAGTATTATGTTTATGGAAGAAAAGGAAAACGTGCGTACAGCTCACCAGATGGTAGGAAATCATCGTTGCCTATGAATATGCGCAACAAAAGTTGATCTCATGGGCGTTGCCGGCCATGTAGAAAGGAGTAGGCTCTTTTCTTGAAGTTTCCTAAGTCCTATCGGTCCGACGTAACCTCTGATGACAGTACATTTTATAAGTGTGGTACTTCTACTCTGACAACTCATAGGCAAAACAAGATAGTCTTCTTACATTTTCCTCACGATGATCATTAGCGTATATCAGTATAAGTCTTCTATGTATAATAAATATTGAGAATAGGAAACCTATTAAATTGTGATGATGCATTCTTATTCCTTAGCGTAAGGTATCTCTTATCATCGCTCATACATACACTTATTACATAAGATTATGTAGTAACTGTATGAATGAGCTGCGTTACTCGGGTGGCATTGTGAAAGAATAACCACTAGCCCATATCGTTCCGTGGGTGTCGTAAGATGCGACAGAGGGAAGCTTACCACAAGACAGGTGCTAGCACATTCCAAGTACCAACTTAAAATTATTGAACAAAATTAGCGGTTGCCGGCCCTGGTAACTATTGCAAAATCCCTCCTGTGAAGCAATCTGTGGAAGAGGCCGGTGTTCAGAAGTGAACTTTTATATTATGTTGTGATGAATACGTGTGTAAGTACTCTTATCACCCTCACTACTACAACAAACACAACGACGCATACGTGTAGTCAATATTGGAAAGACCTTGGCTATTCTGATGTTCTATTACTATGGTGCCGAACGAAGAGCAAAAGGGCCTTAAAATTAAAAGAAAGTTATGTTACATCGTAAATTTACGTCCAACAGCTGGGCACAGACCTCCTCATGTTTCAGAGAGGGTTTTGGGGAAAGGATATCTGCTGTTTTATTTTCTGGACATCTTGGATATAATACCTTTTTGATTATATAAATTGAACTACTATTAACAACTATTTATTACTATTAACTTCTATTAACTATTTATGATAAATACTTAATTGAGTGTTTTTCTTTATATATTTTTCAGAAAATATACTTAAAACAAAGAAGATATTTAAATTAAAGTAACAAAAGCAGTAAGTACCGAATCCCACCGAAAACATTCTGTAAAAAACTAGCCGAGTCTCGATGGAGCTGCTTGTTTATCTCTTAAAAGTAATGAAATCTAGACAAAGTCGTGCCAAGTCTAAGCTTCCTTACTGCGATTTCTCTATTATTATAGTTAATGTTGTGTGACTTGGCCGTTGAAGGGTACACAAGGGTACAAAACCAGGTACTGCATGACACCCTTGCATCAATCTATCGCCAGAACCGCTATCCATTGACGATGGAAAATTGCCACTTGAAAAACGTTGATTGAATAACGCCACACACACGACCGCGCCCCCCGATCAGTATAGGGGCAATGCCTGTACAATGAAGGTTCAACTGTACAAAAAATGTGCTCCAAAATAAGTAGTATTATTATTCTATCTATTATTATTCCGTTGGCACTTTTCAAAAGCTTTATAATCTCTTTTATATCTTTTCTCTATCTTTCTATCTTTTCTCCGAATAGTAATAAGGCGTAGGGAATTGACGCCCTTAAATGGATGATGGATAACCAAAGAAAGCGTATAGAACCGCTGCCTGGCGATCGCTGGGACGCGTTGGGAGCTGGCGCTGTACGCAACTGTAAGTGGGCCGCCAGCAGAGTGCGAGGTGTTGCACGACCACCTAGCAGTCCCTCGCATCCATCAATCCCACCTCATCTTGGATTCGGCAAGCGGCACCCGCCGCTTCTCCGTCGAAAATATTTGATGATGCTGAATTTGAACGACTTTGGCGTGAGTCTATTTCCTCATCGAATGAATTGGCTTTGTTTTGGGATGCGACGGCTTTGGCCAAAGACCAGCATTGACATATGAAAGCTACCACGGATCCTATCGTTCTGGTTGCTTCAGAAGATGAGGGAATGGTCATCAATAACGTAGAGCAGATGAGGAGTAAATTGGAGGAGGCGATTGTGAAAATACGCTTTACGCCTAATGTCAATGTGACAAAATAAAATTTGTTAATAGTTACAAATATTTAGGATTGTTGGTAGATACGAGTATTAGTTTTAATTGGAAATTACACATTGAAGAAGTATGTTCAAAATTAAGGTCCTATTTAGGCAAATTCTATCAAATTCGAAAAGTATTAAGTAAACAAGTTCTATTAGTGGTTTACTATGCATTAATTGAGTCTTTAATTAACTATGGTCTTATTGTGTATTACATTCAATAGAACAAGTGTACCGTACATTCAATAGAACAAATGAAAAGCCTTCAAATACGTATTATAATTTTTTATTAATCAAAAGATGAGAAAAGCTGTAAAAAACAATATAAAAAATTATTTCCCATGTGTAAAATACTCCCTGGTGAATCACGGTTAAAATATTTAATAGCAATTGAACATTATTATACTGACGACTATAAAGTACCTATTATTAACACCTACAACACGCGTAAGGTAAGGGAAAAAAAAACTTGAAGAGCCTAGTGCAAATAACTATTATGGACAACGCTTGAATAAATACATTGTACCCAGAATCTATAACAGAATAAAATGGTTAAGAGAATCGCCTCCAAATAAAAATAAAAATAAGTTAAGCAAATACTTAATAAAGTCCTCTCTGAAAAGGACATTATTAACAGAGCTATAGCACATAACATATTGTTGCATACTTTTGTTAATCGCTTTTTATGTTTGATTTATTTGATTTGTTTATTGCTGTTCTTGTTTCTTTTTTAGTTAAATAATTTCTAAATATTATTAAATTGTAGTAGGTATTTTTGATATAACTATCTTATATTTTGTTTTTTTTGTAATTAATTGTTTTTGTATAGGTTTATTGTGCATGATAATATATAGTTTTTACAAGCTTAACTCGTCGATAAACTGATTGCAGTTTGGCGAGAGAATAGTAAAAATAATGTACTTACCTTTGTATGAATAAATAAATTGAAAAAAAAATCTCTGGAAAATCATACGCGATTTCCTGACATACCCTTAAACAAGCGGAATCGCAATGTTGTAAAGGCGCTTAAACCATTGCTTGCAAGCCACTTGGAAACCAGCCGGGACCTTTACGATCCCGATTCGATACTCTTTGCCACGGCTTTGGCTTTTGGTTGCGATGATTCAGTTAGGAAACTTCCGGCTCAGAATGGTTTGTATTTTTGTCAGTCCGCTCGCACTAAACGGCGACGTTGATAAGCTGCATGGTAATCAAATATATTTTGTACAAATCCAAAGTACGCTCTGGCTAGTGCATACGTTACGTCGGGTGCACGCAAAACCTCAGAGTAATTACTAGCATAGAGAGAGTCCTAAAATAGGAACAAAATTATTATATCTGAAGTCTTTATTCATATAAAGTTTTCCATAATACAAAATGAGATAGCTGTATTATTCTCACATTCTTTCCTTAACAAGGTTTTTGCCGTTTTAAAATTGCATATGCACATCTATTGATATGACATTAGCTAAACAAAAAACGTTGTCGATAAATTCATTTAGTCTATGACTTAGTAAAGGATTTTTATCCGGTTTGTAATATTTGTTTACATCAACGATATTTTATGGAAGCTTCATCTGTCATCTTACAACAAAAAAGTAGTCAAATAATGCGGAATTTTTAACTATCGTATAATTTAAAATATATCATGTAATAACAAAATTAATAATACCCGTGTCAAAGTTCAGCAATCGCAGTCTATTTCTCGCGATAATGCCTTGTTTACAGGCACTACATTACGATTAGTGGTGGCGATGATGGTGCTATTGAGGGAGGAAGGAAGGTGCTTTGCAAACTAGGAAAAACGCATTATTTTATTATATAGGATCTTGTTTTAACATCCTTCGTATTTAGTGTCGATCTCGGCTCGTCGCCTACCGTTGAGCTTAACGTAAAAATACGTTTTATATAAATCCCCTACCTTTAACATCCTTGTTATGTCTCTCATTAGTTACAATCTTCTTTTATGAGTTAACATTAAAATAAATGCGATGCTCGTGGCAGCAAGAAGCCGGGAGGTAGACGTAGTGGTTAGAGGTAATGGTGCTGATATGTTGTGTGGTCAAAATGTTTATTCATGATATTTTGAGAGAATAGAGCTCTTGTAGTTTAGAATCAGATCTATACTAGTTAGTTTATGTTTAAAATTATATTGAATAATTTGTATGTCTAATTTACTTTTTATTTTTTTATTGATCGTCGACGCCCGCAAACACTTGCTACGCTAAGGGCACGTTGTTCACATTTTAGAAAGTGGTGTATTACCAACGTGAAGAAATCTAATCTTATCTGGCCTTTGTTCTGCAGTAGACTTTATCAAGGGCTTTATTATAGCCTTAGACGCGGTCTACCGCAGAATAACAATAATATAGACTAATCTTACAGAGAAGTTTATCGGACGCTTGTTGTTGTTCGTCGTCGACGCTTCCTGCTTTCTGGCTAACCGTAAGTAGAGTGAAATACACACGACACCTCTGACGCGGCCATCTATTTTATTTTGTGTTGCCTGTTACATTAGACAACAGCTAGGTACACACCCTAGCGTAAAAACTTGCTAGGTGTACAGGCATTTATTTTAAGCACACACCTCCCCCACCCAAAGGTGACGAAGCTTTCTTTTTTCATTCCGCTCCTGTATCACCAGTTTTGTTTGTGTCAATAAACGATGCAGCGCCTCTCGCGCCCTTCGCGATTTCAACCAGCGGCCCCTCTTCGGTTTTCTCGGATGCCAATTCAGGCTTCGACGTGGTGACCGAGACGCGTGCCCCGTCCAAGCCCAAAGGCAAAAGCTTCACGCTAGTCCAGGGCAAAAATTGCAAGCGCGCAATCCGTAAAAGGCAGCCGTGACTAACTCGGTCCCCCGTCCCCCACCGCCACTGCAGATAAAAAAACCAGTCTCCACGGCGCGCGCTCAACCCCCAAGCTGAACGTATAGAAAAGCCGCCGCCAACCATAGTAATTCGAGACAGAACCAAGTGGAACAATCTGTCCACTTGGTTGAACTCAATAAAAAATACTGCCCAAATGTGCAAAACGCCGTTCAGGGCAGCAGAATGTTCGTTGACTCGACCGGGAAATTCCGCAGCGAGACTAGTCACATGTGCGCTCAGGAAATTAGTTTCCACACCTACGCCCTACAAGATAAGTGTGACCTTCGTGAAGTCGTTCGAAAACTCCCCGAGGAACTCGAGACCGTACACATTTTAGACGACTTCAAGGAACAAAATTTTCCGGTCCGGGAAGTGCACATGTAAACGTGAATGTACCACCAGATCGAAAAAATCGGTTCCTAGATCTGTTCCTTGTCACTCTGGACCTGTCTTCGGAAGACAAGAAGATAATCAACATCGGACGTATCTGCTACCTAACTGAGATTGCAATTGAAGCTCCCCGAAATATCCATCGTTGGCCAATGCCGCTGATGCCAACTTTACAGCCACTCAGATCGAAATTACTACGTCAGGCAAGGTGCATCAAGTGTCAAGGTGACCACGGTACTAACGACTGTACTAGCACACCCGACACGGCAAGGCTTCGAGCTGCGTTAATTGGCGTGAAGAGGGACACTCAGCGAACTATCGCGGGTGTTCCTAAGCGTTGCGACGTAAACATCGCGAAGGTAAAAGCCGTCCCAGACGTGCGAATGTGGCTAGTGTGTGTGTGCAGTGCGCACAATCTTTGGTGGCTTCTTCTGCGCACCAAACCACCACCAAGCCTGCCCTGTCGCAAGGTCTCCACGCAAGGTGGTAGCACTCATGCGTCTTCCGCGCTGAAACTCAATGCGTGGGTAAAGCCTCCGGCATAAGTCGCCTCACGGCCATTGCCGCTCCCCCACGCCCCCAAACTCAAGCCGCTGACTTCTCCCTGGTTTGCGGCTTCATCAGCAACATCAACATCGCTGAAATATCCTCCTTAGCCCGCAAACTCCGCAAAGCAACCACCCCAAAGGACAAGCTCAACACTACAATCGAGCATCTGTCTGGTTCTTCAAGTGCGCCTAAACAGCTTAGTCAAAAATCATAATGGCAGTACAAACGTTAGGTATAATTAAACTACGCTCTCTGGTTGTCGCGTTTTTTAACGCAGACGAGATCGCACTCTTCGTGAACAACCACGATTGAGTTGTTATGCTGGTGCAAGAGACGTCCTTGAAGCCCAAGATCGCCAATTACACCTCAATTAGAAATGATAGATTGAACAGCCCCAGAGGTACCTTGATCTACTACAAAAGGTCCTTGCATTGCGTACCGATCGACGCTCCCCCGTTAGCTAACACAGAAGTTTCTGTATGTACCTAAGGTAGTTTTTCTGATCATCCGCCACTAACCACCGTTTCCACGTATCGACCGCCATTAAAATGCATTATTGATCTATTTTTTTCACAGGTTTACTCATAATTGCCTTGCGAGAGCAAGGATGGGTTATTTCATGTTAGCTCTCACCAGAACGTTATGATGTTCCACTTTCGCCCCACATTGGCAGCGAATCAGTAAAGCTTTCATACACATCCGTGGCCCTACAACGCCGGTTGCCCCTCCTCAGAAGATGACTACTCCCTCCCCCCCATGTTGGCAAGAAAAAAACAAGCACTCGGAAGTATTAGTCTTCCTGACCCTACAGGATCTGGTCTATGGTTCCACCGCCAACTCAAACCGAGCCATTTAATATTATTTAATTAATTTTATTCGAATTGTCTTTTTAAAATGAAAAATCAAAGTAATGAGCTCTTTAGCCGCCTTTACAACATTATGAAACTTCTAGTCATGTTTAGTGTACAATATTTTGAGGGTCATCTACGTTAAAAACGGCCTTTGATCCGGAAATCAAGGTCTAAATTTATGTTAATTAACTCTTCGTTTTTACGCATAATTGAATTCAGTATTTTTTACAGCAGTTATTCCACGAGGCACAAACATAATATAAAGAGAAGCGAAATAACGAGTAAGGGCTGCAAGTTTCCTTCTTTATATTTACTATTAAGGAGATATGGACGGCAAAACCTTTAAAGAATAGGTCTTCAACAGATGCTTTGCTTTCGATTTGCGCCCGTCCTAATTCAAGTATCCCATAGGATAAGGTCCATTTACAGTAGTGGATCTTTCGAGCTGATGAAGAAGAAGAATTAAACTAAAACTTAAAATACGTCAAAAGTTATTTCTTCATTCCTTAAAAATATAAAATGTTTACAATGAATTACTTTTTAAAATAATATCCTCGATTATTTGAAGTTAAGTAATATCAGTTCTCGTAAACTGTCAAAATATATTTAACACATTCCCAAGTTTTACATCAACAACGTCCACCGACTGTGAACTGTCTGTCGGTGTGACGAGGTTCGATTTGCGGGATGCTGTATGCATGCATCAAGTGACCTATTGCTATATAAATGATTGCTTGATTCACTCGTAGTATTCTTTAAATCAAACACGCAAATGAGACATGATGTGGGATTTTGGATTACAACGTCATGTTATAAAATCTCTAATATATATGCTCCCATCCTATAAAAAAACAGCGGAATAACGTGGGGCAAAACTTTTTGTAGAATAAGGGTAATAAACGACATTAGAAGAGTAATATAATGGTAATATAAGAGTAGCGTAATGGCAGGGAGCGGGCCGCGAACTCAAAATGGTCGTGGGTTCGAATCCGCCATTCGACTACTGGCGTGAACCCCTCGTAACACAAGCAATTTAAGCTTACCATGAGTGGTTAATGGGAATATTGGTAATGTTACTACTCTTTCTTAAAAAAAAAACCTGCACATAGTACACCTCACGAAAAGTGGGTACTGTGGCTCATAAACATGACGTGGCATATGCGTTGCCACCCTTGAGGACTAAGTTGGAATACTTCGTATCCAGTAAAAAGGTTCTCCGGTTTTCTATACTCAACGTACGAAACACAGCAGCATTGAACTGTTATTTTACACTGATATTCTGTGAGAACGGTTATTTTTACCGATTGTGCCGAGCCACGTGCTACAACTATAATATAGCTGCAGCATGACTACCACATTTAAACCATATGTTGCTTATTTCTGCCACCCGGTATTAGTATTTTCACTGCTGTGTTTTAGTTGGAAGGGTATAGAAAGTCAGTATAATTACAGGCTGTAAGACACTACATCTTAGTTTTCAGAAGATAGCATCCGTAGCCTCCCTTCCTTGAAGTATTTTGTAAGTGTCCATGGATTGCAGTAGCCGTAAAAGATGCGCGAGTTTTTGAGCTCTTTTGTGAATGTGGTCACACTTAAATACGACAAACAAAAAGTTTGGTAAAAATTCGTATAAAAGAACGTAAAATTCTGACGTGAAGCACCGACGGTTCGCGAAGTCTGCAATCTGTAAACACGTGAAAGATCGCCCTCGCCATTACATCAGATTTGATAGACCACAAATCCTCGTAAACGAAAACCGATACATGTTAGGAATGATTTGTAAGGCTATTGAAATTAAAAAAAAGTAACGTGGATGATCGCTTTTCTTGTTCATTTTGTCAATCCAAAATAACAAACGAAAGAGGGAACGTACTGCAGAAACCGCAAATCTTGTTATATTTTTAGTCACAATCATTATATTCTGTGCTTTAATAAAAACTAAGTAAAAAAAACGCGCGAAAAAACCACATGGTGGATGTCATGGTGATACATAACGTTGGCTCATTTAGATGTTTTTAAAATATCAAAAACTATACGATTCGTCCACTCTTCTCGCACAGACTGTGGTGTCCACTAGTGTGTGGGAGAGAATGCATCACCATAGCCTATATATAAAGGCTAATTACTACTGACTATTAACTACTATTAACTATTTATGATAAATACTTAATTGCGTGTTTTTCTGTATATATTTTTTGATATATTTTTCAGAAAATACACTTAAAACAAAGAAAATATTTCAATTAAAATAACGCCTGTACAACGAAGGTTCAACTGTACAAAAAATGTGCTCCGAAATAAGTACCTAATTATTTCATTGGCACTTTTCAAAAGCTTTATACTCTCTGCCCCAGCTTATTGGAAGCTAATTTCTATTCTTGTTGTCTGCCAACAGACATTAATTATATCATTGAATATTTATTTTATCAAGTCAGGGCTTAAAACATTTATTTTGCACTTTTCGTTAAAATGTAATGGAGAAAGAATTTTAGTAACAAGTACAACGAGAGGGTTTATAAATTATTTTTTTTATTTACCATAATATAAACTAAAGCAACAATAGCTCGAAGAACCTACAACCGATGGGGAAGAAAGGTGTCCATGAGGCAGTCTTGTGGCGGTAAATGAACTGTGGGGTGGCACTTAGACCACTTAAAGTCTTTGCGTTGTAGCATGGTGCGAGTGACAGCTCACGTCTATGAAGTTTCGTATTTTTTTAGATAAATTGTCTTACAGATATTGTTGTTCTTCATGGATGAGTACCGCTCACTTACGATAGTGATGAGTCACGTTAAACTATGCCATGCTATAATGAACAACCACTGACTATAAAAAATCGGTTTTGAAATAAATCTAATATATAAAAATCAGGTAATTGTATGTATTGGAATTAGGAAAAACCATTCAACAAATTATTATTTACGGGAATAAAAGCCCATAGTCAAATATGCTGTATCCGATGCATCGACGATAAATTATTCATTGGTCAGCTCATGCAAAAAAATAATTATAAAGCAAAATGCACATTGTGTTAAAAATGTAAGTGCGTAGGCGTAGGATCGTATGCCGTTGTAATTAGCAAATAAATTACTGCAGACCACTAATAACTATATTTATTAACACGCAAGTACAAGTTAGACAAGAGTACGAAATAATATAATAATATGTGATCGCATTGGAAACATTGCTTATATAGGTGAAAATAATTAACAATAATTAAAATCGCGATATGTTGTTTATCTTAAACTACACACTGATTGGTCGTATTCACAGCGAACACAATACATGCGCAAGCGGCCGTTGAACTCCGTCCATGACGCCGTCGATGAGAACAATAGGTACACAGGCGGCCATCGAACTCTGCTGGCGCTACGACCAATGGGAACGCATGCGCCCTAATGAGCGGGCGTTTCTTAGCGATGACGTAGAATATCGTCCGATGTATGACGTAGGAGTGGCGTGATGTTTAGGTCCGTTCTAGCTACTAATTTACTCGCCACACTACTCCCCCGTTGAGTCCGTAACTACGGGCGATAGCAATCCGGAAACCTTACTGTGCATCCGCTTCTGATCGTTTTGGTGGTAGGTTGACCATAGTCACTTAGGCTTCGTGGAATGGTCTCTGCGGTCTCTTTGGCAACATACGCTGGCTTCAGGCGGTCTATTGAGATCCTTTGTGTCCTGCCCTGGATTTCTACGTCGTATGTTTTGGAGTCCCGTCTCAGGACTTTGAAGGGACCTAAGTAGGGTGCCTCGAGTGGTCTTCTTGCGGGACCTTGGCGGACGAAGACATGCGTCGAAGTTCTGAGGTCTTTAGGCACATAAAATATTCGACTGGAACTGCCATGCCAAGACGTAGGTTGTGGGGTCAATCTACTGACGTGCGCGCGTAGTCGACCACGGTGGTCGGGTCCGTCTCCGTATTGGGATTTAGGGAAAAGAACTGTCCAGGCAAACGGAGTGGTTCACCGTAGACTAGCTCTGCTGCCGATGATTGCAAGTCCTCTTTCCAGGCGCTGCGGATACCGAGGAGGACCCACGGTAGAACTTCAACCCAATTTGAAGATGCGTGGCAAGTGATGGCGGACTTCAATTGGCGGTGCAGTCGTTCCACGAGACCATTGGCAGCTGGGTGATAAGATGTGGTAGTGTGGTGTGTTGCACTGACCAGTGCGGCGAGCTCCTTAAAAGTGTGCGATAAGAACTGTCTGCCGCGGTCTGTAGTGATGTGTTCTGGACATCCGAAGCGTGAAATCCATCCATTTGTTAGAGCGATGGTGCACGTCTCTGCTGTCATGTCCTGGAGTGGGTACGCCTTAGGCCAACGAGTGAAGCGGTCGACAATCGTGAGGCAGTATCTGTACCCAGAACATAATGGCAAGGGACCGATCAGGTCAAGGTGTATATGCCGAAAGCGTGCTGAAGGTGGTATGAATGATGCGAGCGGTGCTGAAGTGTGCCGAGCTACCTTGGATCGTTGACAGTGCTGGCACTCCTTTGCCCATTACCTACAATCCCGCTTAATGCCAGGCCAGACGAACCTCTGCGTCGCCAGCTTAACAGTAGCCTTCGCTCCTGGATGACTCAAGTTATGTAGTGCATTAAATACCTGTCTGCGGAACGAAGGTGTGATAAACGGCCGTGGACTCGGGGTGGAGACGTCACAGTATATCTGCAGGTCCTGTCCCGGTATCCTAAGCTTCTCCAACTTCAGGGCAGAGCCGTTCTTCAGCAGATCGTGTAGCTCGCTGTCGGTGTCTTGCTCACTGGCTAGGGACTGGTAGTCTAATGCATAGAAATTTCATTAATGCGGGAAAGAGTGTCAGCGACTATATTATCTTTTCCGGCAATATATCTGATGTCCGTAGTAAACTGGCTGATGAAGTCAAGATAGCGAATGCGATGCGAAGCGTGGTGAGCAGCTAGTTCGGTGCGTTGTAAAAGCAAACGTCAGTGGCTTGTGGTCTGTTATGACCGCGAAATTTCGTGCTTCGACCATGAAGCGGAAGTATTTGATGGCTTCGTAGATGGAAAGAAGTTCGCGATCATAAGTACTATACTTCCTCTGGCTTGGACTTAGCTTCTTGGAAAAGAATGCCAGTGGTTTCCATTCGCTGTCCTGGTATTGCTGCAGGACTGCCCCTATTGCTGAATTTGAAGCGTCTGTATGAATCGCCAACTCTGCTTGTGAATCAGGGTGTACCAATAGTGTGGCTTCAGAAAGACTATTCTTGCAGTTATTAAATGCCTCCAACAGATCGGGTGTCATGTTGATAGATTGTGAACCTTTCGTCTTTGGGCTGGTGAGCATTTCGTTCAGTGGAGCTTGAATGGTAGCTGCATTTGGTATTAAAATTTAATGTAATTTAAAGGTAATTTCCCGAACGCTGCCCAGCCGAGTTGCATCCTTCGATTGACCTCTCGGTCGAAGTTGGACTTACCTAGTCGGACTATTTGTCCCAGGTAAACGTACTCGTCAACAAATTCGAGCTTAGTGCTCCCAACAACTACCGGCATAGGTGTGACATGGACATCAAACATGATCTTTGTTTTGTCCATGTTTATCTTAAGACATATCCGTTGGAAGACACTATTTAGGTCTTGAGCATAGTGCTAAGGTCCTCCAGCGATTCTGCCATAAGAACTATATCACCGGCAAATCGAAGGTGAGTGATGTACTCGCCATTTATGTTAATACCGTATCCTTTCCAGTCTAGTAGCTTGAAAACGTCTTCCAACGCAGCGTTGAAGAGTTTCGGGGATATAACGTCACCCTGTCTTACACCTGTCTGCAGTTGGATAGGTTTTGGACTCTGGTTCTGAACTCGGATAGCCATCGTAGCCCTACCGTACATACACTTCAGCACTTCGATATACCGACAGTCAACTTGGCACCGCTGAAGGGACTGCAGCACCGCCCAAATTTCGACGGAATCAAAGGCTTTCTCATAGTCCGCACACGCCAGGCAAAGTGGCAGATTGTACTCTTCGGTCTTCTGTACAATCTGCCGCAGGGTATGTATGTGGTCTATGGTACTGAAGCCTTTTCGGAAACCGGCTTGTTCGAGAGACTGGAAGTCGTCAAGTCTGCGTGCGAGACGATTCGTAAAGGCTCTCGACAACAGCACGTAGACGCGGCTCAGAAGGGAAATCGGTCAGTAGTTCTTCAAGAGAGCGTTGTCGCCTTTCTTAAAGAACAAGACCAACGCACTTCTGCTCCACGCCTCCGGAGTAGTGCCACCATGGAGGACGGAATTGAAGAGCTTCTGAAGTACTTCAAGTACTGGTGTTCCACCCGCTTTCAGAAGCTCCGCTGTTATTCCATCCTCACCTGGGGCCCTGCTGTTTTTAAGGTGCTGGAGAGTCATTCCAATCTCGCTCAGACTGACGTCCGGAATATCATCGGAATAGTGTCGAAAAAGATTTGCTCTTGGATCTTTACTCACACTTGCGTGTGGCTCCAGCGCTGATGTGTACAGCTGCCCATAGAACATCTCAATCTTACTCAAGATCTCAGGTGTCCCGGTTCTGGTGACCTGGTTCCGCTCGATCGCTTCTTTAATACGAGCCGTATTAAAGTTGCATAAGTCTCGCCGCATGCATTTGGAGATCTGTCTGTTCAGTTGCCTGTATGCTGTCAAATCTGTTGACTGCAATAGCCTCATCTCCCATAATACCAGCGTAAAATAGTAGCTTAATAAAATTAAGCAAAAAACAAGCACTCGGAAGTATTAGTCTTCATGACCCTACCGGATCTGCTCTATGGTTCCACCGCCAACTCAAACGGAGCCATTTAATATTATTTAATTAATTTTATTCGAATTGTCTTTTTAAAATGAAAAATCAAAGTAATGAGCTCTTTAGCCGCCTTTACAACATTATGAAACTTCTAGTCATGTTCAGTGTACAATATTTTGAGGGTCATCTACGTTAAAAACGGCCTTTGATCTGGAAATCAAAGTCTAAATTTATGTTAATTAAACCTTCGTTTTAACGCATAATTCAATTCAGTATTTTTTTAACAGCAGTTATTCCACGAGGCTCAAACATAATAGAAGAAGCAAAATAACGAGTAAGGGCTGTAAGTTTCCTTCTTTATATTTACTATTAAGGAGATATGGACGGCAAAACCTTTAAAGAATAGGTCTTCAACAGATGCTTTGCTTTCGATTTTCGCCCGTCCTAATTCAAGTATCCCATAGGATAAGGTCCATTTACAGTAGTGGATCTTTCGAGCTAATGAAGAAGAAGAATTAAACTAAAACTTAAAATACGTCAAAAGTTATATCTTCATTCTTTAAAAATATAAAATGTTTACTACGAATTATTTTTAAAATAATATCCTCGACTATTTGAAGTTAAGTAATATCAGTTCTCGTAAACTGTCAAAATATACTTAACACATTCCCAAGTTTTACATCAACAACGTCCACCGACTGTGAACTGTCTGTCGGTGTGACGAGGTTCGATTTGCGGGATGCTGTATGCATGTATCAAGTGACCTATTGTTATATAAATGATTGCTTGATTCACTCGTAGTATTCTTTAAATCAAACACGCAAATGAGACATGATGTGGGATTTTGGATTACAACGTCATATTATAAACACTTTTATGTTATAATCATAGTCAAACCACAAGTCCACTTTTGAACAAAACATGCTCCAAAGCAATTTGCATTCAACGACTTCCTGCATTTCTTTCTAGTGGAGACAATAAAATGAATACGTTCATCCTCACTTTAGTATCAATGATTTAAAGCTGCGAAAATTTTCACAACGAATAATAGAGTTGCTTTCGTTATACAAAATGATGTATAACGAAAGCAACGTTTGTGAAATAACCTCTATTATGTAATTATTCTGAAAAAATAATTTAAAACAAATTTACTAGCAATTGTAGAAATAGAAAACCGAATGAGAAATTAAATGCTATTGCAATGCTTATTCTCAGAGTTTTCTTTTAGAGTTAATGAGCTTTAATTCCACTCCAGCACTCTGGAGATATTTATTGTGCAATTATTTGTTAATTACTTAGTAGAGAAACAAAATCGAACAGTACTTTTATACTTAAGAGTTCCGGTATTACTTTTGTTTCTATTAAGCTTTCCAGTAATCTCATCTTTAGGTGGTAGTAGTACTTGGTGCAGGACTCCTTTCTGTCCAAATGTCCGACTGGGTAAGTCGTCGCCTTTTTACCAACTTCGTGCTATCAAATAGTAGCGCCTGCACTGTTCACTGGTCGATAAGGTTATAGAAAGCCTGTCTCATTACAGACTGTAAGGTATTTCAGATGACGACGCATATTTAGCCATCTTTGCCAGAAGTTGGTTGCAGGTGTCAATTCACAGAAGTAGCCACTTACCATCTGGTGTATTGAAGTTCAATTGTCACATTACACATTACGCGAACAACCTTGGTTCGATCCTCGTCGGTACAAATGAAGGGGTTAATTGCTGTGGTTATTTATATCTCAGTCTTCAGAGTGAATATGCAACTGTGACCTTCTTTTGTGGTACTTGGTCGCAGGTGTCTATGGGCTGCATTATAAAATCGCTTATCACTTCAGTTTTATAAAATAATGGTGATATATTATTTGTCAGTTGTGAAGGAAAATGTTGCGATGATACCTGCACGTACTAAGGGATGGAAATAAGACATCATATTTATACGTGGTAGAGCCATGCTACAGTTGTATTAGTAGTATAGTTGTAGCACGAATGAGTCGATTCAACCGGGGAAGGACCACGCTCTCAAAGAATACCAGCGTAAAATAGTAGCTTAATGCTGCTGTGTTTCGTATGGTGAGTGTAGAGAACCGGAGATCCTTTTTACTGGAAACGAGGCATTCCATCTTAGTCCTCTCGGGTGACAACGCATCTGTATTTTGATTTGTAATTGAGGATAGATGTAGATGTCTATGGGCCACAGTAACCACTTACCATCAGGTGGACTGTGTGCTAGTTTGTCACCCTATCCTATAAAAAAAATGACAAAAATATTTGAAGTCTGTCAAACGTCCTGGCGCATTACACAAACTATTTGCTCCGTAATCCAACAACCTCTCAAAAATGAGAGGAGCCCTGTGTCTAGGCAATGGGATGAATTTACTTTTTCATGGCTTTAATATTTTCAAAAATAGATAAAGTTTAAAATTAATTAGGTCAAATCCGCAAAATTAAATAAAATGATGTGTGTCCCTAATAAGACGAGCATCTTCCGCCCTCAATGGCGTGCACCATCTTTGTCACTACTCATACCAGCACCATTAATCCCAATACCACCACACTAGGAAAGACACGACAACGTCGATATTATAACACGTGTTACGGCTCTAAGTTAGACATCATCAGGTGACGTAGAATCCGCGGTGACAGACCCATAACAATAAACTGTAACGAAAATATAAGCGAGATTCACTAATTGAAGCGAAATTCAAGAGTTTATAAGATCAAAGCCTATTATTGTTTGTCACCTATTTTCATGCTTCTATCGATTGAAATGGATAGGGATCAAGTATAAAGTTAGATTGTTTAGGAGTGTTTTGGCGGTCAGGTTCCAGATCGGCGAATATTATTTTATTTACCAATTACAATTAATTGCTAGCCGTTTAAGTTACTTATATTTAAGTATCTGAAGTAATGTACGAAACTTTATGATGTAAATAATGTTGATTGTGGCGCTGTTTAACTACAAATCCTAGGCCCTCGGCGACGAAGATTTGTCGTTATCATTATTTTTAGTTAATCGTTAAAATTTTAACAACTTTTTTTATAGAACTAAGGGATACATAAACAGTAAGTGGATTCACAGACTTATATATAGTTTTATCGTCAATCAACAATCTAAATACAGATGCGTTGTCATCCCTGAGGAGCAAAATGAATATTGTTCTCATGACCGCATTTCATTAGTTGCGCCCAGTCTCACAGAGACTAGCTATCTTCATAGGGCTGGTATATAGTGCACGAGTGTGAGCACAAACACAAGTGCATTTTTTTAGACTTTTATAGTCCAATGAAACGGTAATGCAATACGACGGTAGGGAGATCTGGAGCAGGAGTAACGGTTTTACGTGCTTTCCGAGGCACTGGTGTGATACACCACCACTATACGTAAAGTTATAAAGCGTAAGTTTGAAAACTTAATTCATTTTATCTTGAGCAGCCGGTGATACCTAAGTCTTTTCCGTGGTAGAGCTACACCGCTGCCAATAGATATCTTTACCACTAAACTTTATATACGAGTGAATAAATAAATGAGTATAAATTTATATATTATCTTTAAATTTAAATAAAATTGAAGTACGTTATTTGAATGATATTACGACATAAATAACCATTTCCAAAATATTTTCTGTCTGTCTGTATGTATTTCTGAACTGATTGCGATGAAACTTCGGAAACAGATAGCAAAATCAGAATTTATCTAGGCTACATTTTATGCGAACAAAATACAAAAATAATTTCTATACAGGCGAAGCCGGGCCGGATCGCTTGTTTCCTTGATGAAGTTTAAATGAATGAAGCAGATTAAAACGAACGTATTTTTTCTGTTTTCTGATGTTCTTGTTGTGTTTATTTTTATCACAATTACACATTTACAACTGTGGAAGCGAGCAGGGAACAACGAGGGAGGAAATTCAATTTCCTAAAGCTAAAAGCATCGTTAGTTCAAGTTGTCGAATTTATAATAGTATAGTTACAAAGATGTTACAGCTACATAATCGTATCTCAGTAAATATTTTTATCTAAACAACTGTCAGTAGTAAAAACAGTAAGGTTTTTAGTGTTTCTACTGCTTCGCTGGTCTCGTAGTCTTAGCGCAACTATGTGATTCCAGGTTCTGATCTCAGGTCAGGTCAAAATTAGTTATTAGATTTTTGTTAGGAATTATCCGTAAGAATATAATAATTCAAGCACTGATAAATGTTTTTCGGCAGAAATAATTATAATTCTTAAATAATAATAATTTCAAGTTACCACATTTGAACGTGATCGTGGTATTATTATGACGGCTCGGGAGCGCAATAGCTAAGAGTTTAGGTGCCTCAATACGAGTAACAGGTTTGAATACCGCACTGAACAATATTGATATGGTTTACACATAATTGTTCCGGTGTATCCTTGTGCAATTTATGTGTGTAAACTACATACACTATACAATAGATAATCCTAGTATGAGAGTAGCGATTTAACAAAACATTCATAAACATGCTGTACAGTCTTAAGAATACTGTATCTAATTAATTTAGTATTGTTAAGTCCACAAAAGTCTACAATGAATGTTGAAATAAAAGAAGAAACGTGTCTTGTAAACGGAGATATATTTTCGACTGGCCATAGATAACTGAATATACTAGAGACGACTGGCTTTTGAACGTGGCGGACGCAGCCTCCACACATATTACTATTGTACATATTACGTATACATGTATGTAGTTGTTATAATTAAATAAGTAAGGGCGTGGTGTAGGACGCCGGACACGCGACCTAAAGCAGTAGGTATATAACTGTGTGACCTATATTGTGTCCCTACACATACAAATATAAAACTACCGTCACACAACATATTAAAAGTACACTTTTGAACAAAGGCCTCTTCCACGGATTATTTAATAGAGTTGATATTTGCCACAGTTCAGGCAAGTTGGAAATCGCAGTTTTCTATTATCTTTTTTTATTAATAAGACGCTGCTATTCATCTTTTTGTTTATCTCTCTCTCTCTCTGTCGTTTCTCAAGACAACCACAGGGCGATGTAAAGTACTGAATATTTTAAATCACCACTACATAGTCATTATGTATATCAGTGGATACTACACTTATAATATTCGTACTTCAAAATCAGAAAATAAACTAAGTGGAATTTGAAAACCAGCGAGAAGTTTAACAATTTCAGCACGCTATCGTCCGCTTCAAGTCTAATGCATATTTGATTTTATTTGATGAATTCACCAAATGCTTAATGCTGAAAAAAATTACGAAATCTTCTAGGTTCCTGCAAGTCTCTCTGTTTATATCGTAAGTCTCGATATAATAATAGGCGTATATTGCAATTTGAGCTCTTCATAAACTTTACGATGTATTATTTCAACAAACCTTATGCGTCAGGCGCCCCTCACATTTGCTTTCTGCACACTTAATTTGATAGCAAGGGAAATAGATTTGTTTTGTTGTCCCCTGAGTGAGTTCAAAAAGGTAGCATTAAACATTATTTGTTATGGTCCTAATTTAAAAATATAATTGCGTATAAAAATAAAAGCATACAGATTTTTTATGGTAATAGCATATAGAATAGTTACACCATCGTATTAGGATAACTTGTGAAGATGAGAAGTGTTGAAATAAATAAATAAACATACATGCATTTTCTCAACGACGAGACCACGTAGCAGCATATTATAACATTTCAGCTTGACCGAGAAAAGACTACGTTCTCACAGAATACCAGCACAAAAAGCAGCTTTATGCTGTATTGGGGGAATAAATAATAATACGTCTAGTGGTTTTGACTGTAGATTTTATACTGACGAATGTCTCTTAGGCTATCGTGTATACCTCATGGGCATACACTACACATACACTATAATGCTGCTGTTTAGTATGGTGAGTATAGAAAACCGAAGATCTATCTTACTGGTAATGAAGCATTCTACGACTATCTACTAAGATATCCGCGGAATGCTTCGTCGTGCTGCTGCGGCGTTCGGTTGTATTCACGTTCACGTATTTTATATGCATTGCATCCGTAAGTGCATATTAAAATGTGGCGAAGATTCGTAGTATAACGTATGATCCAAAAGATTTTAGCGATGGCGGGAAAAGTATTGATAAACGAGTTTCTAACGTTTATACAAAATAAAGTAGCTTATTGTGCAGAGAAAACTCGGAACTGTACTGATATAGATATGTAAGAGATCAACTCCAAAACATTCACTCTTTTAAGCTCAAGCTCAAGCTTGTTAAATGGTTAGATCCTGCCTGGTTACTTCAGCAGCAATGAAAATCATCTTAAATATAAGAGCGGACAACTGTGTGATGTAAAGGTACATTGACAGCGACATACCTGTAGTATGTAATAAAACTTTTATTTATACAAATAATGTATGTGTTCCCGTTAATAAAATTAAATGTGATAACAAAACCCCTGATGAAATTAAAAATATTCATCAATGTATTATGGGAAATAGTCACTTACCGAATTCCAGTCTGTGTAAAGATTGTGTTAATTTATATTTTAATAAAAAATTTAACATAACATAAATAACATAAACACTCACGCCTGTCACCCAGAGAGGTAGGCTACTAGGCTACTACGGACTTCCATTTGACACGATCCTGACATACCTCTTTCGCCTCCTTTACATCCATATATCTACGCATACATGCCCGTCGGTTAAGGGTACTTTTAACGTGGCCCATTTTCAAAATATCGCCAATTTGGTCGATAAACTTTTTTCTAGCGCGTCCCTTCCCGACTCTGCCATTCACATCTGCCATAAAAATTTGCTTTGTCACTCTTTCCTCATTCATTCTTTCTACATGACCAAACCACCGAAGCATTCCTTTCTTAATCCTGGTCACAACATCATCTTGCATACCACATTTATCTCTTATCATGCAATTTCTCACCCTGTCATTCAGATTCAACCCTAGCATACTCCTTAAAGACCGCATTTCTACAGCATTTATTCTACTTTCGTGTTTCTTCTGCCACACCCAGCTTTCACTACCATACATTAAAGTAGGGACTAACACAGCATTATGAATTACCATACGTGCCTTTTTTGATACATTCTGGTTCTTCACAATAGAGTGTAGTGCCCCATTCACTCTATTCCCTGCATTTACTCGTCGTTCTATATCCTTATCATATCTACCATCCCTGCTAAATACACATCCCACATATACAAACTCATCCACTTGCTCAATTAACTCTCCTTGTATTCTTATTTCCCATACCGTTTTGTTTCCTTTCTTTCAAAAACCATAAGTTTCGTCTTACTTGCGTTCACTTTCATTCCCCTTTCTTTTAATGCCCATTTCATTAATGTAACCATCATTTGCAATTCAGCCGCCGAAGACGCAAATATGACTTGATTATCGGCATACAAAAGGCATTTGACGGTTAACTCGCCCATTCTTAACCCACATTCTTCATCTTTCAAACTTTACAAACACCTGTCCATAAATAGGTTGAACAGCCAAGGGGAAGCCACACAGCCCTGTCTGACACCTTTTCGGATGCCAAACCAGTCAGAATAGACCCCATTGATCCTGACACAAGCACTAGAATCCCTATAAAGAGACCTCAATGCCTGTATCAAACCAGCGCTCAACCTATATGAGTTCAGTGTTTGGCATAACACATTCCTGTCCACTCTGTCATAAGCATTTTCCAAGTCCATGAACGCACAAAAAACTTTCTGGTTTTTAACCAAAAACTTCTCCGCAATCATGCGCATGGAAGAGACTTGATCTGTACACCCCATTCCCTTTCGAAAACCCGCTTGCACATCCCAAATTTTTCCATCAGTTACTTTCATAACTCTTTCAATTAACACCTTAGCATACAGTTTACCCACAATACTAAGCAAGCTGATACCACGGTAGTTTTTGCAGTCCTGCTGTGACCCTTTTCCTTTATATATTGGTACTATAACTGCTTTACACCAGTCATCCGGTACCCGTTTTAATTCCCAACACAAATTAAACAAGGTGTACAGCAGGCCTGCCACCACTCCCTCTCCAGCCCTTAGCATCTCGAGTGATACTCTATCATATCCAGCTGCCTTACATGCTTTTCATTGCTTTCATTATTTCATCTAGACATATCTTCATACTCCTTTCCACTTCTTTCGGAATTTCTTGTTCATTTAATTCAGATGACTCTTCACTCAAAAACACGCTTTTAAAGTATTCCTTCCACCTGTTTAAATTCGAAACTTCATCATTCAGAATATATCCATTCTCGTCTTTTACAGCATTAATTATAGGCTGTTTTGTATTTCCCCTGGCAGTTCTTACGAGTTTCCAGAACATTTTTATATTAGCCCGGAAATTATCAGATATCCTTCTATCATTCTTATCCGTTCTTTCTTTCTTTTTCCTTTCAACTACTTCTTTTACTCTCTTATTTAGACGTCTAAATTCTGCCTTTTTTCTTTCTATCTCATAATTCATACCACCAGAATTACCAGCTTTAGTTGCTAGTAAATCTAACAATGCTTTCTTCTTTGATTCAACTTCCACCCGTACCTCATCATCCCACCACAACGTATTCCTTTTCCTTTCATTTGTTCTCTTACTTACACCACATACTTCGGTGGCTGCATCCACCAAAACTTTCTTAATATTATCCCATACAGTATTCAAGTCTAAATCATTCATACACAACTCATTCAAACACCTAATATTTTCTCTCAGTCTGCATTTATACTTCTCTTTCACATCTTCATCTTGTAACTTCTCTATTCTTATACGCTGTAACGCAGTGGTAGACACAGATGTCCGATGCCGCCAATGCTTGAAAAGACCATAAATTCGACATAAGACCAAGTAATGATCCGTCCCTACGTTGGACACCCGGTAAACCCTTGTATCTACGACTGCGCTCCTCATTCTTTCATTCCACAATTATGAAATCTATCATGCTTCTATCATCACCTCTTCCCCATGTATACATGTGAATCTTCTTATGACGAAAAAAAATATTCGTCACAAAGAGATTCTTTTCCACACATACGGTGAGGAGGTCTTCACCATTCTCATTTATACTTTCATCACTAAACGTTCCCAATATCCTTTCATAACCAGACCTCCTCACCCCAGCCCTTCCATTAAAGTCCCCAAACATAATAATCTTTTCATTTTCCCTACATTTTGTCAACACCATCCTTACCATGTCCCAAAACTGCTCTCGAATGTAAGTGGGCTTAGACATGTCTGGGACGTACACCCCTAGCAAGAACAGCTTCTTAAAGCCCACTTTCATTCGTATCCACAGCAGTCTCGGGCTTACACATTCATACTCTTTCACACATTGACCCTTTCTTTTTGAAAGGATGAAACCAACTCCCTGGCATGCCCGTTCGGTCTCGTCTACACCAGACCAATACGCGGTATACGTGCCATGCGCAGTGGTATCCTTTCCCTTTCGTTTCGTCTCATTTACACATAGCACATCTATTCCTCTGTCATTCATCATTTCGCATACGTCATCCATCTTATCATTCATTGCTCCACATACGCCAGATAAGCCAGACGGGCTTCCGCAATCCACTTTTCGCCCCTCCGGGAGACAGAACGTGACGGGTGGCGAACCTCGTCACCGGTTTTTCTCCCGGAGAATTTACTTGATTTTTTTGTCTTCTTATATATGACTGATATATTAAAAGGACTATTTCATGTGTAATGGATAACACAGCTATATTTTGACTCTTAATCCAGGTTCAATGAAAGTGTCTTTATGCCACAAAATATACTTACCATATTTATTTAGTTATTTTTTCACCGTACATTCATCGTATTCGTACTATTGTTCATTAATTAGCAAGGGAGAAAACAAAAAAATACGTTTGTATGAAATTAACGCCGTTCGGGTAACCTCTTGAATGTTGAAATTAATCGATAAAGCGCTGTGTTAGGTACGCTCTAATGTACCGTGACCTAACTAACAGCCACTCAAAGTCAAATATTATCAGGTATTATCTAATCAGCTAACCTAATCCTAAGTTTTCAGTAAGTTTCCAAATACGGTAGAACAGTGCCCGAAATTACAATGTTCGTTGTCTATATATGAACTAAATGACAAAAACTAAAGTAACAAACGAACGTACAGTCTACCTGTTGGTAATAAATAAGCTAATGCTGTTCGTGGACACTATATTGGTTTTACATGGGGAAATACCCACGCATATCCAACTCACGGAGTCCATGCCTAGTTATGTCTTACTCGCACTGTCTAAAACCGCATGGTGTTCCACCTTCTCTGGAGATGAACACTCCTATACTATCTCCCCCTCAGGCAAGGCACACCAGAACACGTGGCGCGCCCTCCTTCACGGCCCCCAACTTCGCCTGCAATGGCACGACCTCGTGTCCAGAATCCAGCGGCGGATGTGGTCTATGGCTCCACTGTCAAATATGATTTAGCTGTGGAGGGTAGGGAGAGCGGCGCCTCGCTATATTTAATATTTATTTCTCTCAACCGCAGCCTCACTACCGTCGCATCGAAGGTAGAGCTCTGTCAAAATCACGGAGGATAGGGGAAAAAGCGCATTGCCATACCAACACTCCTCTTCCTCCGCGACTACACCTCGACTGCAGCGGTAGAAGGAGAGGAAACTCCTCTCACCGCAGCTCACCAATACACATCTCCCTCGCCAAACCTACTCGGAGTGGCCACCTCGGACCAGCCCTTCACCTCGGGCCAACCCTGTGGGTTTCTATTTGTTCACCGAGGGTGAAAAAACCACGGCTACTAAACCCCCACAAGGCAGGAACCCGTTCTGTCTCCGGACATCTGCAGCCAAATTCAGCGAAAGAAGCCTACAGATACCTTTATACCTTTAAGGGCGAACATGGAATTCCTCAGAGCCTTTCGTTATAATGGCTCTCTTTACTTTTCAGATCGGAACACAGTAGTGCTCATTTGAGACAGGAATAGGTAAGGAGGTTGTACCTACCCAGACCGACTTCTTGACAGGAAAAGTGCCCTACCAGCTAATAAAATAAAATGTCACATATATATTTTAACATTAAATATTTATATCTAATATATAATAAATAAAGATTGTTTGTTCGTATGTTATGAGTGGCTCCAACATTCATAAGATTGCGATAGTATTTTGTCAACATAATGCTTGCACGATCACGAAGGTTATGAGCATAGTTGGACCCGGTAAGTGGCGCTGTTGTAGAATCCAGATTTCAGCCCTATTAATGAGCTGGATTCTTATGAAATAATGATGAGCTGGCCATGTAGTTCGAAGAGCAGTAATGTTATAAGGGTGGTCGGATAGCACCCCACAATAAAGGCAAGCGCGTTTTAGTGGAAATCTCTACTACTTGGACCGATGGCTTGATGGGGCATGGAGGAAGTGGACGAATGTCAGCTGTAAGTTTCGAAGTGTACTTGAGATTTACTGCAATGTTGCCGGTGATAATAGCAAAGTATCTACGTGCTCTTTTGTTGTGAAAATGAAATGCATTTGGGCTTTATGTTGTTACTTTGTGCTCATAAGCTATTGCAACAAGCCTGAATTTCTTTATTATATACATAATTTCACATAAAATACGGTTGCAGTAACTTAGTGTTATATTGAAAAATCACATTATTCTACGTGGTGTGCTCTGAACTCGGAATTTAACAGAACATTTTCACAGTTTACAAGAAATTGCTTTGTTCAATTTGACTACAATAAATATAAACATTTATATTAAGAACGTTTTAACAATTCATAAAAATTGTTTTATTCGATTTGATGGCTATTAATATATAGGTATTATTGTATTTTAAAAGAATAATTTTATAAGCAAGAAATACGTGCAGAAAATTCAAAATTCAGTAACTGGGAACTTTCAACGGATTATTATTGAAAAAGAAATTAAATTAATGTAAAAAGGAATGTTTATGGCCATACATCATCTCGTAAAGGTAAGATCTTCTATTCCATTAGTCTGAAAAGTACAGTGTTGGACATGGCTAGACATGGGCCTCTCTCTGTAAGTACTACCTGAATGGTCAATCTTGGCAGGCATATGGACGATCGCAATCCTAGACATGAGCACTGTCGACGCTGCTGCCCGTTGCCGGTCAGTGTATTTTACATTTGGCCTAAGCGAGATGGATTTAGAATAAAAGTTATGTGAACAACCACGCAGTGGCAGTGTATAATATACGTCATCGTATATCGTACCGTGGGGACTGTAAAAGGCGACGGAGGGTAACAAACCAGGAGTTTGGCAGCGTCTACGTAACACCATCTAAAAAGCTGCGGTTACTAACTTGCCTGTCAAGTGTAGTATTTATAAAGGCAATGTAAGGTTACTTGTTACACACCTACCCACGAAAAAGGTTTTTTTTCGTGGGTAGGTGTGTAACAAGTAACAGCTGACTTATTAGCTCCTATATTTTATATACTTTAAAATTATTTTAAACCAGTGTTTGGACTATATTTACATATCAATTACATCTTTATTACCTTTTCTTTTGAAGTCCTATTGAAATATATGTCCAGATAAAATATTTGTTACATTCACATACCACCCATTAGTGTCACTTTGTTTTTGCAAACTATATCATTAATTAGCACTTCACTTTGTGTTCACTAATATCACAGCAAATATTGGAAGAAATGGCAAGAGTAACTGATGTGGAGGTCATGCAAAGAGAACTTGAAGGAAGCTGGAGTCGCAAAATGGCTGAATTTGAAAACAGATTAAAGGCTGCCTCCACACCTACTAATCCCTCTCTCAATCAACTCCGCGAGGAGTTTTATGAATTCAAGGATGTCGTTTGCTCCATGCTCAATCTCCTTCGGCAACAAATTCAAGCCTGCACTAAGTCAATTGATGCTATTGATATGCAGCACAGACAGAATATCCTTCTATTTAATGGGATCTCTGACTCCCCAGAAGTAAATATTGAACAAGAAATACTGGGTATCATACATAAGAAAATGGGCATCCCACATGTTACAAATGTGGCCTTAGTACGTTGCCATCGAATTGGTGTTCAAAAGGATGGTCGTTCACGTCCAATTCTTGTACAATTTCATGAGCATAACACAAAGTCTGAAGTGTGGAAAGCTAAAACTAAGTTAAAGGGATCTCAAATATCTGTGTCTGAGTTTTTAACTAAAATGAGGCAATCTGTTCTTAAAAAAGCCCGCAAGCATTTTGAAATGAAGAATGTGTGGACCTTAGATGGAGCAATTTTCATCAAACTTCCCAATAATGAACGGGCAAAAATCTTCACTGAAGAGGAGATTGATACTCTCATTAAACAGTTTCCTGTTGATTTTTCATCAGCAAGTCTTAGTATGGCCCCTAACAGCAGTATCACTAATAGCGTAAAGAAACCCATACAAGCACTGCAAAGTTCTTCAAGCACAAAAATTCTGTGTGAGACTTCTCCTCGCAATCAAGATGATGTGGTGGTGCAGAAAGAGGATTCTAAAAGGTCCCGCCGTTTAATTGCTAAAAAATAGCTTGCTTAATTTACATATAATGGTATTCCTAGGTATCCTTTATTTTTGTAATCCATTGTTTTATATTATTGATTTACATATATTTAGCTAAGTGTTTATAGTCCTGCATCTTCTTGGTTGTAATGACTGCAGCACAGAACAATATTGTCTGTACTGTAGTCATAAGTTGTTCACTTTTTTACAGCAGTATAATTGCAATTTTTTTTAAGTTGTTTTCTTCTAATAGTATAGTCTGCATAGGAATTTTTATTTATCTAAATATAAACATAAAGAGATTTTATCTTGTAATACATAACTTGCTTGGGTTTAGTTTCCTTTTGTTTCTTGGTTGAGGTTTCTTACTTAGTAGGTTTGTTTATACTATGCTTGATATTGGTAACAATACTTATCTTTTTATAAATTTACCTACCACATATTTTTAATTTGATTTTTTTTTGTTTGTTAAATTTTGGGTTTTGATTTGTTTGTTTTGACAATGACAACTATGTATTACTTTTTTTCGCCTTTTATAGACAAAGGACACATGAACCATACAGCCAGCGTCGATCTTATACTTTGCTTTAATCGATTTTCTCTTGGTAAACATTTTCCTGTAATATTTTGTGTGACATCTACTTAGGAACTTTATTATTAGTCAAGATTATTTTTGCCACTTTAGATATTTTAGATCATAAGTTTGCATATAAAATTTTATTTATATTAAGTTTACTCTGTAAACAGTGAACTGATGGGTTGGTGATGTTTATGTTTAGTAATTGTTAGTTAATAGTTATAGTTTACATAACTTACTTTTTTATTTTTTTATTATTATTTTTCTATATATTTATTTAATTTATTTATTATTTTAGTATATGTAATATGTCTGATGTTGAGTCGCTTAGCTCTGCAAATGATTCTTCTACTTTGTCATTTCACTCTTGTAATGATTCTAAAGGAGTTTTTACGTCTTTTAACAACTCTGTGAACATATGTCATATTAACGCTCAAAGTATCCCGAGCCACTATTCCGAACTTGAAGCTTCATTTTTCCCCGAGTATATTCATGCTATATTAGTGTCGGAAAGTTGGCTGAAACCTTCTTTACCATCAACTTTATATCCCTTACCCGGCTTTGTACTTGTTAGGAATGATCGTGTTGGAAAAGGTGGAGGTGGTGTAGCAATCTACCTACATGCATCAATTCCTTATAAAATTGTCTTAGCATCTCCCTCCTGCTATTCCGCTTCTTCTGAGTTTTTATTTGTGGAACTCGATGTCAAGGGCATCAGGATGCTTCTAGGGGTAGTGTATTGCCCCCCATCTACCGACTACTTCGCCACTTTAGATATGGCTCTTGTTGATATTTGTTCTGAGTACACTCACTGTATAATCATGGGTGATTTAAATACTGATCTGTTGAAAAACTGCCCTCGTTCCAAAAGGTTTCTTTCAATTATTGAGTCGGTTAATCTTTCTATTCTCCCTTTAAAGGCTACTCATCATAATATCGGAACCGATGACTCATTGATTGATCTAATCCTTGCTGCTTCTCCTGAACATGTGATAACGCATGGACAGTTACCCGCTTTGGGTTTCTCACGCCACGACTTAATTTATGCATCGTATAAGCTTAAACCTCCTAAATATTCCCCTACTGTAATGCATCTTCGCAGTTTTTCTAAAATAGACTTTGACAAGCTTAGGAATGACGCTCTTAATCTCGATCTAGCCTCCTTAATAGCAGCATCTACTGTTGACGATAAGGTCACTATCCTTAACCACAATATTCTTAGCCTTTATGATGCTCATGCTCCTGTTCACAAGGTTAGATTGAAGCGTCCCCCTGCCCCTTGGATGACGGAGGGCATAAGGATGGCAATGGCTAGACGAAATCGTGCTTTTCTTCGTTTCAAGAGAGATCGAACCGAAGAAAATTGGTTATCTTTTAAAGCAGCCAGGAATAGGTGTAATCATATGGTACGTGCAGCTAAACGCCGATATTTCCATAACTGTATTAATAACTCTTCTCCAGTTTTAGTGTGGAAATTCCTAAAATCTTTCGGTCTTTGTAGACCAGCTACGTTGGATTGTGGTCCTTCTCTGTCACTTGATAAAATCAACCAACATTTCGCTTCTGTAAAAGCACTGGACCCTACAATTCGTTCCCAAACTATGGCTTCCATTGCTTCTATGCAAATTCCTAACATTCCTACCTTTAATTTTTCTCCTGTTTCTCAGGATGATGTCAAAAAGTCAATTTTAGCAATCCAGTCCAAGGCCGTGGGTTACGACGAGACTAGTAGACATATGGTAGTATTTATACTAGAGCACCTTCTCCCGGCAATTTCCCATATAATCAATTTTTCCCTTGATTCAGGTCAGTATCCTAATCTTTGGAAGAGGGCTTTTGTAAAACCTCTCCCAAAATTTCCTACTCCCATTCTTCCCAATCATTTTCGTCCAATATCCATTCTACCCTTTCTTTCCAAAATTTTAGAATCCTGTGTTTACAAGCAAATTTCTACTTTTGTTTCGAAACATAACCTACTGAGTATATATCAGTCCGGGTTTCGTCCTGGTCATAGTACCACTACTGCATTAATTAATGTTATTGACAATATTAAACAAGGCATGGAAGAAAAAAAATAATAGTACTGGTACTAGTTGATTTCTCAAATGCTTTCAACACAGTTGATCACGAAATCCTTCTTTCCGTACTGTCTCACCTGAATTTTGGCCCTACTGAATTGGATTGGTTTACATCTTATCTTCGCGGTCGACAGCAGTCAGTCAGAGTTGCGCAACTGCCCTCAGCGTGGGCTGATGTGGATGCTGGTGTGTCGCAAGGCGATATTCTTTCTCCTATAATGTTTTCAATTTTTATAAACTTTATTACCTCCATCATCGACTGCTCGTACCATTTGTATGCCGATGACCTTCAGCTTTATGTGCAAACTGAGATTGGGGATATCCATAATGGGATCAAAAACCTTAACGGCAACTTAGCAGCTATCAGGGATTGGTCAACCCGTTATGGGGTTTTGGTCAATCCTTTGAAATGCCAAGCTATACTGGTGGGTAGCTCAAGGATGCTGGCTAAGATTAACCTGACGGACTTACCTCCTATTTACTATGATAATACTACAATTCCATTCAGTAATTCCGTTAGAAATCTTGGCGTTCACATCGACAGCACGCTGAATTGGAGAACTCAGGTTTCAGATGTGAGTCGTAAAGTCAGCGCCACGTTATGCTCTCTGTATCGTTTAAAGCATTTTCTCCCCACTAAATCTAAGATCATGCTTGTCCATTCACTTATCTTACCCATAATTGATTATGCAGATGTGTGTTACCCAGACCTGTCCCAAGATCTTCTGAACAAGCTGGAACGCCTCTTCAATAACTGTATAAGATTTATCTTTGGGCTCCGTAAGTATGATCATATTTCGCAATACAGATCTAAGCTAAATTGGCTTACAATCCGGCAGAGGCGCAACTCCAGAATATTACTTGTACTTTTTTCCATATTAAATGATCCATCTTCGCCTTCTTATCTTAAGAGTAAATTTCATTATCTTTCCTCATCTCATGATAGGGTCCTACGCTCTTCTTCTAACAACAAAATCTGTACTCCAGTTCACTTCACCGAGTTCTATGGTAACTCCTTCACAGTTCAGGCTACACGCCTCTGGAACTCCTTGCCCGATGACATCAGAAAAGCTCCCAATAAGTACGCTTTTAAAAAGTTGGTCCATGATCATTTATTAAAGACAACGCATTCTACATGACTCATTTATTTAATATGTATTGCCGAACAAACGTATATATTCATAGTCATTTGTATATACTAATTATATATGTATTTAAATATGTTTACTTGTATGTATATCCATTTATTTATATATTTGTATGTTTGTAAGGATAGGTCATATATGTATAGTTTATTTATTAGTAGTTTGTATTTATTATGTAGTTAATTATCATTTGTATTGTTTTCTCTCTTATTCTATATTGCCACACCTACGTCAAACTCTCACCAATCCATGGGTTGACTGGTAGAGAATGCCTCAAGGCATTAAGTCCGCCCTTTGTATTCTTTTGTTAAGGATGCAATAAAGAATAAATAAATAAATAAAATGTAAGGCAATCTACGTAGTTAATCTATATTCAGATATACAATTCTCACAAATAAAATTTTAATAGGTATAGACAATGAAAAATCATTTACATTAAGTGTTATGATTTAATGATTTCTTAAATTTACGCGAACACTACACATTGAATAAAACTATTATTTACGGATTTTATCGCGTTTAATTACTTTTAATTTATTTTTATTATTATCCCGACGTTTCGGGTGCTTTACAGCGCCCATGGTCACGGGGGGGACTGAGATGTTTGACGTCCCAATGTCATAGTTAGTCCGGCTACCTTCAGTTTTTTAATATTAATTTTTGGTCCGATTTACGCAAAAATTGCGCAAAAATTGCGTAAATCGGACCAAAAATTAATATTAAAAAACTGAAGGTAGCCGGACTAACTATGACATTGGGACGTCAAACATCTCAGTCCCCCCCGTGACCATGGGCGCTGTAAAGCACCCGAAACGTCGGGATAATAATAAAAATAAATTAAAAGTAATTAAACGCGATAAAATCCGTAAATAATAGTTTTATTCAATGTTATGATTTAAAATAAAAATCATAAATCGTAAATATTTCGTACTGTTACGAACTTAAGGTTCGTGACAATAAAAACTGCCGATTGAATTACTAAAACTGACACTTTAATTACCGAACACCAATTAAAACTTAAATCACAGTGAACACTTTAGTTCACTTTATTTCGCTTCGAAGGCTACGCTCGTATCGCCAATTCAATACCGCCCCGTTCACGGCCCAAACGGCTTTATATAGGCCTTTTCCACCGAAACATCTAGAATGTTCTAGAAAATTCAAGTGTGGAGTTTTCTAGAAAGCTTAGTTTTTCTATTCAATAAAAGATGGCGCTAGTGGAAGAGTTATAGGAAGATCTTGACGCCCCTATTTCTGCTGCTTGATACCAGATAGTGCTAATAATCACCCGCCATATACCGGGCGCAAATTGTAGCGCGCAACAGTACGTACAATGGAATTCATAGAAAAGTTTTCATTTGTAAAGCTTGACACCATCGATGGCAGGAAAGAATGTGTGGAGAGAATATGGCAGAACCTTAGGGATGGAATGGTAAGTGCAGCGGAAGAAGTATGTGGTACGACAAAAAGAGGTAGTAGTAAAAGAAGAGATGCATGGTGGAATGACGAAGTGAAAGAAGCTGTAAAAAAGAAGAAAAAAGCATGGTTAGACTACTTAGCCTCTAGTAACGATGAGCATATGAGAGAGAAGATGAAAGAAAGATATAAGCTGCAGAAAGTTCATGCGAAAACATTGATTGAGGAAGTACGTGAAAGGTGTAGAATAGAAGCGGACGAGAGGTTGTCGCACAACTTTAGGGAAAACTCCAAACTCTTCTGGAAAGAGGTTGGAGGGTCCCGGAATGGTGCGACAGCTTTAAGAATGAACAAAGTGCTTTCGAGAACCAATGACGTCCTCTCAGAAAAATCGGACGTCATGCAGCGATGGAGTGAATTTTATAGAGAATTGTATGCGTGTCATGATCTTAGTGAAGGATCCGGGGGTGTCGCCGTGACTGGCACGCCAGACACGGACCTCGATGACACTGAGGTCATCAGCATGAAAGAGATTGAACGTGCGATTCGAAGTTTGAAATGTGGTAAGGCTGCGGGACTAGACAGAGTTACTGCTGAAATGGTCAAGTACGGTGGGCCTCGCGTCTGGGACAGCTTTCATCTGCTGTGCAATTTGTGCTGGCGGACGGGAGATGTCCCGGATGATTGGCGATCCGCGGTCATTGTGCCTTTATATAAAGGTAAAGGTTCACATTTTGACTGCGGGAGCTATCGGGCGATCAGCTTGACCAGTTTAGCAAGTAAAGTTTATTCGAAGGTTTTGACACGCAGGATGCAAGAGAAATCGGAAAGATTCTTATGGGAGGCACAATGCGGATTTAGAACTGGAAGAGGATGCACGGATCAAATGTTTTCTCTACGCATGATCACGGAGAAGCTTCTGAGGGTTAACCAGTGGATTTTCTGTGCTTTTGTGGATCTGGAGAAAGCATTTGATAAGGTTATAAGGAAGAAAATGTGGGAACTGTTGCCGGGATATGGTGTGGATGGTCGATTGTTAAGGGCTGTGCAGTCACTTTACTATGACTGTAAAGCCTGTGTGCGGGTAGGGCATGACCTGTCACCCATGTTTAGCGTCCAAGCGGGCGTAAAACAGGGTTGTGTCATGTCTTCCTGGCTGTTCATACTGTATCTCGACAGCTGTTTACAGAAGCTGAAAGATAGCTGTTTGGGTGTGAAATTGGGTGACATAAAAGTTAATTGTCTGCTGTATGCTGATGATGCAGTGCTTATTGCACCATCAGAAGCAGAACTGCAGGCATTAGTCACGTGTATGAAAGAGGAATGTGAAATTAAAGGTCTCCGTTTGAATGCTAATAAAACTAAGGTTCTGGTATTTGAAAAGGACGAAGGGAGAACGAAATGTGAAATATGGGTAAATCAGGAATGTCTAGAACAGGTAAATGAAATTGTATACTTGGGGAGTGCTTTCAGCCGGGATGGAAGATGTGATTTAGATGTGGATAGGCGTGTCGCTGCCGGAAACAAAGTCAATGGTGCCCTGAATGCATTAATAAAAAGGCAAGGCGTGGTGAAGAGTGCACGCCTTGCAATACATAACGCAGTGTTGGTACCGACTTTGTTATATGGCAGCGAAACCTGGGTATGCCAGAAGAAGCATAAAAGCAAGTTGAATGCAGTGGAGATGCGATCTCTTCGTAAAATGTGTGGCGTTACCATAGCCGATCGAAAGCGAAACGAAGAGATTCGCAATATGGCAGGATTGAAAGATGACCTTATCACAAAAATAGATAGGGGCGTACTCCAATGGTTTGGACACGTTGAACGAATGAGTGAAGACCGAATGGTGAAGAAAATATATAGAGCGAAAGTAAATATTAGAAGGTGTCGAGGTAGACCGAGACTAACTTTCGACGACCATGTGAGCAAATTGCTCGAAGAGGGGAGGGTCAAGAGTACTCGGATACCTAGACGTGCATGTATGAAGAAGTTAATGAACCTGAAAGAAGCGAAAGAGGTATGTAAGGATCGTGACACTTGGCGATCTGTTCTCTCTGGCTACCCCGTTAGGGATTGTGCGTGACGATAAGTAAGTAAGTAAGTAAGTAAGTAAGTTTTCATTTGTTTGTCGTAATTACCTTCCTACCTACACGCGTTTATCTACTTTATTCCTACTATCGTCTTATTGCTATGGTTTGTGTATCTTATTCTTAGTTAATTTCAAAATTTTTAAACTGTAATCATGGCCAGTTAAGGAAATAATTTGAAAATAAAAGAGAAAGAAAAAGTGTGTTGCAAAACATTCTTGTTTCAGTCGATCTTCTGTACAATTTGAAAGAATTTTTTTTATTTTACTGCCCACTTAACGAAAAGTGTTTATAACGCAATAAAATGCCTTGTCCCTTCCATTTCGCTATATAGATTATACACTGTAATTACAGGGATAAAAGATTTTTCAAAACGATCCATTCAGTATCCGTTAGAAGAATGGCTCTTTCTTGGAGACTGCAATTAATTTATGTAGTTATAAAAATTAAATATAATAACCATAACTTTAATAGTAATTCTTTATGTCCGCCTGATGATAAGTGAATCCAGTTGCCCATAAAATCTTAATCTAATATACATTAAGAATCAAAATGCAGATGCGTTGTCAACCCTGAGAACTATGATGGCATGCCTCGTGTTGGAGAACAAATGCGACGGCGACGAAGCTGGTGCGGTGTTGACAGCGGGGAGCACGGTCACACTCAGCACATCGATCTCGCCAGCTTACCGTTCACGCTAAGAGGCCCATCGGTGATAGATGATACAATAATTATTGTAAGATACTTGATTATACATCACGTTGTTAACAATCCGCGATCTCATTATTGAAATCCCTCGTAACGCTAACATCGCGTTTTCAATAAAAAGAGTCTCCAGTTCTCTACACTCACCATATGAAACACTGTAGCATTAAGGCATTCTGAGAGGGCGTGTTTTTTTCCCGTTTATGCCGATCCATTCAAGCTACAATAAATACGGCTTTACCACAAAAATTATAACGGCTTATTCAATGTTTTTATCAAAACTACTAACTTCCTTAAATCAGATGTTTATCCTTTCAAAAACCAATTTACTTATTGATATCAATAAACTTACCTAAGGATCATTGTTAACTTCACCACAAAGATGGTTTAAGAGTAAGCTGAAACCATCTTGGTGCGATTAAAGCCGTCAAGTCATGTCTGTTTTACCGAGAAATGAAACATTTCTTAATTGATCGTGTTTATAATTCCGGTCACAAATGTACCTGCAATGATTTGTGAACACATAATATGTAAACATTTTGTAAATTAATTATTTAACGAGTATGAAAATGAAACAAATTTTACTGATATTAAGAAGTTAGAACGTAGTAAATAATTTAAAAAAAAATTTTTAGTGTAACAATTCTTTCTAAGTTTAACGACGAAATAATTTACTAGTAATTTAACTAAATGTGTTTTATAGAAAACGAAAATTAAATTGTATATTATTATGTATATATATATATAGAAATTTTTATACGAGTTGTATTTTTATTTACCTTACTGTTTTTAAACTACTAGAGATCTTGCATGCACACGTTACCCTATTTGAAAAAGGGGATAATTTTATCTACTATTAGTCCATTTTATATACTTTTTTCTTCTGAATTTTCAGATATCCTAATCACCGTTTTTTTAAAAAAAACTCTATTAATGGCACTCTACATCATGAATGACATAACTTTCATCTGTTTAGTAGTAGAAATTAGTCTAATTAGTCATAGAAAAAACCATGCATTGACAACACCTTATTTGGAACCACCTATATTCCGACACTTCATATCTCCACTTTTTATAATGAAAAGAAAAATGTACGACAATTTTCATATAATATAAAAGTTTAAAGCTAAACTAATCTCGACACAAAACTGTGAGAAAAGACGATCCATTTTATCAAATACACAATTTTCTAGTCAACCCTTTTCAATATTCACCGTTCTTTAGTCACTGATAAAAGAAATTCAACGTTTGCTTGCTCCCTTTTGATACGAATATTTTAAATAAGTTATTGTTTTGTGAATTGTGGATACTTTTTTTTAATTCTCCTTGATAATTCTAAAATTGGAAACTTGTAAATGGCTTAATAGTACATAATTATATTTTTTATTTAAAAAAAATTATTTCAATTTTCCGAATAAAATAAAAACAAATAAAAGTAATGAGTGCTTCCATTAATCCATCACCTTATTTCATGCTATGAGTCCGTGAATGAGTGTAGTGTCGACTAAAAGATATATTTGTCAGCCGTAAATTTTAGTCTTTCTTTAGTTTATCATAGAAATGCTTGAGGTACCAATAGGTCCGTAGTGTGCATGAGGTATAGTATTGCATTATATGCGATGTTGTTGTATTAATATAATCTTTAAAATTTAAAAAAGAAAAGAGGACATCAGTATTTTCGCTATTTATTCTTCGGTTCAAGGTTCACTCCATTTTAATGGTCGTTTAAAAATAATGACATTTTCGAAAAATATTAAAAAATTTATGTCGAAGAAACAAATTTATTTCATATTGTTAAGATAAATGTTTCACGTATCAACGAAGCATCGTAAGATAGCGTCCGGTATGTGAGCAAGCCACTCCAACTACAACTCTGTGCCCCGTAAGTAGTAAGCTTAAAACGCTTGCATTAGGAGTAAATCATGTCAGTAGTCGAATGGCGGTTTTGAACTCTCAAGTTCACACAGTGAACAATTACTTGCAATTAGGCGTACGTGTAGGTACTACATAACTAACGTGTAGTGGTTGTGTTGCGATGGAAATGAAATTAAACTTAAACTAATATGACATTGATAAAAAAATATTCAAACGGGTCGTTTCGACCGGGGTAGGACCACGCTCTCACAAAACAACAGCGTTGAATAGTAGCTTAATGCTGCTATGTTTCGTATAGTGAGTGTAGAGAACCAGAGACCCTGGATACCGTAAGAGGCGAGAATGGAATACAAACAAACCAGGAGATGAGCAGCAACGTCTTCCTTACAGCGACTGAAATGCAAAACACTGCGGTTGGAACGTGATTTTTAAGAACGATTTTGTGATTTCCGCAAATTAGATAGCTCGTTAGTAGACTTCGTGCAAAACCAACAACACGTTGAAATGTTGGTACGAACATTTATCCAGCTAATTACCTTTTTGACATGTCAGCTGTAATAAGGAACTTAAAAAAATAGTGTGTTATTTATTACGCATTTCTATAAATGAGTTATTACTGTTCAACTTACTATATTAGTATTAACATTCTTTTAAATGCCTAACGATCGTTGTTTCAAGAAGTTGGATTTTAAAATTATCGCAGAACCGATTTTTTTTAACCACGTGGTAGCGGCTTAAGAATATCTACTTGGAAGAGGAAAAGGAAACAGAAGATGAAGAGCAGCATCTTCGTGAGATTAAATCAAAATTATAAACAAACTGTGGTTGCTAACCAACCTACCAAGTGTGCAACTGTGGAATAATCCTCCTTAGGTAAACTTTGAAAAAAAGTTGACCTTTGAGCGCATGATGGTAAAATAAAAAATGTCCTATAAGAATAACATGTAATCTATATTGAATAAAAAATTATTCCATTCTATTCAAGAGTCTCCTAGCATCGTATGAATTCTTGTCACGTTTTTCAAGTTAAATATGTATTTATTAAATAGCCTTTTGAATGAATGGGAGTTTCGACTATTTTCTTTTATTTTTTTCTTATATATTTTATTAACCATAAGGGGGTTAATATAAAGAAAAATAATTATAAGTAAATATTGCGGATACATCTCTGAGTACGTTGTAAATCAGAGATCACATGAAATCGCAATTATGAATTGTCATTTTCAATTGAATTGCAATTATCAATTGAAATTTATAGCTCGTGCTTAACCTCTAAACTACTACAGTATTTTCAATACTTTTATAATATTATAGTTGTTAGTCATCTAGGTCTGATCTGTTTTTAATTTAACTATTCAAAAGACCGTCTTTAAAGAACAACAAAGAATAAAATCACCGAAATCAGTCGACGTTTGTTCATAATATGTTGCGCAAATTGCTTTGTAACTTTTAGGATAAATAAGTTTGAAGATTTCTCTTGGATCCTCTGAGTTAATTCTTTCTAAGAATAATAATAATAAAATCGATCAATATGATAAATATACATAAAGGATAATTCATTCTCATTTTCGAGCTTACTGATATTTTAACGAGATCATGAAACAAAAACGCCCATAAAACTCTTTCCTCAAGTATCAATTTTATTTTTAATCAGCAATCTGTCACAATTTTTCCAGTATAAGACGGCCACGATAAATGAATGAAAATGCCAAACACGCTAAGCCATTTTATTTCCGCGCCGCGTGAAATGACAGCCGATATATCTCCGGCTTGGCCGCGTTTCCTTTCAATGGATTTTCGGAACAAGGAATTTGCTAGCTCATGTTGATTTCAAATAGAAATCTTGACGGATTTTTTTTTAGGATTCCTCTATAATAGAAGAAACCTTAATAGGTTTTCTCTATCCATCCATCTTGAAAGTTTTTCCAATTTATGGCCAAAAATTAGGAGTTAATCGTTTGATTTATTTTTCATTTTTTTAAATTATTTTAGTGTCTATTAACCACGTTTAGTTTGCGATTCTTAAGTTATATTGCAACGTCGGTGACAAACGAGCACATAGTCCACCTGTTCTTAAGTGGATGCTGTGGCCCATAGACATCTACATTTATCCTCGATTAAGAATCAAAATGTGGATGCGTTGTGTTCCCTGTGGACTACCATGGTATGTCTCTTTTCCAGTGAAAAAGGATCTCTGGATCTCTACACTCATTATATGAAACACAGCAGTATTAAGCTGCTATTTTACGCTGGTATTCTGCCAAAGCGTGGACTTTCCCCGGTGGAGCCGACTCATTCTTGCTACAACCATAATATAGCTGCAGTGTGTCTCTACCACGTATAAAACCTTCCTTCATACTTTTGAAAATGCAAGTAAAATCTGGATAAAATCAAAAAATATATTTTGATTGAAATATAAATCTAGATACGTATTTTATCGATTAAATTTATATAAGCCTATAAATGTCTACTCCTAAACATAGGCCTCCCTTTAGATTATCTTGTAAGGAGGATTTTGCCAAAGTTGTCACGCCTAGCAGGCGGGTTAGCAATCACAGTTTTCATAATTATGAGCTGTTATCAGGAAGATGCTGCTGCCCGTTTCCTGTTTCAGTTTCCCTCTGACGCGTCTTAAGACACCCACGGGACGATATGGGATAGTGGATATTCTTACACCGCCTCTGCGCGGCTGCCGTGTATACAGGTAAATGAAGATATTATATTGATAACGAATAATGTATTATAATTAATTACTTCCAAACTTGTGTGAAAAAGATGAATAATATCCATTTACAATTTTGTTATAAAGAGAATTTATGACAGAAGTTCCTTGATAAATGATACAAGTATTACTCGTATAAAGTTAGTTGAATCATTTTGTTATAAAGTCCCTTATTAGGTGTTTTTAAAAAAAAATAAGTAAAATACGACTTCAGGGTACTAAAAAGAATAAAAAAATAAATCCCAGCTTACCACACTTAGAGATGGAATATTTTCTTGAAATTTAAATATGTTTATTTAATTAATTATATTTTATTATTAAACAATTATTAATTCAAATTCAAATTCGTCCATCCACAATCCACAGATCCATGGGTTAATACGATACTTAAAAAATTAAGTTTCTTTTAATGAAAAGGATCGCATGTACAAGTTACGTATACAATTTGTTATATCTTTTCTACAAAAAAAAATTATTTAGGCCGGCTACAACGATTTGTAAAGCGGTATAACAAAGATAATTTAAGTCCATTCACGAGCCAAATTCGTTCCATTGTAAGACCTGAGACAAAGACGACGTGGAATAAAAACTGTACATTTCAATAAAGTGAGCTCCAATATCAGTATCTATAGAATTTAATTTATTCCCGAAAATTGTCTCAAACTATATATATAGAACTTTTAGATAACGAAAAATTCCTTAGAACGTTGAAATTGGTAAGGTTGTTTGATTAACATTGTTACCCTTATATTGGAACTATTAAAGCGTAGCAACCACCCTTAAAAGCGAAACAATTACTATTATTTAGACACCAATAAACTTTAATATTACTTACTTTTAAAATAATTCTGATATAGAGTCGTAAATATTTTGTAAGAACAATGTAATTCTTAGAAATGTGTTCATTTGTTTGCCCTAATTACCTACTTACCTGCACTTTACTCCCCACTATAGTCTCATTTCTATTAGTTGTGTATCTTATTCGTTTATTAATTATATTTTTGTATTAAAATTTTTGAATTGTAGATATGGCCAGCAAAAGAAAGAATTTGTGCATTGATGAAAATTCGCGCATTAGAAAAGGAAGTTATTCATAATCTATCTAATATAGATTAAGAATCAAAATGCAGATGCGTGGTCGTCCCCGAGAACTATGATGGAATGCCTCGTGTAGAAGAACAAATGCAACGGCTACAGTGTTGGTGCAGTGGGGGCAGCGGGATGCACACCCGCACTCAGCACATCGATCTCGACAGCTTTTCGTTCGTGCTAATAGACATATATTACGTTGCAAATAGTCCGTGGTATCATTATTGAAATCCCTGGTAATGCTAACACCGCGTTTCCAATAAAAAGGGTCTGCTAGTGCAGAGACACTCGCCATACGAAAGATAGCATTAAGGTAAAAGTAGCATTAAGGTATTGTGAGAGAGCGTGATTCTTTTCCGGTTGACTCGATCCATTAAAACTACAAGTACCGATCTACCACAAAAAAAAAAAACATTAATAACGGCATTATTCAATGTTTTTTTTAATCGACACTAACAACTTCATTAAATCAGATGCTTGTCCTTTCAAAAACCAATCTCCTTTTTAAAATCAATATCCTAACCTGAGGATTCATCGTTAACGCCACCATAAAGACGGTTTACGAGTAAGCTGAAGCCATTTTGGCGCGAGTAAATGCCGTCAAATCAAGTCTGTTTTACATAGAAATTAAAACTTTCTTTATTATTCTTGTTTACATTATTAAAAAGAATTATAAATCAATTATTTAACGAGTTATAAAAGCTATTCCACAGATTTTAAGAAGTTAGGACGTAGTATCTAGATATAAATAATTAAAAAATCTTTGGTGCAGCAATACTTTTAAAGTTTAAATATGAATGAACTTACTAGTAATTTAACTAAATGTGTTTCATAGAAAACGATCGGCATGGCACGATAATTTTTATTAAATACTGGCCTGGTTAGAAATGTAAAAGTAACGAAATTGAAAATTTTTACTATTAGTCCATTTTCTATTTTTTTCCTTTAAATTTTCGTACAATCAGATCATCGTTATTCCATAAAACTATATAAATAGCACTCAACTTTATATGATATAACTTTCATCTGTGATTTAGTAGCCCACACCCCACACGACATTTGTGTTAAGTAATAGGAATTAGACTAATTGGTCTTAGAAGAAGACATACATCGACAAGACCTCATTTGGAAAGATAAACTAATCTCGACACAAAACTGTGAGAACAGACGATCCATTTTACACATACAATTTTCTCATCAACCCTTATCAATCCCCATTATTTAGTCACTAATAAAGGAGCTTCAACATTTGCTTGATCTATTTTGAGACTCTCACTGCGGTTGGAACCTGATTCATTTTAAAAACGAATTTGTGATTTCCGCAAATTAGGTAGCTCGTTAGTAGACTACGTGCAAAACCAACAACACGTTGAAATGTTTGTACGAACATTTATCCAGCTAATTACCTGTTTGATATGTTAGCTGTAATAAAGCACGTAAAAAAATAGGGTGTAATTTCTAAGATGAATTTGAAAACTCGGAGTCTGTATAATATGTTCTGTAATATGTAATGTTGAACAAAATATAAAACAATTTTTAAATTAGTAATAATATATATCAAATAAATAAACCCTACAATTACTATACTCTTGATACTTTGCATTCGTCTCATTCCCTCAAAACTAAGTTTTCTCAAGGTTTCACTTCAACTGCATGTGCATACGTGTTTTTTATACAATAAGCGTGACAAATGAGCAAACAATTCTCGATTACATAACATAACATAACATAACATAACATAAAACACTCACGCCTGTCACCCAGAGGGGTAGGCAGAGACTACGGACTTCCATTTGGCACGATTCTGACATACCTCTTTCGCCTCCTTTACATCCATATATCTACGCATACATGCTCGTCGGTTAAGGGTACTTCTAACGTGGCCCATTTTCAAAATATCGCCAATTTGGTCGATAAACTTTTTTCTAGGGCGTCCCTTTCCGACTCGGCCATTCACATCTGCCATATAAATTTGCTTTGTCACTCTTTCCTCATTCATTCTTTCTACGTGACCAAACCACCGAAGCATTCCTTTCTTAATCCTGGTCACAACATCATCTTGCATACCACATTTATCTCTTATCACGCAATTTCTCACCCTGTCATTCAGATTAAACCCTAGCATATTCCTTAAAGACCGCATTTCTACAGCATTTATTCTACTTTCGTGCTTCTTCTGCCACACCCAGCTTTCACTACCATACATTAAAGTAGGGACTAACACAGCATTATGAATTACTATACGTGCCTGTTTTGACACATTCTGGTTCTTCATAATAGGGTGTAGTGCCCCATTCACTCTATTCCCTGCATTTACTCGTCGTTCTATTTCCCTATCATATCTACCATCCCTACTAAATACACATCCCAAATACACAAACTCATCCACTTGCTCAATTAACTCTCCTTCTGTTCTTATTTCACATACCGTTTTGCTTTCTTCTCTTTCAAAAACCATCACTTTCGTCTTACTTGCGTTCACTTTCATTCCCCTTTCTTTCAATTCCCAGTTCATTAATGTAACCATCATTTGCAACTCTGCCGCCGATGACGCAAGTATGACTTGATCATCGGCATACAAAAGACATTTGACGGTTAACTCGCCCATTCTTAACCCACATTCTTCATCTTTCAAAGTTTGCAAACACCGGTCCATAAATAGGTTGAACAGCCAAGGGGAAGCTACACAGCCCTGTCTGACACCTTTTTGGATGCCAAACCAGTCCGAGTAGACCCCATTGATCCTGACACAAGCACTAGAGTCCCTATAAAGAGACCTTAATGCCTGTATCAAACCAGCGCTCAACCCATATGAGTTCAGTGTTTGCCATAACACATTCCTGTCCACTCTGTCATAAGCCTTTTCCAAGCCCATGAACGCACAAAAAACTTTCTGGTTTTTGGCCAAAAACTTCTCCGCAATCATGCGCATGGAAAAGACTTGATCTGTACACCCCTTTCCCTTTCTTAAACCCGCTTGCACATCCCAAATTTTTCCATCAGTTTCTTTCATAACTCTTTCAATTAACACTTAGCATACAGTTTACCCACAATACTAAGCAATTCTCGATTAAGAATCCAAATGCAGATGCGTTGTTACCCCTTGACGACTGAAATGGAATGACTTTTACAAACGTACAAAAGTACAAAATTCAGCTGTATGGCAAAAGGATCTGTGCCCATGTTACCATTACTGTGTTGACAGTTAATGTTATTATCTATAGTCAATAGTCTTTGCCTTGTCTTTGCCACTATCTATGTCTAGCTCTAGCACCGTAGACAGAGAAACCTATAGACTAATGATCGGCGTGGCGTCAAGTGAGAAAGGACGATAACGAATTTGTAGGTTATACAATAATCTTTATGACTTGTAAACACATTTAGATAAAAATTTTAATTGTTCTAAGAACTGAACTGAACAAGATTCACCAATCTTAAGCTCACAAAACACTTTTTACTCAAACCAACTTGCATACTCCTTAAATCGCTACACTGTTAAAGTTGTTTAGTAAACTGTAGAGTTTGCTAAACAAAAAAACCGGCACGGAGAAAGGGACAAACAATCACACCACTCTATCTCATTTCTATGCAAGACGTATGCATAAATCTATCTTTTTCGTGTGCGAATACGAAAGAAGGCGTCAATTTGTCTATAGGTTTCTCTGTCTACGTCTAGCACCTACGGACTACAATAACATTTATCTATGGTTATTGGTAACATTTTAACACTTATATGATAAAAATCACAAATATTAACGAATTTACTAAAGTTTACAAATACAATTAAAGTTTACTACAGTAAAAAATCTAATAATAAAATTAGCTAATAATAAACATAAAACTATTGGAGTAATAATAAAGGGTGTTTTATCTTTAGAGGATAAACTCTCGAAAAACAAATAAAATGCTCTTACTTTTCAAAATTAGTTATAATATAATGTTAATCGTACAGCGTTTGGTTGACAAATGAGATGACATTGTGAATTTGCTTTGAGAAGCACATTAGCGCCTTCTGACGAGCTGAAGGCAATCACTCATTCGCGCATTTCACTTAAATCAATTCAGGCATTAAGCTTGAACATGCTCCTGGTCGTTGAAAGACCACTTTCAACTTTGAAGATCCTCAGCTCTCGGAAGCTTACAAAGTCGCACGAGAGAACGACACACGCAGCCTCTGCTTGTATTGACATCCGCCACTCTAGCGATTCCATCATCTCCCATAATGAGCCGTAGCACACGGCCAAGCTTCCATGAAAGCGGAGGGGTATTGTTTTCCGCCAAAACACCATGTCCCCGACGTTTAGGTTGGCAGCACTACTCTTCCACTTTGTCCTTTGCTGCAGTTCCAACAGATAGTTACACTGCCACCGTTGCCAGAATTATTGCTGCATTTTCTCTAGGCGTTCGTAGCGTTTAAGATGACTTTCTTTGGCTTCAACCAGATACCGTGCCGGCGTTGCTATTAATGGTCTCCCAATAAGAAAGTGTCCCGGAGTTAAGGGAAGAAGGTCACTGGGAGAAGAGGACAGAGGGCATAAAGGACGGCTATTCAAAATAGCCTCCACTTGGGCAAATAAAGTGCCAATTTCTTTGAACGTTAGATGGCTTTTTCCAATGACATGTTTTATGTGGTGTTTCGCAGATTTAACACCCACTTCCCATATACCGCCAAAATGAGGAGTGTAAGCTGGTATAAAATTAAATTTAATAGGTTTTTGATTTGCAAACTCAAGTAGGGGTTCTTGATTTTGTTTTATAAATGAGCCTGATTCCCGTGAAGCGGCTACAAAATTGGTCCCGTTGTCACAAAATATTTTCGTTGGCTTACCTCGGCGTGCAATAAAACGTCTGAGTGACATTATAAACGCATCCTTAGTTAAATCGCTTACTGCTTCAACGTGGATGCATTTATAACGAAGACAGACAAACAAACACAGATAACATTTAATTACTCGACTTTCGTGGCCTTTACGATTTATGATCGAGAGCGGCCCAGCAAAGTCGAGACCCACTGACAAAAAGAGATAGCCTGGCGTGACGCGTTGGGGCGGCAAATTGCCCATTTTAGGCTGTAAGGTTTTCTAGCGCATACGTCTACATCGAACACGATTATTAACTGTGCGCCACGCCAGATGTCTTACATTCACTGGCCACACTGTTTGTTTTATCGTTGATAACATCAGTAGTGGACCTGCATGCATATGTGTTATGTGCTCCCTTTTGAAAAATAGTTTTGTCAATGTATGTGCAGCATGTAGCGAAATGGGATGCTTCTGGTCATATGAGGAATTATCTGCCGCACCTATGCGTCCCCCAACATGAAACAACTTGTTATCGAGAAATGAAGAAAGCCCAATTATATTTCTTTTCTACTTAAATGTTTGTTTTTTACGAGTAAATCGTATATTCAGCCGGAAATGATTGAGTTTGTGCAATAATACAAAGCGAAAACCATGAATCTTACAATTCGTTAACTGTTAAAATTCCAGTACGTTTTTGGTTCGGATTTTTAGTATTAAATATAAATCTAAGAACGTATACGAATAGTCGCTGTAATCGATTCAAGAATGAGTATTTTTCAAAATCTATAACAGGTTCAGTCATTGTCACAGCATGCACCTACAACTCTGGTAAAGGCTCAAAAGACTCTTTAGTTTTTAATACTGGCCATTCGTCATCATTTTTGAGTAAAAAGTCAGGACCTCTCCCCCAAAGGGACAAAGACATAATTTTTTTTGCATCTACTCTTCTCGAAATAAAATCCGATTCTGTTGAAACATACCTCCAAAATAATGGTGAGGTAAGATCCACGATTTCACTTACAGGATTGGCAGCAAAGGTTTTGAGCCTTTTGATATCACCTTTGATCCAACTCAGGACACAGTTGAATCACACTAGTGCACTATTTTCGTTGGTTTTTACCTAAGAGAGTCTAGTACAGATTTGGTCAGTTTGGCGGCTAGTAAAGCGGCACACAATTCAAGACGCGGTGCTGGTAGGTTTTAGTGGTGCTACTTTGGACTTCGCACACAATAGCCTGATAGTGACATCATTATTTGCGCTAATTGATTTTACAAATATGCAGGCGCCGTATGCAGATGGCGATGCATCACTGAACGAACGTGATTCTTTATATTTTGGCGAGTCACCCAACACCAATCGCGGGATATGTACATTATCCAAACATTTTAAATTTTCTGCAAACTTCAACCATTCATTTTCTATCTCTGAAGGTACAGGTTGATTCCAATCAATTTTTTGCTGCCACAGGTTTTGAAGCATGATCTTTGGCAACACTATTAGTGGGCTCAGAACACCCAAAGGATCAAATATTTTAAAGATATGCTGCCCTAGGCAATTGACACACAATTTATACTTCGTTACGTCCATCATTCCCTCGTTAATCCCCTTGGCCCTAAATGTGGGTAATCGTAGATTCTATGATGCTCGTTACAAATAATGCATGTAAATATGTTTGACTTTTTACTGTAATTATCGCTTGTACTTGCAAACGTCTTTATGGTATTATTGTGTTTATGAAACTTTTGAGCGTAATTATAATTGTTATTAGCTGTATGACGAATATTGCCAGAAGGGCTTTTTGAAATGTTATTTATATCGGTCCTATTGTTACGACTCATTGACTCTAGTACATCGGCACGATCAATCAGAAATTTATAAAATTGTTCCAATGACGGTACGTCACTCGTTAATGTATTGCGATATTCTTCCAATTTTAATAATGTAGCACTATCTAGCTTAGACGCTAACATAAATATCATAAGCACGTCCCATTTATCAGTGGGTTGTCCTAGGCTAGACAAGGCGCGTAAGTTCTTGGTTACGTGATCGACCATAAATCTCAAAGACCGTTCCGATTCGCGTGTTAATTGTTTTACATTAAACAATGCGTTTAAGTGATGATTAACTAATATTCTTTCGTTATAATATCTATTGCAAATTATTTTCCATGCCTCAGAATAATTATTCGTTGACACTTCTAAGTTAGAAATTATTCTGGCCGCGTCACCTTGCAATTATGACACGAGATAATGAAACTTATGAATATCTGAAATGTGATAATTTTTATGTATCAAATTGTGAAAGGTTTCCCGAAACTCCAGCCACCGTAAATAGGAACCATTAAATTTGGCAATTTGTATTTGAGGTAATTTCAAACCTGCCTCACGGCAACCAGGATCATACACGCAACATGAGGCGTTGTGCACGGAGCGCGCCTTTTTTCGCATTCTAATTTTTTAGAAAATCTTTCAACTTAAGTTTTGGCCTCGGCGATGTTTATTATTATCTCTTGCTCAATATTGTCGCGCTCCTCAATTTCAGCCGAAATATTTTCATGAGATTCACTCTATTTCACTCTGCAAATCTTCAACATTAACGGATAACGCTTCAAATTTGGTGAGTTTTAAACTTAACTCGGTAAATTGCACATTATATAAGTTTTACTGCTAATGCTATTTAAATAATTTTTAAATTTAGTTATTTGGCCTTTTGCGGACACTCTTTTTGTAGTTAATTCACGTAATCGCGTTTTATTAATTTCTGCTGATGAAGTCATTTTTAATAATTAACTTTCATTTTTATCTTCTAAAAAGTTTTAAATGCTTATTATTTAAATAGCAATGCAACTCTTAGAATAGTAAATAATAATGGCTCACGTTTTTCCTTCTGGCGGTACTTGCGTGCTGTACACAAGCTATACAGGGAAGCCGGCTGCGCACGCTCAGCGGATCGCTCCCAGTCGGTGCCGACACGATAGCGACTAACCGCGAGCAGTGCTCCGCGATGATAATTACTTATATAACCTGGAATAGTCGGTAAATACGCTAAATATTTTGTAGATAATTGATAAAAAACAAAGGAACCTACCACTAAAATGTTTGTATTTTTGTTAACTTTAACTTTAAAAACAAGAATTTGTACTGGCTAAACTTGCGAACCGTAATTTAATTGAACTTATTTAATCATTTATTTGTTAAATTTAATGGAATTCTAAGTAATTTTAGCCAAAAAGTAACTAATTCCTTTGTCACCTTTTTTACTTTATGGTAGGTATAAAAGATGATGCAAGAACAAAATTGCACTTAATTTAAGAATTGGGGGCGTGAATAGCCTAAAGAACACTTTATTTACACAAATGTAGTACTATTCTGAATAATTACTTAGGATTATTGGATATTTAAAAGAAAATAGCTTTGAAGGAAGGACACTTAACTTCGGCGGCGAAAACCAGGTCACGTCTCGATGTATAACTTTCGCTGTTGTACTGCTCGAAACTTAATCTCCTTCTCAGTATACTTCTCGATTTTGATGCTTGAAACCCGTGACTTTAGACTGTACACTGCAAGGCTCCGTCCATAGCAATAGATCCGTTGTAAAATTCTAAGTGCGCCGATGGTTGTGTTTGATGAATTTCTTGACTTTTATTGATTTTCTTGCGGATTCTTTTTAGTTCCCCTCATGGGCCACCAGGTTTTATCTTTAGAGGATAAACTGGTGCAAATAAAATGCTCTTACTTTTCAAAATTAGTTATATTAGCCAAAAGAAAGTTAATCGTACAGCGTTTGGTTGACAAGTGAGAAGACATTGTGAATTTGATTTGAGAAGCACATTAGCGCCTTCTGACGAGCTGAAAGCAATCACTCATACGCGCATTTCACTTAAATCACTTCAGGCATTAAGCCTGAACAAAGGGAATACTTAAGACAAGTTATAGCAAATTGCTTACATAGAATTGGAATACGATCGATTTTTGTTCTAGTCTAATGCCGAAGGTTTATAAAACTAAAAATAGTTATTATGTTAGCAGACAAAGTTAACTGTAAGAGAAGGAAAACATACAAAAAGAGATGAATAGAACTAAAATATGATAATAAGAATAACAAGGATACCTTGGAAAGTTAAAAGCAATGTAGGAATTACTTCTTGAATACCAGTCGTCTAGATCTCTTTACGCCATGAATGTGAGTTACCGCTGAAGTTTGAGTGCGACGTGCTGCATCATTTTGCCGATTCAAAGAGCTCTGCTGCATTGGAGTGATTTTTGATTAGGGGCCTTGTTAGAACTCTCAGGGGAACCAACCATGAGGTGCTTGGCTATTAGATCTTCCAATTCCTCCTCAGTGGAAATCTTCGTTCGGCCTCCCGAGTGCTTTACATAGATTGCACCATCAATCGTCCAGACATTTCGAATTCCGAAGTGCTTACGGGCATTCTTATGTACGGGCTGTCGAAATTTAGTAGGGAATTCAAACATTGAAATGGCAGACCCTTTAAACTTTGATTTTAAATTCCAAATCGCAGACTTAGTGCTATATATAATGTGATTGTTAAAGTGCACTAGAATTGGCCTTGGACGGGTACTGGATTGCCAAGTCTTTGGCATTTCTTGAGAGAGTCATCTGCAATATGAGTTAGACCCAGATACTTGTGCAATGGTTGTAGAGGTTGGTGTGTTAGATCAACTTCAGAAGCCTCAGCTATTCCATGAAAAAGCAATACTTTTCTCCGGTAATACGTACTGATTGCTTCAAAACTTTTGTTGCATTCCCGAAATTGCTGTTGCAGCAAGCTGAAAATGGAACTAACAAGTACCTTGATAGAATCGAACTCCTCCTGAAGCTGTAAAACTGTTGGGTTAGTTGGAGTAGTTGCAGCCTTCAGACGTTTCTCAAACTCCACCATCTTCCGGGTCAAGCTCCCTTCCAATTCCTTTTGGATATTCACAACTTCAGAGACATTTGCCAATGTAGTAAAGTGAATTAACCGAGGAGAGATAGAAAAACAGTAATTTTTATTTAGTGTGACGGATTTTATGGAGGGAAGATGAATATAAGTTTTTTAAATAATTTAAATGCACATTTATATAAGTGATAATAATGCTAAAACTTATTTTTACAAACAAGAGTTAAAAATTAAACAGTTAAGTTTTTAAATGTAAATATTTTAAATGTAAGTATTTTTAAATGTAAATAAAATACGAGAGATAATTTCAGCTGTAATCGGTTTTGCACTTACCCTTGAAAAAAAAACCTAACTTACAACACGTACGAATTAACTTGAGACTCCGCTGGAATGCGACCCCCTTCCCGGCTCCCCTCACCGCGTCCCGCGCTGGCCGTGCGCGCTCAGTACCGATAGCATTTTTGTTACAGATACGCGTCTCGACTCTAGTTCGATATTTTTGATAATTGTTTGTTGTTTGGTTTGGACTTTTGTTTGTTTTTGTTATACTTGAACGTTATTTTATCTGTTTGTTGTTAATTGCGTTGTTTACCGGAACTGTACCATATAATACTGCTCAATAAACCACCGAAAAAATATATAGTGGACGAACTCATGAGGGAGCATGGACACGAGGTATTACGGCTGTCACCCTTTTGTGTCAGACTTTTACTGACTAAAAACCATCCGTGTTCCTTCAGTGCCCTTACGTTCCGGATCCGCGGTATCTCTTTCGAACAGCCCGCAGCCCCGGCAGGCGTCGGCCCTTGCGGGCCCCTTCACGCTGCTGACAGCTCTTTGAGGCGCGCGTGGAACAAAACGCGCCGTCGACACGGCCTGTCGTCGTTAGACGGACGGACGGCGAGCTACCGATTGCTCGCCATCCACAGGCCCGTGCCTACGGTGGCCGGGGGCCACGACGTAGCCCCCGACGCCCGGGGCGTCTCCCGCGGCGGCCGGGGAGGAAAGCTGCTGCTCTCTCCTTCTCCCGCTCCGCCACCTCCTTCGCTAGCATCACTGCTTCGCAGAAGGTAGTGACGGCATCCCATTCCGTCTCGCTCCGGACCATGGCTTCGACCAGGGCCGGACGCGAGAGGTCGCCGCCGCCTATCGCCGCTACGATGACACGGCGGTGCTCCGCCCAAGCAGGGCACACCTCCACGGTGTGTTTCACCGTGTCCTCCGGTACGGCTGCCACCCTACCATTGTGATTTGAACCCTATCGAATATATATGGAATTTAATAAAACAAAGGGTGGCAGCTAAAAATGTTAACCAGTTTGAAAGGGAAATAGAGGGTTTGAAAGGAGACGCAATATAGTCTTATTAATTAGACTTATTAATATTCCTTACTTCTGTTCCTTGATTTTACATAGTTTGTGCTGTTCCGCTTATTCAAGATTGATTCACTTTCACCCTAAGGTTGCCTGGGAGAGATTGCTTTTTAGCAATAAGGTCGCCTGTTATGCTTTGTATTTTTATTGTGTACGAATCTGTAACACTTTTTATAGTGCAATAAAGTCTATAATAAATAAATTAATAATATTATAAATGAGAAATTGTGTATGTTTATTTCTTTGTCCTTCCTTGACGCGTTAACTAAAAATAATATTATATATATTATAAAAAATAAATATTTAAAATATATAAAAATGGCAACTGTATATCACTTATTACTTCACCCCTTGCTAGAACATTTTATTTTGTTTTTATTAATAATCTCATGCAAATCTCAAAAATTTCAAATAAAAAAATATTACGACGCATTATTTTGCACACCGTACATAGACAATTACGTCATCGGCCCAGGTCTCAAGTTAATTCGTACGAGTTATACTTTAGTAACATAATAGCCGTTAGTCATCTAGGTTAGTGATCTAATTTTAATTGAACTATTCAAAAGACCGACTTTAAAGAACAACAAATAATAAAATCACCGAAATCAGTTGACGTTTTAAAAAAATATGTATTTGCTAATGTGTTGCGCAAATGGCTTTGTAATTTTTAGGATAAGTAAATTTAAAGATTTTCTCATGGATCCTCTAAATTACTTATTTCTACGAAAAATAATTTAAAACGATCAATTCAATAAAGATTATCGATGAACATACATAAAAAATATTCCCTCGAATTGAGAAATGTCTGTCATTCCGGTGCATCAAATAGTATTTGTTTTATGCTGGAACGAAAGTGTACTGATAGTACTTGAAAAGTATTTTTTATGGTTACGTTTTATTTATTCATCGGAGATGTATTGCATAGCTCTTTGAGTAAATAATATGTAACTGATGTATCCTTCAAATTGAGAGATCTCTCTCATTCTGGTGCATCGAATAGTATTTGTGTTATCTCGGATTAAAAGTGCACTAACAGTATTCTAAAAGTATTTTCAATGGCATACGTTATATTTATTCATCGGAGATGGATTGCAAAGCTCTTTTAGATCAACTTCAGAAGCCACAGCTATTCCATGAAAAAGCAATACTTTTCTCCGGTAATACGTACTGATTGCTTCAAAACTTTTGTTGCATTCCCGAAATTGCTGTTGCAGCAAGCTGAAAATGGAACTAACAAGTACCTTGATAGAATCGAACTCCTCCTGAAGCTGTAAAACTGTTGGGTTAGTTGGAGTAGTTGCAGCCTTCAGACGTTTCTCAAACTCCACCATCTTCCGGGTCAAGCTCCCTTCCCATTCCTTTTGGATATTCACAACTTCAGAGACATTTGCCAATGTAGTAAAGTGAATTAACCGAGGAGAGATAGAAAAACAGTAATTTTTATTTAGTGTGACGGATGTTATGGAGGGAAGATGAATATAAGTTTTTTAAATAATTTAAATGCACATTTATATAAGTGATAATAATGCTAAAACTTATTTTTACAAACAAGAGTTAAAAATTAAACAGTTAAGTTTTTAAATGTAAATATTTTAAATGTAAGTATTTTTAAATGTAAATAAAATACGAGAGATAATTTCAGCTGTAATCGGTTTTGCACTTACCCTTGAAAAAAAAACCTAACTTACAACACGTACGAATTAACTTGAGACTCCGCTGGAATGCGACCCCCTTGCCGGCTCCCCTCACCGCGTCCCGCGCTGGCCGTGCGCGCTCAGTACCGATAGCATTTTTGTTACAGATACGCGTCTCGACTCTAGTTCGATATTTTTGATAATTGTTTGTTGTTTGGTTTGGACTTTTGTTTGTTTTTGTTGTACTTGAACGTTATTTTATCTGTTTGTTGTTAATTGCGTTGTTTACCGGAACTGTACCATATAATACTGCTCAATAAACCACCGAAAAAATATATAGTGGACGAACTCATGAGGGAGCATGGACACGAGGTATTACGGCTGTCACCCTTTTGTGTCAGACTTTTACTGATTAAAAACCATCCGTGTTCCTTCAGTGCCCTTACGTTCCGGATCCGCGGTATCTCTTTCGAACAGCCCGCAGCCCCGGCAGGCGTCGGCCCTTGCGGGCCCCTTCACGCTGCTGACAGCTCTTTGAGGCGCGCGTGGAACAAAACGCGCCGTCGACACGGCCTGTCGTCGTTAGACGGACGGACGGCGAGCTACCGATTGCTCGCCATCCACAGGCCCGTGCCTACGGTGGCCGGGGGCCACGACGTAGCCCCCGACGCCCGGGGCGTCTCCCACGGCAGCCGGGGAGGAAAGCTGCTGCTCTCTCCTTCTCCCGCTCCGCCACCTCCTTCGATAGCATCACTGCTTCGCAGAAGGTAGTGACGGCATCCCATTCCGTCTCGCTCCGGACCATGGCTTCGACCAGGGCCGGACGCGAGAGGTCGCCGCCGCCTATCGCCGCTACGATGACACGGCGGTGCTCCGCCCAAGCAGGGCACACCTCCACGGTGTGTTCCACCGTGTCCTCCGGTACGGCTGCCACCCTACCATTGTGATTTGAACCCTATCGAATATATACGGAATTTAATAAAACAAAGGGTGGCAGCTAAAAATGTTAACCAGTTTGAAAGGGAAATAGAGGGTTTGAAAGGAGACGCAATATAGTCTTATTAATTAGACTTATTAATATTCCTTACTTCTGTTCCTTGATTTTACATAGTTTGTGCTGTTCCGCTTATTCAAGATTGATTCACTTTCACCCTAAGGTTGCCTGGGAGAGATTGCTTTTTAGCAATAAGGTCGCCTGTTATGCTTTGTATTTTTATTGTGTACGAATCTGTAACACTTTTTATAGTGCAATAAAGTCTATAATAAATAAATTAATAATATTATAAATGAGAAATTGTGTATGTTTATTTCTTTGTCCTTCCTTGACGCGTTAACTAAAAATAATATTATATATATTATAAAAAATAAATATTTAAAATATATAAAAATGGCAACTGTATATCACTTATTACTTCACCCCTTGCTAGAACATTTTATTTTGTTTTTATTAATAATCTCATGCAAATCTCAAAAATTTCAAATAAAAAAATATTACGACGCATTATTTTGCACACCGTACATTGACAATTACGTCATCGGCCCAGGTCTCAAGTTAATTCGTACGAGTTATACTTTAGTAACATAATAGCCGTTAGTCATCTAGGTTAGTGATCTAATTTTAATTGAACTATTCAAAAGACCGACTTTAAAGAACAACAAATAATAAAATCACCGAAATCAGTTGACGTTTTAAAAAAATATGTATTTGCTAATGTGTTGCGCAAATGGCTTTGTAATTTTTAGGATAAGTAAATTTAAAGATTTTCTCATGGATGCTCTAAATTACTTATTTCTACGAAAAATAATTTAAAACGATCAATTCAATAAAGATTATCGATGAACATACATAAAAAATATTCCCTCGAATTGAGAAATGTCTGTCATTCCGGTGCATCAAATAGTATTTGTTTTATGCTGGAACGAAAGTGTACTGATAGTACTCGAAAAGTATTTTTATGGTTACGTTTTATTTATTCATCGGAGATGTATTGCATAGCTCTTTGAGTAAATAATATGTAACTGATGTATCCTTCAAATTGAGAGATCTCTCTCATTCTGGTGCATCGAATAGTATTTGTGTTATCTCGGATTAAAAGTGCACTAACAGTATTCTAAAAGTATTTTCAATGGCAAACGTTATATTTATTCATCGGAGATGGATTGCAAAGCTCTTTGTGTAAATATTATGTACTTGATGAAATATGCGTTCTTAATTTAAAGAGGTGTACTTGCAGATAGACGCACGGGCCTTTCAATAACAGCTATTGCGATAATGAAAACAGTTCGGAACCTTTGAGCATAAAAATAAAGTGCAAATAATTGTGAATTTTTACCTGAGTGCGGCAAATCCCAAAACTAGGGTTATATTTCTATTTGATATGTACAGTATATCCAGGTGTATGAAATTTGTAAAGAAAAAATTAAAATGTGACTTACCGTGTAGTAATAGTGTAAGAGAATTCATCTCCTTTTCAATAGTGACGTAAGAGACTGCTATGGGAAAAGCCAAAGAGCCTTAGGATTTCTGATACGTTTTTAACTGTTCTAAGCCCGATGAAAAATGGTGATGCGGAATGTTTGTTATTCAGTCGCACTTAAGAAATCCGTTACAGTGTAGTGGTGGTGTAAAAATATCCACTACCCCAACCCCATCATCAAGTGGGTGCCATAAGAGGTGACAGAGGGGATCAAATCAGGTGGCGAGCAGCAGCATCTTATTAATAACGGCTGAAAATAAAAAAAAACTGCCGTTGCTAACCCGCTTGCCAAAAGAGGCCCTGTGAGGCAATTAGTGGAGGATGTCTATGTTCAACAGTACATACTTTAATGAGATGTAACGGAAACGTTAGAAATTACACTCAGATAGTTTATAATTTAGAATTATTTTTTTTTTAATTTAATTTAGATTCAGATAGTTTCCTAAATTAATAACCAAGAATTTTTTCTCAAAAATTAACACGTTTATTGTTTTATTTATTCTTTATTGTGAACATCCTCACCTAGGGGTTGTAAATGGCGATATTAATGCCCTAGTGCATTCTCTACCTGTAAAAACTTGAAAAGCAAAACATTAAAAATAATTTAAAAGAAAAACTTTTAATTACTAATTTAATTAAGGATGAAAAAGTTGTATTTTTATTAAATAGAGGTGATAAACGAGCCCACAGTACATCTGATGGTAAATTGATACTGTAAGGCATAGACATCTACATCTGACACCAATAAAGTATTGAAATGGAGATACGTTATGGACCACTGAAGACCCCTGAGAACTAAGATGGAATGTCTCACATCCGGTAGTAAGTGTGACTGGTTCTCGACACTCACCATAGCATGCAGCATGGAGCTGCTATTTTATACTGGTATACTGTGAGAGCGTAGTTCTTCCCTGGTCGAGAAAAACCCAATCGTACTACAACCATAATATACTTGTAGCTGCATCATGGCTCTACTATTTATAAATAGCTTAATAGACACACAGATGCGCTTTAAGCATACCTAATCACGAATTGACTGTCTAGTCACTTGTTACGACCACTAGGTCGTAAACGCGACTGCCAATCATGTGGTCCCGCATTCAAATCCCGGATCTGGCAAAAATTGGTTATTAACTTAACTTTTTGAGTAATCTGGAGTCTTTCACCTGATCTTTCATCGGTCATGTCGGATTATCGTAGAGAGTGAATTAAGGGAGCACACGATCTATTTACTTACTTTCGGGTATACCCGCGCCTCGCTTACACTCGGGCTTATAATTCTGTCCAGTGGAAATGGTTAGTCTCTTTTATATTGGCTTCTTAGACCGAATTACAGTCTCACACGTACAGATGATATTATTATGGGAAAATCTTCGCAGTCGGAGATCATAAAATTAGAAAAGGTTGCTGCTCAGAGAAAATTAATGCTCAAATTACGAGTATAAGTCAAATCATCCGGATTATCGTCATCTACATTAAACTTTATGATGAAGTTGGAGCGCACGACACGCGGCCACTAAACTGTATTGTTATGCTAATGTATGTTTATTAAATGTTCGTTAACGTAATAAACACTCTCAGAAATGAGCGGAGACCTGTGCCCAGTAATGGGACGTATATAGGCTGTAAATTTACTTAAAATTTTAACGTAATAACTATACTGCGTACGGAGCTACGAGAAACAATTTGTGACGTTAAAATTTATAGTATATTTCAACAAAAAATCATTTGTTTATGGGCATTTATTTTATTTTATTCTTTATTGCATTTTCTATAACAAAGATACAAAGGGCGGACTACGTATAGGCATTTCCTACCAGTGAATACGTGGAGTGGTGAGAATTGGAAGTAGGTGTAATAATTTAAAATACTTATAAGGGTTGAAAGCTGAATTAAATACGCATACAAAGTTATGGATAAATAAATAAAAACATATATATTTGTACATGTTATAGCAATACAAAAATAAACTTAAAATTATTTAAGTTTATTTTTAGCGCCCGATATCTTATATCTGACGATGTTTCAATAGATGCTAGCAAACTAAGTTTACCGAGGAGTATTTTATTAGACAGTTTTCAGATGTTATCATTTAAACAAAAATATCATTTTAACACATTGAGTTATTATGTACTACGTACTAGAGGCGACACTGTATTCAGCTACTCTGTTCCACTCAACTGCGGTGCATACACCGCACTTTAATCAGTCAGTCGCTAGGCGCATGTAGAGTTGTCACGTGTTGTGTTGATTTAAAAAAAATCTCTTGATAAAAATATGCTGTCGTGTGTACTTAGATATTCAAGAAATGTCAAACCAAGGAATTACTTTTCATCGGTTAATAAGATACTTGATCAATATAAAAGTATTAATAATAAAACAAATTATTCCTAAGACGCCATCTCGTGTCATGAAATATAGATTATGAAATTAATATGTTCAGATGCGACATTTCTGTGGTTAAGCATAGGACTAATATATTATTATACACATTTTTTTAGTAGAAACATGTATGTTATTATAATTAGGCTAAATTTTTCATGTTTAAATCTGCTTATTATTCTTTTATTTTATTTTTAAGTTTCCACATCAAAGTCAAATTGGAATAAATTCGTCCATTATTAACTTTCGCATGCCCAGCATTTATGAATGACTCTTAGATAATTTAAATGTTACGTTAATAAGTTTTGTTATCATACATTTAGTACGTTTTTTTTAATATTTGACATAGATACATTTTAAAATATTAAGATAAAAATATCATTAAAATGTAATTGTGATATAATATTATGTAATATTATATTACATAAGCAAATATAATATACAAAATAAATGACAAAATTTAAATATTGTTCTCGATATAATTTACCTATTTAACAATACAATCTACTATGACCTACGGATCATTCTACCTGTGTTTATTCTATGATAAAAAAATTACCGCGTGAACACAGAGTAGCGCACATTTTTTGTTTGAGATAGCTATTCTAGTACGTAAGTACATATTACTTCAATGTTTTAACAATAAAATTATTCTTAAGAGTTATTAAACCTAAAAAATTAAAACAGAATTCAATCATTACAAAGAATATAATAACACCTATATAATATTTCGAAAGTCTTTGTAAGTCGGGGATTTTATTCTTATACTATCTCTCTCTTATACTCGTCTTTAAATTGTTTTATTTTTTTTTGTTTGTCGGTTTTTTGTAATCATTTTACTATAGCATAAGGGTGACAAATAAGTGCAGTCCACCTAATGGTAAGTGAATACTGTAGTACAATAAACAAAGTATAATCTTAATAATTGTACAAAATCAAAATGCAGATGTTTCGTCACACCTGTGGACCAAGACCAAGACAGAATGCCTCGTTTCTAGTAAAAAGAGTCTCCAGTTCTCTCTACACTCATCACAAGAAACACAACAGCATTTTGCTGCAATTTTACTCTTCTTTACCGGTTGAATCAACACATTCGTTCTACAACCATAATGTAAAGCTGCAGCACGACTCTACCAGGTAAAAACTGGTTTTACGCTTTTTACCTTAAGTTAAATTATTTTTCAGTTTTTAGTGTTAAGAATAATAATTAAAATATTAAACATGTATGCAGGCATAAATACGCTAGTCTACAAAATTAGCAACATTTACAAAATAGTACGAAGAGAAGTAAGATTAGAAAGGTGTTCGGATAGCACCTCACAGTAAAGGCAAGCGAGTTGTAGTCGAAATTTCTACTACATGGACTGACAGCTTGATGGGGCGTGGAGGAATTCGATGAACGACGACTTTAAGTTTCGAAGTGTACTTGTGATTTACTACAATGAAGCCGGTACAAATAACTAAGTATCTACTTACGCTTTTGTTGTGAAAATGAGATGCATTTGAGCTTTACTTTATACCCATAATATGTACTGCGGTTGCAGTAACTTAGCATTATATTACAAAAAAACAATTATATACTTGGTATGCTATGAACTCAGAATTTAAAAGAACATTTTACAGCTTATAGGAAATATATATAATATATATATATATATATATATATATATATATATATATATATATATATATATATATATATATATATATATATATATATATATATATATATATATATATATAATATTTCAATTTGATTACAAAAAAATATACCTAAAAATTTATACTAAGAACGTTTTAACAATTCATAAGAAATTATTTTATTCGGTTTGATTGCTATTAATACAAAGGTATTATTGTACTGTGAAAATAATTACATAAGCAAGAAATACCCGCATGGAATTCAAAATTTAATAACTGTCTACTTTCAACAGATTATTATTGAAAAATATGGCCATGTATCATTCCATAGGGGTAAGATCTTCTTATTCATTTGCCAACAAAATTCCACTGTTAGACATTTTTTATAGGGTAAGGGTGATAAACTAGCACACACTTCACCTACAATTATCTAAATCAAAATATCCCAGGCGTGTTTCTTCATAGCAAGATGTGATGTAGAACTCATATTATATCCACTAAAGTTTTCATAACCAAAGTTTGGCTTTGTGCCTGTTCAGAGCACGGTAATGCAACAAACAAATATGACAGTTTAATGTTACCTCTAAGGTCATCTAGCAATTAAATACTGGGTTGGAGGTCCTGTATTTCGGAAATATGCGTTGAGAGTCTTGATTTTACTTTCCCAAACGCGACAATTTACTTACGATAGTTTTATTAACCACCGAGCATAATGTGGTAAATACTCACTTCTCTGTTTCTTCTTTCAGATCAGCCTATATAATTCCAGTCATAAAAAATGTCTTATAGAAGAGAAAAGAAATCAGAGAAAAAGGCATTTTGGTTTTAAAAAGTTTGCTTATCTATACCTATCGTTATAAACAGGCGGCTTGCTAAAAAGTGTGGATACCCTTGCACTGATAATGACGATCTTATGGCGTTTCTGAAGAAAACAAAGCAAAGTAACCGTCAATATACACTCCACAGATGGGTATCAGGTTACAATTTTAATTTATAACGAGTAGTGGTTCATAAAAGTAAAAAAGTAAAGTTACAGCCTATATAGGTCTCACTGCTGGGCACAGGCCTCCCCTCATTTCTGAGAGGGTTTTAGGGCAAGGAAGTGACCGCCGCGCTGCCCCAATGCGTGTTGGCGAACTTCACATGTCTTCGAAATATTTTTTTTCTTATTCCTCAGACATGCAGGTTTCCTCACGATGTTTTCCTTCACCACCGAGCACGTGGTATATCAGCACTTAAAATTGCAATTAGCAATTTCATTGGTGCCGGCGGGGATTGAACCCGGGTTTCTCGCGTTCTGTTATATTTACCATCTGAGCTACCACGGCTCTTGTCGAGGGATCTTGTGGTCCATAGACTTCTATATTTATCCTCAATTAAGAATTAAAATGCAGATGCGTTGACAACACTGAGGACTGAGATGGAATGTCTAGTTTCCAGTAAAAAGCGTCTTCGTTTTTTTGCACTCACCATACGAAACCCAGCAGCATTAAGCTGCTATTTTACGCTGGTATTCTGTGAGAGCGTGGTCCTTTCCTTATCGAGTCGACCTATTCGTGCAGCAACCACAATATAGCTGCAGCAAGCGTCTACCACGGAAAGATATGTACACATGGACATGGCTGACCATGGGCCTCTCTCAGTAGAAACTATCTTAATTGTCAATCTGGCTGCCAGTTTGACGATCGCAGTCCCAGACATAAGCACTCTTTACCCTGCTGCCCACCGCCAGTCTGTGTATTTTACATTTGGTGTAAGCGAGATTGAATTACAATAAAAGTTATGTGAGCAACCACGCAGTGGCGGTGTAAGAATATCCTTTCCGTAAAAATTTTATTTCTACACAGAACTTCAAACGATAATTCGTTCTTATTTTCGTGATTACGGATATTTTAACGAGGTCATTAATTTTTTATTTATTTTTATTTTATAGGAAAAGGGTGACAAGTGAGCATACAGTCCACCTGATGGTAAGTGGTTGATGTGGCCCATAGACATCTACATCTATTCTCGTTTGCGAATCAAAATGCAGAAACGTTGTCAGCCTTGAGGATTAAGATGGAATGCCTCTTTTTCAGTAAAGAGGGTCTCCGGTTCTCTACACTCACCATACGAAACACAGCAGCATTAAGCTGTTATTTGAAGCTGGTATTCTGTGAGAGCGTGGTCCTTCCCCGGTTGAGCCGACCCATTCGTGCTACAACTATACAATTAATATAGCTGCAGTACAGCTAAATAAGAATAATCAGCTGTGGTAGAACCATCACCACGTAAAAATATATACATTAAATCCCGATTTCTGAAAATTTCAATTTCCTTAGCGGGAAGTTGAAAAAACCGTAAGTCGTATGACTGCACGTCAGAAGTGAAAACTTTTCAACGACACAAACTTGTAAACATTATTTTTGGTTAGTTAAGAAATAGTTTTGGGAAGTATTTTTATTAGTTTTTTTATCAACATATTATTAATTAAAACTACTTTTACGGATTTTATCGAGTTTTATTTATTTTATTTTTATTACCGACTTTTCGAGTGTTTTCCAGTACCCATGGTCACAGGGGACTGAAAGGACGAAAGGTCCCGGAGAGGGGACCCAAAGTACTTTTGTTTTTGGTCCGATCAACGCAGAATGAACTTACTCTGTTTTGAAGTCTTACAGTGTTATGCTTGGGTTTAGTTTTAATTTGATCAATTGTTGGGTCCCATTTAGGTGGTAGTACCCAGCCTCCTTCTCTATTGAAATTAATTAGAATTAACAAGAAAATATTTAAATACGATGATGAAATAGACAACTTGGAGTCTGTATGGTATGTATTGTAATAATATGTTATATTGAATACAATAAAAAACAATTTTTAAATTGGTAATAATGTATTATAATAAATAAATAAATAATCCCCACAATTATTCTACTCCTGATATATAATAAGGGTAACGGAGGGGCACACAATTCTTGATTAATGATCTGGATGCGGAAGGTTTGTCACCTCTTGATGACTAAAATGGAATGACTCATTACCAATAAAAAACGTCTTTGGATATCAACACTTACCATAAAAAAGACAGCAGCATTAAGCTGCTAATTTACGCTGATTTTCTGTGAGAGCGTGATACTTTCCTGGTAGACCCGACCCATTCGTGTTACAACTGTAATATAGCGGCGGCATGGCTCAACGCCTAAAATTTCTGGGTAAAAATATGGGTGCAGCTTTGCACTATTATATATAAGTTATATGAAGTTTGTTGGAAGTGTCAGTGGACAACAAGAGTCCCTTAGCATGGCATCGGATAAACTCTTTCATGTTTGTCAAGTTAAAGTATTATTTAAAAAGAAATGTAGCTCCTAGAAATAAACATATATTATACTTACCTCAATGCAGGCTCAAATTGTATGAATGAAACTTTTACGTAAATGCTATAAAGGTGTATAACAAAATGCCCAACGACTTTAGAGAGTTACCTTTAACCACGTTTAAAAAAAGTTAATACAATGGTTAAAAGAAAAATGTTTTACTACCTAAATGAATTTATGTTATTTTATTTATTTATTTATTTAAGAAATTTATGATTACAAAGATGAATAGTTTTAGTGTAAACATAAACTCATTAGAGTTTTTCCGTACACCATTGCTGTCGACACATTATTCTAATTAACACTTTATAATACATTACATTACCAAAGTTACATCAATATTATTACCAACTTAAATTAGGTACATTAAATTATATGTTTCTAATTGAAAAACTATTTATGGGTATAAAAATATAAAATAGTCTTAGGCGAAGGGCGTAAAATCACATGGTGAACTTATTACATTCTGTGAATAATCGTAACACAGGATGATTATAACATATATTTTTATAAATTTATAATAAGATAATATGTTGGTAAAGTAAACCAATAATATAGAACGAGAAGTTGTTTAAAGTGTTACGAGTATTTAGTAAGAGTTAATTCTATATAAAAAAATTTAGTTTATATTTTATGTTTTACGTGTAATGACGTCTTTCAAATTGCAGTTTTAGATTATCAGTTCTGCATGGGGAGTATAATAACTTATCTACCTTTTTAAAATTTTCAGTAAAGTAATTTTCAGTTAGTAATGTTAGTTCAACTTTGTCGTAAATAGGCATAATTTTACAAAATGCAAATAGTTTTCGATAATCATCTTTAAAATTAATTTTGAGATTATTAGGGACTATTTGTTTTAAAATGCGCAGCCGAAGTGAGTATATTCAATCTAAATATGTTTTGTAGGTTCTACCATAGCTTGACAAGCCATATTGTATAACAGATTCAGCTAAGGATTTATAGAGCATTAAAGAGGTTTTGTAAGGTATTTTTATTTGATTAATGTAAATTTTGCTAATATTCCTCTTAATATATCACAAACACGATTTACATGCTCTTTCCAGTTTAGCCGATCGTCAATTATTAGACCAAGATAGGTGTGCCTATTTTACAATTTATATGGCATCGCAATCACAGGGTGTCGAATTGTTAGTATTTTGTATATGAAGGCAGTGATGTGTGTGCGCTATTAGTTTAGGTATAAAAGAACTTCTGTTGTGGCTTGTACTTATATACATAAGTTTAGTTTTGGCACTAAACTAAGGTACTTTGAGTACTAAACCAACGTCGTGTGACCACTTCGTCAGTGTGTCAAACTCTTTTTGAAGTTTCATTATATATATCCTGTATACTACGCCCAGCAGCTACTAAACAGGTATCATCTGCAAACTGATAGATCTCACACTGTTTAATTAAATTAGAAAGATTGTTTACGTAGGTGAGAAAGTGTAAAGGTCCAAGAACTGAGCCCTGTGCTGTGCCTTCAGTTACCTGGACAGGGAAACTAAGAGCATCACCAAGTTTTACTCGATAAGATCTTTCATGGAGATAATTTTCACACCACGCTAGTAATTTTCCCCTAATTACGCTATCATTTAAGCTTTCAATTAATTTGTTGTGTACTAGCGTGTCAAAAGCTTTGCTATAATCAATGAAAACGACTAGAATGTGCTCTTTAGAGTCAATATGCGTGTACAAACTGTCTGTGAATGCAGAAAGTAGTTGTGAGGTATTCTTTTGAGGTTGGAAACCATATTGTTTGCTAGTTAATATATTATTACTTTCATAATACCTATGGATTTGTGCGCTTATATATTTTTCGACTATTTTGTCAATGGTAGGTAATATCGTTATTGGTCTATAATTCTTATACTAGGTCCTACTACCTTTTTTTGTATATTGGTCGAACGATTCCATTTTTTAGTAGGGGAGGATATTTGACCGTAATAACGCTTGCATTTATTAATTTAGCAATAACTGTTTTGATTTTTCCGCACAGCAACTTTATATCAATGGCTCTTATCCTGTCTGCCCCAGGGGCTTTGTTACTGCTTATTGATTTAATCATATTTTCCACAGCTTTAGAATCGGCAGGGATAAATCGCATGGTTATATTTGCAGTAGATTCATAGATTGCTTTGTCAAGCAATAATTCCGAATATTTCGGAATTATTTGTTTCACACTATTGTTGAATGTACTTGCAAATAGTAAAAAAGGTGGTGGTATCATCATATACGTAAGTAACAAACATAAATGTTACATAATAACAACAAAAAAATACACATTTTGGAAACATTTTTCTAAATATCACCACTCATTTCAACTATACTGCGAACATTTGTGCAATTTACCGTCCCCCGAGTTGTAGCAAAAATCACTTTATCGACGAACTCCAAAATACTATTAAAAATGCTCAAAATCTATTGACTTATACTTACTAGGAGACATTAACATAAACCTGAAATCGGAAAACCCTATAACTCATAAATACAATAATATGCTGCACAGTTTAGGCCTTCTATGTGGGATTACAGCACATACTAGGATCGAATTATGTAATAAAAAACTAAGTAAATCATGTATAGATCATATTTACGCTCGATCCCGCACACAAGACCTATACACTGCTGCAGTTGGAACAACACTAGCCGATCATCGGACTATAATACTGGCTTGTCTTGGAGCACGTACACAGGCTGTATCAAAATATAAAACTTGCATTAATAACCAAAAGCTATTCACATTATTAGAAAAAATTGATCGGGAGTCTACGTGCAATATGACATGCCCAATTAATATGTACAATTCTTTATACAAACACTTTATGGATTGTTATAGAAATTCGGCTTACACTGTAAAAATTAAAACAAATAATACAAGAAATAATAACTGGATAAATAAGAAAATTATTAAAGCATGTGAGTATAGCGACGAGTTATTTTTAAAATGGATAAAAAACACTAGTAATTCAGTAAATAAACTACAATATAATAAGGCTAGAAACTACGCAAATAAGCTAATTAACAAATCTAAAAATAAAAATACAAAATCTGAAATTATTTCAAATAAACAAAGCTCTAAAAATCTTTGGGAGATTTTAAATAGGCTGACGGGCAAGATTAAGTCTTCAATTGATGATGCACTTCATAATTATTTTGGTAATTACTCGTACATCTATACCTGACGCTGTGTTAAGACTTATATTGTTGATGATTTTGAGGACTTCCTCTGTAGTGGTAGGGTTCAGTTGTGACAACATCTGGTCTTCCGATAGCACCGTGCGTTTATTAGCAGTGAAGATATTATCGTGATGAAAGGAAGACGGTATTTTATTTGCCAAGGATTCACCGATGGTTGAAAAGTACTGGTTAAAATGTTCACATATTTCTAAAGGATCTGTCAGCACGGTGGTTTCTGTCTGGAGTTTAGCTGGAGACGTAGTTTCCTTTATTTTGTTGTACGAAAGTTTATTTATTAAGGTCCATATTTTTGCTGATTTGTTTTCGCAATTCATTAATAATTTGTAGTAGTACTGATTTTTTGTTTTTTGGATATTTCGTACTAAATTTTGTTTTTGTTTTAAAAATTCCTCTTCTATTTCTTTGTTTGAGGGATTTCTTATGAATTTAAGCCGTAACGTATTTCTTTTTCTATTGCTTTAATAATATCGTTTTGTATCCAGTCTTGTTTCAGCAGATTATTCTTTTTTGTTCTTGTAATTTTATTTTTTTTGTATAGAGGATATAAGATTTTGTTCGAAGACATTATAGTCTAAGTTCGAGTTATTATAACTATTTACTTTTTTCACAGTTTTGTATAAATTTACATTTTCAATTGCTTGATACACAGTTGATTTTATAGGTTCAGGCTTACAATTTATAACTTCCAAATATATTTGCTTATGATCAGTCATATTGGATTCTATGACGGCTAAGTGAAAGAGATTTTGTTTCAGATTTGTGCAGACATGGTCTATTAATGTATTGGTTTTGCTTGTTTCACGAGTACTGTAGCGTTTATCTATTTTGTTTAAGAAATGGTAACCGCATTCTTTTTCCCACGTTACGTTTTCATTCTTTTATCGACAATAGTGTACGTGTGTTTAGCAACGTTAGGGATTAAATTATGGATTAACGTTTTGAAACTAGGTACGATACATATACCATTTTATTTCTACATAGATCTTTAAACTATAATTAATCCTCATTTTCGTGTTTACGGATATTTTAACGAGATCATTAAACAAAAACCTCCATAAAACTTTTTCCTCAATTATCAATTTTATTTTTAGTCAGCAATCTGCCACAATTTGTCCAGTTCGTGACTACCATGACAAATAAATGAAAATGCCAAACACGCTGAGCCATTTTCTTTTCGCGCCGCGTGAAATGACAGCCGATATTTATGTATCTCCGGCTCGGCCACGTTTCCTTTCAATAGATTTTTGGAACAAGGAATTTGCTAACTCATGTTGATTTCAAATAGAAATCTTGACGCAATTTTTTTAGGTTTCCTCTATCATAGAAGAAGCATTAATAGGTTTTTTCTATCCATCAGTGTCGGAAATTTTTCCCGATTTATGGCCAAAAATTTGAAGTTTATTGTTCGATTTATTTTTTGAATTTTATTAGATTATTTTTGTTTTTATTAGTCACTCTATAGTTTGTGAAGTTATTTTGCAACGTCAATGGTGTCGACCTTCTTTTATACTTTAAAATGCAAGTTAAAATCTAGAAAAATTTGAAAAATAACTTTCGATTGAAACATATATCTGGATACTTATTTTATCGATTACATTTTTATCTGCCTATAATTGTCTACTGCTAAACACAAGCCTCCCTAAAGATTATCTCGTAAGAAGGATTTTGCCAAAGTTACCACGCGCAACAGGCGGGATAGCAATCACAGTTTTTATAATTTTGAGCTGTTATCAGGAAAATGCTGCTGCCCGTTTTCTGTTAAAATATTATTAATATTAATAATATACTGAATGTTTGAACTGCTCCAATGTAAGATTAAAATGCTTGTTTAGGAGTAAATCATGTCATTAGCCGAATGGCGATTTCGCACTCTCAAAAACTAATTTACTAAAGCTTACAAATACAATTGAAGTTTACTACAGTATAAAAATCTAATAATAAAATTAGTTAATAATCAACATAAAACTATTGGAGTATTAATAAAGGGAATACTAAAGACAAATATATAGCAAATTAATTACATAGAATTGGAATACGATCGGTTTATATTCTAGTCTAATGCCAACGGTTTATAAAACTAAAAATAGTTATTATGTTACCAGACAAAGTAAACTGTAAGAGAAGAAAAAATACGAAAGGAGATGAACATAACCAAAATATGATAATAAGAATAACAAGGATACCTTGGAAAGTTAAAAGCAATGAAGGAATTATTTCTTGCATGCCAGTCGTCTAGATCTCTTTACGTCATCAATGTGAAGTAACGCTGAAGTTTGAGTGCGACGTGCTGAATCATTTTGCCGATTCAAAGAGCTCTGCTGCATTGGAGTGATTTTTGTATTAGGGGCCTTGTTAGAACTCTCAGGGGAACCAACCATGGGGTGCTTGGCTATTAGATCTTCCAATTCCCCCTCAGTGGAAATCTTCGTTCGGCCCCTCGAGTGCTTTACACATATTGTAAATCCAATTAAATCAGTTTATTTTGTGAACATAGGTTATTTTACATATCTCAATTATATGTCATAGTAAAACACAAGGTAGGTTCTCTATGTCCCGCCAGTAGGCATACAAAATATAAAATAATAATTGCTTTACATTTTTTTCTCTTATTATGTCATTTTCTAATTGAAATAATTAAATTATATATTAATATGAGAAAATTTTAAAGATAATAAAGGTATAGTATAATATAGCATATAATAATTGTCATCATTTTGTCTAATTTTCATCTAGTATTAATTGGCACATGTCATTATAGGTATATATTCAATGTAGTATTTTAATGTTAAAATGTGTCACCATCAGTAGTCTAGACATTTCCAATTCCGTAATGCTTAGCTTAAGATCACCGAAATTAGTTGACGTTTTAAAAAAATATATATTTGCTAATATGTTGCGCAAATGGCTTTGTAATCTTTAGGGTAAGTAAATTTAAGGATTTTCTCATGGATCCTCCGAGTTACTTATTTCTATGAAAAATAATTAAAAACTATCAATTTGATAAAGATTATCGATAAACATACATAAAAATATTCCCCCGGAGAAATGTCTCTAATTCCGGTGTATCAAATAGTATTCGTTTTATGCCGGAATGAAAGTGCACTGATAGTATTCTAAAAGTATTTTTAATAGTTACGTTTCAATTTATTCATCGGAGATGTATTGCATAGCTCTTTGAGTATATAATATGAAACTGATGAAATAAGCGTTCTTTATGTATAGGGGTGTACTCGCAGATAGACGCACGGGCCTTTTAATAACAGCTCTTGCGATACTGAAAAGAGTTCGGAACTTTTGAACAAAAAAACAGAGTACAAATAATTGTAAAAATTTACCCGAGTGTGGCAAATACCAAAACTAGGGTTATATATATTTGATATGTACAGTATATCTAGGTGTATGAAACTTGTAAATAAAAAAAATATTATGTGACTTACCGTGTAGTGATAGTATAAGAGAATTCATCTCCTTTTCAAATGTGACGTAAGAGACTGCTATAGGAAACGCCAAAGAATCTTAGGATTTCTGATATGTTTTTAACTGTTCTAAGCCTGATGAAAAATGGTGATGCAGCATTTTTGTTACTCAATCAAACTTAAGAAATCCGTTACCGTGTAGTGGTGGTTTAAAAATATCCACTACCCCATATCATTTCATGGGTTTCGGAAGAGGTGACAGAGGGGATCAAAGCAGGAGGTGAGTAGCAGCATCTTATTAATAACGACTAAAAATAAAAAAATTGCGGTTGCCAACCCACTTGCCAAGCGTGGCCATTTGTGGGGGAGGTCTATGTTCAGCAGTGGACTTTAATAAGCTGTAACGGAAACGTTAGGAATCGAACGATAAATGGTTTCCTGAATTGATATACAAGCATTTTTTCAAAAAAATGAAGGTGTTTATGTTTTATTTATCCCTTATTGTGAACATCCTCAAGTAAGGGTTACAAAGAACGATCTTAAAGTTCTTGTGCATTATGTACCAGTCAACCCTAGGAAATATGTTTGAAATAAATGAAAACGTAAAAAGGAAAATATTTAAAATTATTTAAAAGGAAAATTAATTCCTAATTTAATTAAGGCTGAAAAAGTTGTATTTTTTTCTATGAAAAATTGTTATCTGACGATTGTGAAATCAGACCTTACTTATTTATTTTTTTATAAAATAAAGGTGACAAACGAGCCCACAGTGCATCTGATGGTAAGTAGATACTGTAATATAGACATCTACCACCAATAAAGTACCAAAATGCAAATGCGTTTTGGATCACCGAAGACCCCTGAGAACTTAGATGGAATACCTCACACCCAGTAGTAAGGGTCTCTGGTTCTGTACACTAACCATATGAAACACAGCAGCATTAAGCTGCTATTTACACTTGTACACTGTGAGAGCGTGGTCCTTCCCCGTTCGAGTCAACCCATTCGTGCTACAATCAATATATATTGGTATGGGCCTGCGCTCACTACATCAACTCCGTACCACCACCGGATCGCCTCGCAAGCGAAGAGTCCTCGCGAGGACTGCGAGTGGACCACTCGTTGATAGCTCGCTGTTGGCATGCTTGCCTCGCGCGAATCGCGAGCTGGCAACGCGCGGTTTAGGCGGGTGCGATGCGGTGCTCTCCACCAACCCTACATTTCAAGCCTTTATTTCAAATGTGTCGAACGCATTGTTGTTTGTTTTCAAAATAAATAAAGAAAAACTTATAGGAGAAGTTCGGAAGTATAATTTATTGTATGATTTAAGGGTCACTCATTGATCACGCGAGGTCCACTCGATGACTACGCGAGGTTCACAGGTGACAACGCGGTGTCCACCCGTGGTTCACCCGTCGACTACGAGTGGACGCCTGTGAAGAGACGGTTAGGGTCGGATGCCGAGTGGCTCTAATGAGCTGTGACCTTTATGCTAATGTATGTTTTTTAAATGTTCGTTAACGTAATAACTATACCGTGTAGGAAGCTACGAGAAACAATTTATGACGAACAAATTCAGATGATACTTAAAAAAAACAATAATTTGTTTATAGGTATTAATTTTATTCAAATCTTTATTGCATTTTCTATAAGAAAGATACAAAGTGCGGACTGTGTGTAGGCATTTCCTACCAGTGAATACATGGATTGGTGAGAATTGGAAGTGGTGTAACAATTTAAAAAAAAAAAGACTTAAAAAGAGTTAAAAACTGAATTAAATACGCACACAATACTATGGATATATACATATATATTCGTACATAATACAGTAATACAAAAATAAATTTAAATAACGACGTCCAATATCTTATATCTGACAAAGTTTCAATAAATGCTAACAAACCTAGTTTACAAAGGAGTATTTTATTAGGTAGTTTTCTGATGTCATCATTTCGACAAAAATATCATTTTAACAATAAAATTATTCTTAAAAATTATTAAACCTAAAAAATTTAAACAAACTTCAAAAACTACGAAGAATATAATAATTTCTATATAATATTTCGAAAGACTTTGAATGGGGATTTTATTCTTATACACATTGTCTTTAAATTGTTTTATTATTTTTAGTTCATAGGATTTTGTAGTCGTTTTTTATAACATAAGGGCGACGAATAAGCACATAGTTTACCTAATGGTAAGCAATTACTGTAGTACAATAAACCAAATAAAATCTTCATAGTTGTACATAATCAAAGTGCATATGCCTCCTCATCACTGTGGACTAAGATAGAATGCCTTGTTTCCAGCAAAAAGAATCTCCAGTTCTCTCTGCAGTTACTACAAGAAACACAATAGCATTTTGCTGCAATTTACTCTGCTTTACCGGTTGAGTCGATATGTTCGTACTACAACCATAATATAACTGCAGCACGACTCTACCAGGTAAAAACTGGTTTTGCGCTTTTTACCTTAAGTTTAATTATTTTTCTTTTTTTAGTGTTAAAAATAATAATTAAGATAGTAATAATGTGTGTAGAGATAAACACGCTAGTCTAATAAAGTAGCGACATTTACAAAATAGTTCTAAGAGAAGTAAGGTTAGAAGTGTTCGGATATCACCCCACAATAAAGCCAAGCGCGTTGTAGTCGAAATCTCTACTACTTGGACTGACGGCTTGACGGGGCAGAGAGGAAGTCGATGAACGACGATTTTAAGTTTCGAAGTGTACTCGTGATGAACTACAATGTTGCCGGTGATAATACATACTTAAGTACGCTTTTGTTGTGAAAATGAAATGCATTTGAGCTTTATGTTGATACTTTATACTCATAATATGTTGCAACCAGCTTGAATTTCTTTATTAAAATTTCACATAAACAGCGGTTGCAGTAACTTAGCATTATATTACAAAACGCATTAATCTACAAGGTGTGCTATGAACTCGGAATTTAAAAGAACATTTTCACAGTTTATAAGAAATTGTTTAGTTCAATTTGATTACAAAAAATATAAACATTCATGCTAAGAACTTTTTAACAATTCATAAGAAATAATTTTATTCGATTTGATTGCTATTAATATAAGGGTATTATTGTACTACCAAAATAATTACATAAGCAAGAAATGCCTGCTTAGAATTCAAAATTCAATAACTGTGAACTTTCAACAGATTATTATTGAAAAATATGGCCATGTATCATCTCTTAGGGGTAAGACCTTATTCATTAGTCTATAAAAGTCCACTGTTTGACATTTTTTATAGAATAAGGGTGACGAACGAGCACACAGTCCACCTGATGGTAAGTGGACATCTACAATAATCTAAATCAAAATATCCCAGGCGTGTTTCTTAAAAGCAAGATGTGATGTAAAACCAATATTGTATCCACTAAAGATTTAATAACCAAAGTTTGGCTTTGTGCCTGTTCAGAGCACGGTAATGCAACAAACAAATAAATATGTACAGTTTAATGTTACTTCTCAGGTTATTTAGCACCACTGAGTCCGAGGTCTTGTAGTTCGAAAATGTGTGTTGAGGCTCTTTATTTTTACTTTCTTAAACGTGGTAGTTTACTCACGACAATTTTATTCACCACCGAGCACAATGTGGTAAATATTTATTTTAGAGTACGACATAATTATTTGGTTTCCGTACTACGCTGTCCACGTAGATCGTATTGAACGTGTTCAAAAGAAATTTCTATCAATCCTCTGCTATCGATACGGTTTAAATAGAAGTCTGCCCTCCTTTGAAGAGACACTGAAAAAGTTTAACATTATATCACTACAAACTTTGTGTAAATATCAGGATATGACTTGCCTTTTCAAAATTATTCATTCCTTTATAGATTCCCCCACCCTCCTTTCATTTGTCAAGATTAATACTAAGCCCCATCGTCGGTATACTTTCCTAAATACTTTCGCTTTGCAAGTTTATAGAAATAATACGTCCTATAACAATCCTCTTGTAAGAATGTGTCGCCTATATAATGACTTATTGATTAATAATAGTAAAAAAATAGACATTTTTAATAAAAAATTAAACAATTTCAAGAAATCTGTATTAGATATATTTTGTAAATAAGGCATTCAAGGCTTAAAATTTAAATTTAAATGTATTGGCTAATGAACATTATTTTAATAAAGATTTAATTTTTCAAAATTTCCCACAACATAATTTCATAAATATAGTATGTTTATAAGTAAGGTTATAATTATTTGTGCTGTAAAATCGTTACTGTTACTTAATATCATGTTGTGTGCACATGTTTTGGAATACCATTCAGATTGTAACTTTGTATTTATTATTTTCAATTGTTCATGTTTTGGTGTTATTCTGTTTTGTGTACCTAAATAAATAAATAAATAAATAAAATAAAAAATAAATACTCGATTCCCTGTTTCTTATTCCAGCTCAGCCTATATAATGTGAGCCATATAAAAAGTCTTAGAGAGTAAAGTAAACAGAGAAAAAGGCTTTTTTGGTTTTTAAATGTTTGCGGTCGGTTGCGGTCGAAGTTGGTGCCAGAGACCTACGTGAAAATCGTACGTGATATGTACCGCAACTCCGATTCAATAGTCAGGACCGCTGTTGGTGATACCACCCCCTTCCCCATAACCGTAGGCGTGCATCAGGGCTCCGTCTTAAGCCCCTATCTCTTCAGTGTGATATTGGACGAACTGTCAGCCAGCGTACAGAAACTACCGCAGCCTTGGCTGCTTATGTACGCTGATGATATCGCACTGTTAGATGGGGACGGCTCACCAGACGCGTGCACGCATGGAGGGAGGCGCTTGAGAACGGCGGGCTGAAGCTAAATGTGGCGAAGACGGAGTATATGGCCTGCAACAGCACAGATCTGACGTCTCTCCGTATAGGCGACGACACCGTCGAGTGCACGGACAACCTCAGGTACCTCGGATCTGTGTTTGATGCGCCCGTGGACATCGATCGCGAAATCAAGGCCCGTATATCAGCAGCCTGGGCGAAATGGCGCGAGGTGGAGTGTCATTTGTGAGCCCAAAATGCATGGGCAAGCTACGTGGGAAACAAATGCCTAGACATGATCCTACCCTTGTAGATACGCATACTAAATACATATAATAATAATTACGCAGGTATATTAAACTCCACTGCTTTGCGCCTAAGAATAGTAAATTTATTGAAATTTTAAAATTAAATTTGCTTGTTTCTTACTCACTATATATTGCATTTACTTTTTCTTGCTTTTTATTCATACTTTAATTTACTGGATTATTCATTTTCATAAAATGGCTGAATCAAAAACATTAATAAAAAGCGAGCTTCTATCAAAGCTAAGCTTACACAATTTTCTTCATATTTAAACCTGACAGTCTTGTGAAAGGTTAAGTGAACAGCAGGTCATTGAAATTGAATATCGCCTAAATACATTTGAAAACCTATACGATAAATACGATGCGTTACAGAATGAACTGGAGCGTGACTTTGAAAAGCTGTATTATAATCTCATAGGTGCTGCTCGTCAACTTGTAGGCAACGCACGCAAACAGCTCACGAATACCGAAGTTGCGTCAGAGGTAAGTTCTTGTGATCATACACACAAACATATTTCTGTTCGATTACCAAAAATTGAATTACCAAAATTTTCGGGAAGTGACCATGACTGGCTAGAGTTTAGGGATACGTTTGTTTCCATAATTCATAGCAATAATGACATAGACAAAATAAACAAGTTACAATATTTGCGTGCTTCTCTCAAAGACAGTTCCTTACTTGTTATAGATAGTTTGGATTTTGAAGCAGATAATTATGACTCGGCCTGGAAATTGCTCTGTGACAGGTATGATAATAAAAGGCTTTTAGTAAACAACCATGTTCAAGCGCTTTTTAATGTAGAGCCATTACTGCGCGAGTCTAGTAAAACCTTCAGATATATAATTGATGTAACAAATAAAAATCTTCGTGCATTGTCCACCCTTGATTAACCGATTAAGCATTGGGATATGTTGATAATTTACATGATGTCAATTAAATTGGATGCCGTTACTAATCGCAAATGGGAACAACATCGAAACAGTTTAATTAATGCGCCTACTTTATTGATATTCACATCATTCTTATCCAACAAGGCTGACCTGTTAGAAATCCTTGAAGAATCTTAACTCGCCCAGGATAAGAAGGATAATACAAGCGCGCTTCAAACTAAAAAAAATTATGTTACAAATAGTAAACAATATACATATAACAATAAGTGTCCTATGTGCCAGGACTCACACCTTTTGCACACTTGCTCAACTTTCTGTAAGCTTCCCGTAGAGTCGAGAATTAGAAAAGTACACGAGTTCAATGTATGTCATAACTTTCTTCGCCGAGGACATTTCACTTCAAAATGCAGGTTACGTAATTGTAAATATTGCCACAAGAAACACAACACACTTATACACGTAGATGAAGAGCCGTTTCTCTTTTGAACTTTAACGCATTGCAATATCGGCATATAGTCGTCATTGGTCCAATATCTAAATTTACATCATCACTGTAGTTCGCAGTGGGATCATATTGGAATGCCAAGCGATTGTATGATGCCAATGATCTTCGTGTGCTCACGCGTTGTCTCAATCGGGCATTTTCTCTTATTATATTTTGTCTTTCTTCGCTTAAGTTCTGTGAATACACTTGTTGCTGGCTTGCATGTCTTGTGCGGCGGCCGATGTTCGCACGTCGTCCTCTAGGCATTTTGGACTATGGACAGAATGGTGAATTTAACCTCAAATGCATGATCCACATAATTTACACAGTTCAACTTACCACTTTAAAGACAAACGCCTGCTGTTAAATTGAATAAAAATTTGCACAATACACGTGATTGATTTGATGGTTTCCAATTGTAACGTTAGGAAACGAATAACTTGTTTTTTTTACTTTTTTTTCACAATTTCACAGTGAACACAATACCGGTTTGTCACATGATATTAACCCTTAAAAACTCGGCGTCTCCATATGGAGACGTCAATGTCTCCTTGTTAGACCACGCCAAAGATTATACTAATATTTAGAGGAACGTCTTAGAACCAAAGAGTATATGATCACTAAGTTTACTCGAAACCATAGATAAGATTATAAATAACATTTAAAAATAATTATATTATTATATAGTTCACATATAAACTTAAAAACTTGGTAATATTAAGTTGTTGATAGAATTAAAAAATTATATGCGTGTTATGATATTCAGTGGAATCTCTATAACTCAAACCTCGTTAAGTTGAAATCCTCAGTAAGTCGAAAAAAATTGCCATTCTCTTCCGCTGAACCCCTAAATACGCGGTATCTCGAATTATTAGACTTTGTAACTCGAAGAAAATGTTATTTCCCTACGAAATATTGATAATAGATATTTATACCCTATAACTCGAATTTCAAAAATGAGACTCCGTAAGTCGTAGTTAGTAAACAATAATGACGTCTTACTTGGAATTCCTCTTCTTAATCATAAAGTAGCTGCCGCGTCACCTGCCGAGCGTCGGCCGAGCTCGGCGGGTGACGTTGGCTATGCATGACATGAAATGTCCTATAACTCAAAAAGTATGAATGTTAGATAAAAAAGTTTTAAACAAAATTTTTGGAAAATAAACTGATCTTTCAAAATAAACTTATGCATTTTATTGATTAATCTAATATTTCAAGAGTTATTGGCCGCGATAGAAAAACCGGTTCATTAAATTGGGCATAAATCGTAAACGGTAAGTTTTACAAAAAAGTTTGCTGGAAACAAAAGATGTGAAATTTTATTTTCTACAATAATTGTTTATATAACTTTTGCCTTAAAGTGCATTGTTTTCGAGATATCGGCTGAAAATGTTTTTTCAAGATGGCGCTTGAAGCGCCACCTGTTCATTAAATGGGTCATAAATCGTAAACCGTAAGTTTTACAAAAAAATTTACTGGAAACAAAATATGCTAAATTTTATTTTCTACAGTAATGGTTTGTATAACTTTTGCCTTACAGTGCATAGTTACCAAGATATCGGCTGAAAACGTTTTTTTCAAGATTGCGCTTGAAGCGCCACCTGGATCTGTCGGCATTTTGTGATTTTATGTTGAATAAGTCCTAAAACTCATAAAAAAATTTAATTGAATCGGAAATTTCGTGCAATGTTAAATTCTATTTTTACTGTACATTAAACATTTTATTTGTCAACGTCTCACAATCATTTCTCTAGCGCTCACGTGACCTTCATACAAATAATTCGACATTTTGATTGTCGATAATTTTTATTTTTGGATAAGAACATGGTAATGACTCTAAGTTATATTTACCTTCAATTAAAAAATTGTCTTTGGCCAAACCTACTATACTCTTTGGCTTGACCATAGGTTTGACTAATTGGTTTAATGAACTGTCAAAGTCTTGAGTGGTTAACTAAGCAGAGAACAATGAGTAGCTGTCAAACAATGTATCACGCACCGGCGCCATCTACTTAAAATATTGGTTTGTAGTACATTCTATGTATTAGAGATGGCGCTGTATGTGAAAAAAGATTTTCACGCTTTTCTGTTGAAATTTTTCCTGAATTTTCTTTGCTATAAACCTCACGGGGCCCGAGACCTTTCCAACGAATGCAAAACCGTGTAAATCGGTTCGTGCGTTCTGGAGTTATAGCGTCAGGAAGGAAAACCCGACTTATTTTTATATAGTAGATATTGAAATACCTAGTTGTGTTATGAACCGTTTAACTACAAGTGTAGAGCTACATGTATTTACAGACGCATCTGAAAAAGGCTAATGGTGCCTGCGTTTATGTACGAAGCCTGAAAAGTAAAGACTCGGTTAAGGTACAATTACTTACATCCAAGAGTAAGGTGGCTTCCATAAAGCCTACCACTTTGCCACGTCTCGAATTATGCGCCGCGCTCCTGGGCGCACGGCTATGCTCTAAGGTACGACAATCACTCACACTAAAATTTACCACCTGTACCTTTTCGTGTGACTCAACTATCGTTCTTGGTTGGCTAACTTCGTCGTCAATGCAGTGGAAACCTTTTTTACGTCATCGCGTAAGCGAAATGCAAGAGACAGTCGGAGGCAATAATTGACGCTATATTCCATCAAATGAAAATTCTGCAGATCTTCAGTTACTGTTTGCTACCATTCGGCATTATTACTGGCCTATTGGTGGCAGGAATTTGGAACAAAAAAATTACACGACAATGCTTAAAATGTTGTAGGATAAAGGCAAATACGATACAACCAGTCATGAGAAACTTACCAGAGCAACGGGTTTACCTAGAATTCCCCTTTCTTGATTCCGGAGTAGACTACGCCGGACCAATTATGATCGCCGATAGAAAGGGGAGAGGTGCTAAACTCGTCAAATGTTTTATCTGCGTATTTGTGTGTTTGGCCACAAGAGCCGTCCATTTAGAGCTAGTGTCAGACATGACAAAGGATGCCTTCTTAGCTGCTTTAAGCCGTTTTATTGCTCTTAGAGGGAAACCACGCAAAGTGCTTTCAGACAATGGCACTACGTTTGTTGGGGCCTTTAATGAGTTGGCTCAACTGCTGTCACAAGACCTAATATTAAACGATATCGATACAGGTATTAATTTTTCTTTCACACCAGCCTATACACCTCATTTCGGAGGACTATGGGAGTCTGCTGTCAAATCCGTGAAACATCATCTGCGTCGAATTTTAGGCCTAACACATTTGACTTTTGAGGAAATGGCAACATGTCTAATCCAGATAGAAGCAATATTAAATTCAAGACCCATAGTTCCTATTTCAAATGACCCTAAAGACCTCACTCCACTCACTCCTGCACATTTCCTTATTAAACGGTCTCTAGTTATGATTCCTCATCCACAGATTACCAATGTCAGTGTCTCTAGTCTCTAGCGTTTCCGTCGCATCGACTACCTAAAGCAACATTTTTGGAATCGCTTTTCTCATAAATACGTTTCATGGCTTCAGGAAAAAACAAAATGGTGCCACTCCACGGGTACGCTTAGCGAGGGGTCCATGGTTCTCATAAAGAACAAGGCGACTCCTCCTCTTATGTGGCCTTTGGGACGAGTCTTGGGCTTGTTGCCGGGCACGGACGGTATCTCTCGGGTTGCCGACATTCTTACACGCAAAGGAGTCGTCCGTAGAGCATTCAACACCATCGTCCCGTTACCAACAGCTACGGTTGAAGACACTTCAACGGGGGGGAGTATAGGAGAGGTTAGGGAGTAAAACCGGTTTGCTGGCGGCTGCGGTCGGCTTGGAGTGGAGCCGGGAGTGAGCGAACGGACCTGGCACCGACAGTACGCGTGAGCGCTCATATAATATCATTTTAATTTAAACATACTGTAACGTTTAGTTCCTTATTATACCAGTTTTATATAAATTTGCAGTAATTTCATTTAGTACTACAACATCGAGAACAAACATTATAATTCCGTTCACAGACATATCTGCAACGACTTGTTAACCCATAATATGTAAACATTTTGTAAAGTAAGTATAAGAATGATATAAAATGCAAAACGCTATTTTTAATTGCAATGAAATTGAAATTACCAGTGAAATTGTATATAATGTAGAGAGTATATTTTTTATTTCAAATTTATTTAGAAATCTTTATACGAGTTGTGTTTTTATTTCATTATTGTTAATAAACTACTATAGATATTGCATGCACACGTTATCCTATTTGAAAAAAATAAATGAATAATTTTACTATTAGTCTTTTTATATACTTTTTTTTATTTTATATTTTCGGATATCTAGATCACCGTTACTCTATAAAACTAAATTAGTGGCATTCTATATCATCAATGAGATAACTTTCTTCTGTAATTTAGTAAGCCACATCTCACGGTAGTTGTTGGGAGCACCGTGCTTGAAGTTGTTGACGAGTACGTTTACCCGGGACAAATAGTCCGACTAGATAAGTCCAACTTCGTCCGAGAGGTTAATCGACGGATTCAACTCGGCTGGGCAGCGTTCGAGAAATTACGACACATCTTCTCGTCAGCTATACCTCAAAACCTAAAAACGAGCCTATACAATAAATGCGTGTTGCCAGTGGTGACCTATGGAACTGAGACGTGGTCCTTCACAACTGGCCGTATGAGGACGCTCAAAGTTGCTCAGCGAGCTATAGAGAGTAGAACCAGAGTGACTGACATATGAGCCCAACGGATTAGTAAGCTGAAGTGGTAATGGGCCTGCCATATAACTCGTAGAACCGACAACCGTTGGGGAAAAAAATTCTCGAGTGGCAGCCTCGTACTAGTAGGCGATATGTAGGGCGACCCCTCACTAGATGGAGTGACGACCTGATAACACATGCTGGAAGTCGATGGATGCAGGTGGTTCAAAGCTGTGCTTTGTGACATACCTTGGGGGAAGCCTAAGTTCAGCGGTGGGCTTGTAGGGCTACAATGGTGATGATGATTACACACGATATTAGTTATATGAATTAGTCTAATTAGTCATAGGAGATGTATGTTTACATTAACAAGACCTCATTTGGAATATCCTATATTCGACATTAATATTAAAAAAAGTCAATATAATGATTTAAAGCTAAACTAATCTCGACACAAAACTGTGAGAATCAAAAATATCCATTTTATCAAATACACAATTTTCTCGTCAACCCTTTTCAATATCCACCGTTCTTAAGTCACTGATAAAAGAGATTCAACGTTTGCTTGATCCCTTTTGATACGAATATTTTAAATATGTTATTGTTTTGTGAACGGCTTAATAGTAAGTACATTATTATATTTTTTATTTAAAAATAAGCAATTGCCTTAAGTTTTCCGAATAAAAATAAATAAATAATGATAACGAGTGCTTCCATTAATCCATAATCTTATTTCATCCCATGGGTGTAATATGAATCGATTAAAAGGTATATTTGTCAGTCATAAATTTTAACGTCTTTCTTTAGTTAAAATAGGTCTGTGGTGTGCATGAGATATAGTATTGCATTACATGTGATATTGTTGTAGTAAATTAATCTTTAAATTTTAAAAAAAAGAAGGGGATACCAGTTCTTTTCGCTGTTTATTCTTCGGTCCAAGGTCCACCCTGTTTAAATGGTCGTTTAAATAATTTCATAATTTCTTAAGTCGAAGAAACAAATTTATTTCATTTCGTTAAGGTAAATGTTTCACATATTAACGAAGTATCGTGAGATAGCTACCGGTATGTGAGCAAGCCACTCCAACTGCAACTCTGTGCCCTGAAAAAGTTGGAGATGCTAATAAATAATAAAAGTAACATTGCACTGTTGATTGAACAAACAAATATTTACAATTCTTAATTATCTAGATTGTAAGATAATTATTTACGTAATACATTGATATACTTATAATTATAAATATTGTAATATTTGCAATTATAAAATAAACTAATAACAAAACTAATCAAATAGTTCTACTCCCCGCGGTATAGCGCCAAGCACGCTGGCTGTGATTCATCGCTGAATGGCTAAACGTAGACTTTGAATGAGAAAAATCAGCCTTCTTGTCACCAGCGTCGACGGATACCTATTAATTACGGATACCTTTAATCCATAGAAACTTTACCGTACGTGGATCTCACAAACAGGAGCCTCAACATTAAAAAACACAAATATCAGACTCATATTTACACCATTAACTTAGTTTGGTTGTAGAGGTCTTTCACTTCGTTTGTAATCGAGGTACATTTGGCTGCAGTAAGCTGTAAAGTGTCTATGCACGTAGCATCCCATACTGGGGCTTTGACTCTCTCCCAATGGACTAGACATACGATATTTCTACGGTCATCTTTTCTAAATATTCCGTAAAAGAATATTTATTTCTATTTTAATCTAACAACTATTAACATTAATAATATACTGAATGTTAACTGCTCCAATGTAAGCTTAAAATGCTTATATTAGGCGTAAATCATCTCATTAGCCGAATGGCGGTTTCGAACTCTCAAGTTCACACATTGAGCAATTACTCGTATAATAAGGCGTACGTGTTAGTGCTACGAAACTCACATGTAATGGTTGTGTTGCGACGGTGACGAAATTAAACTCAAACTGACAGGACATTTTTAAAAAAGTATTTAAATAGGTCATTTAAAGCGGGGTAGGAACACGCTCTTACAAAACACCAGCATTAAATAATAGCTTAATGTTGCTGTGTTTCGTATGGTGAGTGTGAAGAACCGGAGACCCTGGGTATCATAAGAGATGAGAAGAGCAAATAAACCAGGAGATGAGCAGCAACGTCTTCCTAACAGCAACTAAAATGCAAAACACTGCGTTTGGAACCTGATTCGCTTTAAGTACGAATTTGTGATTTCCGCAAATTAGATAGCTCGTTAGTAGACTTCGTTCCAAACCAACATCACTTTGAAATGTTTGTTCGAACATTTATCCAGCTAATTTACTGTTTGATATGTTAGCTGTAATAAAGCACGTAAAAATAGTGTGTAATTACTACAATGAATTTGAAAACCGGGAGTCTGTATAACATGTACTGTAATATGTTATGTTGAATAAAATATAAAAAACCTTTTAAATGGTAATAATGTATAATAAATAAATAAACCCTACAATTACTCTACTCGTGATACTCTGCATTTGTTTCTTCCCTCTAAGTTTAGTTTTCTCAAGGTGTCACCTCTTCTGCATGTGCATACGTATTCTTGATTTAGAATCTAAACGCAAATGCGTTGTTACCCCTTGATGAATGAAATGGAATGTATCGCTACCAGTTGAAAACGTCTTTAAATATCTACACTCACTATATAAAAAACAGCAACATTAAGCTGCTAATTTACGCTGGTTTTCTGTAAGAGCGTAGTACTTCCCTGGTAGACCCAACCTATTCCTGGTAATATAACTGCGGCATGGCTCTACACCTAAATTTTTTTAGCAAAAATATGGGTGCAGCCTGGCTATACCATATACAGAATGGGTCCCACATATATGCAATAAATGAAACCAACCACCAACGATATACAAAAAATGAACGTAATCGGTCCAGTAATTAGGTCAAAAAGTAGAGTTTTAATTTTAAGCAAATTTGAACACTCTATAGAATTGGGTCACTAAGTCAATGATTCAATGAACTTGAATGAATCCTTGAACATTAAAAAGCGACATTGCCACGCAGTGCAAACTATTGGTATTGCGACATATCGACAGCGGTGTCTTTTGTCGGCGTGCCACCCGCGTGCAACGTTGTCACTCTTCCAAGGGGTCAAGGTACGTTGTCTAAACAGAGGTTCACTTTCACTTTTACTGAATTTATTTTAATATTTATTTTGTTTGAAAATTTCACTTTTTTAATTTAATTTAATATTTAATTTTTCTACACTTCTACGGACTAGTATTACTTGTGGTTTCATTTATTGCATATATGTGGGACCCATTCTGTATAAATAAGTTACATGATGTTGGTTGCAAGTGTCGATGGACAGCAAGAGTCTCTTAGCATCGGATGGATTCTTGTCAAATTTTTCAAGTTAAAGTATTATATTAATAAAATCTTTTGAATAAAAGGCGGTTTCGACTATTTTATTTTATTTGTTTTTCTTATATATTTTATGAACTAAAGTAGATTAAAATAAAGATAAATAATTATAAGAAAATATTATGGATGCATATCCGAGCATGTTGTAAATCAGAGCACATAAAATTGAAATTATTAATTGTAATTTTCAATTGAATTGTAATTATCACACTATTTTAATACTTTAATAATACTATAGCCGTTTGTCATCTAGGTAAGTAATCTATTTTTAATTTAACTTTTCAAAAGACCTACTATAAAGAACAACAAAGAATAAAATCACCGAAATCAGTTAACGTGTTTAAAATATTTGCTCATATGTTGCTCAAACGGATTTATAATGTTTAGATTAATCAAGTTTGAAGATATTCTCATGGATCCCCTGAGTTACTTCTGTCTAAGAAAAATTATTGAAATTGATCAATGTGATAAAGATAATCGATGAACATACATAAAAATATTCCTTCAAATTGAGAGATCTCTCTCATTCCGGTGCATCGAATAGTATTTGTTTTATCTCGGATTAAAAGTGCACTAATAGTATTCTTAAAGTATTTCAATGGCATCATCATCATTACAGCCCTTCACAAGTCCACTGCTGAACATAGGCCTCCCCCAAGGTACGCCACAAAGCACGTACGTACTTCAATGGCATACGCTATATTTATTCATCCGAGATGGATACCATAACTCTTTGAGTAAATAGTACGTACCTGATGTAGTACGCGTTCTTAACGTAAAGGGGTGTACTCCCAGATAGACGCACGGGCCATTTAACAATAGCTATTGCAATAGTGGAAGGTTGGCCACCCTGAAGCTTGAATGACTGCCTATTTGATAAATATCAAAAATTTTTACGTTACTTCATTAATATATTCTCTCAAACAAATGTAGTTTTGACATCATATTTTTATTTCGACTTATATCAAGACATTTCATAGTATTTTTAAGTTTAAACCGAAATGGGAAATTGACCACTTTACTTACCCAGGTTGTATAAAGTGACCTAGTCCCAATAATATACTATTATTCGTTGATAAATTTTAAAATTTTTATCTAAATTTGACTCAGGAAATAATAAAATGCGACTAAGTGACTAAAAGTTTATTCATAATTCATTATTTTTCATTGTTCATTAATCACATACAAATATTCTTAAGAACACAATTCCCATTTCTTTGTTTCTTATAGCTCATAGCTTTTTCCATCGCAATCGGGTCCCATGTCTGCCGCTGCGACGTCTATTTTTATGTATTTGGCATATCTAAAAGAATATAAAACATTATTTACATTTACAAGAAAAATTAGCACTAAAGTGGCCTAGTAGGCCACTTTATCCGAATCTGCATGCGGAAGAAAACGATTCAAATGTCAAATGAGGTTATATTGTCCCTCTTTACCGTGAAATAAACAATTCATTAGAGGAATTAATTGATACATTTTGTATTTATATCGTACGCAGTAAGCTTAACCACTTACCTTAGATCAAATACCACAAAAATCCCCCTCTTTTATAAAATCTGTCCGCGTGAACTTAGCGCGTCATTGTTCACTGGAGCAATAATATGTCGTCTTCCAATGAATATTTTCCGTAAGCCTTTGACAAATGGCGCTACTTGGTTGGTTCTTAAAAAGAAGGTGGCCACTTAACCCGCCTGAGCCACTTTAACGAACTTTCCCCTACAGAAAAGATTTCAGATACTTTGAACATAAAAAATAGAGATCAAATAATTGTGAAATTTTACCCGAATGCGGCTAACCCCAAAACTAGGAATATATTTCTATTTGATATGTACAATATATCTAGGTGTTTGAAATTTGTAAATAATTCTTTTAATGTGACTTACCGTGTAGTGAGGGTAAAAGATAATTCATCTCCTTTCATTTCCATGGGTGACGTAAGAGACTGCTATGGGAAACGCCATAGAACCTTAGGATTTCCTTATTTTTAACCATTCTTAGGCCGATATAAAGAGGTTATGTAGCGTGTTTGTTATTCAATTATAGTTAGGCAGTCCGTTACCATGTAGTGGCGGTGTAAAAATATCCACTAGCCCATATCATCCCGTGGGTATTGTAAGAGGTGACAGAGGAAAACAAATCGGGAGATGAGTAGGAGTGTCTTATTATTAACGACTAAAAATACAAAACTGCCGTTGCCAACCCGCTTGCCAAGTGTGGCTCTATGTGGCAATTTGTGGCAGAGGTCTATGTTTAGCAGTGGACTTTTTTAAGCTGTGACGGAAACGTAACAAATTGCACTCCGATAAATAGTATCATAAATTAATATAAAAGAACATATTCTCAAAAAACGAAGGTGTTGGAATTTTTTTAAATTCCTTATTGTGAATATCCTCACCTAGGCGTTACAAAGGGCGATCTTAATGCCCTAGTACATTCTCCTTGTGTCCTTAAGAAATAAAAACGCGAAAAGGACAACATTTAAAATAATTGAAAAGGAAAATTATTGACTCCTAATTTTCTTATTGCTGAAAAATTTGAATTTTATTCTATGAAAAATTGTTATCTGATGATTGAAATTTCAGTACTTACTTATTCATTTATCCACAAAATAAAGGTGAAAAACGAGCTTACAGTGCACCTGATGGTAAGATGACATCAATTTACAATTGCAAAAAGTTAACATCTACCATCTAAAAAGTATCAAAATGCAGGTGCGTTGTGGACCACCGAAGACACCTGAGAACTAAGATGGAGGAATGTCTCACATCCAGTTGTAAGGATATTTGTTTCTCTAAACTCATCATACGAAACACAGCAGTATTGTGCTTCTAATTTATACCGGTATACCGTGAGAGCGTGGTCTTTCCCTGGTCGACCCAGCCCATTCGTGCTACAACCATAATATACTTGTAGCTGCGGCGTGGCTTTACATATAAATAGCTTAATAGATACAAAAATGCGCTTTATAGAAAATCATGAATTGTCTGCCTAGTCTAGTGATCGTAAATGTGACTGCGGATCATCTGGTCCTGCATTGAAATCCCGCATTTTTTTATGGAATAAGGGTGACAAATGAGCACGCACCATACCTTACCTGATGATTAGTGGATGCTAAAATTCATAGACATCTACATTTATCATCGATTAAGAATCCAAACTCAAATGCGTTGTCACCCTTGAGGACAAAGATGGAATGTCTCGTTTTCAGTATAAAGTGGTCTCCGGATCTCTACACTCATCATATGAAACACAGCAATATTATTATTTATTATTTTGTTGTTTTACGCTAGAATTTTGTAAGAGCATGGTCCTTCGCAGATCGAGCCGACCCATTCGTGCTACAACCATAATACGAGGTCTGTTCAAAAAGTATCGCAATTTTGAGTTTCCGCGCGCTATGTATATTTGATTTTTGATTTTTTGTAGTCTTGTGTTGGTACTCATATCCCTTAATTATGCCATAAAGTCGGCCATTTAGAATGTTCAGTTAATTTTTGACAGCTGATTTGCTTGGATGTGTTTTCGCTCGTCTTCGATTTTTGCCTATTCCAAAAAATGAATCAAGGAATCTGTATTAAATTGTGTATGAAAAACAAAATAAAGTGCGCAGACGCATTCCGAATGTTAACTGTGGCATATGGTGAAGCTACCTTGGATCAAAGCAACGTTGATCGGTGGTACGAAATGTTCTCCGAGGGCCGAGAAGATGTGAACGACGAACAGCGTTCCGGATGCCCGAGCACGTGAAAAACGGACGATAACATAGATAAAGTGAAAAAAATAATATCGGCCAATAGTCGAATAACCGTTAGAGAAGTTGCTGAGGACCTAAACATATTGATTGACTCGTGCCATTCGATTGTAAGAACTGATTTGGGCATGAGTCGGGTCGCCGTGAAATTCGTGCCGAAATTGCTCAATTTCGACCAAAAACAGCATCGCGTTAACATTGCTCAGGAGATTTTGGACTCGGTCCATGACGACCCAAATATGCTCCAGAGGGTCATAACTGGTGACGAATCATGGGTTTATGGATATGACGTGGAAACCAAAGCTCTATCATCCCAATGGAAGCAGCCGCATGAACAAAGACCGAAAAAAGCGCGCCATGTTTGGTCAAACGTGAAGGTTTTGCTCACAGTTTTCTTCGATTGCAGGGGCGTGGTGCATCATGAGTTCTCGCCACAGGGTAGTACAGCCAATAAGGAATATTACCTGCAACCTTGTGCGAAGCAATCCGCCAGAAACGCCCGGATTTGTGGAAGAATAAAAACTGGCTTTTGCACCATGATTACGCCCCTGCTCACATATCGTTGCTTGTGCGCGAATATTTGTCCAAAAACAACACAGTAAAGGTCCCACAGCCGTATTTCCAAGACCTCGCACCCTGTGACTTTTTCCTGTTCCCAAAACTGAAGAGGCTTATGAAAGGACGACCCTACGCCGCGATTGAGGAGATAAAGACGGCATCGAAAGAGGAACTGAAGAAGATCACGAAAAATGATTTTTTTAAGTGCTTCGAAAATTGGAAAACACGTTGGAATAAGTGCATTATATCCGGGGGGGGGGGGATTGATTTGAAGGAGAAAAATAGATATTCATGAATAAATAAATACTTTTTGGAAAAATACAAAATTCGCGATACTTTTTGAACAGACTGTGTATAGCTGCAGCGTAGCTCTACCAAGTACCATGTATGACTGATGAAACTCGGTTATTAACTTAACTTTTTGAGTAGCCCGGTAGTCTCACGCCTGATCTTTCCGCGGTCTTGTTGGATTACCGATGAAATTAAGTTAATAAAGCGTGAACCCGTGCTTGCGCATGCACTCGGACACCTTTCCATCGGAGATAGCTAGTCTCCGTTTAGACTGACTCCCGAGACCGAATTAAGGTCTTGATGATATTATTATTTTAAAAATCCGGTATTATAGCATTAGCATTTAGTATTAATTAATTTATATGTAAAATCTTCGCAGTCAAAGATCATAAGATTAAAAAATTTTGCTGCTCAAAGAACCATTAATGTTAACATAAGTCAAATTATCCGGATAATCGTCATCTACATTAAACTTTATGACAAAGTTAGAGCGCGCGACACCCGTTCGCTTAACTGCAATGCTATGCTAATGTATGTTTATTAAATGTTCGTTAACGTAATAACTATATGGTGTAGGAAGCTACATAAAAAATACGACGTTCTCATTCAGAGTATAATTAAACAATAAAAATCCGTCGTTTATATTTATTATACATAGTGCGGACTGTGTAATGGCGTTTCATACCAGTGAACTCATGAAGTGGTGAGAATTGGAAGTAGGTGTTGAAAGTTAAAAAAAAAACTAAAAAAGGGTCAAAAACTCAAACAAATAAGCATATAATATTAGGGATAAATACGTAATTCGTACATAATACAGTAATACAAACATAAATTTAAATAACTGCACCCAACATTCTTCTATTTGACGATGATTAAATAGATGCTAGCAAATCAAGTTAATGAAAGAGTATTTTATTAACAGTTTTTTAATATCTTAATTTTAACAAAAAATCATATTAACAGTAAATTTTTTCTTATAAAATTATTAAACTTAAGAAAGTAAAACAGACTTCAAATAATACAAAGAATAAAATAAAAAAGACGTGTGGCACTCGGGGACCGCCGTGGTAAAGCTATTGCATAGCATTTTGTATCAACTTATGCAATTATAATTATTTATTTATTTTATTTATGCATTATTTCTTTTTCTTTGATATTAATTCAAGTTACACTTTTTGAGCGTGGTGACCGACAAGAATACAATTTTTTTTCTTTTATTAAATAAATAAATAATACATGCACTTTGTTCATTCATATTCAAAACACTTTATACACAAATTTTACAAGTACAGCTATTCACTGTTGTACATACATACCTATACACCTATATATTTTCTCATAAACAGCTGTTTATGTATTCGTCCGATTTCGGAGCAGCTCGTCTCGATTCGTGCGAACTTCGTAGAGTCGTACAATACGTCTGGTTGCACGCACACAAACACCGTGTCGAAGACTGCCGAAAATAAACGACGTAAGACACTGCACGGCCTTCAAGCCACACCTCCGTGCCCGTCGGAGTGGGGAACGTGAGGTTTTTTCGTTACCGAATAAATTTCTGGATTCGGTTCCCGCGCTCAAGGCCCGCGATAGAAGCTATGCAATAGCTTAATAACTTCTATAAAATTTCATTTTGCTGCAATTTTACTCTGCCTTCCCAGTCGAGTCGACACATTCGTGCGACAACCATAATGTAACCGCAGCTTGGCTTTTCCACTTAAAAACTGGTTTTAAGCATTTTACCGTAAGTTCAATTACTTTTCTATTTCAGTGTAAATTATTATAATTAAAATAGTAAAAATGTGTCTAGACCTAAACACACTGGTCGAATAAAATTGCTACATTACTACTAAAACAGCCAACAAGTAACGAAAGGCGACTATTTCATTTTTTAAATGTCTGTACTACACCCATGAGGTAAGTTAATAAGTACTCGTAGTTCACGCACATCCTACCGAAATTTACACATAACAGAGTCCAGTATGAAATGTCATCCTTTATCGTTCCACCTATAGGGGTTGAATGAGTCTGAAGTAAATATAAGTTTAATGGCTTAAAATGCTGTGGGTGTGCGCGGTCGAATCCGACCGCTTGGAATTTGATGCAATATCGCCTTGGTCGGATCCGACCACTTGGGGTTTGAGAGGTTAAAAGATTAATAATCATAACCGTAAACATTTTTGTAACAGGGAGGTTTTCCCGCTTTCAATGTCATTACGACACCTCCTTAGCCATGGGTCTCACAAACACTATAAAATTATCCTTCATACGAGTATAAATGAATACTGATCATATATACATGATACATAGATACAGTTGGTTCAAGACCCTTCTTTGCGGCGTATCTTTTGAGAGGCCTATGTCCAGCAAAAAAAAGAAACAATTTATTTTGACACAGACTAATTGATCTTACAACATTACATTACGTAATAACAAAAACACAAAATTTAATAAAATTGGCTTTGTGCACCGAAGGCGTTCCAAAAAAGAGTATTACTCAGCATGAGTTTTATACGTGGTAGAGTCACGCTGCAGCTATATTATGGTTGTAGTGCGGGAGTGTCGGCTCGATCAGGGAAGGACGCTCTCACAGAAAACCAGCGTAAAATAGCAGCTAGATGCTGCTGTTTCGTATGGTGAGTGTAGAGAACCAGAGACCCGTTTTACTGAAATTGAGGCATTTCATCTTAGTCCTCAGGAGTGACATCACATATGCATTTTGATTCTTAATCGAGGTTAAATGTAGATATCTATGGGCCACTGGATCCACTTACCATCAGGTGGACCGTGTGCTCGTTTGTCACCCTAATATTATAAAAAATGAATTGTGGCGAAACCAGAACGTATTAAGGACCAAAAAAGCCAGCAAACAAAACGAATATAATAAAAAAAAACCGGCCAAGAGCGTGTCGGGCCACGCTCAGTGTAGGGTTCCGTAGTTTCCCGTCCGTCACAATAAGTGTTCCCACTTATGAGTTTAAAGGTGGGTATCCATTATGTTCGCGCTCCAGCAGCGTTCCGCGCTCCTGCAACCCTGCAAACCCGCTGTTCCCGGTAGTGGCTACTGTTGTTTCCATCCAAGTTCAAAATGATTTTCCTAGAAAGTCCTTATAAAGTGCTACTTTTCAGATTTTTTTCATATTTTCTAAACTTATGGTTCAAAAGTTAGAGGGGGGGGGGGAAACACATTGTTTTTTACTTTTAGAGAGATTAATTCCGAATCTTTATTTCCGAAATCATTGACATTATCAAAAAATGATTTTAGTAAACCCCTATTCATTTTAAATACATTTCCAACAATATATCACACGTTAGGGTTGAAATTAAAAAAAAATCACTTCCCACTTTACATATAGGCGGGTTACCCTAATAAAACATTTTTTTCCAATTTTTATTTTATCACTTTGTCGGCGTAATTGATACACATATTGGTACCAAATTTCAGCTTTTTAGTGCCAACGGTCACAGAGATTAAGCGAGGACGGACAGACGTTGACTACGGAACCCTAAAAAGGAGAAAATTAAAGAATCAGTTGTAATCAGTAAGCGAAGTATAAAGTGGTTCTTCTCTAGATGGAGAGATGATCTGGTAAGAAACACAGCAAGTGAATGCATACAGGTGGCTCAGTACTCTGTTTTGAGACTTTTCTTTGTGGAGCCCTATGTTTAGCAGTGGCCGTATTTCTGCCGTGAAATAATAGTGCTTGCACTGCTATATATGCTATCCTTATCTGAAGGAATAGTGACCCTGTATTAATACCGGTTGTGAGGTATGTTAGTCCTTAGACTTAACAAGGCATTTGTAGCCTTCTTTATTTGAAGTTGACTACAGGTACCCTATGGACTGCAAGAGCTATTTACCATCAAGTGGTTGTCAATACAGTTCAGTTTATCTTTTAAATTTCATTTGTAAACACTTTATTTATAATTAAATATATTTCATTTAGGTTTCTTTCCCGAAGCGTTTGCCGACTTTTCCCTTTCCCTCGAACCCTCGGCCGTTTGATATCCCCTGTCGAGGGGTTCCATCAGGTTGGGCTTTTATCTTTTATACATTTTATACCCCAATCAGATGAGAATATTTAGTTTAATTAATAATATACTTCAAGAGTATAGATATTTTTTACATAACGACTTCTTAAATCGAAGCTTTAATTTTTCTATACGCTATGTCTTAGCACCTAATCTTAATGGAATCTGTTAAGTGAAAATAATTTTATTTATCCAAGTTCATTGAATGCGGCTTTTACTTTATTTCCTTTTTAGGAAATATTTGACTCTTTTATATGGACTAAAAATATCACTAGCTCGAATGTCGTTTAAATAGTTTAATTCAAAAGTTTATACCCTATTGGCTCCCTTAACGGCATGGAATTTAACATTTTAAAATTCATATGATTCCCCTGAATTATAATCTATCTGATATAATATGAATCATTATAGTTGCTTCATACATAACGAAGGTATCGCTTAACTGACATGAATTGCCAACTTCTTTGGTTTATTTCTTTAAAAACTAAACCGATAGATGTTTATATTTCACTTGTAATATACTTGATATTACGAGTAAGATCGCCACACCACTAGCAACACGTGTCATGTTGCTTTCTTGACCCGTGTCACAGACCGGCTGTACTGTACTGTACACAGTGCGCGAAAGTATTTAACGGAGTTAGAGTGTGTTTTATGGTGTATACGTGTATACTATATGTCTAAAATACGTCTTAGAACTAGTATAAGCAAGGCAAAGATTTTGATCGTACAATCTAGACGTACAACAATATACTTTCTGGGTCAATTATAATAATAATTATTATTTTAATGTTTAAGTATTATTTCTTTTCATTAGTTTTAAGTGCATTTTACATGCACGTTAATGTTCTGTGATGATCAAATGCAAATATTATAGACAAAACGAAGCAGATATGATGTTGTAAGCGCGCGCATAGTAAAGACTCAAAAAGATTTTTTTTTTAATTTCAATAAGTAAAATATATTATAAATCTGCCTGTTTTTGTCTTCTTTCCCACAATGCGTGGTGGCGAGCTTCAATAACATCAAAATATTTTCATTTCTCAGAAATGAAGGTTTCTTCACGATGTTGTCCTTCACATGTAAGTACGTAGTAAATCCATCTATCCAATAGAGCTTATAAAAGTCTAATTCTGAACATAGATCTCTCACATAAACACATCAAACTCAACAGAATCTAGGGTTATTTCATCAAATATCTAAAAATCTATTGAGAATTTTCTTATATAACAAATGGAAGATTGATGGGTTATAGGTCTTTAAAAAACATTTGGTAAATTTTTTGTCTTAAATAAAAAAAAAAAAATTTTTTAGTCGTCGTAATAAAAAAAGCTTCATTTATAATCATAAACACTCAAGCTTGCCACACAGAGGGTTAGGTATAGACTACGAATTTCCATTTACGAGCACGTAGCACGATCCTGACATACCTGTCCATATACCTAGTACCTCATCATCATTATTACAGCCCCTCACAAGTCCACTGCTGAACATAGGCCTCTCCCAAGTAATGCCACAAGGCACGGTATAGAGCCACCTGCATCCATCGACTTCCTGCATATCTTAACAGGTTGTCACTCCACCTAGTGGGGGGTCGCCCTACACTACGCCTACCGGTACGAGGCTGCCACTCGAGAACCTTTATTCTCCATCGGTTATCGGTTATTCGAGTTATATGGCCGGCCCATTGCCACTTCAGCTTACTAATCCTTTGGGCTATGTCGGTCACTTTGGTTTTACTGCAGTATCCTCATTTCTGAGTCTATCACGCAGAAAAACTCCGAGCATAGCCATCTCCATAGCTCACTGAGCGACTTTAAGCGTCCTCATACGGCCAGCAGTGAAGGACTACGTCTCGGTTCCGTAGGTAATCACTGGCAACATGCACTAGTTTTACAACTTAGTTTTCAGGTTTTGAGGTATACCTGACGAGAAGATGCGTCGTAATTTCACGAACGCTGCCCAGCCAAGATTAATCCGTCGATTGACCTCTCGTTCGAAGTTGGACTTACCTAGTCGGACTATTTGTCCCAGGTAAACGTACTCGTCAACAACTTCGAGCTTAGTGCTCCCAACAACAACAAGCATAGGTGTGACATGAACATTAAACATGATCTTTGTTTCGTCCATGTTCATCTTAAGACCTATCCGTTGGGAGGCACTATTGAAGTCATTGAGCATAGTTGTTGACGCCTGATGCATTTCTTTAGCAATCATTCGCCTTAGATTATTATAGCTTTATAATTCTAACATTTTATATACGTATTATTCATTGTAATTTTATTCGTCACTACCTGCTGATTCATTGTACTTTTGGCTCTCGAATTAAATAGACCTTTACCAGAATAATCTCTTTTATTATTTCAAAATTTGGGATAATCCCCCACATGGTCCTGGATCGAAGCCGGATATAAGAAGATTTATTGCATTAATTTATATATTGAAAAAGGAGCGTGATTCAAATTATTTAAACCATTTCGGTTGTATTTGGAGTTGCCTAATTTGAAGATTCAACTTGGACTTTGCACCAGCACACAAAGGACGAAAGGCTAACGATTTTTATTTTAGCCCAACACTCTTAATGTTCAGGTATTAACTTATTATTAAGGTTAGTAAATTATATTATTAATTTTCGTAAGTTATTACTATAATTGTGTTAGTGTTAGTAACCACATTGCATTAAAACTTTGTTGCCAGTTTGTTAGTCTAAGTTACATTTAAGTTAATTTCGTATTTAATACAATACAGTTAGCGTTAAAGCTACATTAAATTACTAATTCAACTGGCTATTTTACAGCATAATATTATTTGCATAGGTACTAATAATTAATTTATAATACCTTTAGGTACATATTATTTGTTAGCTAATTTCATTTGTATTGTTTTTTAAATTATTTCCTTTGTTGTGATTGTGTTAGGTAAATTTTTGTTATTATTACCTAAGTTTTTATTATATAAAGTTCAAGGTTGATAACAAACGCCTCTCAGTATGACCGAAGAAAAGGATTTAATAAAAAAGCGAGGAAGTTTTAAAGGTCGTTTGACGTATTTCACAAATTATTTAAATTCGCTTAACGTTTCTTCGTTGGATTCTTCAGCGGTAAGTGAGTTGCAATTGCGTATAGGTAAAATTGAGTCACTGTACGACCAATTTGACGAGGTACAATTAAGACTCGAGTGCATTAGCGATAATGTTGATATAATTCTTGCGGAGCGTAATGATTTTGAGTCACAGATTTATAAGGTACTGTCAAAGTCACAAAATATTATATCACAATACAGTAAGAGTAATGAAGAGTCAGCGTGCAGTGATAAGTTTTCTCGTGCCAGCTCAAGCCAGCATAAGCTGGTTAAATTGCCAACAATTCAGTTGCCGAGGTTTAGTGGGTCATATGAAGATTGGCTAGAGTTTCGGGACACTTTTACTAGTCTTACCCACACTAACGATAAAATAGACAATGTTAATAAATTTCATTACCTACGTGCATCTTTGGATGCATCAGCTGTTGTGGTACTTCAATCTATTCAGTTTTCCGCTAGCAACTATGAAGTAGCATGGAATCTTCTGTGTGAAAGATTCAACAATAAACGTTTGCTTATTCAAAATCATGTATCTGCTTTATTTAACATCGAGCCCATTACAAAGGAATCATCGGTAGTTTTAAAAAGCGTTATCGATCAATTAAGTAAGAACATACGGGCGCTAGCAACGTTAGGTGAACCTGTCAAGTACTGGGACACTCTCTTAATATATATTGTCACTCATAAGTTAGATTCAAAGTCCTATCGTGAGTGGGAGGAACTCAAGAGGAGCTTAGACAAAGAAAAGCCGATTACTTTCGATATGTTTCTCGAATCAAAATCTTGCCGATTTAATTGATACGTTAGAACTCTCACGTAGCGGAGGACAATCACATACAAATTATAATACCAGGTCTAAATTAAAAGCCATGGTGACCGTCGCTAATCCCGATATTAGCTCTAGTGCTTCAACCTCACTTTCCAAACATTGTCCTAAATGTAACAGTGAACATAATTTAAGCAATTGTCCTCAATTCTTAACATTAAGTAATAATGCAAGGTTAGAATTGTTACCTAATTATAAAGTTTGCTTTAACTGCTTTCGAAAAGGTCATTTTGCAAACCATTGCAAAAAAACGGGGTGTAAAATATGTCGACGAAAGCATCATACCCTAATTCATTTGAAAGGTACGTCACTTAAGCATCTTGGTAGCAACAAAGCCCGAACTGAATCTCACACTACACCGTTGGAGACTATACCAGCACCGTCTAGTGCTAACATTACTCTGTCGGCGAGTGTCGAACCGCCATCGTTTGGTAGGCGAAATCGTGACAAATACTTTGTATTACTGTCTACAGCATTAATTAAACTGTGTGATAAAAACAATCGTGAGCACATAGCTCGCGCCATGCTCGACAGCGGAAGCACTTCATGGCTTATGACAGAAAATTTAAGTCAGAGGTTAGGTCTGCCTACTAACTGTGTTGACAAATCTTTACTTGGCATTAATAACGCACCTTCGCGTATCACAAAAATGAGTCGCGTAGACATTAAGTCATTGTATGAAAGTTTTACAACAAGTCTCCAATGTTTTATTTTATCGACAATAACCGATAACGTACCTTGTCATAAAATTGATTTGACGAATCTGAATATTCCGTCACATATTTGTTTAGCAGACCCCTATTTTCACACGCCTGCATCGATTGACTTAATTATCGGTGCAGATATATTTTGGGATATATTAGGTTCCCAAAGAATTAAACTAAGAGAAGGGAAACCGATTATTTTTGAGACTAGACTAGGATAGTTAGTTTCAGGTCCGATTAATAGCGATCATGCATTGGTTTCATCATATATTAAACGTAACTTCGGCAAAGTAAATAAGATCTTAGACGATAGCATAGAAAATCAATTCACAAAATTTTGGCGTCTTGATGAGGTGGATTCAAGATCATCCTGTTATCTTCCTGAAGAGAAACTATGTGAGGAGCATTTTATCAAGAATACAACCCATCTCATTGACGGTCGTTTTTGTGTTCGTATTCCCCTCAAGCAAAATCCTGATATATTAGGTGAATCTTTTAAAAGAGCTAAGCAACGTTTTTGTTCCTTGGAGCGTAAACTAAAAAACAAGCCGGAACTAAGTAAAATGTATAACGATTTTATGTTCGAATATCAGTCCTTAGGACACATGTCGGAATGCCAAGACAGCGAATTTGTAAACAAGCCCTATTTCATCCCCCACCATGGCGTTTTGCGCGAGAGTAGCATGACTACAAAATTAAGAGTTGTGTTTAATGCTAGTGAGCCAACTTCATCAGCTGTTTCATTGAACATTATCCAGATGACAGGCCCTACTGTTCAAGACGACCTTCTGTCTATACTCCTCCGATTTCGGCAATACAAATTTATTTTAGCTGGCGATGTAGAGAAAATGTATAGACAGATCGTCGTACACCCCATGGACAGGCACTTGCAGGTCATACTGTGGCGTCACGACTCATCTCAACCGGTGAAAATGCACAATTAAATACCGTGACATACGGAACGACTAGTGCGCCTTTTCTTGCTACTCGGTGTATAAAGCAAATAGGTCTCGAGTGTAAAGACAAAAATATATCAGAGATTATTTTGCATGATTTTTACGTTGACGACTTGTTGACGGGAGGGGATGAACTCGAAGACGTCAAAAACATTAAAAAAAGGGTTACATCCGAACTTGCTTCCGCGTGTATGTCACTCAGAAAGTGGAGGTCAAATTGCAAAGAATTAATTTTCGAGCAATCACAAACATCGTTAGATTTAAATATCGGAAGTAGTCAACCTAGTAAGCTTCTAGGTCTTAACTGGCGTTCAGATTCTGACGAACTCTGTTTTCCGATAGGTTCTCTAACTAATAATAGTAATACAAAACGCGATATACTTTCTGCAATTGCGCAAATATTTGACCCCCTAGGGCTACTAGCTCCATGCGTCATAAGAATGAAATTACTGCTACAAAAATTATGGTTACAAAAGCTAACATGGGACGAGCAATTAACTGCAATAATTAGTAAACAATGGGCAGAATTAATTAAGGATTTACCTTTGCTCAATAATCTTAGTATTCCTCGTGTTGTCATTTGTGGCTCATGTAAGCTAATTGAACTACACATTTTCTGTGATGCGTCTGAGCAGGCTTACGGCGTTTGTGTGTATGTTCGCAGTATAAACGATAAGGGAGATATTTCCGTGCATTTGTTGATAAATAAGAGTCGCGTTGCTCCCATTAAACTTACGACAATTCCGAGACTTGAGCTTTGTAGCGCTCTCATTAGTGCGCGACTTTATGAAATGGTAGTCACTTTACTTCGGGTGCAAATTAGTCGTACTACATTCTGGACTGACTCCACTATAGTATTGGGATGGTTGAAAATGCCACCCGCTAAGCTTCAGCCATTTGTACGCAACCGTGTAGCGGAGATTTTAGAAAAATCAGGTAGTTGTATTTGGAGGCATGTACCGACTAGTGACAACCCCGCAGACCTACTGTCTCATGATGTTGACAGTGAAATATTGCAGCATCGTAATTTGTAGTGGTGTGGTCCAAGTTATCTTAAACAAAATGTATCACAATGGCCTTTACAGCCAAAAATGTCACTTTACTACCCGAGCTTAAACCGGAAGTCTCATTAAATGTTACTGACAATGATAACACAAAATCTTTTGAATTAATTGAATTTAATCGGTTTTCCAATTTTTTAAGACTCAAACGCACTGTAGCTTATGTCTTAAGTTTTATTAATATATGTAGAAAACGGATTCCTCCTACTAAATACTTAACCGAGTGTGAATAACAAGACGCGTGGTTCACCACATTATTAGGAACTTACAAAGGGAGTCATTTCTAGAGTATAGCATGCTTCTTAAGGGATTATCTTTGCCCAAAATAAGTCCGTTACATAAGTTCACAGTATTTTTAGATAAAACAATATCATGCGAGTAGGAGGTCGCTTAAATAATTCAAACTTTTCTTACGATAAGAAACACCCTATCTTATTACAGTCCACACATCGTTTTACTCAATTGTTATTCGATTACCAACATAAACATTTAATGCACGCGGGACCTCAATTACTGAGATGCTACCATCAATGCGTCCTGTGTAGTCGCATGAAGGGTGTGGTCGTAGCGCCATTGATCGGTAATCTACCACAGCTGCGTATTCAACCTGAAGGCTATCCCTTTGAAAATGTAGGCGTAGACTATGCAGGTCCTATATTATCTGCTAGTCGCCAAGGTCGCGGATGTCGTTTGGTAAAGGTGTACATAGCCATATTTGTGTGTTTGGCAACCAAAGCAATTCACTTAGAATTGGTTGGCGATTTAATAAGCCATAGTTTTATACTGGCCTTACGAAGATTTTTATCACGAAGGGGTAAAGCAAATAGCATTTACTCTGACAACGGTACCTCGTTTGTTGGCGCGTGCAATGAACTCTCCACGTTTTTAAAAACCAATTGCAATTTCCTGTCCGAAAAAATGGGTAATAATGGGATTAATTTTCATTTTATTCCTGCGTATTCTCCACACTTCGGTGGACTCTGGGAGGCGGGTGTCAAATCAACCAAGTTTCATTTACAAAGAGTGCTGGGAAATTGTAATCTCACTTACGAGGAGCTTAATATTACGCTGGTGCAAATTGAAGCGATATTAAACTCTCGGCCTCTCACACCATTGTCATCCGACCCAGAAGATTTAATGCCACTAACACCAGGTCACTTTTTGATCGGACGACCGCTCACGTCTTTACCAGACAGAGATTATAGAAGTCATCAAACTAACTCTTTGACCTGCTTTCAACGAATTGAGCAACTCCACCAACATTTTTGGACTAGATGGTGTAAAGAGTATGTTTATGAACTCCAGCAACAAATGAAATGGCGTGTCAGCAATGATGACTTGAAATTGAATTCTTTGGTTGTCGTGAAAGAAGACAATCTCCCTCCATTGAAATGGAAGTTGGGCCGAGTCGTTGCTGTTTATCCTGGACCTGACAACATCAGTCGTGTGGCAGATATCAAAACGTCTGCAGCAATAATTCGACGATCGTTCAGCAAGATTTGTCCGCTCCCTGTGCCTTCTAGTTGAAAGACGTGTTTTAACACCCGGGGGCATGTTGACGCCTGATGCATTTCTTTAGCAATCATTCGCCTTAGATTACTATAGCTTTACAATTCTAACATTTTATGTACGTATTATTCATTGTAATTTTATTCGTCACTACCTGCTGATTCATTGTACTTTTGGCTCTCGCATTAAATAGACCTTTACAAGAATAATCTCTTTTATTATTTCAAAATTTGGGATAATCCTCCACAATAGTGCTTAAGTCCTTCAGCGATTCTGCCATAAGAACTATATCGTCAGCAAATCGAAGGTGAGTGATGTACTCGCCATTGATGTTAGTACCGTATCTTTTCCAGTCCATTAGCTTGAAAACGTCTTCCAATGCAGCGGTGAAGAGTTTGTGAGAAATAACGTTATACTGTCTTACACCTCTCTCCAGTTGGATAGGTTTCGTACTCTGGTTCTGCACTCGGATAGCCATCGTGGCCCTACTGTACAAACATTTTAGCACTTCGATATACCGACAGTCAACTTGGCACCGCTGAAGAGACTGTAGCACCGCACAGATTTCGACGGAATCAATGGCGTTCTCATAGTCCACATACGCCAGGCAAAGTGGCAGATTGTACTCTTCAGACTTCTGTACAATTTGCTGAAGGGCAAATTGTATAGAAGAAGAAGGGCAAATTGAACAAATTATTGAAAACCGGCTTGTTCGGGAGGCTGGAAGTCATCGAGTCTGCGTGCGAGACGATTCGTAATGACTCTCGAAAAAAGCACGTAGACGCGGCTCAGATGGGAAATCAGTCTGTAGTTCTTCAAGAGGGCGTTGTCACCTTTCTTGAAGAACAAGACCACCGCACTTCTGCTCCTCGCCTCCGGAGTAGTGCCACCATGGAGGATGCAATTAAAGAGCCTCTGAAGGACTTCAAGTACCGGTTTTCCACCCGCTTTCAGAAGCTCCGCTGTAATTCCATTCCTCGCCCGGGGACGTGCCGTTTTTAAGGTGCTGGAGATCCATTCTAATCTCGCTCAGACTGACGTCCGGGATATTATCGGAATAGTGTCTTGCTCTTGGATCGTTACTCACGCTTGCGTGTGGCTCCAACGATGATGTGTACAGCTGACCATAAAACCTCCCAATCTCATTCAGAATCTCAGGTGTCCTGGAAAAGATGCTGCCACACTCAGTCTCCAGCTTTGACAGTTAGCTCTTACTGGCAGACAGATCTCTGGTAAGAACTTTGGAGCCCTGGCTCCGCTCGATCGCTTCTTCAATACGAGCAGTATAAAGTCACCATAAAGTAACTCAGCGGGTGATGCTTGAAGGTCTTCTTTTAATGTATTTCTCATACCTAATAGTACTAATGGCAATGATTCTGTCCATTGTTGATTATTGTGGCATACAATAGCGGCTTTAAGCTGTCTGTGCATCCTTTCTACCATACCGTTGCAAGCTGGGTGGTAAGATGTAGTTCGCTTATGCTGAAATCCGATTAGATTGGATAGATGTTTAAATAAGGAACATTCGAATTGTCTTCCTCGGTCTGTGATAATTTCAGCAGGACACCCAAAACGCAAGATCCAGCCATTAAGAACTCAGGCTCAGCGAATGTAAACTCTCAAAGACTTGCTTCCTTAAGTTTTGAGGTACGTAAGGCCTTTGATTTCCAGTTCTCTGTATATGGTGGGGCCACGTGTCTAAGGCTGCCGAAGTCTAATTTCCCGGTCGAACCTTAAACCTATTACGCGAGATATTAACTAAAGTGGACTGTATATGCGGTTGCTTCTACGCTTACGTAAAGGCGACTACTATAGCATGCGGTATAATGCACTCGCTCTTCCCTAAAACTAAACTATTATTGTGCCAAATCGCTGAAAAGGAATCCTGCCTTATTAGGAGAACAACAAAATTGGAGCGGGTTAAACGATTATATCAGGCAGTAAATAAAGGAGTGTTGACTCACCGGGGTTTCTTCTATCCTGTTGAGCACTATAGCTGCAACTTCTGGAACTTCTTCTGGAACACTCCGGAGAGAGGCGGTGCGCGACTATATCTCACACGAGGTGAGGGAACTTCTTCTAGACAGACACTCTGGGGCCCCAGGGGTGCGTCGGGAGAGAAGCGTTGTGGTTTCAGCGACGACTGCGGTGGAAAGAGCTGTTGTTCCAATGACTGGCGCGGTGGGAAGAGGACGCGCAACGGTCGCGCGTGCCTTATATGTCCTCGGCTCCGATGATTACGTGAAATTCTAGAATCATCTTCTTGCCCCTCCCACCCCACCACCCCGATGTGTCGATAGGAGGGTACGAATGATATCGTTTTTCGGAAAGGAACAAGCGACTTGACACTCCTACCGCCAAATATAATAATCCAATGGTTTTTTCCGCGCAACCATCTCCCCCGCCCTTGAAGGATTTCCTTCAAAATTAACTAATACAACTAGAGCTAAGATCAACTAACAAAATAACTAACTAACGCTAAGATTACCTAAATTCAACTACAATTTAATCTAGAAAGCTAATTTAAATTATGGAAGAGGCAGGGGGCACAAACGGACAACCGGACGCAAGTAAGACCCAACCGTGGTCTTAACGCGAGCTATCCTAACTACTCCGTCGGAACCGGGAAAGACCTCTTCGACAATTCCTAACGGCCAGTGGAGAGGCGGCGTATTCTCTTTGGTGAGCACAACTACAGTTCCTACAGCTAAAGGCTCAGTTGCTGTATTCCATTTTTGCCGAGACTGCAAAGTATGCAAGTATTCCATCCTCCATCGTTTCCAAAACGATTGCACTAACCGATCTAATAATTTGTGGCGTGCGGAAATGCTAAGTCTGTTCTCATCCATACCTGCGGCTGGCAAATACTTTAAAGGCGTTAAATTCAAAAAATGTGCTGGAGTTAGAGCCAGCGGTTCCGAGGGGTCACTAGACAACGTACGACAAAGTGGGCGACTATTCATTACGCATTCAATTTGAGCGAGCACCGTACTTAGCTCTTCGAAGGACAAAATTTGATCTCCTATTACTCGGTATAAATGACTCTTTAGACTCTTGATATTAGTCTCCCAATTGCCCCCAAAATGACTCGCGGCTGGGACGTTCAGAGACCACTCAATGCGGTTCTCGGCTAGAATGTGAGCGAACTCCGAATTATAATATTTGCTAGCTAAGAGCTCATGTAGTTCCGATAGAATACGTTTTGCACCGACGTAGTTCGTACCGTTATCCGAATACAATTTACTTACAGGGCCTCTGCGGGATAGAAATCTTTTAAATGCACCCATAAAGCCTGCTGTGCTTAGATCACCAACGAGTTCTATATGCACCGCTCGAGTAGTTAGACACACGAAAATGCAGACGTAAGCCTTTGTGGATCTTATACCACGTCCGCGAGTGAGCGTGACCTTAAACGGACCAGCGAAATCAGACCCGGTGTGCGTGAAGGGCTTTACTGATTGTATTACTCTACAAGATCTAAGTTCCGCCATTTCCGGAAATGACGGCTTGGGGCGTGCCCGAAAACAAGCTATACATCTGTGCACCCGATTGCGTATTAAACTACGTGCAGAAAGAATCCAATAATTCTGACGAAAAATCGACATCAACAAGTCGGGGCCAGCGTGCGAGTTCAATTTATGATGGTAATCGACTAATAAGTTCATGATATGGTCTTTACGCGGTAAAACAATAGGGTGCCGTTGGTCGAAACTCAATTGCGAGTTGGACAAGCGTCCACCTACCCTTACAATCCCATCCCGTAAAAATGGCTTAAGGCGTTGAAAGGCGCGACTACAAGCTCTATTCGATTGTAATCTTCTAATTTCTTCAGAGAAGTGCGCACGTTGAAGTTCACGTAATACTAGCGACTCAGCATAGTTGTAATCGGATGCTAAGACATACGAACGTCGCGGTAACAGCTTCGCGAATCGACAAACGTCGAATGTTGCTTCCTGTTATGTGAGTTTTATTCTGTGTTTGCCCTTTTATTAATATTTTACTCATTTTTTTTGGTTTTCATTAATTATAAATTCAATTCAAAATCGGCACTCCGCCACGACGGCATTACTGTTGCTAATGCCGTCGTGGCGGAGTGCTGTAATCACTCTCAGCACCACTTGTTTGCCTCATAGTAGGAATTATCAATGCTCTTCTTTGCAGCTGCTCCTTGTTGGATGCTTGGAAAGGCGTAGACGTTGTTATAGAAATCACAAAACAAGGGAAACCGTGCAACAGCCTCCAACTACAGATCCATCAGTCTTCTCAACTCATTTGGAACAATTTAGAGTGACTCATATTTAATCGCACCAAAAAAACATGTTCGCAAATAAACTTCTCTCTGACAAGCAGTTTGAATTTAGAGCCAAACATATATGCCTAACGGACAATCTATAAGGCTTCTCTCGCTTAAGTAATCACCGCAACCTCTATACCGGTGCTCTCTTATTCGATATTGCAAAAAGTTGACGAAATCCGATAAGATGGCTTTCTTTACAGGCTGTATAAACTTTAAAGTGTAGCGTTATACTTTTAAAGAAACTCTTCTCTGACTCGTCGTCAGAAAATAAATCTGAAAAAATCTCTAGCTGCAATCACCCTATTCAGCCAACACATCCCCTGGCAGTCATTAGTCAAATATGTACCTAATTTGACCACGGCATGAACTTAGCGGACACATTCACAACGTCCGCAACAAAAATCCGCTAGTCAACAACAAGATCAAACTGTGCTTAAGACAAGCTCCATCTAAGTAAAATTGCTTTAGATTTATCATGTCATACGCAAACGTAGCCCTTTTCCATGCGCTCAAAACTAGTTTGTACAGCGTGCAAGTCATCTAAAATACATTCAATCACAAAATCACCAGAACTCGAAGGTACCAGCGAACTCCGATCTACACAGGTATTACCAACTTCCGACGATCCCTTAGAATTTCAAAGAAATGTCTCAGCACTACTTTGAGAGCACTCAACGATATTCCATTACGTCCATAAACATCAAAATTTTTTTCGTGGCTTGAGCCGCAATTTTCCCTTTTTTATAAAACTTGAGAATGTATCGAATTTCTTTGTTAGATCCAAGCATTTTGGCGGCTAGAAATACAATTAAAAATATCAGGAAAGTATTTTTTCCCTTTTTATTTTTTTCTGTCAATGTCCTATATGTGTTGATATTAAAATCAGCCAGATATACATAGTACAACCAAAGAGATTTTTCTACAATTTTATACAAACAACATAAACTGAAAATTTTCCCCGACATATTATAATAATATAATATATAAATATGGTATAACAAAACATTGGGTGGTATAGTTGTTGTTGTTATTGTTATTGTTACGTAAATGTATCAACATTATAGTCACCAACATACTATATTAATTTATTCACATATAAAGTAAAGCTGTGGTAGCTCAGGGATTAAGCATTCACCGCAAATTCCGCAGTACGCGAGGAACCCGGTTTCGAGCCCTGACTCACAAATGAAAATTGTTATTAACAATTTTGAGTGATGGCTTACAATGTATTCGGCGGTGAAGGAGAATATCGTTAGGAAACCTGCATGTCTAAGGTATAATTTTTTTAGGTTATGTAAAGTCCACTAATACACAGTGGATAAGCTTGACAGACTAATTGCTCATAACCTTTTCAAAATCACGAGTGGGCCTGTTACTTGTTAAATTACTTACTTACTTACATGGGTAAATTTCTACGTATACCCGCCTCACGGGGACAAGGTCAGGTTATGTCGAACTCCTAGCGTCTAAAACCCTATGGAGTTACGATTTCGCACACATACACGGTCGCACCATCACCGATCGCTCCATGGCAGCCCTTCCTTGAAAAAATATTTCTCTCTCTCTCCCCATCTCTTTCTCTGGTAAGACGTACAGTAGATCTGTATCTACTTGTGAAACCAATATAGGGTGTAACCTTTAAACTTTTTACTTAATAATATTTTATTTTCCTACGTTGTAGAGCCATGCTACAGCTTTGTTACATGGAAGTAAATGGTATGGATTATACATTGAGGATACTACATCTATCTACTATGTCTTAACATCAGGTGAAATGTGTGCTATTTGTCACCCTTGTTCTATAAAAAATACAAAATAGGTACTTAAGAAGAATTTTGCATAAATTTTGTTTCATAAATAGTTATTACCTAATATTATACACTAAGTACCACGCATGCAAAAAATGTATCGTATAATGTATCGTATTTAAGTAAAGTAAGTTTTTAATAAAAATGGAGTACACGAGCATAATCTTTCTGCATAAAATATGAGCGAGCGTAAATATATTAAACACATCTGAATTGACTCAGCATAAGTGTTCACCGTGTAATGTAGGTGTAAGAATATCCGCGACCCCACATCGTCCCACGCGTGTCGTAAGAGACAAAACATAGGAAACAAACTAGGAGATTAGCAACAGAGTATTTCTAATAACAACAAGGATAAATACAGTTGGCCCTCCACCTGTTAAACGTAATAGCTATGGCAATAATCGCCTCTGTAAGACAACCTATTAGGAAGGTCTTTGTGCATGTGGAAGAGCACTTCGCATATCTTCGAAAAATGTCATTTCAGATAAGCTAGTTTCCCCACGATCTCTTCCTTTAACGCGTGTTTATCAACACTTAAATTTGATATTAACTATCACAATTACAACTAACATTAACACTACTAAAATGAACAAAAGAAGTTTTCAGAAAAGACAAAACGAAACCGTTAAGAATATCCATCACCCCATATCTCGCTGTGAGTGTTGTAAATGGCGACAGAGGGAAACTGAAACAGCAGAATCTTCCTGATAAATCGAAGTTATAAGGTCTGTGGCCAATAAACCGCCTGCCAAGCGTGACAACTATTGCAAATCTCTCATTCGAAAAAATGTATATGGAGGTCAATATTCAGCAACTCATTGATAGGCTGCAATGGATGAAAATACATACAACTTTGCGAGAACAACACGTGACTTGCAGGAGCGGTCAGTAACAGAGCCCGATTTAGAGTTCTCGCAGCCGTAGGCTATCTGTCTGTGCCTGCTTTATATATATATATATATATATATATATATATATATATATATATATATATATATATATATATATATATATATATATATATATACTGTACCTCCTATTTACGTCGAAATTTCAAATATTTAGTCAGTGGATATTATTAATTTATCTGTTAATTAATAACATAGTGTAATTAGAATATTGTTTATATTCGACAAGACAATATTCAACTTTTAAAAAATGTTGCTCATTTAGGACGTCCGTTCATGGTAAAATCATGTGGTAAACTTTATATTCCCTATAAAGTTTATATATGATTTGCTTACTTCATGTGTCCGTTCATGATGGAAATGATGTGGCACTCTGTATATTCCGTATATAGTTTGTATGTTTGGCTCACTTCATGCGTCTGTTCATGACTTAACTGATCCGATTGCAACCAATAATAGTAATAATGTATTAAAGCAAGTATATTTCGCATAGTGTTAGTTAATTCTCACCTATTGTATTGTTAATCTCCCGGGGTGGAGCAGCTAAAACTACACTGCTACTACTGGAACGCGCTCAAAGGACTGTATTAGCCTCAATGTTACAGCGTCTGCGAAACAGTAACAATACCATTTTAATAATGATCGTGGCGAGACCAGATTGCCACTTTCAGTGACACTGGGTAGAGCTGGCAATAGGACCAAAATGTCAATGAATTTTGTATGTATATATAATTATAACGTAGGTATAAATACTAACATTACTAACATAGTTATTAAGTAAAATTGTTACTAATATACTTACACTTAATATGGATGAATTACGTCTGAAATAAAGTGATTATTATTATTAGAAGTCGCAATGTTCCGCCCTCTCCTATTTCCGTCTCATCTCATATAAATCGTATAATTTCCTCTCTGTGCGCCAGTTGTTCGTTATGAGTACGTTACTAAAACAGCACTTAAATGGCCTTGCAGAAGAGAGGTCACTGATAAAAGACACAAAGATAAAGTAATTGAAACTAACAATAGAATAAGGCATTCTTTCATGCATAGAGTTTTTACACTACTTGGCCCCTTTCTATATAAACAAGTCATTGCAATTTTGTACAAACTTATACATCCATTAAAAGTGGCATATTGTAAAAATGCAATTCGAACATGGTTACAAAATTTATCATACGAAAATACGGAAATGTTGCTGATTATTTGAAATCAATTAATCATCTGCGGTTGCCAACTCGCTCACCAAGCTTGGCATCTATGGCAATATACCTCCTATGAACAATTACACAAATGGATGGCCCCCAGTCCCCGGCGGCCCCGATATTTCTGGCTACGTTGGCGACCATGGTAACGGCGAGGCAGGGGTGCAAAGAATCTCCAGTGGAGGTTCGGTTGCCACCTACAGCGAAATTAATTAATATCACAAGTAAATTAATGACAATATATTTTGCCGTAATAACCTTATTCAGCTAGCATGTTATTCATTTTATATAAGAAACAGAAAATATTTGTTAATGTATTTTTTAGCATATACACCTGAGAAACAGGTTTATCTTAGTTTAGGTGTTATTGTATACTACTTCAAGCTGAGACATTATTTGAATTAATTGTAGAGTTTATTGATATAAAAAATGAAAACATGCTTGCAGCTCACACGCGACAGAATTGCAACCTTCAAATGAAATGAAATAAAAAATACAAATACTTTACGGCAAATGATTTATTTAATATTGTAATTTAAACTAAAAGTTCGGCATAAAATATAAGAAAATTTAATTTTAAAGTAAATAAATGTAACGATCCTTTTATTATATATATATATATATATATATATATATATATATATATATATATATATATATATATATATATATATATATATATATATATATATACACACACACATAGATATTATATTTTCTTTCGAGTAAAATTGTAATAGCGCCACCTTATTTATTCTATAGGTAGTCACTTTATCGAACAACTGATTGACACCCAAGGTGGTACGTAAAATAGACGCTAGATAGCCCGAATAGACAATAAAAAAAGAAACCATACAGATGGGAAACGCACGAAACTACCTACTACTCATTTATTTTATTACTTATTTTATTTAAATGACATATTTTAATCCGACCATGATTAAAATATCTAAAGAATACTTCGACATTGTTAATTTACTTTTAAAAGTAAGGTACCGTCACTAATTTTTATGACGTAGATTAATTTTACCTTCGAATGTTTTTACTATTTTCGTTATACCTTATATAGTACTCACTAATTACAAAAATATCTATATACATTTAACCTATTACGAAGTTGAGATTTGGCCGTTCTTCACTGATTGTTTATTCCATAGGAACACGACACCTTCGTACTTGTTAAACAAAATGCGTAAGCGACGCCGTTTCGACGGCGGTTACGACTTTTTCTCGCGAGCATTGAGCTATAATGCTTCTTAGCTGAATATAAGTATCTCTTTCTTTTTACCGTCGCTTTTTCGTTTCATAGAATTTCAAATCACAACTATGCTAAAGAAGTTTTTACTCCAAAATTATTATAATTATTATTATTATTATTATATTATAATAAACCCAATATCATATAAATCAATAAATAATAAAAATCATAAAAATTTTTACTATTATACTTGTTCAGCTGCCGCGCGTAAGATTAGTTAGGAAAAATTTTTTGTGGTTTTTTTTTTTACAGAAGAGTAGGCAAACGCACGCGCGGCACACTTGATGGAAAGTTTCGTACCGCTGCCCGTGAACAACTGCAGCACTAAGAGAATCGCAGGTGCGTAGCCGGCCTTTTAATAAAAAGCTTCTTTTCTTGAATTTCCCTAAGTCACATGGAACCGGAAAATTGATGGTGGTAGTCAATTCCACAAGAAAGTTGTGTAAGGAAGAACAAAATCCTTATTTTAAATCGCACAGTGGTAGAGCGACAATCATCCAGATAGTATCGATGGTATCGCGAGTTTTGTCTGTGAATGCGCGATGGTGAAATTAAGCGACTGCAATTAGTCCAAGCAATTCCTCAAAGCACTCCCCGTTATAGATCGATAAAATATGCAAAAAGATGCAATATTTCTTTGTAGTTCAAGTGAGTTAAATCGACCAGAAAGAGCTCTAAGAGACAGGATCAAATGTAAGGAGCTGGTACTCGGGAGTTCAGGCCCACACATGGAACAGTATTCTTTGTGAGGCCAAACCTAAACCTTGTGAAATTGTAGGCTGTGTGCCGGCATGAAATACTGTCCCATTCTGCTGAGCGGGCTAAGTATTTTAGAGGCCAATTTGGGCTTATCTTCTTGTTCTTATCCTAATTGCATGTTATTCAATATGTTGACGCCGAGGATTCCGATATTGGCCAAAGCAACAAGGAGAGTGCTTTGAAACTGAGAGGATACAAAAAATTATTTAAAGCGATAAACGCGCAAACTTATGTCTTCTGGGAATTGAACTGAACTAAATTTAGAGACTTTATTCAACAAATTTTTGACTTAACAAGGTTGTTCCGTAATGATTTCTTATATTTACGCGAACACTACACATTGAAATAATACTAGTTTTTACGGAATTTATCGCGTATATTTAACTTTTTAATACCCGACGTTTCGAGAGCTTTACAGCACCCATGGTCACGGGAAGGACTGAGATGTTTAACGTCCAGATGTCATAGTTAACCGCGGTTACCATAGATTAAAATTTAAGTTTTGTTCCGATCTACACAGTATGAACTTATGGTATCATGAAGTCTTGCAGTTGTATGCTTGGGTTGGGATTTAATTTTATTTATTATAGGATCCCAAGCAGATGGTAGCACCCAGCCATCTTCTCTATTGAAATTAGGATGTTTTTTGATTTCAATAGCCTCGCGAATCATCCTTGGAAGGAATCGGTGTTCTTTAGCGAGGATTTGTGGTCTATCAAATCTGATGTAGTGACGGGGGCGATCCTGTACATGTTCACAGACTGCAGACTTCCCGGAGCGTCGATTCTTCACATCAGCTATATGTTCTTTGACGCGGGTTGTAATAGATCTTTTAGTTTGTCCTATGTAGGAGAGACCACATTCACAATCAAGCTTGTACACTCCTGCATCTTGCAGAGGGACGTTACACTTGACTGATAGTAAAAACTGACCAATCTTCTTCGGCGGCTTGAAGTATGTTTTGATGGAAGCGCGCTTCAAGATGTAGCCAATCTTGTCAGTGACTCCTCTAACATATGGCAGTACAGCAGGTACACGCTCGACTGTGGCCAGCTTCACTCGTTCTCTGTGACGTAGGCGCGGGACCCGAAGCTTGTTGTCATGCAAAACTTGCTTGACGTGTTGGAGCTCGGCAGCCAGGTGTTTACTGTCACAGATCCCTCGTGCTCTCTGAAACAAAGATTTACCCACGGTAGCTAACTGTGAAAGATAGTGGTGAGAATCACCGTTTAAATATCTCTTTCGTCTTTTTTCTATACACAGTATGGCTCAAGGTGTTATCAGGATTCCGAATTACTAACACATCTGGAAAAGCTAAGGAATTGTTTGCCTCTAACTCCATTGTGAACTGAATTTTAGAATTTATAGAGTTAAGATGGTCTAAAAATGCAGTTACTTTATCTAAAGGTAGAATTGTGAAAGTGTCGTCTACGTACCGCTTGTAGAATCTTGGATTTATGGGAGAAGTAAGCAAGGCTTTCTTCTCAAAGTCTTCCATGAATATGTCGGCGACAATGGGAGATACAGGTGAGCCCATCGCCACACCATCTACTTGCTTGTAGAACTCCTCCTTCCACAATAAGTGGCCAGATGTAAGGCAGTGTCTGAGTAATACTGCATATTCTACGGGCATGTTGTTTTCTTCCAGCCTTCTAGTTACAATTGAGATGCAGTCTTCAACAGGTAAGCACGTAAACAATGACTGCACATCGAAACTGACCATAGTTTCATTGTCTGCCAGACGCATGTCTTTAATCTCGCTGACAAAATGTTAGGAATCCTTTATGTGTGCTCTTGTGTGTCCCCTGAGCGGTGAGAGTATTTTCGCTAAGTGTTGAGCCAATTTGTAAGTTGGTGAATCGATTTGGATCACTATGGGACGTAATGGAGCATTGGGCTTGTGTATTTTTGGTAACCCATACAACTTTGGTGATTTGGCACACGTAAGTATTATCCATTTTACGTCCAGATTTAATTTTTCGGAGTGTTTCTTTATGAGGTCACTAGTTGTTTTGAGTGTGCTATTTGTTGGGTCGTTTTTAACCTTTTTATAAGTACTTACATCCGACAAAAGTTCTTGTATTTTAGAATTATAATCTGACGTATCCATGACTACCGTGGCATTTCACTTATCTGCGCGGAGAATCGTAAGTTCTGGTTTATTGCGTAGGTTCTTTAACGCTATAAATTCGTCTCTGGGAAGATTCGGTTTAGGCACTGAACATCGACGTAACATAGACGAAATGTCTTGACGTATCACCTCCAAATCTTCTTTCCGCATATTGTTTTTAAATAAACAGTCCTTGACGCTACAGATAATTTCTTCGTACGGTAATCTGCGCGGACTTATAGCATAATTGAGTCCTTTGGATAAAACCTTAATTGTTGCATCATCCAGTGTTTGTTTTGACAGAGTATAGAACGCGATTAATCTATGATCTGTGTTTGTCAATGGTTGCTTTTGGTTCTGGCATTGATTCGGATGTTTGACATTTGATTTGGCCGTTAATTTTTGATATTTTTCTATATGTTTATTTTTGCATTCGTTATATTTACTAATTTCGCGTTTTATAATAATTATTCGGGGTCCGGATGTTTGTTACTACGCAATTTAATTATGCAAATTGCCCCCCCCCCAACACAGAAGATAATTCTACTATGTTGTAAAAGTTTTTTCGCATATAAAGATTTGGGGCTTACCGGGCTGTAATTTCTACTAGAAGCCTTCGTTCGTCCAGTAAATTTAAAAATAATTACGCGAGTGTTTTATTTAAATGCCAAAGTGTTACCCTGCATTATCTTCGGATTCAGTAGTTACCGAATAAACAAATAATTTCATCATATGTAATAGTGCATGGCTGCCCATTAGATAGAGTGATGACCTGGAATAATAAATGTTGATAGGTGGAACAGGACCTTTTATGGTATTCCATAGGGGAGGAATATTATGTTAAGCAGTAGACTTTTTAAGGACTGTTATGCATAACACGAACTACACAAGTACTTTTCGCCGAAGTACACGGGTTAATATTTAATTTTGAAATATTTATGACGTAAATGATGAATGGTAAAATAGCATGTTATTTGCTTTTGAAACGTCTGAGGTGTGTTTAAAAAACTCACAACATTGTTGTTGTACAAAAGGCAAAATACTTTAATAATTCAACTGTGCTTGCCATTCGCATTGTTACATTCGCGCAACGCTGTTACAATAAACTGCATAGCTTTTCTCCAGGCGCGTAAAGTAGGTCGCTTGTGACAGCTGTTGTCAAATAATTGAGATTGAGCGTTTCTTGAAAATGTATCCGTATAAAAAATTCTATTAAATAAATAGTTTATTTGACATATATCAAATGAAGTTATATGCTAGATAGCCAGACGTGGAAGAAATATTAAAAAATACTTTGCGGTTTACACGGAATTTTCTGCCACAAGTTTCACACAAGTGAGCATACTACTTACTTGATGGTAAGTGGATGCTGGGGTCCATAGCCATTTACATTTACATCTATCCTCACCCCTGAGAACTAAGATGAAATATCTCGTTTTCCGTATAAAGGGATTACGGTTCTCCACATTAACCATAAGAAACACATCAGCAATAACCTGCTATTTAAGGCTGGTATTCTGTGAACTCTTCAACGGTCGAGCCGACCCATTCATGCTACATCCATAATACATCTGCAACATGGCTCTACCAAGTATAAAATTGCAAAACCACTAGATTCTTGAGGTATTAAAAAATCTAGTGAAAAGAATGTCCTTAAAAAGATAATTTATTATTATATATTTAATAACACTAACTCTACTTAATTAAGTATAATTGCCAATTGGCAAGTAATTTATTTTTATATTTAAAACATATAAACATAAAATATTTGATAGTTTACCAGATTTACAGAAATTATGCTTAAATTAAGGCTTTGTATCATTGTATTAAATATAAAACTTAATAAAAAATATAATTATAATGAATAATGTAGTGCTGCAGAAGAAGACTAATAGCATAGTTTACAGTTTTTCATACTCTATTCTTCAAAAAATCAGTGTCAATCATATTGATGTGCCATATTCTATCCTCGTATCCTCGAAGTTGTTTTCATATCAATAATTCTACAAAATTATTGAAAAATTGAAAATGTCTAAAAAATGTAATCCCGCAGGTTTTTTACTGCTTCTTTCCAGGGCAGAAATATTCACTGAACTATAGGTAAATAAAAAAAACGACGGGTTGCACTCCGGGAGTGCCGGCAGAAGTGAAAACTTGAATATTAACGTTGTGCACTTTTGATATTTTGGAATGATTAGGGAATAATTTTGCACGAATTGCTTTAATTATCACACACGAATTTTCGCACAAGCACCCTGCACCGCCTAAACGAAACAGCAGGCGCAGGCATATATTTTCGCCTCGCCGTAGAAAGAGAGGGGGATGCTTCCTCTCCTACGCCGCGCCGGCTGTCACTCTCTCTCCATCCATCTTACGAATTTTTGATCAGGGTCACGTGTCCTGACGCGAGTTTAACATTTTTTACCCATCACAAAAATGTGTACAACTCCGCTAAAGAAGTTTTCACTTCAAAAAGACTTTCAATAAGTATTATATAATAAATTATATTGAATAAAAACTATTTTTAAATTCTATTTCTATTCTATGTTTGGAGCATATCACAAGATAGGAACCGAATCCACAAAACAGTTTCACGAGTAATCATCAAACCAAAAGAAAAGAAAATTTAGGAAAATCTTATACGTGATAGAGCTAAGCTGCAACTGTATTGTGGTTTAGGTACGAATATCTCAGCTCTACTACTTAAGGACAACGCCCACAAAAAATGTATAATAGCTCTTCTTTGTTTAGAGTTGGTTACAGGTGCCCATGAGCAGCAGGAGCTGTTTACCTTAAGTACGAGGTATATATTACTTTAAACATTTGGCGACTCCTTGTGCTAGTGCACCAAGATGAAAATTAATAGAGAACAGTGAAGAGATATATTGAGACAAACAACAATAGCACAGAACAACAGCCATGATCATTCTGTTAAAGACACTGCGATTTACACTCTATGGCTTCATTATCACTTGGCTGCAATCCCACCTGCTGAAAACAACAGGTGAAATTTTAGTGAAGCGTATTAAGTAAACATGACGAAAAAATTTCGTGGCGCTGTTAACCTTTTTTGTGAAAGAAAACTGATATAGTGTTCCAAAAGAGACAAACTAAGATCTCTCGAGCCTGTAAAGATAACTTATAAACTTATACTTATAAAAACTTATAAAAACCCCGAAAGAGAATGGAAATGGAATTCCAACCAATTGAGACCGTAAGTTAAATCCTTTAAAGGAAGCAAGACAAAAAGTACTACAAAATTATTTCCGAGAACCCTGTGTGCAGAAAACCCTCCGTTACGCGGCCTTTGTCACTGTACTTCTCATCGAGATTTGCTTTTATTTATTTTTGTCAGAATAAGCTAATTTCCGTTGAAAATATTTATTTAAACAAAGGAATTATCTATTGTATATACAATAATTATTTAGCCTGGCGATCAGCCTCGGCTTTGCATAGGATCTATTTATGTGACGTGATTAAGATTTGAAATAATAGTAATCATTGAACATCTACTGCATAAATTTTCGAATTCTCGACGTGTTACGTAACATAATCATTTTGCAATTAATCTTGCCACCCATAAGTGTTGTAAAATAAGGGATAAAAAGTTTATTAGAAAAAATGATATTGGGTTTTCTCTGCAAATAATGACGGGTGAAGCCAAAGGGCAACTGCTATAAATTTATCACAGTCAGAGTCATTTATTGCGTTCGTGAGCATAGAGTGGTTTAATATTATTGATATAATATCATAAAAGGTATTGATATAATACATTTGAGCACAGCAATATAGAAAAACACACCACACATAAGTGGTTATTAACATAGTGATGTGTATGATTATATTATTTTTTAATATAATAATGTGTACATTAAAGTAAATAATACCCATTTGTATACCCACCAACGTAACCTTCAAAATACCTCGCTCGTTAGTCATCACATAAAGTATTTTCAAAAAGAATTATTTCACGATGAAGTGTACTATTTTGCGATAGAATCAATGAACTGAATATATGTATTTAGCCGGCGTACATTCTGAGGAAAGTATTCATTTTGCACGTGACAACGATTTACATGAGAGAACTCCGTCAAGTGCTAAATAACCGTTAGTCAAATAACATACTACTTTGTATGCGGGGGAAATGTGGATGTGATTTGTTTGCATCGTTGAATAATGTTTGATTCATAAAACAATGTAGATAATACTAAAATAATCCTGTTGTACATACTATTTTCGTTGAATCTAGTTTTTTTTACATACCCACTACCCCATATCGTTTGGTGTTGACCTGTCATAAGAGGCGACAGAGAGAAACCGAAACATAAGATGGGCTGCAGCATCTCCCTGATATTGCTTGCCAAGATGAAGAGACGCTGGTGGTAAGTGGATGCTGTGGTCCAATGACTACATCTATCCTCGATTGAGAATTAAAATGCAAATGCGTCGTCACCACTGAGGACAAAGATGTAGTGATTTGTTACCAGTAATAAGGGGTTCCGGTTTTCTTAACACAGCATAAAAATCATTTTATTCAGCTCTTTCACGCCAGTATTCCGGAGTGCGGTTCTACCTCGTTCGAGTTGACTCAATTCTGCTTCCGAAAATATAATACAGCTACATCGTGGCTCTTCCGCGTTAAAAGAAATCACTAGAAGAGAGACTTTTAGAGTTTGATGAAGGAGTAGAGGGGTGATTAAGAACTGTCGAAATGTGATCACTTTTTAAGACAAGCTTTGATGATAATGAATACTTTGGAGGACACGGTTAGGCTCCTATCTAATAAATGAATCTTAAGAATAAAAATTAATACTTTAAAATTGTAAAAGTAGCGCTTAATATTTGTTAGTTAAATCTCAAAAACGCCTGTCCATTTTTATGACAGTCGTATTTAACGAACTAATATATCATAATAAGTTTTGGCAATAACTAATAACCCCCAACTCATCTGTCTAAAAACTTTAACAAAATTAATAACTGATCTGCGTTTGATAATCGAATTGTTCTGACTTTGCAAATAAATGCTTGTCAAGTTAAAACCATTATTGTACAGAAAAATGTAAACTGTAGCAGCAATTCTAAAATTTTGTAAATTTATCATCATGACCATTTCTAACTGTCTATCATTATATTTTTTATTTGTATTGAACATAAGTATTTACAAATGTAAAATGCAAATCGAGATTACAGTATTTTAAATTTTTGTTTTTATTTGATAAAGGCCTTGGACGAGCCTTGACTAGAATATCACACTCAATAAGAAGTTCTCTTCAACTTTCGCATTGTGTTGGTATTTCTCAACACCGCTATAACTAGAGTTCATGTGCGCATAATGTAACGATATTTTTAATTGCAATATTTAATTCTTATTTATCACGTCCTTGGCGTTAAAGGAAAACATCGTACCTGAACTACCCGCTCGTATGTAAAATAAAATAACTCAAAAATATAAGAAGACCATCAACGCACTAGAGGAGCATAGAAGTCTCATTTTGACCTAATTGTTTAATGCAATGGAGAAAAAGAAACTTGGCAGCCACGTAAATGGTGACATCAACTTAATATGTATTACAGTCGCTATCTGACAGTTTTAGATAAATTTAAAATAAAATATAGGTTAATCACGATTTCAATGTGATATATGTAATTGTTGTCTTCCTTGTATATATTAGACGTATATAGATCCTTCATGTATAAACATATTATGAGTACTTTGTGTAGTATCGGTGTAAGAATATCCACTACTACTTATCTACTATTACAAGTACACCGATTCAGTCACTGCAAAAGTAACTTTGTAATCCTATATGTTTATATACGTTTACAAAGTTATTTATGCAGTTTATTTATTTAGAAAACTGGACAGAAATAGAAAAATATTTTAGTTTTTTCTTAATTTGTAGACTAAATACTAATTGTATTCTAAGTTTGAAGCTTCTATGTCTGCTAGAAGTGCCTTGGAGTTTTGATGATCTGTCAGTCAGTCAGTGAGTGACAAAATTAAGAAACTTTGACTATAATTATTAAACAACTTGTTCAAATTAAATGAAATTAAAAATTTACCGTTTCTTTGCAACGCCTGCTTGGTTTCTGAAAATTCAGGGTTCTAGTTTTATCCACAGCAGAGTTATAGGGGTCGACAGTGGTCTGAATTGCTTCGAGAAAAGGATGATTACGGCCGTGCCGCTTTTTTGTTCGATTTGGCGGGGGCACAGCCGTGCCCCCAAGTTTGACGAACATTTGGTTTTTTAGTTAAAATATATTAAAATTTAACTGTGCAAATCGTACAATTTAATTATCAGTTACTGCTAGACAAAGGCATTCTACTAGTCTCATAGAATGAATATTTATCATGGTTGCCAAGCTGGGCAGGCAGATAGGAAACCGTAGTTCTAACCGTAGATCGTTATTTTTGGTATTTTGAGACAAATTTTACGTTTGTCAATATATTTTATCCTTAAAAGTCTGCTGTGTATGAGCATATTCAAGATCGTTGCATCAGATTAGACAGCCGACTAATCCTTGCAAAAGTACACCGATCCCTACCAAAATAATTCACGAGGCTATTTAAATTAAAATTATCCTAATTTCAAAAAAATGGTGGATGGGTGCTACCATCTGTTTGGGATCCTATAATTGCTTCAGCAAGGCTTAAAGATACTGAAAGCTCATTCGGCGTAGATTAAATCAAGATTTAATTTTCAAAAATTTAGAGTAACTGGGCTAACTAGGAAGTTGGGATGTCAAACACCTCAGTCCTCAGTGACCATGTGTGCTGTAAAGCACCCGAAATGTCAGGAACAAAAAATAAGTTAAATTAGAAGATAAAATCCGTAAAATTAGTTTTATTCATGTCGTAGAAGTAAATATATTTCCAATTGGAAACTCTAACTACATACGGAGTGTTAACCTACCTTCGGGCGAGTAGTGTTGTTGTCAGTGTAGTGCTCTATCTTGCTTAATTTAAATAATTATCTAACCTTTTAAGCGACAGTAGCCTAATTGCAGGGCGCGGACCGCGAACTCAAAAAGGTCGTGGGTTCGAATCCGCCATTCGATTACTGGCGTGAACCACTCGTAACACAAGCAATTTAAGCTTACCACGAGTGGTTAAGGGGAATATTAGTAATGTTTATAGCATTGTTAATATTCTTAAAAAAACAAACATCATCGATATCGAACTACCCCGTTATATTTAGTAAATGTTAACTTTACTCTGTTCGTATTACATATTCATTTGTTAACAAACATTATGTTTACTTCTTGTTCCGCAATAATTACTGTTACATTCAACTTTTAAAGTTTAATTCTAGGTTATTTATAATAATTATAAAAATTGACAATAATTGTGTGTTGTGTTAACCATACCTAAAACTGGTCAGTTGTGGTGTCCAATAGTTTTGTGTTTATTGCCCTCTTTCGGCTACCGGTAGTAATTAAGACGCTGCAATATACAAAAATAAATAAACGCGATATAAATAAGTCTATCTCGATCAATTCACCATGGTCAAGTGTGGAGCCTGTGGTCGCTACCTGCCGGCGACAGTTGGTATTATATGTGGCAAATGAGATATCCCTATCATCGAGGCTGTCTGAACCTCTCTGAGAAGACGAAGTTATCAGCTTCATGAATGTGCCCTGCTTGTAAAAATAATATTCCTCGCACTGGAGACAATTGGACCACTGGAAACCGGTTAAGTGCCAAGATGTTGGTGAATGTAGTCCTATCCATAAAGATATGTAAATGAGCTTAGCGCTATGAGGAATGAGCTGAAGGAGGTCAGGGACAATATAACTATGCTAATGGATACAGTTCTTGCATGTAATAAAAACCTGGAGGAAATAGATTGTAGAGTCACCAAGTTGGAAAAACTATATGAAGAACGCTTGATTAAGTGCGGCACTAAAATACTAGAGTACACGATTAGTGAACTTAGGGTACAACTTAATGAGAGAGATCAGGACCTCCTAGCTAATGACCTGAAAATATCGGGGTTACCGGAGCAAAAAGGTGAAAATCCTATCAATACCGTGGTGCTATGCGCTAAAAAGATGGGTCTCGATATTGATCACCTTGAGATAGTTCATGCCGAGCGTGATGGTATTATGCGTACATCTTATAATAACAATAATAGCGCTCAAAAACTCATGTCTACTGGACCCCGCAAGATTGTGGTGCGAAGGAGCCGGTGTACGGTTCGGGACGAGTTGCTACGTTGTGTTGTGTTGTGAGTTGGTAGTTTATATTATAATTTTATTTTTATTTTTATATTATTTTTTATTTTGTTTTTTGTACCTTTGTTTTTGTTAATTTAGTAATAGTGAGTATTTGATAGGTTTTGTAAAGATGATAATTTTTCCTTTAAATATGTTAATATTATGGCTAACGTAACGTATTTTGTTATTATGGACACAGCATGTTGTGCCACATTTAACTTAATTTTATTGTTTAATAATCTATATAGCTTTTCACCGACAATATTCTCTATCAACGCCTTATTTTATAATTATAGGTCAATACACTTTGTTTTTTTTTTTTGCAAATTTTATGTTAAAGGTTTATATACACACATACTTTATACTATTGCGTAATTTATATTATTACCTTTATAGTTTTAGTTATATTGAATGTTTGGTTTGTTTAGGAGAAATAGAAATATAACGATTTCTTCTTTAAATTTGTTAATATTATGGAAAAATATTTGTATTACAACATTACAGACTCGGTATGTTATATCTCTTTTAACCTAAATTTATTATTTAACGACCTATATAACTTCTTAACAAACCATATTCTTCATACACGCCCTATCTTGCAGTAATAGGTTTATACACTTCAGCATTTTTGCTAATTTTAAGTTGAAGGTTTATATACTTTATAATATTGGAAATATACATTATCTTTGTTGTCTTAATAATAGTGAGTATTTAACATAAACATTTTTATATTGGAGATCAAACTCATACTATAAGATTTTTTTTGTTACACGTTATATCTTAAAAGTTTTATTTGGTAACTCAAATAGTCACTTATTTGCATTTTTAATGCTTGTATTTTTTTGTAGTAATAGATCAATAGACTTTAATTTGTTTAAAAAGTGTTTTCGTCTAGTGTGTGCTAGTGTGTTTCATAGGATAAACTATAGTGACTATATCAATTTTCTGCGAATTAATAGAGGCGAGTGTACTGTATATGATATTGTTTTTTTTATTACATCTATTTTCATATAGTGTTGGGTTAATGTATACTTATGTACTTAATTATTTTTATTGTTAGTTACAATAAAGATTCACTTTATTTTATGTTGAAATAGAAAAAAAACTCTGATATATTATGCTTACAAATATGTCTACAATAGGTATATATATATATATATATATATATATATATATATATATATATATATATATATATATATATATATATATATATTTATATATATATATATATATACATTTATATAATAGGTATATTAGAGTAAACGTTAAAACCTCAATACCTGTTGTGCATGGTACTCAATGTGGCTCATCAAACTGTCGGAAATGAATAAATCTATGTACCTAAAAGTACCAGTTCCTCTCGCATATTAAGAATCCCCTGACATAATTCCTCGGCTTTCAGAGGTAGTAACAAGTATACAGTAACCCACTGTTGGAATAATATACTTCCACCACTACGACATTAAGACATAAAGGAATTTTAAAATACACTTAAAATATTTTTTGCTTAACGAACAAAAGGAAAGTATAAATAATTGATCATGCTTTATTTATGAATGACCTGTTTTTTATTTAGTTCTTAAGTTGGATATATTAGAGCCAAACATGAGCCCTGATAGGGCGTAGCAATATTATATTATATCATGTTATATATCAATTTATTCTTATCAATTTAGAAAGACTAATTTTATTTTATTTACTTAAACTACTTACTTAAACTACTACATTACTTTTAGGTTTAATAAACATTTGCAATATTTACAACGATATTAAAGAGGTATACATATTCAAAATAAACAATTATTATTTTTCACCTAAAACTCTGACAACGAATAGAAACTTTTTTCAATTAAATATTTTTAAGCTCTCTTGAAATTTATACAACGATTCTTCTTTTTGTAGACATTTGGGAATTTTATTATAAATTTTTACACACATACCATGGTGTCCTGATTTAACTGTTTGTAATTTTGTGATAAGTGGAGCTAATTTTATACTAGGACGTAAAAATTGAGGCCGGGAGTATATTGAAAAAAGGTGCATATTCTTTTTAACAAATGTGCATACTTCTAGTAGATATATATATATATATATATATATATATATATATATATATATATATATATATATATATATATATATATATATATATATATATATATATATATATATATATATATATATATATATATATATATATAGATGTAATTGTTAACATTTTTAATGAAATAAAGTAGGGTTTACAGCTGTCAGTGCTGTCTATGTTTGTAATTATTCGGATACATTTTTTTTTGTAAAATAAACAATTTATTTACGTCTGTGCTGTTTCCTCACAGTACAATGCCGTACTTGAACCATGCATGGGCATAAGCATAGTATGCACACGTGGCTGTTCTTGAATCTGTAACTTTTTTAAGTTCGTATAGTGCATACGAGAAACGGGAAAGTTTAGATGATACTTTCTTTATGTGTTCTTTCCAATTTATACCTGAATCTATGTTTATACCTAATAATGTATATGAATCAACATATTCTAGTTTAATATCGTTGTAAGAATAATTTATAGATGGGGGGCATTTTTGATACGGCTTAAATTGTATTATCTTAGTTTTTGTGTAATTTATGACGAGATTGTGATTTTTTAACCATTTAAAGATATCTATAAGTACACTATCTAGACAGTTTTTAAGATTGTTGTTAGTATTATTGTCGAAAGGTATGACTACAGAAAGATCGTCGGCAAACAAGGTACAGGGGGCTGTGACTATTTTCGGCAAATCATTAATATAAATTAAAAATAATAAACAACCGAGAACACTACCCTGTGGTATTGATTTAGTGACCGGTGCAAATTGAGACCTGACTTTAATCACATTTCCACTGGCTAGGTTATGGTGTTCTACCTCTACACACTGCTTTCGATTGGTCAGGTATGATTCGAACCAGTTGTATGTTGGGCCTCTTACTCCTATTCCGTGTAACTTCCGTAAAAGTATGTCAAATCGAACTCGATCATAGGCTTTGGTCATATCCAGTAAAATACCGATCCGTATTTCTTTTTATTAAATGAATTTAATATTTCATTGACATGTTTGTATACTGCTGTAGTTGTTGATCTGTTTTTGCGAAAGCCATATTGATTGTCATTTAATTTATTGAACTTTTCGCAGTAACAGTATAGTCTATTAGCTATAACGGATACAAATATTTTTGAAAACGTTGGAAGAATAGCAATAGGGCGATAGTTGTTACAGTCAGTTTTAGAGCCTTTTTTATGGAGTGGTTTAATTATTGAAATTTTTAGTTGGTCTGGAACTTTACTACATATATTACTATATTTAGTATTTCTAATCATAAATTTCACTTTTATATATATATATATATATATATATATATATATATATATATATATATATATATATATATATATATATAACTTTTTAGAAAAACGTTGAGTTTACATCTAATATGAGGTAAAGAATACAGATTTAAGAAAGAAAAAATACTTGCTCGCATGAAGTTGACCGTGAGCCGTGGTAGGTCAGATGGTTAGCGCTCGCTGTAAATTTCACAGTACGCGAGCAAACCGGGTTCGATCCCCACCGGCACCAATGAAATTATTAATTGCAATTTTAATTGCTGATTTACCACGTGCTCAGCGGTGAAGGAAAACATCGCGAGGAAACTTGCATGTCAGCGAAATAAGAAAAAAATATTTCGAAGACATGTGAAGTTCGCATACACGCATTGGGGCAGCGCGGTGGACACTTCCTTGCCCTAAAACCCTCTCAGAAATGAGAGGAGGCCTGTGCAGTGGGACGTATATAGGCTGTAACTTTACTTTTACTTTTTACTTTTATGAAGTTGACCGTCAGAACTTGTTCAGGGCCGTCTGAAAATCAGCGCTGCAAGCTCGCGGTTTATGCTGAGACAGTCCCTTCCATCACTTCATCATAGCGCATTGCACACAGATACAATGGACGCATTTCTTTTATTTATTCATATTTCCTGTTTTTGGTTTGTTTGTTAATAAGTCACTTGTTTTATTTTTACTTGTAATTTGTCATGTGTAAGTGAAGTGTTGTAGATGTAAGTGTTGGAATAAATGTCTTTCTGTCTTTATACGTCCCGCCGTATAATGTGCTTGTGTCAGCATTGTGCGACGAGCTTCAATTAAATACACTCCCGCCAGCTGTGTACAGCGAGGTGGGTCGGTGACGTGGGTCGAATTGTAGGAGAAAAAAATATGTAACACAATCGATTGTGTTACATATGTTTTTATTTCACATTTAGCAAGCGAAGATATGTAAGAAACATACTTGCAAACATGTAAATTAAACGGATCTTAATGTTCTTACAATTTAATGACAACCTGTAGCTTATTTAAAAAGTGATGTAGCATAAGTCATTCTTTCGATGTTTTTGTTATGGTAAGTGAATACTGCAGAATAAGTATTTTGTCCAGTGGTACATACAGTTTCAAATGCAAATACAAATTCATATATTCATTTGCGATATACAAGTTACAATAGGTCGTAATAATTTACGAAAAATAGAGACAAATTCTACTACTATTCCGGTGTGCAAACTAATTCAATACAAGATATTTTTTATAAATAAAATGGAAATTTCTGGAAATTGCATTAACATAAAACTAAAGATTAAATGATATGTAGTCACCTAAACTTTTCTTGTTCTATTCAATAAATTTTATAGCTCAAATTAAAAAAAAAGTCAAACAAATAATCATCAATAACAATCAGTTCGGCCGTTCCAACGATTAGCCCGGACGGACATATCAAAATTTAAAAATGGATATTCATACCTTAATGTCATGCAAACATCCTTATACGTGGGGTAATACTAATATAACTACACCATAGCTATGCTGCAGTTATATTAGTAGTACACCTTTTCTGTTAAAAATATGTTTAGTTGTTTCTTAATAATGTGGACGATCTTAGATTTTCTTTTATATTTTGGTAAATGGTTATACAGGCGAAGTCTCATTCAGAATACGCTTTTCCTAAACAAAACAGTCCTACTATTGGGATGACTCAATTTATCTTTATGACGCTTAAGTTTACGTACAAATAAAACAAACAGATCAACATAATGTACAGATACCTAAATCCTAAATTGTTTTCGTTTGAAATCTTATTAGTTTCCATAAAAAGCTTATATATATATATATATAGATTGAACTCTCTTTTATTCTATATTCAAAATTTAAAAGTATAAATTTTTAAAAAATAAAAACAAAAGAAAAAACAAAGTACGGTATAATCATTGTTAGTATTAGTCCAGCCGAGTTGGATCCGTCGGTTGACTATCGGTTGAAGTTGGACTTACCTAGTCGGATTATTTGTGCCAGGTAAACGTACTCGTCAACAGCTTCGAGCTAAGTGCTACCAACAAGTACCGGCATAGGTATGACACGGACATACATATATATGATCTTTGTTTGGTCTATGTTTATCTTAAGACCTATCCGTTGAGGTCAATAAGCATAGTGCGTAGGTCCTCCAGCGATTCTGCCATAAAGACTATATCGTCGACAAATCGAAGATTCGAGCTACATTGGAAGACGTTTTCAGGCTACTGGGCTGGAAAGGATACGGTGTTAACATCAATGGCTAGTACAGAATCGCAGGAGGACCTAAGCATTATGCTCAATGACTTCAATCGTGTCTCCCAACGGATAGGTCTTAAGATGAACATGGACAAAACGAAGATCATGTGTAATGTCCATGTCACACCTATGCCGGTAGTAGTTTGGGAGCACTAAGCTTGAAGTTGTTGACGAGTATGTTTACCTGAGACAAATTGTCTCAATAGGTAAGTCCAACTTCGGCCGAGAGGTCACTTGACGGATTGAACTCGGCTGCGCGGCGTTCGGGAACGACATGCGACATGTCTTCTCGTCAGGTAAACCTCAAAACCTGAAAACGAGACTGACAATTAGTGCGTTTTGCCAGTGGTGGCCTACGGAACTGAGACATGATCCTTCACTGCTGACCGTATGAGAACGCTGAAAGTCACTCAGCGAGCCATGGAGAGGGCTATACTCGGGGTTTCTCTGCATGAACTTAGAAATGGGGATATCCGCAGTAGAACTATAGTGAACGACATAAAACAACGGATTAGTGAGCTGAAGTGGCAATGGATTGGCCATATAGCTCGAAGACCGACAGCCTATGGGGGAAAAAGGTTCTCGAGTGGCAGGCTTGTACCGGTAGGGTGACTAGATGAAATGACGACCTGGTAAGACATGCAGGAAATCGATGTATGCAGGCGGCTCAGGACCGTTCTTTGTGGCATACCTTGGGGAGTCCTATGTTCAGCAGTAGATTTGTGAAGGGCGGTAATGATGATGATCATGATGATATATTTTTTAATATAGTTAATAAATACTATAACATATAACAATAACTGGATTAATAGAATATGATTTCATTTTTAGTATTTCCTTTATGTACCTATCATGAGAATTATTGTTAATAATGCTTAATTTTTTGTGGCGGCCACACTATTTTGATTGATTTACATAAAATAGCTAAAATGCAGGATTCCAGAGCAGTTATAAATTTAAAATTATTAAATGTTTCATAAATCAACGACTAGACTAGTTTAAGCAACGATGAAATTTATTAGAAGATACAATAGCATGTATATAATCAAGGGCGACTTTCAACTTTCAACTTTTTAGACTACATCACCACTTACCATCCATTATTGAGGTAGGATTGTAGTTAAACGCTGGCTTAGAATAGAAAAAAAAATCAAAAGAAATTATTTATATATATTACCCTGTGAAAGTCTAGATGTAGATATTATTTCTTTAACCAACCATAAAATCTATTACGTGTGATGGGAATATGCATGTAGGAATAAATGTTCTTTCACACGGGACAGATAATAATATAATATTATATCTTCCAGGAACTGCGCATAAAATCTTTTAAAATCCCTGAATCCCAAGTAAGTCCGTATTAAGAGGCTGAATAGAGCCAAATTGAGATATACGGGTATTTTTGTGATTTCTCATCGTTATCGAAAAATTGTACTTACAATTGAACGTATTCCAGGTAGCGGATTTCAAGAAACGATTCCATCATAAAATAGAAAATAATTTCAATGTAGCCTTTGAATATACTTAAATTTTTAACTTTTCAGATTTAAATAAAAATAATTTTGAGTATAATAAGTACAACCATCAGTCACTTGTCAATAAAGCTATTGGCTGATTTTTATTTTCAATAAAGTGACTTTAATTAAAATATCTAATTTTGTACTTCTGTATTCTGTATGATGATAATTAACGTTTCGCCGTAAATAAGTGTGCTATAGCAGGTACTGTATCCAAGTGTAGCGGCCATCTACTCACCGGCACGGAAACTTGGCCAAGCGGTTATCTCGCGATAGCAAAAGCTTTAAGTGTTTCTGATGAATGTTTGTTATGCAAGTATGTCAAAAAATGTTTACCCTCAAGTTCAAGAGGGTAATTCATTATGTTTAAGTGCACCATGACGAATTCTTTAATTTTTAGTTGAATCGGGTCATTTGAGCGACTAAGTTCACATTTTAAATTTGTGTGTTGTGAAAAGTTTACTGTAAGGTTATTCAATTATTGTGATCTTGTGTCTTAATTAAATAACTAAAGGTGCTTTAAAGCCAATAAAAATGCCATTAACACCAGCACAAGTTGCACAAGCAGTAGCATTAATTGACCAAGGGCTGACACAGCGTGAAGTTGCTATTGTGCTTAACGTACCACGGTCCTCAATGCAGCATTCACTGAAACGATACCAGGAGACAGGCCGCTACACCCGCAGGCCAGGCAGTGGGGGCGTAAGGTGCACATCGGCCCGGGACGATCGTTTTATTGTTATGGAGATTTTGAGAAACCGCTACCTGACCGCTGTTGAGATACGCCAGCGGCTCCAAATCGCAAGAGGCGTTAATGTTAGTGAGCGTACGGTGAGAAGACGAATGGAGGAAGTGAATTTAAAAGCTCGTAGACCAGCACGAGGTCCAGAACTTCTCAGACAGCACCGAGTAGCCCGACTTCAGTTCGCAAGAGAACATGTCAATTGGACCCACGAGCAATGGGCTAGAGTGTTGTTCACAGATGAGTGTCGAATAGCTTTACGTGCTCCAGACGGTCGAGAACGAGTGTGGAGAAAAAGAGGAGAGAGGTTTCTACCCATTACCGCCACCCAAACTGTGAGTTTCCATGGAGGCTCAATAATGGTATGGGGAGGTGTAAGTTCCGACGCACGTACAGAGTTGGTCATCGTCGATACATCGAGGAAGTTCTTCAGGAGCACGTAATGCCTTATTCGGGATTCATTGGACACGACCAATTCCTCCTCATTCACGATAATGCACGCCCGCACGTCGCACATTGTGTAGAGGAATATCTGGAAGAGGTTGGAATACAAAAATTACAGTGGCCAGCTCGTAGCCCGGACTTAAATCCAATTGAGCATGTATGGGGTATGCTCAAAAGAAAGATAAAGTCCAGCTCCAAACCGCCACAAACTCTAAATGAGCTCCGAAATGCAGCGCTGGCCGCTTGGGACAGCATACCGCAAGTTGATGTCAGAAACATCATTCAAAGCATGCCAGATCGAATGCAAGCGGTTATCAGGGCTAGAGGAGGAAACACCCGATATTAAAACTGATAGACAATAAAGAAACAGACTTAATTTTTAACTTTGTAGTGTTTTTAAAGTGACAATGGAAAGATGTTAATTTTAGTAAAAACACGTTATCTTGAAAAGAAAAATTTCGGTGAAGTAAACATAAAATTTCTATGCTCTAAAACCATTAGAGACACTTATTGAATGCATCTACCTTTAATTTACTGTTAAAAAAACGTTTCAGTGCAAATAATCAGCAAATTCACGAGTGGCCAAGTTTCCGTGCCGGTGAGGTATATTTGAAAAGTTTTCTGCGGCACTAAGCCTGTGAATTGTTTCAAATAAAAATACTAAAGTGTTGCTCAATTGTAAGAATAAAGCAGCTGATTAAAATGGTACAACCATAACTGTTAACAATAATTGCTACTTTAAACAGTCTTATAGAAAAAACTATTACGCAGTGTCAGATGCAGGAGCTATCATTAAAAGGAGAGGAGGTAAAATCTTGTTTTAGATATACGCAATATATATTGTTTTCTCCGCAATCGTGTATTATAGAAAAAAAATTCAGCCAAAGTACAACTAGGATTATATTCAGGCCTATCAATTGTTATGGAAAAGAAATAATTTTGAGAGGTTTCAAAAATCAAGCAATAATCAAATAACTAAAAATCAAAAATGTAGATCTCTATATATGCATACATACGAGTATAAAACATGTAACAAAAAGCTTGTAGTTCCTGTTAACTGCGTTATCAGAATCAATATTCAAGCTTATTGACATAATTTTTTTTAAGAAAACTCGACCATATGTTTTTTTAAATACAATAAAAAAATTGTTTTGCAAATTGTATATATGTGGTTTTATTTTCTCTAACTGAAACAAGTATCGGTAATGCGGGGTCTTTGACAATCCTTTTACTCCGCGGCCAAAGCTGAGATAATAAAACCACATACAAATTGCGAATTAATTTTTTTTAATAAATTTTTTTAAATGCGTTTTTTTTTCAAGAAAAAAAACTAATTTCTATACGCTTGAATACTGATTCTGATAACGCACTTAACTAGAACCACAGGGTTTTTGATACATGTTGTATTGATTTATGGTCGACGAACTTAGCCGAATAGCTACCACAGCTCTAATACGACACAAATAAATTAAAAACGATTCGACAAATATATTAAAAACACACACAACATCGCTACGTATCGATTCAAGCTGCTATTGAACGGTACTGCTAACAAAACAAGTGGACGTTCACTCATGTCTCTTTCCGTAAGTAAGGACCGCGCTAAATGACGTCATATAAATGTAATGTATGGTTTAATACTTATGTGTATAAATTTTTATGTTCATATATCACGTGTTAAAATTTCTCTACTTAGTTCGTATTTGACTGGTAGATAATGCGTAAAGGCAATAAGTCCGCTGAGTGTACACTTTATTCGAAAATATTTTTTTAATACCTAAATAAATAATTTCATGCAATAAAACAAATAACTGATTTTAATATAAACTTAAACAGAAGAAAAATGCGGTTTCATTAAACTAAAAAGGATAAGCCAATTTTCATATGTTCCTTCCATTTTCCTTAAATTTAGAATTAATGTCTCAGAAACTTTTTTTATTTTAAAGTTAGTGCCTATGTTCGTTACGTTTCCGGGCAAAGACTTCGTTCTCTTTTATGGGAGGGTAAGGAATCTCCATAATGTCATATCATTCCGTGGATAACTAGGCAGAAGAAAGAACTGTGAACTGAAATTAGGGAAATTTGGGATAGAGCAACGGAACCAAGGGGCCAGCAACTGGCTGACTTCATGGAAAAAGAGGAACTTTTTATGATGAACTCTTTCTTCCAGAAGAGGCCCCATAGAAAATGGTCCTAATCGAGCCCCGACGGATCGACAAAAATGAGATTGACTTCATTATGACGAGTAGACGACAACTGTTCAGTAATATCTTAGTGATGGTAAGGGTAAAAACTGACAGCGATCACCTAATGGTTAGAGGCACACTGAACCTAAACGTTAAGTTGGAGATATGTGGTCTAATGAAGTCAATGCTCCGTCCCCCTCGTGCTCTAATCCAAAGTCCCGAAATCTTTAAGCTCGAGTTCTAAAAACATTTTCGGTGCCTAGAAGACTGCAGTGGACGATATGAATGATGACCTCATGGAAACCTGTCCAAATGCATGCGGTGGGACTTACGCAACTTTAATACTGTTTTTATTAAAGAAGAGATCGAGTGGAACCAGGGCTCCAAAGTCTTTGCTAGAGATCTGTCTGCCAGAAAGAGCCATCTCTCAAAACTGAAGAGTGAGTGTGGCAGCACTGAAGAGTGAGAGTGGGAGTGGAGTGGTTTCCGGGACACCTGAGATTTAGTGAGATTGAGAGGTTACAAAGTATTTGCCAAAGATCTGTAGTCATAACTACGATAACTACGATGGCTATCCGAGTACAGAACCAGAGCATGAAACCTATCCAACTGCAGATAGGTGTAAGGCAGTGTGACGTTCGAGTCTCCCGACATTCCAAACCGCTATATCGTCAACAAAGCGGCGGAAGAAAAAACATACCGGTGTTACTAAATTAATTAATTTTGTCTTCCAAAATAATAAATAATAAAATATCACTTGATAGTTCTAAATTCAAGTTAGTTTTGTCATGTGTGACGTGCGTCAATCAAACACGGTGTTCTGGCCAGTACTGACTTTATTTTAATTTTACAATTATCATTACATCCTTCTCCCACAAATGTGCAAATAGCTTCCTTCGCACAGAATTTACTTATCAGACATAGGTACACAGTAATTATACATAAGTAATAAAATCATTAAACACCAATTTATTAATGTATAAATTAAATACTGAATTGATCCTACACCTTCCTTCTTTTTTTTACACACACCCATTTGTTTGTTGAACAGCGTATACACCGTTTACCAAATGCAGGAAACTCGTATTTCTTATGTAATTAATGCACTTGTCCTATAGCGGGATATAATTATAGAAAAAACATTGATGGTATGATGGTGCTGGTCCGCTCCGCCAGCCGCTCCGCCAGCCGCTCCGGCTGCCGCTCGCGCCAGCAGCGTGCGCTGCGCTCCGCCAGCAGCCCGCACTCGAGATGGCTCCGCGCGCTGCACCGCTGTTGCCCCGACCCCGATTGTCACTCGGTTCATTTCTTTGGTTATTCCGTGATGGGTTTAAAACTTTATGTACAGCCCGTATATCCACTCTTTCTCTATTCAATTTTCTGACCTCATAAATTGGCTCTTCACGTCTTATATTTTCCGAGTGAACCTTCGAAATTATCGCCGTACGACAGATGTCAAAGTTTTTTTTGTTAAATTATCTTCCGTTAATAATCTCTCCCGAATACTCGCACTAGTCACACCACAGGCCAGTTTATCCTTTATTAGATAATCACATAATGCTTCAAATTCGCATGTCTGAGACAATTTACGCAACTCAAATACATAATGATCGATCGTTTCATTTTGTTTTTGATATTGTGTGATAAATTTATGCCACTCAACGGTAACGTTTCTTGTAGTTTTAAAATGTTGGTCTAATATTGTTAAGACACTCTCAGCTGTTGCGTATTTTTCCGAAGACTGGTCTAAAATGTCTCGAAACTGTTCTCCAAGCACATGTAGTAATATATATAGTTGGATGGATACATTTTTATTATAAATCTCGCAGGCTTTACAATATATAACTATTGCGCCATTTTGTCCAACTTTCACTTAAACCTCCAGAGGTCGAATCAATCGCGTTTCTATCAAAACAAAATGGAGGTGGCGGCGTTAAGACACTTTCCATTTTTAATACTTGCTCTAGTTATTATTACTGTTACACCGATAATAAACAAATTAATATTATTAAATTATAATATATTTATCTCATTAAAAACAAATCTTTGCTCCATTTTAAAATTTAAATTACCGGCTGCGCCATGTCATGTGTGACGTGCGTCAATCAAACACGGTGTTCTGGCCAGTACTGAGTACTGACTTTATTTTAATTTTACAATTACCATTACAAGTTTATATTTGCTACATAGATGAGGTTTATATTATAAGAAGTAAAAGTAAGAAGTTTAAAATTTGTTTCATTAGGCATTACTGAATCAAATTGAATTTTATTAAAAGAAATATGTCCGCTGGATTGTGCCTGTGCTTATGTCTTGTTATTTCGTATTTTTGAGTATTTTATCGTAATTGCTTGTGTATAGCACAAAACAGAGGGCACAAGAATGTGCTTTAAGGTAGATTTTGTAATAGGTGCTGTGACAAATATAATAAAAGACTTATAAAATTACATTTTAATTTCAACCCTGTAATTTTTATGATGGTTTGTAGTAAGTTGCTTTCTACATTATGCGCAGACAACATGGAATTTTATAAGATCTCACGTTTTGGTGTTATTTTATTTTCAAACTATCATCTTGTTTAAAATTGTGAAATAAATATGTTAACAATACTGAAATCTTTCTTTTTTCCTAAGTCCTACAATATATCGAGAGTATTTATGCCGATTTCTAAGTAACAAACAGTGTTTTTACTGTCATTTATAAATCGACTAAATACTTAATAAGTATAACCATATGAAAGGAGTAGTATTGAGGTATACATAAAATATATATATTATAATATCCACAGTTATATATAGTTGAAGTAGTAGTTAGTAAACTAGCTACCAGGCGGCGCTGTTGTCGCGGCAAATTTTACGTTAGAGATTCCTATCTATTTCCGTATATACACTCTTATCTTTTATTATATACTTGCCTAGATAGAGCGTCTAAACGTCCAAAAAAATATCAGCCAACTTTTGGCTTATAAGCTCGTCCCACCCGCTCAGTGACGACCATAGATAAGTTAGTGTAATCGAGATTATATCGTCAGAGATTTTAAAATTATTAATTACAAACTACCTCCTGAAGATGGCGCTGATTCTTTACATCGTCAACCACTTGAGAGCATAACTATATAGTATCTAATTTATTTATTTAACTAAACTGTATTTAAGTGGGAATATTGAAGAAAAAGTTAAGTTCTTTAATGTGTAATAAAATACGAAGCTGTTATTTATTGCATTTATCAATAGTTTTACAATAGGCATGTAATTTTAGCAAGTCGTGGTTGTTAGAAGACATCATTTTTTCGATCAATATACAATTCACATTTGTACACCAATTATATATAAGTAACCAAATTGTTACGAGCTTTAGGTTCGTGACAATAAAAATTGCCGATAGAATTACCTAAATTAACACTTTAATTCACTTTACACTAATTAAAGTTAAAAACACTAATAATTAATCACACTGATTCACTTTATTCCGCTCCGAAGCTTCGCTTGTCTCGCCAACTTCAATACTTCCCCAATCGCATCTTGCAGCGCCTGTAAATATAAATTAGCAGCGAAATATCCAGAATATTCAAGTAAACACGCGCAAGGTACCGAGAAATCAAGTTTCAACTTCAAGAAGTTTAGTTCTTCGGTTCGAGACTAGATGGCGCTAGTGCCGTCGACTTGGGCGCGTAACACTGCCCCCTCCTAAGACATGCTCGTCCCGAGCATTATCGGCCCCATAATGACGCGCCAGGCGATCCACATGGACAATCTTAGGAGTCCCTCTTGCGCTTTTTGTATCCGGTAGGTTACATCGTTGATCCTGGTCACAATCCAGTACGGGCCGTCCCATTTAGCTTGAAGCTTAGGAGATTTCCCTTCGCTGCGGACTGGATTGTGCAACCACACAAGTGAACCTTCGTCGAACCCTTTGTTGTTCATTTTGCGGTCGTACCGGGTTTTCATCTTTTCAGACATTTGCTGGCCCGCTTGTCTGACGTGCTCATAAACGTCATTCATTTTGTTCCGCAACTCATTTGCATAATCGGTTATACTGCGTGGGGCATCAGGTGGTATCCCGGTGATCAGGTCTGCAGGCAGCCGAAATTCTCTTCCAAAGTTTGCGAAAGCTGGTGTCACAGATGTATTTAATTGTGAACAGCGCTTCAATATGACAACAAAAACCCTTTTATGTGCTTGCCCCAATTTCGTTGCCGGTTGTCTCCAACTTTTGCTAGGTACCTCTCCAATGTATGATTAAATCGTTCTACCATTCCATCAGACTGCGGGTGATAAGAAGTTGTTCTTGTTTTATGAGTACCCATAACTCGACAAGTTTTCTGGAATATTTGAGACTCAAAATTCCTTCCTTGATCGCTGTGAATCTCTAAAGGTACTCCAAAACGACAGAAAACTTCATGAACTAGTTTATCTGCAACTGTTGGAGCTTCTTGATTGGGAATGGCGAAGACTTCTGGCCACTTAGTGAAGTAATCCATCAAAACCATGAAATACGTGCCACTTTCACTCTCCGAAAACGGCCCCGCCACGTTAATGGCTATTCTCTCCCATGGTGCACCAACATTGTACAACTTCAACGATGCACCTCTACTACGAGTTTGAGGTCCCTTTACAGCCGCACAACTTGTAAATTTGCGACACCAGTCCTCGACATCGTTTCGACAGTGGACCCAGTAAAACCGTTCTCGGATCTTCAGTAGAGTTCGTTTAACTCCCAAATGGCCTCCTGAATAATCATTATGGTACAGCTCTAGAACATCCGGTACTTTAGCTTTAGGGACAACCATTTGTAAATGACAGCTGTCTCCCCGAACATTTTCCCATTTACGGCACAGAATTCCATCCTGAAGCAGCAAGCTGTCCCACTGGGCCCAATAGCTTTAAGTGGTCGAACTCATCGCTGAGAAGTCGCTCCACTTGGGCTTGGGAGCACTGGCCTTCATCCATTCCATGATCGGCTTGATGTCCGGATCTTCCTGCTGTGCACGTTGTAGGCTGTCCTTCCACTCGTTGCTGAGGTGGTCTGTCCTGAGCATCCTCACGGATACCACTACCTTACTCTCTTGCCTAGTACAATGTTTCCGATCTTCAGGACAAGGTCTTCTTGACAATGCATCTGCGTTGCCATGAGATTTCCCGCTGCGATATTTTATAGTAAAGTCGTATCCCGGCTGCTGCTGAGCGGTGATGTTAGCCGCACTTCCCTTCTGAGATCGTTCACCTTCCCTTTCTGGGGTTCGCTTAAGGCAGCTGGATCGAAGATGGCCTCTTTCCCCACAGCCATAGCACTAAGGGCTGTATCCTTTATTGTGGTCGCGAACCGTAACTGCTGCAAACTCCCTAGCGCGAGGGGAAACACGATCCTGCCACCGCCAGGCGGTGCCGATAGCTGCACTACTCTCTCGAGATCGATCAACTCTCCTTTCTACAGTTGGCTTAGGGCAGCTGGAGCGAAGATAGCCCCTTTACCCACAGCCGTAGTACCTAAGGCTGTATCCTTTGTTGCAGTCGCGAACTGTAGCTGCTGCAACTTCCCTGCTGCGATGGGAACGATGATCCTGCCGCACGGCTTCCACCTCTAGTGCATGGGTCAAGGCATCTTTAAGCGAGTCATGGTGCCCGAGTCTCACAGCAGCTCTGACTTCAAGGTCGCGGATGCCGTCGATGAATGTCTGAACCAGGTTCCCCTCAATGAGCGCAGGTACAGACTGGTATGCTTTTCGAACCATCTTCTCCACCTCAAGGGCTCACTGCTGCAGGTTTTCGTTGCTGCGTTGCACGCGATCTTTAAGCTGTGCACGAAAGACGTGTTCTAGGTGAGCGTCACCATATCTCGCCTCCAATGCCTCAAGGAGCTGCTCGTAGGTCACTTTCTTACCGAGAGCTTCCAACACGGTTAAGACTTGATCGCGCAGGCCTAAGGTGAGTGCAGTCATGGCTTGGCTTTTATTCCAGCCGTTTACCTCCATGACGGCCTTGAACTGGATTTTGTAGGCCGACCAGGAAGAAGTCCCGTCGAACGGCGGCACTTTGAATCCACGTAGCGAAGGTGTTGTAGCTACTAAGGGAGCTATAGTTTCATCCTCAAGTTTGAGGTCGTTCAGCGTTTTATTCACGTCAGCCATCACGTTGTCTACCCGATTGTTCACTTGGTCGATTTGGGTTTTAGCTTCCTTGATTTGGGTTTCAGCTTCCGACAGGCGGTTGTCATGCTGAGCAACCCTATCCTTAACCTCCTTTATCTCCTTCCCGAAGGTAGTGTGAAGATCCTTCATGAGGAGCATTTGCTCTTCCAACCGACGGGCCTGTTCCTCCTGTCCGCCCCGCAGCTGTTCTTCAAAACGACGGATCTGTTCTTCTTGTCCGCCCCGCAGCTGCTCTTCCAAATGACGGACCTGTTCCTCCTGTCGGCGGGCCTGTTCATCCTGTCCTCCCCGCAGCTGATCTTCCAACCGACGAACCTGTTCCTCCTGTCGGCGAGCGTGCTCCTGCAGCATCACCATCAGAGCACCTAAGTCAGGTGCTGCAGATGTGGGAGCTACTGACGGGCCTGCAGCCGGCGGCTGACCCTCCGCCGTCTGCGGCGTTGCACCACCAAATCTTCTTTGGTCCGTCTTCTGCTGGCGTTGACTTCGGGTACGGACACCCTCCGTTTCCTCCTTAGGTAAAATTGGCATGATTTTATCCCACTTCTGACACCAATTGTTAGGAGCTTGAGGTTCGTGACAGTAAAAATTGCCGATAGAATTACCTAAATTAACACTTTAATTCACTACAAATACTAATTAAAGTTAAAAACACTAATAATTAATCACACTGATTCACTTTATTCCGCTCCGAAGCTTCGCTTGTCTCGCCAACTTCAATACTTCCCCGATCGCATCTTGCAGCGCCTATAAATATAAATTAGCAGCCAAATATCCAGAATATTCAAGTAAACACGCGCAAGGTACCGAGAGTTCGAGTTTCAACTTCAAGAAGTTTAGTTCTTCGGTTCGAGACTAGATGGCGCTAGTGCCGTCGACTTGGGAGCGTAACAATATCATATAATTATTAATAAAAAAACAATCATTTTTATGTATGGGACAAGACGAAGAAGATGGATTGCAGAAGATTTCTGCAAGGTCCGTTATTCTCTTTTTATTTTTTTTAATATCAGGAGAATTTTAATGTTACATGTGTTATGTGATTAATTTTATTTAAATGCTGATACAGTGCTTCTCTGGGAGAAAACTATGATTTTTTGTATAATCCCTTTCATATATGTAGCTGGATATATTATATTATTTAACTAATTTTGACACCTTCTGCAAGATTTAAAAATCGGTTCACACTTTTTTATTATATATCCAGCTACATATTGTTTTGATTCTTTCTGGCTCATATTGTTATTATTCTCATTCATAAGACTTCAATTAACGGATACAAGCAGATATTATCGTAACTTTCTACATGATTTATATTGCGTTCCACAACTAACGATTTTAAATTTTGCAATAGTTTATTTCCATCATTTTCACAATTTGCCCCAACAGAATGATGTCATGTATAATTATTAATAACGAATGATTTATATGCATTAGAAAAATGGCTACAAGTGGGTGAAATATTTCTGACACCATGACTCCGTACACGACAAAATTTTTTTTCCAAAGGATCTTGATTAAAGTTTCGCGTCTATAGGGTTTATAGATGATAATTTTTATTTAATAAAAGAAGTATTTCTTTCATGCTTTCACTATTTTTGATCCATTTTTTAAAGATGGAACTTGAACATATATTATAAACTCAGTCCTATCTCTTTGCTTATGAACAGTTTCAAACCCTATTTATTGAACGCAAAATTGATAAAAAATCTTTCCACTTCTTAAAATGCGCAGTTTTGCGTCGTCCTTGTAATTTGATTCGTTGAATGAGTCGAACAGCTGATCAATCATATTTATAAAGATAGCTGTCCCTCTGCATTCCTCCGGAAATGCTTTACTTCCTGTAAAAAAAAAACAGTATTAACTATAGTGCTACTTTAACAGGTTCTCGTTTGCTTATACATACAGAGGCTAGTTTAAACTAGAGTAGCCAGCCATATATATTACATTAAATAACTAATATACTAAGCTAGCACCCAACGCGTTGCAGCCGCTGAAGAAATAATTCTGAAAATATTATTTTAAGTTTGGAAGAGTAATATTGTTTAATTAGGAATAATATTACACATGTTGAAATTGAATATATGACTTTCAAATAAATTTGTGGGTACGATACGCGCACCACATATTGTGAACTAATTTTACTATATCTATAAACTTCGCAAAGGTGCAAACAACAAGTTGAACAAAGTTTTAGCACAATCCGATGAACTGTAAGACAGCGCTAACAAATAAACATTATTTTTTATGTATTAGGTATACACACACCGCGGGTCGAAAAGCTAGTAGTATATATTATGTACTACTAGCTTTTCGCCCCGCGGTGTTACGTAACCAATTTTCAAGTAACAAAATTCGTTAGATAATTTTTCACCATACATATACATATAAGCCATGGTAGCTCAGATGGTTAGCGCTTGCTGTAAATTTCACAGTACGTGATCAACCCGAGTTCTATCCCCGCCAGCAACAATGAAGTTGTCAATAGCAATTTAAGTGCTGACTTACTACGTGCTCGGCCGTGAAGGAAAATATCTTGAGGTAAACTGCATGTCTAAGAAATAGGAAAAATATATTTCGAAGACATATTTTAATTTTTTATAGGATAGGTTGACAAACGAACACACAGTCCACCTGATGGTAATTGGTTGCTGCGGCCCGTAGACATCTACATCTATCCTCGATTACAAATCAAAATGCAGATGCGTTGTCACACGTGAGGACTAAGATGGAATGCCTCGTTTCCAGTAAAAAGGTTCTCTACACTCACAATACGAAACACAGCAGCATAAAGCTGCTATTTCACGTTATTATTGTAAGAGCGTGGTCATACACTGGTTGAGCTGACAAATTCGTGCTACAATCATTAATATAACTGCAGCGTGGCTCTACCAAGTTCAGTATTTCTAAACAAAAGCCTTCATCAAATCAAACTACATTTTTTTCTTTAAAAATGATGAGACACGCAGCCAAAATCATACTCCCTATTCAATTCAAAAATCCTACCTAGTGGGAGTTTATACTAAAAAGTTTATTTGCAGCTTCTACTATGCAAATTCCATGTTTCTCACTTCAATAGATAATAATATGCTGATAATAAATCAGTTAATCCAGCTATTTCACTTTATATAAGTATGGGATAATAGTATTGTGTAACCTAATATAATGCGATAGATTTTTATATTTCCTTAGTCTTTTCTGTATAATCAAGTCAATGCAAATTTGTATAGATCCATTAAAATGGCAGATTTTAAAAATGTAATTCGAACATGGTTACAAAATTTGTCATACGATGATATGGAAAAATTGCTGATTTTTTAAGGTTAATTAATGATAATATATTTTACCGAAATAACCCTTATCAGTTAGAATCTTATTCATTTTATATAAGAAACGGAAAATATTTGGTAATATTTCTATAAGCACATACACTAGAGACACAGGTTTATCCTAGTTCAGGTGCCTGTTATAGTAGACTATTTTAAATTAGAACATTATTTTAATTAATTGTACAGTTATTGAAATAAAAACTATAAAATTAAATCTAAACATTGACCTACTAATAAAAGAATAGAACAAAATTCACGAAAAATGTATCCCAGTTAACCGATATTAAGTGTAGGCACATATATAGAAATATAAAAAACTATAATATCCTAGTTCAAACCATATTTTCGTTATAAAACTACTCAATTTTACTTGTGACAATTTATCAGCCTATTGATTTCGACTAGAGGTTGCACTATTTTCACTTTATGAAGATACTAGTGAAAACTATCGGTGTGGTTATTTGTTTTATAATTAGTATGAATTTAAGCAAAGTACTATGTACTATACATACACCATTTAAAAGTAATATTATGCATAATATTACTTTTAAACGGTTAAATATTAGTAGTTCTTATGGAAAATAAACATACATAGTTTTTGTATGTTTTCACAATAAACTATGGCATTTTGGACATGTGTTAAGTTGCTCGACAAAACTTATTTTAGCATTTTGGAGCTTTTTTGGCTGGGACACTAGTTTGAACCCCAGTTTCATTTAGTAATAGGTCAGTGTATATAAGCATCAAAAACAGAAAAAGAACCAGACACTGAGGTGGAACTTTCTTCAACAAACACATTATGTTCTAATCTTATTTATTTTACGTTATTATAAGATAATATTTGACAATACAGCCAATTTATATTCAGCAGACATACTAACTAAATAATACATATTACTTGATACGATTTTTACTTACCTCTTTGTCGTTGAGGTTTAGACTGTCTTCTAATTTTATATGCATCCTTTGAAGTAGAGGCCTTTGGTAAAGTTTCTGAAATAATATAGTGTATCATTATGCTAGAGGAAAAGATGCCAAAATTATTAATCGACAAAATTATTAATAATTTTTTTTATTATTTTATATAAAAAGTACACTTAAAATACTCATATATGACATAATCATACTCGCTGATATATATATATATATATATATATATATATATATATATATATATATATATATATATATATATATATATATATATATATAATACATATCTTCAGCATTAGCATCAGCCATTTCCCTATCTCATGAATCATTTTTGAACATTTTGATTGTTGAACTATTGTGTCTTATAGTGTACCGTTAAGCTGCTGTTTTATGCTGGTGTTCTAATAATACTATATATAATTTATATTTAATACACGTTGCCTCGTAATATTATGGTTGTAGCACGAATGGGTCGGCTGGACCGGTAAAGGACCACGCTCTTACAGAAAAACAGCGAAAAATGCTGCTGTGTTTCGTATCGTTAGTGTAGAGAACCGGAGACCCTTTTTACTGGAAACGAGGCATTCCATCTTAGTCCTCAAGGATGTCAACGCATCTGAATTTTTATTTGCAATCGATGATAAATGAAGATGTCTATAGGCCGCAGCAAGCACTTAACATCAGGTGCACTGTGTGCTCGTTTGTCACCCTTATCCTGTAAAAAAAGATTGAGTTATGCAATAATCATTAATTAAAACGTTCAAGATCAGAATAGTGCCACTCAGTAGCAATTACATTAAAGTATGTGCCCTTGAGCATTAGAAGAAAACACATCGCCATATTGAGTGGGAAACATGTGGCTGGGGAAAAGGTGGTGTAATGAAGAACACTGCGCATAACCAGGACCGGGCACTCTCAGTGTATGACAGGCATGCGTAAATATACTCAATAACAAGCTTTAAATGAAAAAAAAATACTTTCAGTAGATGTAAAATTTCAGTATGAATATTCATCATCGAAGATCCAGTTGAAACCATTCCTAAAAACCAAATTATATTGTATAAACATATGTACAATTAAATTTTGTACGCCCTGGGTGCAACACTAAAAATATATTAACCTATCATCATGAATAAGGCATGCTTTTAGTTCTTATATTTAAATATTCAGCTTCATTAGACTTTGCAGTTTCGGAGTTTTCACTTTCCAAAGTTCTATATTGATGAGCTTTTTTTCATTATGAATTCTACTAAAGAGAAAATACTAAGTTAAGGTTTGCAATAAATTCAGGCATAATTTTTTGTGGAAAAAGTATGTATGAATGTTCAAAATACTTTCAGTTTTGTGGAAGCTTACATATTTAGCTAAAAATTATTATTATTCTATGACAATTCAGGCAAGTTTTGAAATTCATTTTCTTAGAATTCGTGGTAGCTCAGTGCAACACACGATAACATCGTGAGGAAACCGGCATGTCTGAGAAATGAAAAACAATATTTCAAAGACATTTGAAGTCCTCCAACATACATTGGGTCTGCGCGGAGAACACTTTCTTGCCCTAAAACCGTCTCAGAAGTGAGAGGAGGCCGTTGCCCAGCAATAGAACCTATATAGGCTATTACTTTACTTTTTTAGAATTATTATATTCTTCATATTCAATAGATAGAAGATTATACTGTAAATATACTTTTTTAAACTGTTCCGCTAGGTTTCTTGTTGGTTTTTCCCAGGACAAAGGTTTTATTCCGAACCAGTGGTAATTCTGACTTTCTATAAGTGACTTTCTATAAGTATTTATGAAATCTATATTGAACAAAAATGATTCTAAGCTATTCTATAGAATATGTTTAGAAAAATATTAATAAAAAAAACTATCGGTCATATCCGGATAATGCTATATGTATGTCTGTATCGTGGAAGCTAGGAGGCTTAATCTTAGTCACTCGGCTTAATTTCTTACTTCACACGCTAACTGTTCAAGCAGGCATCAATGGATATCGTGTTAGGTCTCCCTTTCTATCTAGATCTATCTAGGTAGGTAGATATAAGGACCAAGTACATATAAGAGTGATTACGGACTGTGAGGCATTCGATTTTTGATTTACTTATTGCATGGGTATTGATAAATAATGTTAACAATTCTCATATTAGTCTATGACTTATAGCAGGCTTCTGTCAGTCTCGCTACCTATGTGAAATAATTACCTACAATCGCGAGGCGCGCCAGGCTTCATACGCAATCGGAGTTAGAACGTAATAGGCGAATGGATGTTAAAGATTTTAACTATATTTACGTATATAGAGTTTTGTAAATACTTGTTGAAATAGTTTTTGTTTAGTGTTTAGCATTTTGAATTGTAGGATAAAATAGTTGAAAAAGTTTTAATGTGATTTAAAAATTATATATAACATGTATAACCTATTTGATAAATTGTAATGGCAAAACGTCGTTCGTAATATAATTGTTTCGTGGATGGCTTCTAAATAACCAACAAAAAGTTTCAGATATATCATTCTTTAAGTTACCGAAGCATTTTAAGAAAGATGAATTTATTTCATATTTTTTTGTTAGATTGGTACTTAAAGCAAAAAGAATTAAGTAATAGTTTATCTACGGAAGCAATACCTACATAATATATTTACGTATATAGTAATACGTACTAAAACTAAAACTAAAAGAAACATAAGCGGCACCACACTCCGGATCAGAAAATCGTCCGAGGAGCCAAGAGGAGCGTCGAAGGAGACTCGATATCATTCCGGGTGAGAGGTCAGCAGAAAGTTCAATAGAGAAGGTGCATAATCCTCCACTTCTAGAATCCGCGCAGGCGAAGCAACCAGTTGTGTCAAACCATATGCAAAGGCAACGTCAGATCTCCACGCAAGATCGGTTAGGGTTGAATTGGGCCATTAACATTAAGTATTGTAATTTTAATACATTTTGTCTTGCTGCCGTTTAAGAGAAAATTGTTGCCGTTAAACTAATGTACTAATTTTGGTAGAGCATTATTTACATTGTAAAAATTAATTAATTGCCATTTGAGTTTGAAAATTAAAGAGGTATCATCAGCAAATAATACTATATATTGATGTTCCCTACAAGATCAGTTAAGTCTTTATTACAGATTAAGAACAGAGGTGGGCCAAAAAATTAAGCCCTGAGGAATGCCTATGTTCTAACAATCCGGAGGAACCTTTAACATTGCTGCCTGCCTAAGCGCAACATCTTTGAAACCGTAAAGTTGTAGTTTCGTTACTAATATCTCATGATGAATATAATTGAAAGCCTTGGAAACGTCAAAAAAATGCCTAAGGCATTTTGTGACTTCTCCCAGGCATTGAAAATATACTTATATCTCATAAGCTCAACACCTGCGTCAGTCGTCGAGCGACCTCTAATTGATTTTTATTTCTATTAACTGGACTTTAATTATTTTATTAATCCGAAAAATAATTCCTCAGGGTACTCCTCATATGATAGATGCGATGGAAAATGCAAAGAGATGCAACATCTCTTTACAACGCCAGTGTATTGAGTTGATTGGAGAGGACTCGGTCGTCGAAGATTCCACCCGCTCTGCGCAGGATGCGGTCAAGTGGAAGAAGCTGGCAGAGAGTTGCCCAGTTCCAGCTTTCATGTGAGGCTGAATTGGTTCCTTGTGAAATTGCAAGCGGTATGCCAGCATGAAATACTTTCCCGCTCTGCTGAGCACGCTAAGCTTTTTAGAGGTCAATTAATTCAAATGTTGAATATTAAGTCAAAATAAATATTCAAAGCCTGCAAATGTCCACGGCTGGTCGTGGGCCTATCAAGTGGTGGGCACGATATGCCTTTATTAAATTTAAGTTACGTGGAAGAACCACGATACAACTATATTGTGATTGTAGCACAAATAGTTTAGATCGACCGGGGTTAGATCACCCTCTAACAGAATATCGGTCCTGTTACCCTTTACAAGTTAGATGAAATACCTCGTTTCCACTAACAAGGGTTTCCGGTTCTTTACACTCACCGTACAAAACGCAGGAGCATAGAGCCGCTACGAGTATTTTACGCTGGTGTTCTGTGAGAGCGTGGTCCTTCCAAGACGTTGAAGAGTCGATTTTTTAGTGTTACAACCTTAATACAGCTACAGCATGGCTTTACTACGTAAAAAAGAAAAATTTAAATATAAAGCGACTTTTGAAATAATAAACACTGTTTAAAAAGTTAACGAGCGAAAGTTGCCAAATAGGAAAGATTTAAGAACGCAGTGAAGAAAAAACTCCCCCTTTAAAAAGTTTATAGACAGTTCTGAGGAAAGGAAGGAGACTCCACGGACAAGTTGATTCCCTCGTTAGTGGATAAATTGTGTTATTTTAAAAGAATGAATCCTTTTCAAAAAGTATGAAAGGCGTTTTTATTAATAAACAGACGGCAATTAGTAAACTTTTGATTCTTGTTTAACATTTTCTGATCTTGTAATAAGAAAACAGCTTGTATTTAATTAATTTCCACCTTTTTAGGGCCAGAATCTCGACTAATTTTAAAAGCAAAACTAGTAGTTTACGTGATAGAGCTATGTCATGTTGGAAATCGAGCTATATTATGGCACGAATGGGCTGTACAGCTCCATCGTGAATGTTAAATAACAGTTTAATGCTGATGTGTTTCGTATGTTGATTGTGGAGAACACAATACCCTTTTTGCTGGAAATGAGGTATATCATCTCAGTCTGTATGCTTGTAAGCCACCATTTTTTTTTCTAAAAAAGGACAGTACGATGAGCACTACTACCGGGGCTGAGTATTGTGTTCAACGTTCTGTTCTGACCCATGGACGATTATTCCATTCACTTGCCACCGGGTAGAACGTGCTCGTATGTTTTGCTGTTTTTACAAAAAGATGTTTTTGTTTTCTTATAATGTACCTTTCTTATAGAACATTATTATTTGATCAAGTGCCGGTCCAATGGATTTACGTACTTTACAAAGCACGGGGGTGAAACATCGCTTCCAACTCCGAGCTGATACTGAGAAGTTTTTGACAAAAAAACTCAATAACAGATCTTTTAGCCCGACCCCGGACTTGAACCCGGAACTTCTTGACCTGCAGTCGCGTTTACGATCATCAGTATATAAATGTATTATACGGAGGTGCAATACGACAATTTTACTTTTTGTTATCACTCCACTTCGCTCCCCACTTAATTTGTGTATCGCGGGCTATATATGAAAACCGATTCTTAATATCATATATTATTAAGAATCGATTTTCATATATATTAATCGATCATCAAGAATCGATTTTCATTATATATTCTTAATAAGATATAATCGATTTTCATATATAGCGGGCTATATATTATGAAAATCGATTCTTAATAATATATACAGATTACAAGTATTTAATTCTTGTTGCAAGTTATTTTTTTACTATGATCTCTAGTTCGTGAAACACTTCTATCTTGGGAAGAAACTGCAAGAAACACAGCGGCAATTTTTTTGAACACAAAATTTATGTTAATAAAACACAGATTGTAAAAACTACTCACAAAACTTATATGAGAAACAGCTTGGAATTTTTTTTATAGGATGGGGTGACAAACGAGTACACAGTCCACCTGATGGTAAGTGGTTGCCCATAGACATCTACATCTATTCTCGATTACGAATCAAAATGCAGATGCGTTGTCACTCGTGATGACTAAGATGGAATGCCTCGTTTCCAGTAAAAACGGTCTCGGGTTCTCTACACTCCCCATAAGAAACACAGCAGCATTAGACTACTATTCAACACTGGTATTCTGTGAGAGCGTGGTTCTTTCCCGGTCGAGCAGACCCATTCGTGCTACAACTATACTACTAATATAACTGCAGCATGGCTCTACCACTACCAACCAACCAAAAGCTTGGAATTGCTAGGGATTATTATCAACCATGTATTCATTTATATTATAATAGCCTTTTATACAGTTTTCGTTGTAAATATTTTAATTTCGTAATAAAGGCACCTTATGTCTGGGACTTTGTTTTAATAAACACCTAAAATGGTGTAATCGAATATTTATGTAAGAGGCCTTAATTTCCTAGTTCAAATCACATTTAAAAGTCTTTTGAACAATAGGGAAGTTAGGTGAATCTCATCGTAAACTTTCTGTACGTACTAATTTAAAATTCAAAAGATCTCTTAGCGAGCGAAGCTCTACATATTAAAGGGCACCAACTTTTGTACACTGAGATAGATGCACATTTCAACGTCACAGGCGAATTTAAAGTTTACGCAAGTCATTAATCTAGCTTTTCATAGTCGTAACTGTGTCCTTAAAGTAGACAAAGCAAGTAGGTCATATTATTTTATTCAGATTGTTCAAAGAAGTATATCTTCTTCTTTAGCTCGTAAAAGTTCACTGCAGGGATTTGCCTTGAGGCTGCGCAAGAAGCAAAGGTATCGAAGATCAAAGAAATAGAATAGGAAACTACAACTAAATTGAACGACTATCTGTATGGCCTACAAATAATTCTTTCGGGTATAGATGTTTGTCCTTGTGAAATGTATGTATAAAAACAGACTACACGGTACAGGAGAAAATCTTAGTAACCTCCATAACGTAATCATTTCTGAAAATAAATATAAGTAAGCATACTTTATGATCATTCTAAGGTGACTTAATAGGGAATATAGCTTCTAATGTAAATATTAAGACGACATAAGTTTACTCAAAGGGAAAAAATAACTACATTCTGTGATACCAGTAAAAGCCTTTACTTTAATGTAATAATTGACGTTTCGGTAGCGCAGTACCTTAACATTTTACTGTGGCACTGCAGTGCTTTGGGTTCAAAGCCCGCTCGGCACAAGTATTTCTGAAGCCTACAAGTATTTGTTCCGCGTATAAATATTTGTGCATACATAATTTATGTATACACACCGCCTCCAGGATAAAGAAGAAATTTTAAATTTTTTCTCAAAATTAATAAACCCATTCCTACTTTTGTACAGCTCACTATTTGTGATTGATGCACTGATAGAACCCAATTAGAATTCCCGTTTTAGAGCACACTGGGTTCGATTATTGTGGACCTGTAATCTCCACGAAAAGTCCCCTCTCTTAGGACGAAACGTCCTTAAACTCTAATTGTGTAAGGCGCAGCACTATTTGGGTACTGACCGCTTAAATTACCCTAAAGCAGTTTGTACAAATATGTTATGCTATCAGCGCCTGCACATTGTATTCAGCTTGTGATCCATGTTATAAACATTTCTAAAATCAAGTCCATTATACATTTCATTCCTCATATTATATTTTGTAAACTATTAAGTATCTTTTAAATGGCAGCGATGGAAACCTTTTGAAAATTGGGATACGGGAAATTAAAATAAGCTAACTAACAGCATTTTATACGTTGGAAGAATTCTTGGTACAAAGTGTTAAAAAAAAACATTGCTTTTGAAATAATTATGGAAATATCCACGAAGTGAAATGAAGTGACCTGACAGGGTGTCGCTCCTACGTTAGGAAGTAAATTCCGTTCAAGAGTGCTGAAGCTAAAGCGAATTGCGTAGCGCGCCTGCACTTAATTTTTTAATTATTTGGAATTTCTATTTTTTACGTGTATAGTTCAGTCCATGTACGTATCACTTCTGAACAAAGACCTAAGAGTGTTTTTATAGCAAGGAAGTGTCCGCCGCGATGTCCATATGTGTGTTGGCGGACTTTACACAACATATGTTAAAATATATAAATATATACTCTCTCGGTAGGCTAACGTGACTACTGATCATGAGGTCCCCGGTTAGAATCCCAGGTCGGACCAGAAAAAATCAGTTATTGAGTTTTCCGTCATTAAATCTTCAGTAGCTGCCCGGAGTCAGGGAGTAAGGGGTGTCTCACTACCCCCATTCCTCGGAATGCACGTAAAGCCGTTAGTACTGCGTCTGATACCGATCCGGTGGTGTCAGCTTACCGTCACATCGGACTAAGAGAGTGAGGGAATAGAGTGCACCTGTGCTTGCGCATTGCAGACTTGGGTACTATAATCCTGTTCTGCGCCGATGGCTAGTCTTCGTTGAGGCTGGTCGCCGTGACTGAATTTTTGACGGTTTGGAGGATATCATATAAAAATATTGACTTCGAAGAACTAATAAGAATAGCTTTAATACATACACTATGTTTTAGCACCGATTTATGAAGCGAAAATACGGACTTGTTTTTTTTTTCGTTTTTGGCGGCTTTTGCGTATCATCAAAACCATCATCATTACAGTCCTTCACAAGTCCACTGCTTAACATAAGATTGCCTCAAGGAGTGCCAGAAAGCTAACTATCGTGGTGCCGGCATACGCTTCGCATACCGGTGCGAGGCTGCCACTCGAGAACCTTTCATCCCCATCAGTCCAGTCGGACCATTGAAACTTCAGCTTAATGCATTTGCGCTGGTTTTACTGCGGATATCCTCGTTTTTTTATCGCGTAGAGAAACTCCGGGAATAGCCCTCAGCATAGCTTGCTGAACTGAGCGTTGTAATATTCGCAATAATTGAATTGTCTAAAAGATACTGACAACAAATTGTTGCCTGTTGTAACTGGAATCTAATAATGGAAATTTATTCAATTTCAGAAAATGGGTAGCACCTTTATTGGTCGAATTACGTGAGGAGAAAAACAAACCTCACTATGTGAGAATTTAACAAAATAGAAAACATCAACAATTGATTTACTCGGCCTTGTAAACAGACATAACTTCGAAATATTAGTAGATACCAAGACCAAGAAACGAAGCATTCTTTCGTTGTCTTCGGTGGTAGCAGCGTTTCTGCATTTTGATTCTTAATTGAGGATAGATGTAAGTTGCCTATGGGTCTCAGCATCCGCTTACTATAGCTGGCTCACCCGCTTACCATACCCGATCGAGTCTACCCATTCAAACTACAGCGATTATTATCGTAAGGCTGCAACACGGCTTTAACAAATAGAAAACCTTGTTAAACATAGTTTAACATTACATCATTACATGGAAACCCGTAGCTATGACAATTTTCACCCTATGAAGTAATTTATGGGTGAAGCCCATGTCCAGCAGTGCACTTCTGATAGGCAGCAACGAATGAATGAATGAATGAATGAACATTGTATACGCATGCACATGCTCCACTCGAAGGAAATCAACGAATAACGGTGTGATAGACAGACGGTATTGACGTCGCGAGGGGTCGCGGTAATTTACGTTATTCATCTGTATAATTATTAAGAATATAGTGTTAAGTCGATTGTTTCTTTTTACATTAATTATACACGCACATAACATTTAATTTCTATCCGTCCCAAATTAATAATGCCTCTATACAAAGACAAAACACACTAAGTGCTATTAACGCTGTGATGTTACGTAGCAAATTCCACAGCAGGGATGAGGCGAAAACAAATGAACGCTATTCCTACGGTTTTGGCAGAGAGTGGTGGGAAAATGTTGAGCAGTTAAATCTTCAGAGGAATGAATGGAGATATTCAAGTTATGTTTGCCAGGCCGTAAAGTATTAAGATAATATTAATGTATGCACCGAGCGAAACTATGTGAATTATTTTTCTTTGAAGTAAGGATAACTGTTGCATATATTGTATCACAAACTTAGGCGTTTTATATCTGTTTTATGGGATTTCATCCCTTTTTACTTATTTTCTCTCCCTACAAAAAACTAAACTCTTATAATAATAACGATATTTTTGCAACCGTATCATAAAACATTATTTGCCTTGAAAGTAAAATGTAAAATAAATTGTTATAGCTTTTCTGTAAACCCACGTTCTAATTAAAAATTGCGTGATTTGTGAATGTTTTTCTTAGTCACGAGCCGGCTTTATTAACGGCATATGTTAGAACTATATTGTTGTTTTTGTTCATGTCAAAAACCTTTCTTATATTTTCCATCATAGTCACCTACATCTTTCCTCGATTTAAATTAAAATTCAGATGCATTGTCAGCTCTGAGAATTAAGATGGGATACCTCGTTGCTAGCAAAAAGGGTTTTTTTTATAGAAGAGGGGGCAAAAGAGCATGCGGCTCACCTAATGTTAAGTGACTACCGCCGCCCATGATCAACCGCAACACCAGGGGAATTGCAGGTGCGTTGCCGGCCCTTTAGAAAGGAGTAAACTCTTGTTTTGAAGGTCCCCAGGTCGTATCGGTCCCGAAAAATCGCCGGTGGTAAACTATTCCACAGCGAGGTTGTACGCGGAAGAAAATTCCTTTTGAAACGTACAGTGGTGGACCGCCAAGCATCCAGATGGTGTGGATGGTGAGGCATGGTACATGTGGGGAAAAGAAAAGATACGTCTTCACCGTGTGTCGGTCGTTTATTGAGTCCCAAATACAATCATTTCTTATAAAATCTAACTTATGCTAAACGCGCTTGCGCGCATAAAACTTCTAGGTAATGCACTACATCTCCCCCGAAAAGTAAGGGGTACCTCACTACCCTCTTCAGGGAAAAAAATGATTAGTGTACATATAACTTAAGACTAATAACATAATGAATGTATAGGTACTTGTCTGAAAGGCAAACATTTTTTTTGATTACAAAGATAAACATTACAAGTGAAATGGCTTTGTGTTATTTTTATGTAAAATAATTTCTTTGTTATTTTCAGACATTTTACATTAGGTGGTAATTCTTCCAAAACTTTATAAGGTCCTACATACAAACAATCTAATTTGTTACCTGTTTGGTTTTTTATTAAGATCAAATCTCCTGGCTTATATTGTACTTTATTACATTTTTGATCATACTTAATTTTTCTTAAATTTTTACTTATAAACAAATTTTCCTTAGCATCCAACTGTGCTTTTTGTAAACGGTACTTTAACTCCTTAGGGTAATCATCGAAATTATACAGTGGGTCAACATGTGTTGATAAATTACTAGGAATATTACAAATTTTGCCGAAAACTAGTTCGTATGGAGTATATTTTGTTTTTGAATGAATGCTTGTATTGTAACAAAAACACCAAAAAGGAACCCATTCGCTCCAATCTGACTTGTTATTATTGCACTGAATTCTGAGGTAAGCGCCTAAATGTTTATGTGTATTTTCAATGCCTCCTAAGGTTTCATGATGATAAGGCGTTGAATGGATTTTTTCTATATGTAGCAATTTGAAAACTTCGGACATAAGTGATGAGGTAAATGCCTGCATGACCACTTGTTGGTAACAGGTGAAAGTCATTAAGTACCGTGGTAATTTCTTCTTTATTATTTATTCGCTTAATGTCTTTAATAATCAAAAATCGTGGTGACGCTATTTTATACATTTTTATGCTGCGCAGCAAACTCTTAATATTTTTCTCATTACTCTTGTTTTTATTTATGAGTATTTCTTTTATATTTAATTTTATGCACATTTTTCCTAGATCTCTCGCTAACTCTTCTAGAGACGATAACGATCGAGAATATAGAAATATGGTCGATAACGACGGGTTATACGTGCAAAGTTTAGCGTCGGACAAAATATTATACGCATTATTCAAATGTTTTTCGTTACTATTTCCTGGAAAACGCAACTCTATTATGTCATTGGGTCGTTTTAACAACTCTACAGTAGTAGGTTGATCAGGCCTACTAACTGGAGGCTGTTTGTCTATCTGTCCGGTGTCCGTTTGGGGCTCTAATTTTTTCCTTTGAGCTCTAGTTAAAACGGATACTACTTTTTCCTGCATTTCTTTCAAATCGCGTAACGTCACCGGGAGTCGACTTAACGCATCTGCAGCTGCGTTATTTCGCCCTGGGACGTATTCTACTTCGAAGTCGTATTCTTCAAGGTATAGTCGGAATTTTGTTAAACGACTAGACGGGTCTTTTAAACCGAATAAGTAAACAAGGGGTCTATGGTCCGAAAAGATTTTAAATTTTCTGCCGTACAAGTAAGGCCTAAAGTGACGGACTGGCCACACGATAGCTAATAATTCTAATTCTATTATTGGATATCTAGTTTCTGCCGGGTTCAAACTCCTACTAGCGTAAGCGACAACCTTTCCATTACTATTTGAGAGTACGGCGCCTAAGCCTAACTTAGATGCGTCTGTCTGCAACTGAAATGTGTTATTTTCCGAAAAGTCGGGATAGTCCAACACTGGAGGGTTCGTTAAAGCAGATTTTAATGTAATAAACGAACTTTCGCAATTTTAGTCCACTCAAATCTAATACCTTTTTTAGTTAATGCATTCAATGGGAACACAATATCAGTAAAACGTGGAATAAACCGACGATAATAGTTGGCGAACGCGACGAGTCGTTTTACTTCGTCAGCAGAAGTCGGGCGTGGGTAATTACGTATGGTGTCAATTTTACTGGTGGAGACGCCAGTAACTTAAGGTATCTTCGATAAAGATTTAGTGGACTGTAATTTTGGTGCATACGGAAAAGGGGAAAATAAATAGGTGGGATAGCACGCACTGACCTGATGAGGGCTGCCGCGCCTTCCTCCTGGAGTGTCTGCTATACAGCTAGCTCGCCACGTGGTTCGGCGCACACGCACTCTCGGAACAGTCTCGTGAAGTCCCACACTCTCCACCTTTGCCCTTACGGGGGCGTCTCACACTTTTATGAGTTACAAAGACACAATGTCTGATGCGGTGAATATTAAACATAAACAGGAGATCTCAATGTTCGTCCTGCGCGCTTTGCGGTTAATATATATAAGACGCGACGGGTGGCCGTGCGCTGTGGATGGCGTAATATCCCTTAGTATAATGACGCGCGCCGAGATCCTCTTTTTCACCTCGGCGGCAGCGCGTGCGGTAGGAAAGGGAAGGAAGGAAGGAAACAAAAAATATGCAATATTTATGTTGATAAAGTAGATATAACTTAGGACGAACTCAATGCGATATGTAATGTAATGTTGATAAAGTAGATTGTTAACTGGCGTTACCTTTCCTCCCGCCCTTAAAGGGTCACCTTTAAAAGACAACCGTAATATAAAAAGTAAAAGGAAAACAAATAAATAAGCGGTATATAAAGTGAGAGGATGCGCTCAATGCGCATGTCTCATCTACTAACCTTACTTGGTAAGCGAGAAAATGTATACATAAATATAATATTGCGGTTTAATACTTTTTTAATATATATAAATATAAACTTAATTCCTGATTTAGATAAATAATTATAATCAAAATAATCGTGATTTATTGTCTTGGGAGAGGGCAAATACGAGCAACAGTACGGAGATATGTTCCCTTAGTAGTTCTCACGGTCGCTACTCGAACTACGCCATCCTTCGAAGGATGAACAGACTCGACAATCGCTAATGGCCAAGCAAGGGGCGGTTCATTATCATTTATCACAATTACAACCATGCCTGGTACGATAGCCGTAGACGGGGTGTTCCACTTCTGACGAACTTGTAATCCGTGAAGGTATTCCGTCCTCCACCGGTCCCAAAACGACTGAACTAATTTATCCAGTAAAGAATGCCTGTGTAACAGACTGGTAGAGTCAGATTTGACTTTGGGTGCGGGTAATGACAATAAAGGTGCGGTATTCAAAAAATGACTCGGAGTAAGAGCTGAAGGCTCTGCAGGATCAGAATTCAATACTGTCAAGGGCCGCGAGTTTAGCAAGCACTCAATTTGCGCAAGAACAGTATTAAGCTCTTCGTATGAAAGTAACTGATGTCCGATAACTCGGAACAGATGCGTTTTTACGACTTTGATCATACTCTCCCAGGCGCCTCCAAAATGAGGAGAGTTGGGACAGATGAACTTCCATGTTATACGATTCTCAGCACACTCTTGCTCAAGCTTTGGGCGGTATTCAACGTTTAGAAATTTATAGAGATCGCGAAGATACGAAGCGGCACCTTTAAAATTCGTTCCATTATCCGAATATAAAAACTGAATCGGCCCTCGTCTAGAGAGGAAACGTTTAAGCGCAGCGAGGAAACTAGAACTACTAAGATCTGTAGCGATTTCTATATGTACAGCTCGAGTCGTGAGGCATGTGAAAACACATAAGTACGCCTTCTCGCTGCGTACACCACGACGACGTACAGGAGTGTATGCGATAGGACCGGCATAATCGCAGCCCGTGTGTGTAAATGCCTTAATAGCTTGTCTTACACGACTATGGGGAAGATCAGCCATCAAAGGGTAAGTTGGACGGGGTCTAAGCCGGAAACATATATTACACTTGTAGACTCTGCTTCTCACAGTGCGGCGTGCGGAAAGTATCCAAAATTTTTGACGGAGCAATGACAATAACAATTCAGGCCCAGCGTGTAAATTTTTAATATGATAATAGTCAATGATCATGTTCACTACATGATCACTGCGCGGGAGTATAATTGGATGTTTTTGCGTGTAATCTAATGCGGAGTTCGAAAGACGACCACCAATGCGGATTAAACCATTCTCAATAAAAGGCCTTAAACGATTGAAAGCGGGCGAGCAAGGTTTTTTACCTTCAATATTTAAATATTCCACTGCAAAATGCTGTTTTTGCAGGGCGCGGAGGATTATAACCTCAGAGAAACTGAGATCATCAGCAGTCACTACAGTAGTGCTGCGGCGGGGCAATAATTTAGCAAACTTACACACGTACGCAATTATACGTAGAAGTTTACTCCAAGAAGAGATGCGGAGTGCGAGCTCATAAATCGCAGAATTACAGACGGATGTGCACACAGTGTGCGACAAAATCTTCTTCTCAGGCATATTTGCAATAACCTCATTGTCTAAAGTACGAAGAGGCCATTGAGATGGATCTAACGAAGTCCACTGAGGCCCATGGAGCCACAGGGGGTTTGAAACTAATTTATTTGGCGTAACGCCACGTGAAAGTATGTCAGCGGGATTCTCAGTACCTGCGACATGATAAAAGTTATCAGCGCGAATATTGTCGGTAATCTGAACAACGCGGTTTGCAACAAAGGTCTGCCACTTGTGTGGCGAACTCTTTATCCAGTACAGAGCTACTTTTGAATCTACAAAGGCATAGACTGATATTGCAAGGTCAAGAGAATAATTGTCGAGTACTCTGCGAAGCAATTTTAAGAGTAAAACCGCTCCACAAAGCTCAAGGCGTGCAATAGATAGTGGTTTCGTCGGTGCGACTTTAGTCTTTGCACAAATCAACTGGACGGTGTTACCATTGACGCTCTTTACATGTATGTAGACTACGGCACCGTATGCGTGCTCGCTGGCGTCGGAAAACCCCAGGAGTGACGCAGTACAGTTTTTGGATACACCAACATGTCGCGGGATACGTAAATCATTAAGAGCTGGTAATTCAGCACAGAATTGCCTCCACATCTTAATAATTGGCGGTGGTGGTATGTCGTCCCAATCTAAATTAAGTTGCCAAAGCTGCTTTATTAACAATTTGGCGTACGCGACTGTGGGAGCAACGAAACCCATTATGTCCCACAGGCGAGCGACAGTAGATAAGATGGCGCGCTTAGTGCACGTCACATCAGCGGGAACAGATATCTTAAAATAAAAGGCGTCACTATCGGTAGACCAATGCAAGCCTAGTATTTTATGTGGCATTGATTTATCGAACTCTACTTCTCCTGTAATTTTGTGGGAAGTAGGGAGGTCATCTAAAACAGATCGACGGTTGCTATGCCATTTTATCAGGTCCCATTGGGCACCCTTGAATAAGTCTATCAGCTGCCGAGAGGTCTCACTGGCCTCGGATTCACTGGGCATAGAGAACGCGATGTCGTCCATATATAGCGAAGTAAATGCGATACGACTCGCAAGCGGATACTTTGCGCCGTCGTCATCAATGAGCTGTCTTACCGTGCGCAATGCATGGTATGGACTCGAAGTTAAACCGAAGCACACGCGATTGAAGTGGTATAACACAAGTGGGTCTTGTGGACGGAAGCGGTATAGGAAGCATTGGTAACGACGATCAGAATCGCGAACAACTATTTGCAGAAATTGTTGGCGACAGTCGGCTGTCATAGCGATTGGATGTAAGCGGAAAGTTAAAATTATATTGAACAAGTCGCCTTGCAAATTTGGTCCTGAATGCAGAATATCATTTAATGATCGCCCAGTGCTAGTCTTACTGCTAGCATCCAGGACGAAGCGCAGACGCGTTGACTTCTTATCTTCGCGTAAGACTCCATGATGCGGTATGACATATATTGGAGCGGGTTCATGAGAGTCATACGGCGGTGCGGGGGATATATAATTTTTAGCTAAGTATTCCTTTATGACGTCATCATATGCTAACCTTAATGTAGGCGAGGCTTGAAGTTTCCTCTCCAAGCACATGAATCGTCGTCGAGAGGTTTCATAAGAATCTCCGAGAGAGTAAACGTCATCTTTAAATGGCAGGCCAACAATATATCTACAAGTAAAAGGATCGCGGGATGTCGTAGATTTATAAAACTCTTCACATTCAATGTCTGAAGGACACTGAATGGGCGGTGCGGAGGGTGGCTGTTCAAGCTCCCAAAATCGTTGCACTAATTTGTCAACGATAGGAGACTCTAGAACTGAGCATTTTACACAAATTTTACATCTACTTTCAGTAGATGTAAAATTTCAGTATGAATATTCATCATCGAAGATCCAGTTGAAACCATTCCTAAAAACCAAATTATATTGTATAAACATATGTACAATTAAATTTTGTACGCCCTGGGTGCAACACTAAAAATATATTAACCTATCATCATGAATAAGGCATGCTTTTAGTTCTTATATTTAAATATTCAGCTTCATTAGACTTTGCAGTTTCGGAGTTTTCACTTTCCAAAGTTCTATATTGATGAGCTTTTTTTCATTATGAATTCTACTAAAGAGAAAATACTAAGTTAAGGTTTGCAATAAATTCAGGCATAATTTTTTGTGGAAAAAGTATGTATGAATGTTCAAAATACTTTCAGTTTTGTGGAAGCTTACATATTTAGCTAAAAATTATTATTATTCTATGACAATTCAGGCAAGTTTTGAAATTCATTTTCTTAGAATTCGTGGTAGCTCAGTGCAACACACGATAACATCGTGAGGAAACCGGCATGTCTGAGAAATGAAAAACAATATTTCAAAGACATTTGAAGTCCTCCAACATACATTGGGTCTGCGCGGAGAACACTTTCTTGCCCTAAAACCGTCTCAGAAGTGAGAGGAGGCCGTTGCCCAGCAATAGAACCTATATAGGCTATTACTTTACTTTTTTAGAATTATTATATTCTTCATATTCAATAGATAGAAGATTATACTGTAAATATACTTTTTTAAACTGTTCCGCTAGGTTTCTTGTTGGTTTTTCCCAGGACAAAGGTTTTATTCCGAACCAGTGGTAATTCTGACTTTCTATAAGTGACTTTCTATAAGTATTTATGAAATCTATATTGAACAAAAATGATTCTAAGCTATTCTATAGAATATGTTTAGAAAAATATTAATAAAAAAAACTATCGGTCATATCCGGATAATGCTATATGTATGTCTGTATCGTGGAAGCTAGGAGGCTTAATCTTAGTCACTCGGCTTAATTTCTTACTTCACACGCTAACTGTTCAAGCAGGCATCAATGGATATCGTGTTAGGTCTCCCTTTCTATCTAGATCTATCTAGGTAGGTAGATATAAGGACCAAGTACATATAAGAGTGATTACGGACTGTGAGGCATTCGATTTTTGATTTACTTATTGCATGGGTATTGATAAATAATGTTAACAATTCTCATATTAGTCTATGACTTATAGCAGGCTTCTGTCAGTCTCGCTACCTATGTGAAATAATTACCTACAATCGCGAGGCGCGCCAGGCTTCATACGCAATCGGAGTTAGAACGTAATAGGCGAATGGATGTTAAAGATTTTAACTATATTTACGTATATAGAGTTTTGTAAATACTTGTTGAAATAGTTTTTGTTTAGTGTTTAGCATTTTGAATTGTAGGATAAAATAGTTGAAAAAGTTTTAATGTGATTTAAAAATTATATATAACATGTATAACCTATTTGATAAATTGTAATGGCAAAACGTCGTTCGTAATATAATTGTTTCGTGGATGGCTTCTAAATAACCAACAAAAAGTTTCAGATATATCATTCTTTAAGTTACCGAAGCATTTTAAGAAAGATGAATTTATTTCATATTTTTTTGTTAGATTGGTACTTAAAGCAAAAAGAATTAAGTAATAGTTTATCTACGGAAGCAATACCTACATAATATATTTACGTATATAGTAATACGTACTAAAACTAAAACTAAAAGAAACATAAGCGGCACCACACTCCGGATCAGAAAATCGTCCGAGGAGCCAAGAGGAGCGTCGAAGGAGACTCGATATCATTCCGGGTGAGAGGTCAGCAGAAAGTTCAATAGAGAAGGTGCATAATCCTCCACTTCTAGAATCCGCGCAGGCGAAGCAACCAGTTGTGTCAAACCATATGCAAAGGCAACGTCAGATCTCCACGCAAGATCGGTTAGGGTTGAATTGGGCCATTAACATTAAGTATTGTAATTTTAATACATTTTGTCTTGCTGCCGTTTAAGAGAAAATTGTTGCCGTTAAACTAATGTACTAATTTTGGTAGAGCATTATTTACATTGTAAAAATTAATTAATTGCCATTTGAGTTTGAAAATTAAAGAGGTATCATCAGCAAATAATACTATATATTGATGTTCCCTACAAGATCAGTTAAGTCCTTATTACAGATTAAGAACAGAGGTGGGCCAAAAAATTAAGCCCTGAGGAATGCCTATGTTCTAACAATCCGGAGGAACCTTTAACATTGCTGCCTGCCTAAGCGCAACATCTTTGAAACCGTAAAGTTGTAGTTTCGTTACTAATATCTCATGATGAATATAATTGAAAGCCTTGGAAACGTCAAAAAAATGCCTAAGGCATTTTGTGACTTCTCCCAGGCATTGAAAATATACTTATATCTCACAAGCTCAACACCTGCGTCAGTCGTCGAGCGACCTCTAATTGATTTTTATTTCTATTAACTGGACTTTAATTATTTTATTAATCCGAAAAATAATTCCTCAGGGTACTCCTCATATGATAGATGCGATGGAAAATGCAAAGAGATGCAACATCTCTTTACAACGCCAGTGTATTGAGTTGATTGGAGAGGACTCGGTCGTCGAAGATTCCACCCGCTCTGCGCAGGATGCGGTCAAGTGGAAGAAGCTGGCAGAGAGTTGCCCAGTTCCAGCTTTCATGTGAGGCTGAATTGGTTCCTTGTGAAATTGCAAGCGGTATGCCAGCATGAAATACTTTCCCGCTCTGCTGAGCACGCTAAGCTTTTTAGAGGTCAATTAATTCAAATGTTGAATATTAAGTCAAAATAAATATTCAAAGCCTGCAAATGTCCACGGCTGGTCGTGGGCCTATCAAGTGGTGGGCACGATATGCCTTTATTAAATTTAAGTTACGTGGAAGAACCACGATACAACTATATTGTGATTGTAGCACAAATAGTTTAGATCGACCGGGGTTAGATCACCCTCTAACAGAATATCGGTCCTGTTACCCTTTACAAGTTAGATGAAATACCTCGTTTCCACTAACAAGGGTTTCCGGTTCTTTACACTCACCGTACAAAACGCAGGAGCATAGAGCCGCTACGAGTATTTTACGCTGGTGTTCTGTGAGAGCGTGGTCCTTCCAAGACGTTGAAGAGTCGATTTTTTAGTGTTACAACCTTAATACAGCTACAGCATGGCTTTACTACGTAAAAAAGAAAAATTTAAATATAAAGCGACTTTTGAAATAATAAACACTGTTTAAAAAGTTAACGAGCGAAAGTTGCCAAATAGGAAAGATTTAAGAACGCAGTGAAGAAAAAACTCCCCCTTTAAAAAGTTTATAGACAGTTCTGAGGAAAGGAAGGAGACTCCACGGACAAGTTGATTCCCTCGTTAGTGGATAAATTGTGTTATTTTAAAAGAATGAATCCTTTTCAAAAAGTATGAAAGGCGTTTTTATTAATAAACAGACGGCAATTAGTAAACTTTTGATTCTTGTTTAACATTTTCTGATCTTGTAATAAGAAAACAGCTTGTATTTAATTAATTTCCACCTTTTTAGGGCCAGAATCTCGACTAATTTTAAAAGCAAAACTAGTAGTTTACGTGATAGAGCTATGTCATGTTGGAAATCGAGCTATATTATGGCACGAATGGGCTGTACAGCTCCATCGTGAATGTTAAATAACAGTTTAATGCTGATGTGTTTCGTATGTTGATTGTGGAGAACACAATACCCTTTTTGCTGGAAATGAGGTATATCATCTCAGTCTGTATGCTTGTAAGCCACCATTTTTTTTTCTAAAAAAGGACAGTACGATGAGCACTACTACCGGGGCTGAGTATTGTGTTCAACGTTCTGTTCTGACCCATGGACGATTATTCCATTCACTTGCCACCGGGTAGAACGTGCTCGTATGTTTTGCTGTTTTTACAAAAAGATGTTTTTGTTTTCTTATAATGTACCTTTCTTATAGAACATTATTATTTGATCAAGTGCCGGTCCAATGGATTTACGTACTTTACAAAGCACGGGGGTGAAACATCGCTTCCAACTCCGAGCTGATACTGAGAAGTTTTTGACAAAAAAACTCAATAACAGATCTTTTAGCCCGACCCCGGACTTGAACCCGGAACTTCTTGACCTGCAGTCGCGTTTACGATCATCAGTATATAAATGTATTATACGGAGGTGCAATACGACAATTTTACTTTTTGTTATCACTCCACTTCGCTCCCCACTTAATTTGTGTATCGCGGGCTATATATGAAAACCGATTCTTAATATCATATATTATTAAGAATCGATTTTCATATATATTAATCGATCATCAAGAATCGATTTTCATTATATATTCTTAATAAGATATAATCGATTTTCATATATAGCGGGCTATATATTATGAAAATCGATTCTTAATAATATATACAGATTACAAGTATTTAATTCTTGTTGCAAGTTATTTTTTTACTATGATCTCTAGTTCGTGAAACACTTCTATCTTGGGAAGAAACTGCAAGAAACACAGCGGCAATTTTTTTGAACACAAAATTTATGTTAATAAAACACAGATTGTAAAAACTACTCACAAAACTTATATGAGAAACAGCTTGGAATTTTTTTTATAGGATGGGGTGACAAACGAGTACACAGTCCACCTGATGGTAAGTGGTTGCCCATAGACATCTACATCTATTCTCGATTACGAATCAAAATGCAGATGCGTTGTCACTCGTGATGACTAAGATGGAATGCCTCGTTTCCAGTAAAAACGGTCTCGGGTTCTCTACACTCCCCATAAGAAACACAGCAGCATTAGACTACTATTCAACACTGGTATTCTGTGAGAGCGTGGTTCTTTCCCGGTCGAGCAGACCCATTCGTGCTACAACTATACTACTAATATAACTGCAGCATGGCTCTACCACTACCAACCAACCAAAAGCTTGGAATTGCTAGGGATTATTATCAACCATGTATTCATTTATATTATAATAGCCTTTTATACAGTTTTCGTTGTAAATATTTTAATTTCGTAATAAAGGCACCTTATGTCTGGGACTTTGTTTTAATAAACACCTAAAATGGTGTAATCGAATATTTATGTAAGAGGCCTTAATTTCCTAGTTCAAATCACATTTAAAAGTCTTTTGAACAATAGGGAAGTTAGGTGAATCTCATCGTAAACTTTCTGTACGTACTAATTTAAAATTCAAAAGATCTCTTAGCGAGCGAAGCTCTACATATTAAAGGGCACCAACTTTTGTACATTGAGATAGATGCACATTTCAACGTCACAGGCGAATTTAAAGTTTACGCAAGTCATTAATCTAGCTTTTCATAGTCGTAACTGTGTCCTTAAAGTAGACAAAGCAAGTAGGTCATATTCTTTTATTCAGATTGTTCAAAGAAGTATATCTTCTTCTTTAGCTCGTAAAAGTTCACTGCAGGGATTTGCCTTGAGGCTGCGCAAGAAGCAAAGGTATCGAAGATCAAAGAAATAGAATAGGAAACTACAACTAAATTAAACGACTATCTGTATGGCCTACAAATAATTCTTTCGGGTATAGATGTTTGTCCTTGTGAAATGTATGTATAAAAACAGACTACACGGTACAGGAGAAAATCTTAGTAACCTCCATAACGTAATCATTTCTGAAAATAAATATAAGTAAGCATACTTTATGATCATTCTAAGGTGACTTAATAGGGAATATAGCTTCTAATGTAAATATTAAGACGACATAAGTTTACTCAAAGGGAAAAAATAACTACATTCTGTGATACCAGTAAAAGCCTTTACTTTAATGTAATAATTGACGTTTCGGTAGCGCAGTACCTGAACATTTTACTGTGGCACTGCAGTGCTTTGGGTTCAAAGCCCGCTCGGCACAAGTATTTCTGAAGCCTACAAGTATTTGTTCCGCGTATAAATATTTGTGCATACATAATTTATGTATACACACCGCCTCCAGGATAAAGAAGAAATTTTAAATTTTTTCTCAAAATTAATAAACCCATTCCTACTTTTGTACAGCTCACTATTTGTGATTGATGCACTGATAGAACCCAATTAGAATTCCCGTTTTAGAGCACACTGGGTTCGATTATTGTGGACCTGTAATCTCCACGAAAAGTCCCCTCTCTTAGGACGAAACGTCCTTAAACTCTAATTGTGTAAGGCGCAGCACTATTTGGGTACTGACCGCTTAAATTACCCTAAAGCAGTTTGTACAAATATGTTATGCTATCAGCGCCTGCACATTGTATTCAGCTTGTGATCCATGTTATAAACATTTCTAAAATCAAGTCCATTATACATTTCATTCCTCATATTATATTTTGTAAACTATTAAGTATCTTTTAAATGGCAGCGATGGAAACCTTTTGAAAATTGGGATACGGGAAATTAAAATAAGCTAACTAACAGCATTTTATACGTTGGAAGAATTCTTGGTACAAAGTGTTAAAAAAAAACATTGCTTTTGAAATAATTATGGAAATATCCACGAAGTGAAATGAAGTGACCTGACAGGGTGTCGCTCCTACGTTAGGAAGTAAATTCCGTTTAAGAGTGCTGAAGCTAAAGCGAATTGCGTAGCGCGCCTGCACTTAATTTTTTAATTATTTGGAATTTCTATTTTTTACGTGTATAGTTCAGTCCATGTACGTATCACTTCTGAACAAAGACCTAAGAGTGTTTTTATAGCAAGGAAGTGTCCGCCGCGATGTCCATATGTGTGTTGGCGGACTTTACACAACATATGTTAAAATATATAAATATATACTCTCTCGGTAGGCTAACGTGACTACTGATCATGAGGTCCCCGGTTAGAATCCCAGGTCGGACCAGAAAAAATCAGTTATTGAGTTTTCCGTCATTAAATCTTCAGTAGCTGCCCGGAGTCAGGGAGTAAGGGGTGTCTCACTACCCCCATTCCTCGGAATGCACGTAAAGCCGTTAGTACTGCGTCTGATACCGATCCGGTGGTGTCAGCTTACCGTCACATCGGACTAAGAGAGTGAGGGAATAGAGTGCACCTGTGCTTGCGCATTGCAGACTTGGGTACTATAATCCTGTTCTGCGCCGATGGCTAGTCTTCGTTGAGGCTGGTCGCCGTGACTGAATTTTTGACGGTTTGGAGGATATCATATAAAAATATTGACTTCGAAGAACTAATAAGAATAGCTTTAATACATACACTATGTTTTAGCACCGATTTATGAAGCGAAAATACGGACTTGTTTTTTTTTTTCGTTTTTGGCGGCTCTTGCGTATCATCAAAACCATCATCATTACAGTCCTTCACAAGTCCACTGCTTAACATAAGATTGCCTCAAGGAGTGCCAGAAAGCTAACTATCGTGGTGCCGGCATACGCTTCGCATACCGGTGCGAGGCTGCCACTCGAGAACCTTTCATCCCCATCAGTCCAGTCGGACCATTGAAACTTCAGCTTAATGCATTTGCGCTGGTTTTACTGCGGATATCCTCGTTTTTTTATCGCGTAGAGAAACTCCGGGAATAGCCCTCAGCATAGCTTGCTGAACTGAGCGTTGTAATATTCGCAATAATTGAATTGTCTAAAAGATACTGACAACAAATTGTTGCCTGTTGTAACTGGAATCTAATAATGGAAATTTATTCAATTTCAGAAAATGGGTAGCACCTTTATTGGTCGAATTACGTGAGGAGAAAAAAAAACCTCACTATGTGAGAATTTAACAAAATAGAAAACATCAACAATTGATTTACTCGGCCTTGTAAACAGACATAACTTCGAAATATTAGTAGATACCAAGACCAAGAAACGAAGCATTCTTTCGTTGTCTTCAGTGGTAGCAGCGTTTCTGCATTTTGATTCTTAATTGAGGATAGATGTAAGTTGCCTATGGGTCTCAGCATCCGCTTACTATAGCTGGCTCACTCGCTTACCATATCCGATCGAGTCTACCCATTCAAACTACAGCGATTATTATCGTAAGGCTGCAACACGGCTTTAACAAATAGAAAACCTTGTTAAACATAGTTTAACATTACATCATTACATGGAAACCCGTAGCTATGACAATTTTCACCCTATGAAGTAATTTATGGGTGAAGCCCATGTCCAGCAGTGCACTTCTGATAGGCAGCAACGAATGAATGAATGAATGAATGAACATTGTATACGCATGCACATGCTCCACTCGAAGGAAATCAACGAATAACGGTGTGATAGACAGACGGTATTGACGTCGCGAGGGGTCGCGGTAATTTACGTTATTCATCTGTATAATTATTAAGAATATAGTGTTAAGTCGATTGTTTCTTTTTACATTAATTATACACGCACATAACATTTAATTTCTATCCGTCCCAAATTAATAATGCCTCTATACAAAGACAAAACACACTAAGTGCTATTAACGCTGTGATGTTACGTAGCAAATTCCACAGCAGGGATGAGGCGAAAACAAATGAACGCTATTCCTACGGTTTTGGCAGAGAGTGGTGGGAAAATGTTGAGCAGTTAAATCTTCAGAGGAATGAATGGAGATATTCAAGTTATGTTTGCCAGGCCGTAAAGTATTAAGATAATATTAATGTATGCACCGAGCGAAACTATGTGAATTATTTTTCTTTGAAGTAAGGATAACTGTTGCATATATTGTATCACAAACTTAGGCGTTTTATATCTGTTTTATGGGATTTCATCCCTTTTTACTTATTTTCTCTCCCTACAAAAAACTAAACTCTTATAATAATAACGATATTTTTGCAACCGTATCATAAAACATTATTTGCCTTGAAAGTAAAATGTAAAATAAATTGTTATAGCTTTTCTGTAAACCCACGTTCTAATTAAAAATTGCGTGATTTGTGAATGTTTTTCTTAGTCACGAGCCGGCTTTATTAACGGCATATGTTAGAACTATATTGTTGTTTTTGTTCATGTCAAAAACCTTTCTTATATTTTCCATCATAGTCACCTACATCTTTCCTCGATTTAAATTAAAATTCAGATGCATTGTCAGCTCTGAGAATTAAGATGGGATACCTCGTTGCTAGCAAAAAGGGTTTTTTTTATAGAAGAGGGGGCAAAAGAGCATGCGGCTCACCTAATGTTAAGTGACTACCGCCGCCCATGATCAACCGCAACACCAGGGGAATTGCAGGTGCGTTGCCGGCCCTTTAGAAAGGAGTAAACTCTTGTTTTGAAGGTCCCCAGGTCGTATCGGTCCCGAAAAATCGCCGGTGGTAAACTATTCCACAGCGAGGTTGTACGCGGAAGAAAATTCCTTTTGAAACGTACAGTGGTGGACCGCCAAGCATCCAGATGGTGTGGATGGTGAGGCATGGTACATGTGGGGAAAAGAAAAGATACGTCTTCACCGTGTGTCGGTCGTTTATTGAGTCCCAAATACAATCATTTCTTATAAAATCTAACTTATGCTAAACGCGCTTGCGCGCATAAAACTTCTAGGTAATGCACTACATCTCCCCCGAAAAGTAAGGGGTACCTCACTACCCTCTTCAGGGAAAAAAATGATTAGTGTACATATAACTTAAGACTAATAACATAATGAATGTATAGGTACTTGTCTGAAAGGCAAACATTTTTTTTGATTACAAAGATAAACATTACAAGTGAAATGGCTTTGTGTTATTTTTATGTAAAATAATTTCTTTGTTATTTTCAGACATTTTACATTAGGTGGTAATTCTTCCAAAACTTTATAAGGTCCTACATACAAACAATCTAATTTGTTACCTGTTTGGTTTTTTATTAAGATCAAATCTCCTGGCTTATATTGTACTTTATTACATTTTTGATCATACTTAATTTTTCTTAAATTTTTACTTATAAACAAATTTTCCTTAGCATCCAACTGTGCTTTTTGTAAACGGTACTTTAACTCCTTAGGGTAATCATCGAAATTATACAGTGGGTCAACATGTGTTGATAAATTACTAGGAATATTACAAATTTTGCCGAAAACTAGTTCGTATGGAGTATATTTTGTTTTTGAATGAATGCTTGTATTGTAACAAAAACACCAAAAAGGAACCCATTCGCTCCAATCTGACTTGTTATTATTGCACTGAATTCTGAGGTAAGCGCCTAAATGTTTATGTGTATTTTCAATGCCTCCTAAGGTTTCATGATGATAAGGCGTTGAATGGATTTTTTCTATATGTAGCAATTTGAAAACTTCGGACATAAGTGATGAGGTAAATGCCTGCATGACCACTTGTTGGTAACAGGTGAAAGTCATTAAGTACCGTGGTAATTTCTTCTTTATTATTTATTCGCTTAATGTCTTTAATAATCAAAAATCGTGGTGACGCTATTTTATACATTTTTATGCTGCGCAGCAAACTCTTAATATTTTTCTCATTACTCTTGTTTTTATTTTTGAGTATTTCTTTTATATTTAATTTTATGCACATTTTTCCTAGATCTCTCGCTAACTCTTCTAGAGACGATAACGATCGAGAATATAGAAATATGGTCGATAACGACGGGTTATACGTGCAAAGTTTAGCGTCGGACAAAATATTATACGCATTATTCAAATGTTTTTCGTTACTATTTCCTGGAAAACGCAACTCTATTATGTCATTGGGTCGTTTTAACAACTCTACAGTAGTAGGTTGATCAGGCCTACTAACTGGAGGCTGTTTGTCTATCTGTCCAGTGTCCGTTTGGGGCTCTAATTTTTTCCTTTGAGCTCTAGTTAAAACGGATACTACTTTTTCCTGCATTTCTTTCAAATCGCGTAACGTCACCGGGAGTCGACTTAACGCATCTGCAGCTGCGTTATTTCGCCCTGGGACGTATTCTACTTCGAAGTCGTATTCTTCAAGGTATAGTCGGAATTTTGTTAAACGACTAGACGGGTCTTTTAAACCGAATAAGTAAACAAGGGGTCTATGGTCCGAAAAGATTTTAAATTTTCTGCCGTACAAGTAAGGCCTAAAGTGACGGACTGGCCACACGATAGCTAATAATTCTAATTCTATTATTGGATATCTAGTTTCTGCCGGGTTCAAACTCCTACTAGCGTAAGCGACAACCTTTCCATTACTATTTGAGAGTACGGCGCCTAAGCCTAACTTAGATGCGTCTGTCTGCAACTGAAATGTGTTATTTTCCGAAAAGTCGGGATAGTCCAACACTGGAGGGTTCGTTAAAGCAGATTTTAATGTAATAAACGAACTTTCGCAATCTTTAGTCCACTCAAATCTAATACCTTTTTTAGTTAATGCATTCAATGGGAACACAATATCAGTAAAACGTGGAATAAACCGACGATAATAGTTGGCGAACGCGACGAGTCGTTTTACTTCGTCAGCAGAAGTCGGGCGTGGGTAATTACGTATGGTGTCAATTTTACTGGTGGAGACGCCAGTAACTTAAGGTATCTTCGATAAAGATTTAGTGGACTGTAATTTTGGTGCATACGGCAAAGGGGAAAATAAATAGGTGGGATAGCACGCACTGACCTGATGAGGGCTGCCGCGCCTTCCTCCTGGAGTGTCTGCTATACAGCTAGCTCGCCACGTGGTTCGGCGCACACGCACTCTCGGAACAGTCTCGTGAAGTCCCACACTCTCCACCTTTGCCCTTACGGGGGCGTCTCACACTTTTATGAGTTACAAAGACACAATGTCTGATGCGGTGAATATTAAACATAAACAGGAGATCTCAATGTTCGTCCTGCGCGCTTTGCGGTTAATATATATAAGACGCGACGGGTGGCCGTGCGCTGTGGATGGCGTAATATCCCTTAGTATAATGACGCGCGCCGAGATCCTCTTTTTCACCTCGGCGGCAGCGCGTGCGGTAGGAAAGAGAAGGAAGGAAGGAAACAAAAAATATGCACTATTTATGTTGATAAAGTAGATATAACTTAGGACGAACTCAATGCGATATGTAATGTAATGTTGATAAAGTAGATTGTTAACTGGCGTTACCTTTCCTCCCGCCCTTAAAGGGTCACCTTTAAAAGACAACCGTAATATAAAAAGTAAAAGGAAAACAAATAAATAAGCGGTATATAAAGTGAGAGGATGCGCTCAATGCGCATGTCTCATCTACTAACCTTACTTGGTAAGCGAGAAAATGTATACATAAATATAATATTGCGGTTTAATACTTTTTTAATATATATAAATATAAACTTAATTCCTAATTTAGATAAATAATTATAATCAAAATAATCGTGATTTATTGTCTTGGGAGAGGGCAAATACGAGCAACAGGACGGAGATATTCGAAGGATGAACAGACTCGACAATCGCTAATGGCCAAGCAAGGGGCGGTTCATTATCATTTATCACAATTACAACCATGCCTGGTACGATAGCCGTAGACGGGGTGTTCCACTTCTGACGAACTTGTAATCCGTGAAGGTATTCCGTCCTCCACCGGTCCCAAAACGACTGAACTAATTTATCCAGTAAAGAATGCCTGTGTAACAGACTGGTAGAGTCAGATTTGACTTTGGGTGCGGGTAATGACAATAATGGTGCGGTATTCAAAAATGACTCGGAGTAAGAGCTGAAGGCTCTGCAGGATCAGAACTCAATACTGTCAAGGGCCGCGAGTTTAGCAAGCACTCAATTCGCGCAAGAACAGTATTAAGCTCTTCGTATGAAAGTAACTGATGTCCGATAACTCGGAACAGATGCGTTTTTACGACTTTGATCATACTCTCCCAGGCGCCTCCAAAATGAGGAGAGTTGGGACAGATGAACTTCCATGTTATACGATTCTCAGCACACTCTTGCTCAAGCTTTGGGCGGTATTCAACGTTTAGAAATTTATAGAGATCGCGAAGATACGAAGCGGCACCTTTAAAATTCGTTCCATTATCCGAATATAAAAACTGAATCGGCCCTCGTCTAGAGAGGAAACGTTTAAGCGCAGCGAGGAAACTAGAACTACTAAGATCTGTAGCGATTTCTATATGTACAGCTCGAGTCGTGAGGCATGTGAAAACACATAAGTACGCCTTCTCGCTGCGTACACCACGACGACGTACAGGAGTGTATGCGATAGGACCGGTATAATCGCAGCCCGTGTGTGTAAATGCCTTAATAGCTTGTCTTACACGACTATGGGGAAGATCAGCCATCAAAGGGTAAGTTGGACGGGGTCTAAGCCGGAAACATATAATACACTTGTAGACTCTGCTTCTCACAGTGCGGCGTGCGGAAAGTATCCAAAATTTTTGACGGAGCAATGACAATAACAATTCAGGCCCAGCGTGTAAATTTTTAATATGATAATAGTCAATGATCATGTTCACTACATGATCACTGCGCGGGAGTATAATTGGATGTTTTTGCGTGTAATCTAATGCGGAGTTCGAAAGACGACCACCAATGCGGATTAAACCATTCTCAATAAAAGGCCTTAAACGATTGAAAGCGGGCGAGCAAGGTTTTTTACCTTCAATATTTAAATATTCCACTGCAAAATGCTGTTTTTGCAGGGCGCGGAGGATTATAACCTCAGAGAAACTGAGATCATCAGCAGTCACTACAGTAGTGCTGCGGCGGGGCAATAATTTAGCAAACTTACACACGTACGCAATTATACGTAGAAGTTTACTCCAAGAAGAGATGCGGAGTGCGAGCTCATAAATCGCAGAATTACAGACGGATGTGCACACAGTGTGCGACAAAATCTTCTTCTCAGGCATATTTGCAATAACCTCATTGTCTAAAGTACGAAGAGGCCATTGAGATGGATCTAACGAAGTCCACTGAGGCCCATGGAGCCACAGGGGGTTTGAAACTAATTTATTTGGCGTAACGCCACGTGAAAGTATGTCAGCGGGATTCTCAGTACCTGCGACATGATAAAAGTTATCAGCGCGAATATTGTCGGTAATCTGAACGACGCGGTTTGCAACAAAGGTCTGCCACTTGTGTGGCGAACTCTTTATCCAGTACAGAGCTACTTTTGAATCTACAAAGGCATAGACTGATATTGCAAGGTCAAGAGAATAATTGTCGAGTACTCTGCGAAGCAATTTTGAGAGTAAAACCGCTCCACAAAGCTCAAGGCGTGCAATAGATAGTGGTTTCGTCGGTGCGACTTTAGTCTTTGCACAAATCAACTGGACGGTGTTACCATTGACGCTCTTTACATGTATGTAGACTACGGCACCGTATGCGTGCTCGCTGGCGTCGGAAAACCCCAGGAGTGACGCAGTACAGTTTTTGGATACACCAACATGTCGCGGGATACGTAAATCATTAAGAGCTGGTAATTCAGCACAGAATTGCCTCCACATCTTAATAATTGGCGGTGGTGGTATGTCGTCCCAATCTAAATTAAGTTGCCAAAGCTGCTTTATTAACAATTTGGCGTACGCGACTGTGGGAGCAACGAAACCCATTATGTCCCACAGGCGAGCGACAGTAGATAAGATGGCGCGCTTAGTGCACGTCACATCAGCGGGAACAGATATCTTAAAATAAAAGGCGTCACTATCGGTAGACCAATGCAAGCCTAGTATTTTATGTGGCATTGATTTATCGAACTCTACTTCTCCTGTAATTTTGTGGGAAGTAGGGAGGTCATCTAAAACAGATCGACGGTTGCTATGCCATTTTATCAGGTCCCATTGGGCACCCTTGAATAAGTCTATCAGCTGCCGAGAGGTCTCACTGGCCTCGGATTCACTGGGCATAGAGAACGCGATGTCGTCCATATATAGCGAAGTAAATGCGATACGACTCGCAAGCGGATACTTTGCGCCGTCGTCATCAATGAGCTGTCTTACCGTGCGCAATGCATGGTATGGACTCGAAGTTAAACCGAAGCACACGCGATTGAAGTGGTATAACACAAGTGGGTCTTGTGGACGGAAGCGGTATAGGAAGCATTGGTAACGACGATCAGAATCGCGAACAACTATTTGCAGAAATTGTTGGCGACAGTCGGCTGTCATAGCGATTGGATGTAAGCGGAAAGTTAAAATTATATTGAACAAGTCGCCTTGCAAATTTGGTCCTGAATGCAGAATATCATTTAATGATCGCCCAGTGCTAGTCTTACTGCTAGCATCCAGGACGAAGCGCAGACGCGTTGACTTCTTATCTTCGCGTAAGACTCCATGATGCGGTATGACATATATTGGAGCGGGTTCATGAGAGTCATACGGCGGTGCGGGGGATATATAATTTTTAGCTAAGTATTCCTTTATGACGTCATAATATGCTAACCTTAATGTAGGCGAGGCTTGAAGTTTCCTCTCCAAGCACATGAATCGTCGTCGAGAGGTTTCATAAGAATCTCCGAGAGAGTAAACGTCATCTTTAAATGGCAGGCCAACAATATATCTACAAGTAAAAGGATCGCGGGATGTCGTAGATTTATAAAACTCTTCACATTCAATGTCTGAAGGACACTGAATGGGCGGTGCGGAGGGTGGTTGTTCAAGCTCCCAAAATCGTTGCACTAATTTGTCAACGATAGGAGACTCTAGAACTGAGCAGCACGTTAAAGAATGATTTACTTGAAGTGTCGGCACTGAGCCCATAATAACGTAACCAAATACCGTATTCAAAGCCGAGGGCCCGGACAAGTCATTAGATGAATAAATTACGTCTGGACATAGTAAGTGCGGGAAAAGGGATGCGCCTATCAAAACATCAATTTTATTAGGCATGCTATAACATTCATCAGCGAGTCTTATGCCATGGAAGTGTGATAAGACAGATGTGTCTACCACAGCAGTGGGCAAAGGGTCGGTGATTTGATCAACAACTAGCGTTGAAATATTGAAGTTAATATTCGAGTCGAATCGTGAGAAAATTTTAATATCAATCGATTTCGATTTTACAATGTTTTCAACTCCACCGAATCCCTTTACTACAGTACATTCGGTATCGTGTTGTTGAACGCCTAAACGATGACAGCACTCTTTAGTCATAAAATGGCTTTGAGCCGCGGAGTCTAATAATATACGAATAATTTGTTTCTCTCCCTTAGCATCGTAAGCAAATACTTGAGCGGTTGATAATAAAACAGTTCTCTGCGAACGACTTGCGCGCGCGGGAGGCGGTGAACGTTGAGAAACATTCTTGAACGAAGTACACACCGCGACGTCTGAACGCGCACCTGCGGTGAGGGGTGGCGAGTGTGCGGGCGCGGGGGTTGTAGACTTCAGTGTAACTGGCTGAAGCGGTGGAGAACGTGCCAGCGCAGGGGAAGCATTATCGCTTCTGCGGTGGAAGTGCAACAATGTGTGATGTTTAAATTTACAAACTCGACAACTATAATTTGAAGAGCAACTAGACACTCGATGACTTAAACTGAGACAATTCACACATGCATTGTTACTCTTTACGCATTTAAATCGTTCCTGCGGCGTCATTTTATTAAAGTCTGCACACTTAAATAGGTGTTGATGCACAATATTATCGCACAGACACTTTGAGCAACTAGTCGTCGTGCTTACGTACGCCTGATACTTCGGCGTCGAAGTATTATTACAGCGACGATTATTACCGTTACCTCGTCGATTGTTTGGTGCGCTATTAGAATTTGTACTAGAATCGGTGCGTTGCAAAACTTTGGAGCGGGTCTTAATAAAATTTACTAAATCATCAAAGGTAGGTACCATCGAGTTATGACTATATTCGAAAGAGCGATTGGTATCCGGGTCCAGCTTCTTAAGCGCGATATGAAGAACAATTAAGTCCGCGAGATTATCTAACTTTAAGTTTTGTAAAGCGCGCACTGCACTTATAAAGTTATCAGTAAATAAATCAAAATTATTTGCGGTGGCCGATTGCAATGGCTTAAATTCGAACATCTGATTAATATATGTAGATGCTAGCATACGCCGGTCTTCATATTTGTCAACGAGTGCTTGCAATAAAATTTTATAATTTTCAGCGCAAGGAGTTATACCTGAGCATACAGATAGGGCTTTGCCCGTTAGTTTACCTAGCAAATAGTATAACTTTTCAGCGTCGGTAAGCGATGTGTTGTCATGGACGGTTGATTTAAAGCTAGCATAAAATAAAGGCCATGAGCGAATGACACCCGAAAATGGCGTAAGTTCGATAGGCGGAAGTGTGAATCTGGCTTTAGATGGTGTACTAGTACTTTGTGAATTAGATTGCGAATATTGTAAATAAAGCCTATTTATTCTACCGCAAAGAGACTCAAACGCAATGAGGCTGTTATAATCAGGTTTAGCAATAGGGTTTATTTTTAATAAATGTGAATTATAATTATCTAAGACCTGTTTAAACTCAATACGTAAAGCATTAATATTAGAACTTCCATCAAGAAAACGCTCCATCGTTGAAGTGTTTATGTGGATGTCCGAGGACATATCATATATTTTTTGCACTATTTCAAATAAAGCATCTCGTTTAGCTAACAATAAAACCAACTCAGCATCAGGTGTGCCCTCATTATCCGAGGAATCGCTATTATTCGATGCTATTTGTTTTTTAGGCGGCATTACAACTTAAGTTATGCGGCAAAAATAATATAATTATAAGCGGGTAGTCAGTAAGCGACCTCGCTACGCGGTTGAATTATTAAATATTAGTTTTGTTAACGATGAACTTTAATTGTTAACTTTTATAATAATTATGAAGTTATTTACAACGAATATAATGCTTAAATATATGTGCAAATAATAAATGTAATTTAACAGTATAATCTATAGATGTAGTTAAAAGTTGATGACGTGATGTGAACATACAACAAATAATTTATATAGATAATTATATGCTTATTCATTCTATGAATATAGTTTTAAAATTACTATGAATGTCACCTATTAGGACCTATTCTAGTGTTCTAATAAGGGCGGGGTTAATCCGAAGTCGGATTAAAATATAAATAATTAATTATATAAACGCTTATTACGATAACGATCTAATAAGGGCGGAAAGTCAAGGTCAATCCAGCGAGAAGTGACCATTAAAAATGGAGACGCCAGTAACTTAAGGTATCTTCGATAAAGATTTAGTGGACTGTAATTTCGGTGCACACGGCAAAGGGGAAAATAAATAGGTTACGTTTACGCTGCGGATGGCGTAATATCCCTTAGTATAATGACGCGCGCCGAGATCCTCTTTTTCACCTCGGCGGCAGCGCGTGCGGTAGGAAAGGGAAGGAAGGAAGGAAACAAAAAATATGCACTATTCATGTTGATAAAGTAGATATAACTTAGGACGAACTCAATGCGATATGTAATGTAATGTTGATAAAGTAGATTGTTAACTGGCGTTACCAACTGGGATCTGGGAATATTCCGTCTTGAGTAATTTTATGACCTAAATAGACTATTTCTTTTCTTAAAAATTCGCACTTAATTGGGTTTAGTTTGAGATTAACTTTTCTTAATCGATTCAATACGCTAATGAGATTTTTGTTATGAATATCGATACTAGAACCAATTACGACGCAATCATCTAGGTATAAAAAACATTTTTCGTAATTTAGGCCTGCCATGGCTATAGTCATCAGCCGAGAAAAGACACTAGCACTTGTCTTGAGACCCATTGGGCACCGCTTCATTTGATACTGTTTTCCTGCCGTAAAAGTAGTGTACTTTCGTGACTCATTATCTAAAGAAATCTGATACATTTTATTTAATGTAAAAGAAGTATATTTACGGGAACTTGGATTTAAGGACAATTGATAATAAGATTGGGAGAGGTCTAATTTTGAAAAATAAATACTGCCTGACAATGAATCAAGTATCTCCGTTATATTGGGAAGCGGAAATTTGTCATCTTGAATTCGATCGTTTAATTTCCTGTAATCTATGACCAATCTCCATTTTCTTTCGTTATTTTTATCGACCTTTTGGGTACTAAAAGTACTGGGCTAGACCATTCCGAAACGGTTTCCTCAATGATGTCGTTTTTTAACATTTCCTGAACTTGTTTTTCTATCTCACCTTTTAACGCCTGAGGAACCCTATAAGGCTTAGAATAAACTGGGGTCACGTTATCTTTTAAAACTATGCTATGTTCCATTAAGTTCGTAACTGATAACGAATCACCTGGTAAATGGAAAACATCTGCGTATTTAGCACAGATTTGTTCAATACTGAGCCTTTCTTCCCTATTTAAATAACTCAAATCAAGTAAATCGAATAAGGTTTTTATTCGCTCAACAGTTTTTTCTTCGCTTTCTAGGTGGCATACCTCGAAGTTACTAATGGAATGGATATTGACCTTTGAAAAATCTATCTCAATATCCTCATTTCTCGTATTCAACACTCTAATAGGAATACTTTTATTTAATGGTTTAGCTAACATTCCTGCGGTAAAAATACAATTACTCCTGGTTATCGAGGAGCCACTCATATTTCATAACACAAATGCTCGCGCCCGTATCTACTAAAAGACTCACCTTGATATTATTACTTACATTTAAATCTACTACATTGTTTATGCTATAATTACAAACGAAATGATCACTAATTGTAGGGGCGAAAAAACTCACTATTCGGTGCAGATTGAGTGCGTTCCACGCTCTCAATGTGCTCCGATTGTATCTGAGAAACGCGGGCGTTTACATTTGGTCGAGATGGGTTGTACCAACCTCGGCCTCGCGAAGTACCCCGTTGGTACCTACCACGATTGAGCCCTCGAGAGTTACCCCTGTAAAATGTCCTGGAATTCGATCCGCTTTGCGCTCTCTGATGGTTATAATTAGTATTTGAGCGAGCGTTATTAGAGCCTCTTTTATTTCTATTAAACTGATTGTCACGACTGCGGTAAATGTTCAACACATGCTCGTTACGAGCTGATGATGTGCTCTCGTCCAGCGCGGTTTGAATCGCTTCTGGAAGAGACTGGAATTGTCGGGAGGCTATGATAATGCTCAAACGCGAATCTGATAATCCGTCTGCGAAACGTTTAATCGCCATTTTCTCGTTCAAAGGACGAAGTGTTTCGTATTTTTTGTCATCACCGTCAGCCTGTGCTATAGTCAAGTTGACGAACAACTGTTCTAACTCAGAGCCGAACTTATCAATAGACCTACGGCCTTGGCTTGCGCTATTAAGCTGCGATTGCAATGCTACCGCGGATTTCTTCTGAATTAAGTGAGTGCGCATATCTAAAACCAAACTACTCACGGACTCGTAGCTAGATTTTAACCTCAGCTTGGCGCTAGGGGTCAGTCTAGTTTTCAAAACGAAATCAATTAATTGTTTTTTGCCATTTTCGTTAAGCATATCACTATACATCACAATACTATCTATCAGTTGAGTAGTAATATTTTCGTGGCCTGTCATTATTGGCAATAGAGCTATTGCCGTTTTTAAATCAAAGGCGCCCATGCTGGCTGAGTTATTGGAACTTTCTGTTTCACGAGACATTAAATTTAAAATATTACTGTACAAGATATGTATGTCGTCTATGCATCTATTAATAACCTGAAAATCATCGCTACTTATCTCAGAATTCTCTATTTTTAGTTTGATTTTAGACGAAATATACTCCAAACGACTGTACAGATTTTTCGCTTCACTAACTTTTTCTTTTGCTGTATCGGAACTCTCTCTACGTTTTGGTCCGATTTTCACTAGATAATCTCTAATTTCTTTTAAACTACTGTACACATTATTTAGTTCAGCCAGTGACATTGAAAAAATCGACAAATATAATTTGTAACAGTAAAGGGAAAGGAAACTATTATTACACACTATAAAAAAACACTTAAAAAATTATAATTTCACTTACGTGTTAAAATATCACGTACATACTAATTACAAGGGCGGGGCGATGGTGTTTGTGGATGTAACCATTTTTAGGGCGGCGCGAGCAAGCGGGAACAGCACTGCAAACAGGATGTGTGGCTGCATGGGGTCATCTTCTTGAAGCGGGCCGGGCATTACCCTGGACACCTCTTGATGTTGGGCTGGGTATTGCCCTGGACCGCACTCTTGAGATATTCTAGTTAGTTGTAGGGCGGGCGATGTTTTCAAGCGAGATTGCGTTGAGTTCTCGCCTCAGAGTTTTCACGGCACACTTCCTGCATTTTTTCATCAGGTAATAGATTACTGCTGCAGCCAGTATAACCACGGATACAATCATGAGGGTTTGTATGATGTGGTTTGAGTGAGCGTCTTCTAGGCTTGTATTTGCGGATGCTGCACCATTTGCGTTTTGTGCTATGACTACTTCTTTCGACTGCGATTTTCCCATTTCGCACCTTTATTTCTCTTTGGATTTCTGGCGTTTCTTCTTGGTTTTTTTTTTGTTTTATTCAAAATAGGGCGCTTCTTTTTTTTTCTTCAGAATTTGTGCTTCTTTCTTCTATATGGTTTTCTTCATTCTTCTGTAAGGTTTTCTTCTATAAGGTTTTCTTCTTTCTTCCGAATTTGACTTTTTTTTTGCACTGGTTTTTCACTTAGTGGGTAATTTCTTTGTTAGGATCCTGGCATCTTCTGATGATCCTGGCATCTTCTGATGATCCTGGCAGGGTCGCCATGAGGCATGGTACTGTGGGGAAAAGAAAAGATACGTCTTGACCGTGTGTCGGTCGTTTATTGAGTCCCAAATACAATCATTTCTTATAAAATCTAACTTATGCTAAACGCGCTTGCGCAGCAGAGTCACACGGGACTCGCGCATGAAATATAAAACCTCTAGGTAATGCACTACAATGGTATCGGGACGTTTGCCGCGTAGTGCGTTCACGAAATTCAGCGGCTGGGATTAATCCGAACAATTCCTCAGAGCACTCTCCATGGTATATGCGAAAGAAAATGCAAAGAGATGCAACATCTCTTCGCAGTGCCAATGAATCGAGCCGATCGGGAAACACTCGGTCGTCGAAGATTCAAGCCGCTCTGCGCTGAATGCGGTCAAGTGTAAGGAAATGGTGTTGGGGAGCCCCAGCCCAGAGATGGGAAAAGTATTCCATGTGCGGCCGAACCTGCGCCTTGTAAAGTTGCAGGCGGTGTGCCGGCATGAAATACTGTCCCGCTCTGCTGAGCACGCCAAGCTTTTTAGAGGCCAGTTTGGCCTTCTCTTCCAAGTGACCACGAAACTGCACATCACTCGATATGTCGTCGCCGAGGATTCCGGTACTGGCTGAGGCAACAAGATTGCCTTGAAACTGAGGAGATACGACAAAGGGGTTATTTTTAGCGGTTAATGCGCAAACCTGTGTCTTCTGGGGGTTAAACTGGACTAAATTTAGTCGCCCCCAATCCGAGACTCTGTTCAGCAAAGAGTCGACTTCAGATACAAGTTTGTCCCGGCACTCGAAGACGTTTTCCCGAGAAATATTGGCTCGGCCGGTGTAAAGAGCATCACCAGTACTGTCATCTGCATAGCAATGAATGTTACGTGTTTGCAACATATCATTGATATGCAGAAGAAACAGCGTTGGTGATAGCACGCAGCCTTGTGGAACACCAGCATTAATAGGCTTGCAATCAGAGCTTGCACCGTCTACAACGACCTTGATGCTCCGATCTGCAAGAAAGCTGGTGATCCAATCGCACAATTTCTCGGGAAGCCCATAGGAAGGGAGCTTTGAAAGAAGGGGTTTGTGCTAAACCCGATCGAAGGCCTTCGCATTGTCCAAACTAACGGCCAATGCCTCCCTCTTGGACTCTACTGCCTCCGCCCATCTGTGAGTTAGGTAGACCAGAAGATCACCAGCTGACCGACCACGGCGAAAACCGTATTGGCGGTCACTTATCAGCTGGTGATCCTCAAGGTACCTCATGAGCTGGCAGTTTACAATGGACTCCATTGTTTTGGAGAACAAGGAGGTGATGACGATAGGCAGGTAGTTGGACGGGTCTGAGCGGTCGCCTTTTTTAGGGTTTTTGGTTCTCGTAATTCACTTAAAGGAAAATAGCTTAGAGGCCCTCTGGTACCAATAACATTGCTAATAGCTGTCCTAAGTGTTGATTTACCTCGTACTTTATTGTGAAAGGGAAATGTGGTAAGAAGTTTGCATATTGTATAATATGAGAAATAAAACATTTTATTTAATAGAACAAGGGTGACAAACGAACATATAGTCTCCCTGTTGGTAAATGATGAGACGTAGACATATTTAGGATGCTGTATCCTAAATACGTCTAGGTCTATCCTCGATTAGAATCATATTGTAGATGCGTTGTCTCACTGGGGACTAAGAATATCTCGTTTCCGTAAAAAGTTAGTGAAGTTCGCCAATATGACATTTTGTCTCAAACTAAGTGGGCTATAGAAATGATCTTGTGCGCAGCTGTGGTACGTATATGGACTGTAACTTTACTTTATTAAAAGAAACACAGAGGGATTATGCTGTCATTCTACGCTAGTATTTCGTACAAGCATGGAGCTTCCCTTTGGGCCTATGTTCAGCAGTGTAATTTAATAGGCTGTAACAGTAACGGTATGGGACGAATGACTTGACCACGTAGAGAAATTAATTTCCTTTTAGTTTTTGGTAGTCGAAAATGGAACACTTATGGAGTTACTAGTACTACTTCTTTTCCCCAAAGCATTTTTAAAAATACGATTGAAATTAAGCATAGTTATTATATATAGTTAATCTTTAGTTAACGTACGAAATTGACGTTTTTTTATAAATCTGAAATGACAATCGAACATACCTACATTCACATTACATTCCATCTGACGGAAAGTGGCTGCTGCACTCTAAGCCAACTTCGAGCAAAGAAGACTACTGATGCGTTGTCACCTCTGAGGATTTAGATGGAATGCCTCACAGTCCGTAATTATTTCGTAAATTTTTCCCAGCAAACCAGAATAGATGATAAAAATGATTGTTCCGGGTCTGGCTGTTTGTTTATATATAAATTATTTATGTAAAATCCTACACCATATAAAACGTTTTTCAACGCTGCTGAGGATTAAAGAGCTTGTTCATTTCTCGCTCAAATATCTAGAATAATATAAATATAAGTATAGCCATTCAGCGAGGAAACGCAGCCGGCGTTCTTGGCACGATAACATTGACGGCTCCGTGGCGCAGTGGCTTAGCAATGAGTGGCTGGGGGCTGCGGGTTCAAATCCCGCACGGGACAAGTATTTGTATGGCCTATAAATAATTGTTCCGGGTCTGGATGTTTGTTCAAAATTTATATTTGTAAACTGCCCCCAAGATGCAGGAGAAAATCCTAGATTGGAGGTAACGTTTTCTAATTAAAATAAAAAATAACACGTGGAGTAGGGCTAAATAATAATTTAAATTATTAAGTTTAGCTATTTTTCTATTACATTTTTTAATTGTATATTTTTCAATGTTATTAACAATATATTATGTTAATCGATAAAAAAATACAAAGCAATTCAACTCTATGTTCAATAACAAACATAAATAGCAATTTTTTAATAATACAGAGGCAGTCATTTAATCATTAACATCGAAAAACGTAGTTTTCTGTGTATATGAAAAGTTACATTTTTTAAATATTTTCAATGGATTAGGTAAAAATTGTGCGTAGAATTTTAAAATTAAATGCATTGTTCCATGCAACTGGTTTTTACTCTATGTACAGTAAAATATTATTTCAAACTTTTAGCATGGCTTTTCAAAAATAGACATATTCAATAAAACTATATTTGCGGATTTACTTATTATACTTATCCCAAAAAACGCTATGGCAGATGATCGATTGTCTTATTCAACGCAAACCAGCCATAGTTCAAAATCTGGATCTTTTAAAACTAACTTTACCCCCAAGGAATCTGCTGACATAGTGAACAACAATTTTGCTACGATAGGGCGATAGTTAGCACAGGATATTATTTTTTACCTGGGACAAATAGTCTGACTAGGTAAGTCCAACTTCGACCGAGAGGTCAATCGACGGATTCAACTGGGCTGAGTTCAGTTCGAGAAATGACGACACGTCTTCTCGTTAGGTATATCTCAAAACCTGAAAACTAAATTGTACAATTAGTGCATATCACCAGTGATTACTTACGGATCTAAGACGTGGACCTTTAGTGCTGGCCATACGAGGACGCTCAAATTCGCTTAGCGAGCTATGGAGAGGGCTATATTCGGGGTTTCTCTGCGTGATAAGCTTAGAAATTATTATATCCGCAATCGAACCGGATTGACCGACATAACCCAACAAAACCCAAAAAAATATATAAAGATGAGAAAGTTTTTTTATCACAATCATAATCATCATCATCATCATTAAAGCACTTCAAAAATTCAGTAGTGGTCCCATATGAATTAGGAAAAAATATTTCACCTCTAAGGATGGACAAATATGGTGAGAAAATAATGTAACTCTTTCGAAAGCTTTTGATTTTTTTAATAATTTAAGCCAGTGCTTTAATACTATCCCATCTGATTGGAAGTATTCATACATGATATTCCTTGGTCTACTAAAAAGAGAAAAAATACATTTTGAATAAATTTAGGTTCAATTTAAAGAACTTAAAAGAATAAAGTAATTCCAATTATTTCGCATAGCTACAAAAAGTAGGGGCTTTAATGTCTTACACTACTTCTTAGCACATACTTCTGAAGCTTTTATTAGAAATTTATTTTATTTCTTTCAATTGTTTGAAGTTGGCTTTTACTTTTTATTAAAAGTCTGATTTTGTAAAACTAAACTGAAACAACAAAATACCAATAGCATTAAGACACGGCTAGTGTAAGGAAAGTTGCTCGCGTTCCGTATAAGTAAAGTTTAACTCTTATTAGAGTAAATATAAGGTATGAAATTGAATTCCGATTGTCATATGAGCTCGTCGCTTGAGTCTCCTTGGTATTGTAAAAGACGAAAAGCAAGAAATTTCTTATGGCCTTCGATAAATAACCATTTGAGTAAAATAAAATAACCATGTCATATTTAGTTGATTTTTATGTAAGAATATCTACTACCACATAAGGAACCGTGGCTGCGGCAAGAAGCCACAGAGAGAAACTGAAACAGGAGATAAGCGGGAGCAACACTTCATACACAAACTTCCAGATGAATAAAAAATAACAAGCTGCGATTGCCTACCCGCTCGCTAAGCCCGGTAACTGTGGCAAATGTCTCCCCCTGTGAGGCAATCTATGGGCAAGGCGTATGCTCAGCAGTGGGCTTTTGATAATCTGTATGGGTAATATTAGCTGTCATATTAATGCTTGTAAGTGCGTGCTTGCGTGTGTGCTTGCGTGCGTGATTGTGTACGTGCGTGTGCATGTGCGTGTGCGTGTGCGTGTGCGTATGCGAGTGCGTGTACGTGCGCGAGTGCATGTGCGTGTGTGTGTGCGTGTGTGTGCGTGTGCGTGTGCGTATGCGTGTGCGTGTGCGTGGGCGTGTGCGTGTGCGTGTGCGTGTGCGTGTACTTGTGCGTGTGCGTGTGCGTGTACTTGTGCGTGTGCGTGAGCGTGTGCGTGTGCTTGTGTGTGTGCGTGTGCGTGTGCGTGTGCGTGTGCGTGTACTTGTGCGTGTGCGTGTGCGTGTGCGTTTGCGTGTGCGTGTGCGTGTGCGTGTGCGTGTGCGTGTGCGTGTGCGTGTGCGTGTGCGTGTGCGTGTGCGGTGCGTGTGCGTGTGCGTGTGCGTGTACTAGTGCGTGTGTGTGTGTGCATTTGCGTGTGCGTGTGCGTGTGCGTGTGCGTGTGCGTGTGCGTGTGTGTGTGCATGTGCGTGTGCGTGTGCGTGTGCAACACAGTGTAAACACAGTTACCAATTCAAGCGAGCGAATTGGCTACGCTGCATCCAACCTCCTGCTTTCCTTCTGTAGCTTCTAACGACAACCACAGTATTATATGGGGTAGTGGATATTCTTACACCGCAATAAATGGTGAATGTTATAATAATATACATGTAATAAGAAAAAAAAAATGTAATGATCGTAGATAAAGTAACTTCATATAAATATCGAACAACGAAACAAAAAATAAAATCTTCGATGTTCAACTTCTTTTATCTTAAATTAGTTATCAGTAGATACATATCTACTTACGGAGGGAAAACTATAGAGAAACCGCAGTCAAAGTAGCATATTTTATACAGCATTTTAGTGCTAAACAAACAAGAAAGTTCGAAGAGACTGGTGTAGAATGCTTTCAAAATAAAAATATCGAACATGAAAATATTTGTATTTATTTTCGCCAAACTTTTTGATAGTGCCACGCGGTGGACCAAAGTAAGTGCAAGTAAATTCATCAAATTAGTTAAGTAATTTTTAGTAGTGACTTATAACTAAAATAATAAATAAATATATTACTTACTATAATTTGTACTAGCGATTGATTGCACTTGATGAAACTTCACCTGTATTATTTGCTGAGCTATATTGCAGTGGGTAGAGAGAAAACGATTGGTTCTTATAGTCGAAAATTATTATTTTGAAATAATATTGTAATACCTGTGTACAAGTGCTTTATCATTCACAATAATGAAGATAATTTAGTTACCAGTGTGCAAGAAAAAGTATATATATATATATATATATATATATATATATATATATATATTATTTTAATATTCTAAGCTAACGCTTAACTGCTATCTCACCTAATGTTAAGTAATAGTGCAGCCGAAAATGTTGAAAAAGCGCACCGACTTAAAAATAGCTTACAATTAATATAAAATAAACTAATATTAAATAATTTATGTGTTGTTAAAATTCGTTAAGAATTGTTATATAAGTTACTTGACCGTTAATATTTGCATACCACTAGGGTAGAATATATAGAATGAATCATAATAATTGAACACCATTGTGCAACCATTTTTTGCAAATAAAGATTATTCTTATTGATAAAAACTACTTTCTTACGGATTTTATCGCGTTTACTTTATTTTATTTTTAATACCCGACCTATTGGGTACTAAGGATATTACAACCAAGCAGGTGGTAGTACCCAGCCTACTTCTCTGTTGAAATTAGTATGTTTTTTTTTAATTTAAATAGCTTCACATATCATCATTGGTAGGAATCGATGTTATTTCGTGAGGATTTGTGGTCTATCAAATCTGATGTAATAGTTGCGGCCGCCTAGGCTATGATCACAAACTGCAGACTTCCTGGGGCGTTGATGCTTCACGCCAGCTATATGTTCTTTTACGCGGGCTCTTATAGGTTATTTGTTTGTTTGTCCTGTGCACGAGAGATCATATTTACAATCAAGCTTGTACAGTCCTGCCTTTTGTAGAGGAATATTGCCCTTGAAATATGATAAAAATTGACTAATCTTCTTCGTTGGTTTGTAGTAGGTTTTAATGGCTCGCTTCAAGATGTAGCCAATCTTGTCTCTTAATCCTCTGACGTATCGTAGTAGAACAGGAATCACTGTAACGTAGGTGCGGGACCCGAAGCTTGTTGTCTTGCAATACTTGCGTGACGTGCTGAAGCTCGGCGGCCAGATGTTTTTTGTCAGAGATCCCTTGTGTTCTCTGAAACAAGGACAAAACATAATATGTCCACTATAAACTGAAGTCATATCGAGACGTCAAACTTCTCACTCTGACCCGTTACCAAGGGTGTTGTGAAGCACTCGAAACGTCGGGAATTAAAAAGTTAAATTAATCGCGATAAAATTCGTAAAAATCAATTTCATTCACACTAATTTATCTTTTTGTTTGCCCTATGTACGAGAGACCTCATTCAAAATCAATCTTCTACACTCCTGCATCTTGTAGAGGAGTATGATATATGACACATGGTAAGAACTGGCTGATATTCTTCGGCGGCTTGTAAAATGTTCTGATAGAAGCTCGCTTCATATGTAGCTAAATTTGTCCGTGACACCTCTGACATATGGTAGTACAGCAAGCACACGCTCGACTGTGGTCGGTCACAGTGACGTAGGCACGCGATCCGAAGCTTGTTGTCCACACTTGATTTGCCCACGGTAGCTAACTGTGAAGGATGATGGTGAGATTCACAGTTTAATTATCGGTTTGTGTGTGTCTTTTTTCTATACACAGAATGCCCTATAATATTGTTAGGATTTCGGATGCCTAACACATCTAGGAAAGCTAAGGAATTATTTACTTCTAACTCCATAGTAAATTGAATTTTAGAGTTTATGGAATTAAGATCTTCTAACTATCAGTTACTTTGTGTGATGGTAAAATTGTGAATTGTGTGTCTACGTACCGCTTTTAGAACAATGGAGTAGCAGGTACAGTAAGGAGGACTTTCTCCTCAACCTTCCATGAGTGTATCGACGAAAATGGGAGATACAGATGAGCCCATCGCAACACCATCTACTTGCTTTTAATGACATTACTCTTTCTTCCACAATGGAGAAGATAACAAGGTTACAATATTAAACTTTTAAGTACGTAAATAAAATTTCTAGACCAAACACATAATTCTAGTTTTTATTTTACATCGATCGGTGCACTATTACCGATGTTATAGGCGTGGAAAGTTTACGTACATTTTTAAAATCTCACCCGTGCCCGCGAGTAGCGCGTGACTTCATAGATTCCATGCGGCCGCGCCGCCATACCGTTCCAGCGCGCCGGTCACACGTTTGTAGTCATTGAGTTTAATACATAAATCAATGTTTGTAGTAATATTTCGCGGGTGAGTTATTTGCCCTCGTGCGCTCTGGTGTTTTTAAGTATTTAATGGTGGAAGAAGGGTTTCAAAAGGTCAATCTGACAATCTTCCAATAGTCCGTGACATGATGGTGGCGGAATATTTTCTAAGTAACAAAGATTTTGTCGCAGCTGAAATACGCATAAGAATAAGATAATATTTTATAACCTAGGTACCCATTATTATATTAATACTTCTGGTTTTCATTTGCTAATGATTAGAATAAGTATAACAAAAATACGTAAACATTCCTTACCTACCTTCTTACTATCTGCCTCTAACTAGTTTTGTTTTCTTATTCTTCATAAGTGTACTCTGACCTCTTTGTGGTTTTTATGGTTAAAAAAATTCCTGTTGTATATAAAGAAATTTACTACAAATATACTTTCGGTGTATAAAAATATGATTTTAGATGTTTTCAATATTAATAGAAAAATGGTCGCATTATTATTATGATTAAAAGCGTAGTTATATATTCTTCAGGCAGGGGATCAATGTCAATATTATCATCTAGAGTAGTAACAGGATCGAGAACATATATCTATGCTCAGTTTCTTGTGAAGTAGTGGCAATCGCATGTGCAACTGTTTCTGACCTAGATTTAGCATTTAGTTTTGATAGTAAAAATCTTTGGGGTTTTTCTGTATACCAATTTTGACAAGCAAACTAGTGAGGCAAAACATCTTTTTTAAGTTTGAGGGGACCACCAACTAGTTTGTACTTCACGTAGTTTTTCATATCGTTTTCGACCTAGAACAAAATACAAACTTATTTAAAGGCTATTAAAAATAAGGAACTTCGTAATTTGTATTCCATCAATATTTAAAATATGTACCAACTATGTAATACATAAAAATAGGACTACGCGAAAAAAAAATTAAGTGCTCCACTTCATAATCAAACTTCTTTCATTATTTGTGGCCCGCAAAGTATGCAGTTTGTGCAGCTCTGCGATGTGTTTAGTTTTTGCTCTAAATATCGTAAAAATATAAAAACGTTTGTTAACATATTCCATATTTTAACCGTTATATGCATTATAAACGTTTTAAAATTTACTGCAAACATAGGTAGGTATCTAAACTTACGAATTCACGACAGGTCATTGACTTATCTACATTACATAGGTAAGTACTTTACCCAAGTTTGGATGTTTATTTACACTGAAGTAGTTTTAGTTAAATATGTAAGTATTAGGTATTGTTTCTTCTTGAAATTATAATGATAATTAAGCGTGGAAAAGTTCGATGAATCGTTAGTTACTTAAACACTGCGACTCGAGTAGGTATCAACATGCCTAATAGAAAGCATTTACTACCAATAACCAAGAGCTATCATGTGAAGATTATTATTATTTGATTACTTACATCGAAATGATCCTTACAACAATATGCTACCGCGTTTGGTCCTAAAGGATGTGCTCTTCTCATAGCATTTGTCCATTTATTTCTGATGGTAGGGTTTCTAGGCACATTAAAAACAACTTTTCAGGTGTTTTTGTGGCCGTATTTTTACATTGAGACACAGCGCAATATTTAATAGATGGTGTCATGTTCTATAAAGTTTCTTGTTAAAAATATATAGCAAGTAAATCCGCGCGCGACGGGCAAATTCGAGTAAATATTTTGATTTTCTAAGTGCGCGTCGGGTCTCTCGCACGAAGATGCAAATCGTGACGTCATCAACGATGTCGCTCTCGGCCCCCGGTTTAGACCGAAAATGTTAACTTTGCGCCTTTATATCTCGGTCAGTTTTGAAGATAGAAAAAAATTAAAAACACGGTTATTCTCGTAATTTTTGTAGATTTTTTTGGCATATAAAACACAAAATGTTTATCTTCTCCATTGAAAAACGTGAGGCAATGTCATGTTATTTTCATCTTGTTTCCAAGTTATAATTGAAAGACAGTCTTCAACAGGTAGGCATGTAAATAGAGACTGAATATCAAAACTGACCATGATTTCTTTCTCAGTAAGACGTAGGTCTTTTATCCCACTGACAAAATGGTATGAATCCTGCTCTGGTGTGTCCACTGTGTAATGATTATATTTTAGTTATGTGTTGAGCCAATCTGTTAGTTGGCTAATCAATCTGACTCACTATTGGACGTAATGGAGCGTTTGGTTTGTGTATTTTTGGTAACCCATAAAACTTCAGAGGTTTGGCACACGCAGATATCATCGAATTAACGTCTAGATTCAACTTTTTAGAGTATTTCTAATAAGATCGCTAGCTGTTTTAAGCGTACTAGTTGTAGGCTCTGTTTTGACCTTTCGGTATGTACTTTCATCCAACAGAAGTTGTATTTTAAAATTTTTATCCGACGTTTCCATTAAAACCGTAGCATTACCTTTATCTGCGCGGAGAATCGGAAGCTCTCGTCTGTAGCGTAAGTTTTTTAACGCGTTTAATTCATTTTTGGGAAAATTTAACTTCGTCGCTGAACTTCGACTTAACATAGATGAAATGTCTTGACGTGTGGCTTCTAAATATTCATTACAAATATTATTTTTACACAGAAAATCCTCAACACTGCAGGTAGCGTCCTTATACGGAATTCTTTGCAGTGTAATTGCATAATTAAAACCTCTTCCTAAAACTTTTATATGATAAAATAAAAGTTCCTAACTTAAATCCGAAAACGTTATTTTCGTTAAAAATATGTTTCAGGTTGCATCAAATAAGTAGGAAATAAAAAAAATTGAAATAATTAAAAGCACCGCGTATGTAGTATGATAGTAAGCAATATTTGCTTATAAAAGAGTACTTCAATTCAATGGATCATTAACATTGACTTATATATTACTAGCGCAAGGACCGGGTCGACTGAACAACTAAAACGGACCTGTGCATTGGCCCTAAAATTACAGTTTAGGGCCAACGCAAATCGGTCGACAGTGGTGCGCGCGCAGGACAGTTTTATCTGTCACAAATATGTCTAGTTGCGTGGTAAAAGAATGCAAACATTACGATACAAAGATTAAAAAAAAAACATGGGATATCGTATCATCGGTAAATAACCTTATATTAATTTTGTTACAGTTAAATTATTATATAAATGCATTTTTAAAGTTTTATTTTACATTAAGTTTAGTTAAGTTACCAATATTTGGCCAGGGTTGGATTCAGACCCCTAAAATATTGTACATGGAAAATAAAATTATAATATTTTAAAAAATTAAATCACGTTCGACATTTCATGTTTTTTTCCTATGTGCCGGGATTTTGGCGTCACGCGTCTAGTTTATCTATACGTTTCGTTTTCTGACGGTTTCATTTTATTTCTGTTTAATTTTTGTCCAAAGAACTTATAGTTAAGTTTTGGATATTGGTACCTAATATATTTTATATTTCATAAGGGTAAAACAAAAAGAGTACAAAAGAAACCGTATCTGCTTAATCGGATCTGAAAATCTTATTCATAAAATATTTTGAAATTCTGTTTTCAAACCGATTGCTTCAGGACCGTAAAGTTTTTATCGTGGTAGCCCCTTATTATAGTTGTATCAAGGATGCAACATAAATGCATCAATCAAGCATCGATTGTCCAGAAAGGGATCTAATTCTAATTTTATCAAAAAAAAAAAAACGCGGTACTCATGTACAATATAGAAATTCTCGATATCGTAGGGTTAATATTAAAATTTAAAAGGACGCAATAATAAAACAAGTCGACCTTTAGGTAAAATAGTTGTATTTTTGCTTAGTATTATGACGATACTATATACTGCAAAATATGAAATAATGGTACAATTAGGACAATTATACGAGTACTACGAAATCCGACCTTGGTTACGTCGTGTTTTGATATGACGTTTGTATTATGACAGATGCGCTACTTTTTCTTGTATGAAAATGTTATGAGTAAAATATTTAGATGGGCCTATCCTTCCTTTTGAAATCAATGATCATTAACATATTACATATATTGAGGAATTACTTACGGTCATATCATTACAAATGCGTTTTTATTACTTCATTTAAAGCAGCTGCATTTAATTAAAGTTACTTTGCAATCTTGTTCACTTCTACAAAATTACGACATCGTGGATATGCCGTTTTCTGTAAAATATTTTTACAAATTTTATAAGTTAATACTCATTCTCTTCCAAATTTAATCTCCCACTCAGTTTATTCCTCGTGGAGCTGTATCGCTAAACAAATTATCGCTTGTTCATCCACTTCAATGTTGTTAATGACTCGTGTCTACCAGGAAAGTATTTAATATATGTTTACCTCTAAAATTGAATTAAAATAAATGGAACACATTATAGTAATGAAGAAGGGAAGAAGGGTTCTCGAGTGGCAGCCTCGTACCGGTAGGCGTAGTGTAGGGCGACCCCCCACTAGATGGAGTGACGACCTGGTAAGATATGCAGGAAGTCGATGGATGCAGGTGGCTCAGGACCGTGCTTTGTGGCATTACTTGGGGGAGGCCTATGTTCAGCAGTGGACTTGTGAAGGGCTGTAATGATGATGATGATGATGATGATTATAGTAATAAAATTATGTTGTCAACATGGGAATCAATTTTTCAATACTAATTTGAGTAATATATTATGTTGTAGATATTATACCTCCAACAAAAGTGTATTTAAAGAAGAGCACGATATTTATAGAAGTCCACATAATTTACTTGAATAAAATTAATAAAACAACTGTTTAGTAGCGATGTAAGAATATGCACTGTCCCATATCATGCTGCAGGTGTCGTAACACATAAGAAAACAAGGGGATATGCAGCAGCGTCTCCTTAATAACCCTTAAAAATACAAAAGGATTCTTGTTCAAATCATTGTTTGAGGTAAGAGGTGAACGAGAGGGGATGAAAAATAGGGTTAATAGAATACTGCTATATACTTACATAAATTTAAAGTGGGATAAACGTTAGCAGTAAGCTTTCTTCCAACAGTGCGAAAGTTTTGTTCAAATCGCCTATCACATATGTAGATATTTCTTAACACTACAGTACACGCGCCCCTTTTCTTCACATAAGTACACGCGTGGCCTACTATAGCAGGCCATTTTAAAAGGTCAATGAATTGTGTATAACCAATTATATTATTAAAATAACGAATATAATGGAAAATTTATTTATCTTTCTTAGTTTCACAAACATTTTACTTAGGAAAATTATTAAAAATAGTAAACAATCAACAATTTAGTAAATATAAAATAAAATTTACAAAAATGGCACTTCTGAGATCCATGTAATTTTAAGTAAGTTTAGACTCAACCTAATTATTATTGCCTATTTTTCGTAGCAATCAGGACACACTAATGCTTAGTGTTCAGGACAAATCCATTTGTTGCAAGTCTTACACCACTTTTTGTGGACTTATTTCGGGCCCTTGAGCAGAGTGCACATCGACCAACTTGACCTATCTTTGGAGTCAAATCGTGTTGAGACTCTTGGGATTCTTGAACTGTGTTGGCTAAAAGTGCTTCTATCCCAAATTTAAGTTGTCGCGGAAGAGTTTCGATGAATGCCCGGCGAACCAAAAGTGGTTTTATCAAATTCATACAAATAGTACAAAAAGTTTTGCCTAACAATTTGTCTTCCAGAACCGTTCATTTGGTTGATTATCAGAGCGTTGATTCCAACAATGTTCATCATATCAAAAAGTATGGTTAGTGGGCGACTTTTACGCAGAACACTATACTGCTTACACATCTTGTCTAAAATGTTTATACAACTTTTAGTACGATTATAAAAAGTTACAATTTCTGGCTTGCGGTCTTCTTTGGTATCAGAATCTATAGCAGCATCATAATGCATTGTAGACAATAAATTGACTGCCTTATTTATTTTTGGTACATAGGACACAAGGGTAACATCTTTTTGAAAGCCAAAAGGAGAACTTTTGCTAGTCCTAGACTTCGAAGCTTTGAACTCCTTGGGAATTTTGGGTCTAGCTTAGCTTTCATAGTACCAACAATCGTGATCGTGAATGAGGGAGATTTGTAAAATAATTGTCCATTGTCACATTACAGCCTAAATCATAAAGCGGATCAAGCACTTTATGGACTACGTCGTTTACCTTTTTGGACTTTTGAAATGGACCTTCCGGTTGCACTCTAACATATATCTCAAAATTGAAGACATATGGAAATTTTGTGTCGACCACCATGAAAAGCTTAATTCCGAATTTATCTGATTTATTCTGTATATACATTATAAAACCGCAATGCCCTCTAAAGCCAATAACTTATTCGTTTAGCGTCAAAAAATCACTGGGAGTATAGTTTTTGCGACAATTGTTAGTGACTAACTCCGCAACTTGTCGAATTGGTGCCATTTTGTCAAGTTCTCGACGCAGTTCTCGGTCGGTACTGTCGTCGAATCTTTACGGGCACGTATCAAAAAGCGGAATCTATTTATTCCCATGGTGGTATATACAATTTCCAAACTAGTACCCTGAGAGTTATCCCAAATATCTTTTATGTTGCGACGTCCATTTCGTGATACTCGCATGAAGTATAATATGCCCAGAAATGCTCTCATTTCTACTATATCAGTGGGCTCAGCATCCCTGTTTCTTTGAAAATCGACTTTTATTTTATCTATGTAAATATTGGTGCACCTTACCAAGATTTTCAAGATATATTGCGTGATAAATAGTTCAAAACACGACACCGGATACTTCACATTCCTAGCAGCGTCTCCTTTTGGGCCTGGTGGTCTTATCCTAATGTTATGCGGTCGAATACGCGCTGCTGGTGGAACACCTTTTTGCCATATAGTTTCAATCGTTGATTTATAGACTGGACCTCGCCTTCTGGTTGCTAGTTGCGAGAGTGGGTAGTCATCTGAATCTGATGTTTCGTCAGATGCACTTAGTCTTGTGTCTTCACTTTCGCGGAGTTCTGACTCGTGAACTAGGGCCTGTAAGTCTAGTTCTGTCTAAACATCGTCATCTCATCTCTCAATCACTTCTTCATCATCAGTTTCTAACTCATACAAGCACCATTGTATTTGTGAATCCTCCATGATATATTCGCAAATAAATCTGAAGTATTACATAAATTAGAAAAAGAGATACACTTTTTACAACCTGTAATGACTAATTAAATAATAATATTAGCATTTAAATACATATAAACGGACAATTGATACTAGGATAGTAAGATAACAGTGCTGTAAGTCATAAGTTATATACATCAAAAGTTATATACCTGAATTTGGTGCACCAATACACGCGCGGACTACTGTGGTGGTCCTTCACTTTTACGCCAAATTACCAATGCGTGCGTCCGCGCTAGGGTCCCGCGGGGTACTGAGGTTGTGGCAAATACAATAGACGAAGCTTACCTGGAATCACTATCTTTTAGCGCGCTAAACTAAAAAGTTATTGCAAAAAGAATAACCGTGGTCTACCAGTAATAGACCGCGCGTGTACTCTAGTGTTAATATATATGAAGTTTCTCCGAGTTTCGTTTCCTCAGATAATACTGCCAACCACGTAATAAATCTAGCTTCGTTATAATATCCAGGTTTTGGAAAACGATGCAAAGGTACTGAGAATAAAAACAATATGGGTGTTGACGACGCTCACGTTGCTTCTCGGGTATCTGAAATATAAATAATATTAATTAATAAAACATAATATATGTAAAATATATACACATAAGAAATTGTTATTTAACTTTTGTACTTGTTGTTTTTCCATAATAAATAAGCACGTGTGCATACGGGGACGGTGGCATTTACCGCGATTTTATTGTAGGATCAAAGTATATTTTGCAACATCGGTGTTGCACCGCTGAGTTCATGCTCCCGTGCATATTCAGTTGCACTAGAACATCATACGGGTTGACACCTATGTCTCCCTCCCCGCGGATGTACACGCGCTCACCAAAAGTTTTTACTATATTTTACTCCCAGACGACACCAGTGTCCTACATCACCAACAAAGTGGTCCTTCGGCCGAATAATTACGTCTTCTGCAAACAGTATAATAATAATAAGTATCAGTTATGTTCAACACGCCGGTTACGCAGCATAAAAGAAAAGTGCAAGAACAACCAAAGTTAAAACTCTGCCTTAGCGGTTAAAAGTGCTCAGGCAGAAGCTGCTAAGATTAAGGCGATTCATTTGAAGCTGCTAAACAAACAGCTTGCAGCTGAGGTGGCAGAATTGGAATCTCGATCACGCTCCTCCCACAAAACAGCTGTAGAATCTTCAACCAGCAAAGTTGAAAATTGCCTGAATGCTCCAGGAAACCAGCATGAGGAGAACCGGGAAGATTGCTCTCGTGAAACAATCGGCTTAGAAAAGCTGGCATACGCATTAAATGAGACAGTGGCTTCCTCATCCTGTAAAAAACAGAACCAGGAACTCTTACCAAGATTAGCAACGTCTAAAGACCTGCCTTTATTTTTTGGAGATCCTGTGGAGTGTTTGCAGTTTAAACAAGCGCACCAAGAATCAACCCAATTATGCAAATATAGTGACAGAAAATGTATGGCGGCTACTTAAGTGTCTTAAAGAAGCGGTGACTTCACTCTTGATTGGTGGAACTACACCCGATTTAATAATTGACACTTTAGAACTTAGATTTGGCAAACCGGAAACAATTATGTGTAAAATAGTCCTACAGTTAAAAAAATTAAGCCCGTTGCCGTTAACTTATCATAATGATATTATTAACTTCGCTATAAAAACGAATAACTATGTGGCTGCTGCCAAAGCTATGCAACGAAGTGATTATCTTCGCAGCCTGGAATTAATATCTATTGTTGTATCCAAGCTTCCAACTTTACTTGTCGCAAAATGGATCGATTATATTTAAAAACTGCGAGAGTGTAATTCACCGAAATTAGAATTGCTTAGTGATTTTTTATATGAGGAAGCCACTTAAACAGCTGCATCAGGGGTAAGTCATATTCACACCTAATATAGTTTAAAGAAGATCGATGAACGTAAACACCGTTCACATTCGCTGTTACTGTATACAAATAGTAATCAATTATTTTATATAATTTTTTATTTATTTATTAAAAAAAATAGAAAACGCAGAAAAGTGTAAATTTTGTCGCAAAGGGGCTCATGATCTCGCTAATTGTTTACGTTTTAAGCGCGCCTTACGCAAAGGTCGCTGGTGATTTGTACGCGTAAATAAACTTTGGTTCAAATGCCTTGACCCTCGCCACACGAATGGTATGTCGTGTAATGGCAGTAATTGCCACATTGAAGGCTGCAATGAACCGCATCATCGTTTACTGCGCTGGATCAATCCATCAACAGAAAGCTTAAAAACTGCGGAGCAAGGTGAGGATGAGCATCCCAGCACCAATGAAACAGTGACTCATACGGTGGCATCCCACTGACACAAGGTGCTTTTGAAAGTGGTGCCGCTCACACTTCACGGACCGAATGGCAGTTTACATACGCATACTGAATGATGGAGCTACCGTGATGGTGATATCCGCTGATATCACAGATGATCTCGGATTATACGGTGAAAACGTTATAATGCGCGCGCGCAGCGCATGGGACTCGGGTGAGCTTGTGTGTTAATCTCAAGTAGTGAGTTTTAGTGTTACTAATTCGTATAACGAAATGTTTACTTTCCGTGCACGTAACATTAAGGAATTAAATTTGCCGACACAAAAGGTGCCGAATATCGACTTTAATAATTATGGACTCTTAAGTAAAGATCTTATGTAATGTAATTGTAATACAAAGCCGAAATTATTAATTGGTCAGGACAGTCATCATTTAATTACTCCTATTCGTTGTGTTTTCGATCGTTTCGTCCTATTCGTTGAGATTCCGATGATATCCCGTACGTCAGTCTAAGCGAGATTAGAATGGCTCTCCAGCACCTTAAAAACGGCAGGGCCCCAGGCGGGGATGGAATTACAGCGGAGCTTCTGAAAGCGGGTGGAACACCGGTACTTGAAATCCTTCATAAGCTCTTCAATTCCGTCCTCCACGGTGGCACTACTCCAGAGGCGTGGAGCGGAAGTCTCTCTTGAAGAACTACAGACCGATTTCACTTCTGAGGCGCGTCTACGTGCTGTTTTCTAGAGTCATTACGAATCGTCTCGCACGCAGACTCGACGACTTCCAGCCTCCCGAACAAGCCGGATTCCGAAAAGGCTTCAGTACCATAGACCACATACATACCCTGCGGCAGATTGTACAGAAGACTGAAGAGTACAATATGCCACTTTTCCTGGCGTATGTGGACTATGAGAAAGCCTTTGATTCCGTCAAAATTTGGGCGGTGCTACAGTCCCTTCAGCGATGCCAAGTTGACTGTCGGTATATCAAAGTGCTGAAGTGTTTGTACAGTAGGGCTATGATGGCTATCCGACTACAGAACCAGAGCTCGAAACCTATCCAACTACAGAGAGGTGTAAGACAGGGTGACGTTATATCCCCGAAACTCTTCACCGCTGCATTGTAAGACGTTTTCAAACTACTGGACTGGAAAGGATACGGTATTAACATCAATGGCGAGTACATCACTCACCTTCGATTTGCCGACGATATAGTCCTTATGGACTCCGGAGTATTGCCACCATTTGAATGTCGTCAAAAAATGACGGAATTGAAGAGCTTCTGAAGGACTTCAAGTACCGGTGTTCCACCCGCTTTCAGAAGCTCCGCTGTAATTCCATCTTCACCTGGGGCCTGCCGTTTTTAAGTTGCTGGAGAGCCATTCTAATCTCGCTCAGACTGACGTCCGGGATGTCATCGGAATAGTGTCGGATAAGACTGATACGTTTCGTATTTAAAATAAGACAACAACCAGTCAAAAAAAAAATTATATATTGGTAAAAGAAAGGTCGTGGGCGTGGTTCCGATAATTTTAAAAAAAATGCCCGTCTGGCTTCACTGGCGGGGTCAGGTACTCCCCTATGTGGCCGCGAGGTGGTCGAGCAGGGCCGGGGGGTTGGACTGTTCACGGGGAGCGCCGTGGGCAGCTGGCTGTGACGGTGGTGGCGTCGAGGGGAGGCCTAGGCCCTCTTAATAAAGGACGACCGCCACGGTTGTAGTCGTAAAATTGCACCCCTTACGGGGTGCAAGACGATACGGAGGTCTCGGTGACGAGAATTAACGAAAAAAACTATACGGCCACAGTGCCGGAATTATTATATTATTTTAAACTTTTTCCAAAATGGGATTAAAATTTGCAAGCGCGTACGAGGACACAAAGCAGAGCTTGTGAACGCGGCTGCAGTGGTAGTGTGCGCCTCCCAGGGCGCTCGGGTGGAGAATGATCGGGAGCGCGACGCCGTGGAATAATACCGGCCGGGTAAAACTCTGACGCGAGAGTTGCAAAGCGCATAGAGTAACGAAGCGTCAGGGCGTTTGTTCGAAATACAATATTTTAATAAATATTGTATTTCGTTGTATTATATTATATATTCATTGTAATAATAAATATTTGATTTATTATTTAATTCGTTCTTTTAGTTTACTGATTTGTTTTATTAATAGGATACCTAAGTTAATTATAGAATTATTTTTGTTAATAACTTTTATTTTATTTTTATTTAGTTTATTAAATGTTTATTTAATTTTAATAAACCGTTTAATTATAATTATGCATACATGTACGTGCAACGTTACAGTACCCCGCGCGCTACATAAGGATTTTATTACTCTTAATTAATAAAATCCGCTCTAAATTGTTATGTATTCGCATTATCCTTTTATACAACATCTCTCATACTTCACGCGATTATATCAGCGTCAACGAACATCAATAGGGTAGTTGACGCATCCTGTCATTTGGCAAGGTGTTCCAGCATCGGCTAGACTGGAAGACCCATACGAATACCTAGAGCTAAAGATGTAAAAGTGTGACCAGGGTAAAACGAGCACCATGTATATATATAAATATAACGCTAGTGTATTCCTAAGTAACAAGCAGAACACATGCAACTTAATTAAGTGTACTTGTAGGTGTAACATGGAGATCTTGTGATATTGCAGTGATGGTTGCTGGCCCATCTCCCACAACACACTACTACCCTATCCCTTAGTCGATTTTTACGACACCCACAGGAAGAAATGGGGTGGTGCTATTCTAACCCGAAACCACACGGGGAAGTACACACTTTAAAAAAAAAGTGTATACATATATGACTAAGTATTGTGTCCTGTTAATTTCAAATCCTTGATGTGCCAGGTGCCAATATCTTTCCCAGACATGTCAGCCAGGATGTAAACTAGGGGTGACTTTTTACCGATGACGCGACATTTAATAAATTTTGGCGCAAGTTTTTTACTAAAGAACTTATCCTTATCACTTAAAACATATGCGCGTTTCATAACAGTGTCACCAATGTTAAATTCCATAGGCTTGCGCCGAAGGTTATAGTGGGTTGAGTTTTTAGCATGAGCATGCCACAATTTGGCCTTTACAGTATCGAAAACTTCCTTAAGACAACCCAAATCTTCCGCGTAGATGTCACGGGGAAGGAATAAAACCTCATCGCCTAAATCGTTATCTAAATAATGCGAGCCACATGTAACGAGCTCCCTGCCGAACACCAGGAAGGATGGAGTGAAACCAGTCGCCTCACTCACCGAATTGTTGAGGGCGAACTGAACCTTCGGAATATATGTATCCCAACTGCGATGATCGTTGTCCACGAAAGTTGAGATACACGTGATAATTGAACGATTATGTCATTCTACCAAATTAATTTGAGGGGTGTACTTTGGCGTGAAGAACACGTTAGGGACCTTATAACGATGGAAAAGTGACTCAGTGATCTTCGAAATAAACTGGCTGCCATTGTCCAAAAATATGGTCTGAGGGACACCATGGACGAGGAAAACAGACTCTTCCAGTAACTTCGTGACTGTAGTGGCAGTAGCACTTCTTAATGGGAAAATTAGGCAATATTTCGAGAAGCAGCATGTGACTACGAAGATATAAGTGTTCTGCTTCCTAGTGACAGGCAAGGGGCCCATCAAATCAATTGAAATCATTTGAAATGGCCTAGAACACTGCTTCGGGCGGCCCATTTCTCCCAAGGTTTGGTGATTTTGAGCCTTGTAAGACAAGCACTTCTCGCAGGAGGCAACGAACTTCACCACGTCCTGGTGCATACCAGGCCAAAAGTAGCGCAAGGCAATACGATGGTATGTTTTAAAAACGCCGAGATGTCCAGCCGTGGGTTCCGCATGATTCTCGTTGATCACCTGCTCGCGAAGCTCAAAAGGTACCACCTCCTTCCATAAGAACTCGGATGAAAGTGAGTGATTATTTTCGGTACGCCTGAATAACTTGCCATCCTTGATAATGAAATTCGGGAAAGTTTGCGGCTTAGAAAGGCAAGAATTATAAATATTTTTGTACCAAGAATCCGATGTCACCATGTTCGAACCGGAAGTACTAATCGCCGAGACGGGAAGAGCTCTAGAGAGGGCGTCGGGGATCACATTGTCCACACCCTTACGATGCTTGAATTCTAAATGAAATGAGGACAATCTTACACCCCAGCGAGCTAATCTACCGGTAGGGTTCCTGAGAGACAGAAACCATTTTAACGCACTGTGATCAGTATAGACAGTGAATGGCCTGCCGTTCTCCAAGTAACACCTCCAGTGCTCCAGGGCGATGACGACAGCTAATGTCTCACGCTCCGTTATACTGTAGTTCCTCTCTGCTGCTGACAACGACTTGCTCATATAAGCAACGGGGTGCTCCTTACCATCTATAGTCTGCGTCAGCATCGCACCCACGCCGTAATTGCTGGCATCGGTGTGTACTTCGAATGGCTTATCGTAGTCAGGGCAGGAAAGAACAGGAGCGGAAACTAAACACTCCTTAAGTTTCTTGAAGGCAGCATTAGCTTCGGCAGACCAGACAAAAGGTGGTCCGCCCTTCTTACTCGAAGTTAACTTGTTTAGGGGGCCTGCAATGGTACTAAAATTGGGGACGAAACGGCGATAACAAGTAGCAGTCCCGAGGAAGCGCTTAACGTCCTTACGACATGTAGGTGTCGGGTAATTGAGGATTGCTTCCACCTTCTCAGGATCGGTACGTAAACCACTACTATCAACGACGTAACCCAGGTATTTGAGCTGACTGCGGAAGAATTGACATTTCTCTAGGTTTACAGTGAGGTTGGCCTGTTTCAGCTTATTAAGAACCCGAAGTAACAGGGAAACATGGGAATTGAAGTCGTTTGAGACGATAATAATGTCGTCTAGGTATGCAAAGACTTTGAGGTCAAATTCCCTAAATAACAGATCAACCAACCTTTGCTGTGTAGCCGGGGCGTTAGTTAAACCAAAAGCAGTGCGCTTAAAACGATAGGTACCGCGATTAGGCAAATAAAAAGCAGTCTTGTCCCGGTCCTCCTGTGCTATAGGTATCTGCCAAAAGGCTTTGGATAAATCGATACTAGATAAGTAGCGAGCATCGCGAAGATTATCCAAGATCTCGGAAATGTAGGGTAGACTATAGGCGTCGCGCTTCGTGATGGAATTGAGCTTGCGGCTGTCGAGGCAAAACCGAGGCTGACCGTTTTTCTTCGTAACAATGAGAACTGGTGATGACCAAGCACTTTCGCACTGCTCAATTACGTCCAGAGCCAGCATCTCGTCGACCTGTTCGGCAAGGATCCGCTGCTTCTCTGGAGACAACCTATAGTACCTTTGACGAACTGGCTCAGCATCTCCCGTATCAATACGGTGGGTGACCAAACTCGTCTCGCCCAAACCCCGACGTTCGGCGGAAATGTCGCTAAATTGAGAAATGATGTCATCCGCCACTGATCTCTCCGAAACAGTTAAGTGGTCATACGCTTGTATGAAAGTGGTAGAATCGGTACTAAGGCTAGCATTCAATACTGCGGCATTAAAAAATGTAATGCTTGAGAAATGTCTAGGAAAAATGTTAAACTCGCGCCAAAAATCGATCCCCAACACGAGATCAATATTGATGTCTGGCACAACAAATGACTTAATTATATGGTACTCATTCTCAAAGTTTATAGGGAGAAACATATAGCCAATGCTGGTCATAGATTGACCCCCAGCAGCCATGACTGTAAATAGGTTGTCCCTATGCAGCTGCAAACCCCGTTCCTCTAGCTTCCTATAAGCTTTATCACCTAAAATGGACACAGCTGAGCCTGAATCTAAGAGGCCAAATAGCTTAAAATCATTGATTTGTACACAAGCGTAAGGTCTAGGATCCTGCAATGGTTTGTCCAGCAGAATTGTATCAACTTTATAAGAATTGAAGAAAACGTTAACAGCGTTAAGCCAGCTCTGCCAATCCTCTTGGTCAAACTTGGGTGGCAGGACTTCAGTACAATTCTGCTGGTCTATCAGTTTTTTGAAGTGCTCGGTTTATCCTTGCCACACTTCGGACAGTCTGGTGACTTGACGCCTTCCTGGCCACAAACAAAACAAAATATTCTATCCCTATTTGCTTTGCATTGACGAAGGTTGTGGGTGTTATTACGACACCTCGGACAATAAGGAGACTTTTGGTACTGCTGTTGCACCGCATGCACATAATTATCATTTTTAGTATACGTTTTATTACCTGTATTGTAATTACTGTTGCTTTTATTGTAAAAGTTATTGTAAGGTCTTTTATTGAAACTTTGGCCGCTGCCTTGATTAAACCTACTTGCAGACTGACCAGCGTAAGCAAACTCTGGCGCCAGTGTTCCTGAAGAGACTTTCAGAGGTTCGTGGAATCCCACTAGGCGAGCCTGAATGTTCTCGTAATTACGACAGAGCGAACGCAAGGTGTCGAGGTCTGAGATCTTCGGGACAGAAGCTAAGGTGCTGGCGTAGCATGGGCGGATGTTATGTAAAATTATCTCAAGTTTGTCTTCGTTAGACAGGCTCTTGGACAAACGTGAGAATAGCCCAGTCATAATAGAAGTGTAAATAGTTATATTTTCAGACTCGCCCTGAGTTCTGGCCCGAATCTCCGACAAGAGTCTGTAATCATAATCGGCCTGGTCGAAATCCTCTCTGAGAAGGGAAACTAACTCGTCCCAATTAGATACCTGGTCCCGAATGGCACGATACCAATGCAAGGCATCGCCGGTAAAAATCTCAGCGCAGAAAGACAGCAGTTTTTCCCCCGGTATATTCCTCGACTGGCTGTATTCATTGATGCGCTGGATAAATGCACGAACGCAAGATTTGCCGTCGAACTTAAACTTAGTGAACTCACTAGCCACGCCGCGCTCACAAGTTACGTTAACGTTGAGAGGTAAAGCAGCAGTAGACTGAGGGTCTCTAGATGCCAGAGAAGGGGTGGAATCAGTAGCAGTAATAGCATTATAGCGTTCCAAAAGTTGCCTGTATTCCGAAACACACGTATCCACCACCCCTTGCTGGGTCGTGCTATCACAAACTATACGGTTGAGTCGATGATGGAGGTGGTTAATGAGGTTGCGAGCACGAAGCAACGCATTCCCATCGCTAGGCGCCTCGATATATGCTCTTAGCTTAATTAAAGCATCGCTGACTCCCTTTAAATCATCGCCGACAGACAAAACGCTCTCGAGAATGTCCTCCGAAGGAAAGAGTGGACCTAATTTAGCAATCTGCTCGCGTAACTCTCTGACTGTGTCAGCCGGGGTGGCACCTCTAATGGCAACTTCGTATTCTAACTCCGACTTTTGCAACGATAGGAATTTAACCGGGTGCGCCATTATAACACGCGTATAACCGCAAAGAGGTAAGTGTTGAGTCGTTGCTGACTTAATCTACTCCGTTCCGTTACAATTACAATATCAGGTACTAAGAACGTTCTGGTTGACTAAAACGATTGGCGTATAAAAGAAGCAGTAAAAAGAATAGAGCAACTGCCACCAAAATAAAAGAAGCAGCGCAACAAAAAATTAAAATACGCAACTAATATGTACTCGAACAATTAAATAAAACGACAACAAGATAATAATAATATGCCTAAGAATTAAAATAAAAAACAATTGATTGAATAATTTAAAATACTACCAACGCATGCGTGACTCACTGAACTAGAGTTCTGCAGCAACAATAGGGAATAGTTACAATTCATAAAATTTCAATAATAATAATTTCACAGAAAAGAAAAAACCACGAGATAAAAAACCTACTGCAGAATAGAATAGTAATGCCTCGGAACAATATTAATTTTACCCTATCACAGATTACACAGTGACCACTCTGCACGCTAACTACTCTGTACAATGATAGAACGTAAACAACATAGGGTAGTGCACGGCATAGAGTGATTAAGAAAATAAACTAAACAAATTCTTAGTTAGGAATTAAAGTTTATGATCTCTCAAATAATAAAAGTAAATAATTAAATCAATTGAAATTCAATAAAATTCCTAAAACAAACACAATAATGAAATTCGTACACATTAGTTGCTGCAACCAAAAACAAAAAAAACAAAAACGTTTCACAAACACAAAACGACACAAACACCAACTACTCCTACGCAGTGAAACCAGACCTTTTTTACCACGTTTATGGGCGCCAGTGATACGTTTCGTATTTAAAATAAGACAACAACCAGTCAAAAAAAAATTTATATATTGGTAAAAAAAAGGTCGTGGGCGTGGTTCCGATAATTTTAAAAAAACTGCCCGTCTGGCTTCACTGGCGGGGTCAGGTACTCCCCTATGTGGCCGCGAGGTGGTCGAGCAGGGCCGGGGGGTTGGACTGTTCACGGGGAGCGCCGTGGGCAGCTGGCTGTGACGGTGGTGGCGTCGAGGGGAGGCCTAGGCCCTCTTAATAAAGGACGACCGCCACGGTTGTAGTCGTAAAATTGCACCCCTTACGGGGTGCAAGACGATACGGAGGTCTCGGTGACGAGAATTAACGAAAAAAACTATACGGCCACAGTGCCGGAATTATTATATTATTTTAAACTTTTTCCAAAATGGGATTAAAATTTGCAAGCGCGTACGAGGACACAAAGCAGAGCTTGTGAACGCGGCTGCAGTGGTAGTGTGCACCTCCCAGGGCGCTCGGGCGGAGAATGATCGGGAGCGCGACGCCGTGGAATAATACCGGCCGGGTAAAACTCTGACGCGAGAGTTGCAAAGCGCATAGAGTAACGAAGCGTCAGGGCGTTTGTTCGAAATACAATATTTTAATATTTGATTTATTATTTAATTCGTTCTTTTAGTTTACTGATTTGTTTTATTAATAGGATACCTAAGTTAATTATAGAATTATGTTTGTTAATAACTTTTATTTTATTTTTATTTAGTTTATTAAATGTTTATTTAATTTTAATAAACCGTTTAATTATAATTATGCATACATGTACGTGCAACGTTACAAGACTTGCTATTGGATCGTTACTCACACTTGCGTGTAGCTCCAACGATGATGTGTACAGCTGCCCATAGAATCTCTCAATCTCACTCAAAATCTCAGGTGTCCCGGAAACGATGCTGCCACACTCAGTCTTCAGTTTTGACCGTTGGCTCTTTCTGGCAGACAGATCTCTGGCAAAGACTTTGGAGCCCTGGTTCCGCTCGATTGCTTCTTTAATACGAGCAGTATTAAAGTTGGGTAAGTCTCGCCGCATGCATTTGGAGATCTGTCTGTTCAGTTGCCTGTATGCTGTCAAATCTGTTGACTATTGCAGCCTCATCTCCCATCTAACAGCCATGAGATTAAGAGTGTGATCGGAGAGTTTTTTGTTCTTCTGCGGCGGGTCTTGCAGAACTTAGCTCCGTCCGCATGGACAGTTTCCACGAGCTTGTCATTCATATGATCCACTGCATTGCAATCTTCTAGGCACTGAAAGCGGTTACGTAACTCGAGCTGAAAAGTTTCGGGAGTCTGGATCAGAGAACGAGGGGGACGGAGCGTTGAATTCATTAGACGAGAGCTCTCCAACTTTTAGGTTTAGTGTGCCTCTAACCATTCGGTGATTGCTGCAAGTTTTCACCCTTGCGATCACTGAGACATCACTGAATAGTTGGCGTCTGGTCGTCTTAATGAAGTCAATCTAGTTTTTTGTTGAACCGTTGGGGCTCGACCATGTCCACTTTCTGTGGGGCCGCTTCTGGAAGAAAGAGTTCATCATAAAAAGTCCCTCTTTCTACATGAAGTCGATTAGCTGCTGGCCCCTTGGATTCTGTTGCCCTATCCCAAATTTCCCTACCTTCAGCTTACCGTTCTTACTTGTGCCCAGTTTTGCGTTGAAGTTTTGGATGAACGCATGGCTCCACCTCCTCATCGAGATGTTCCGACGTTGGCACGTAAACCTGTATGACCTTCAGCGAATACTCGTCGATACACTCCCATCATCAGGCATCATAGGGGATATAAAACATACGTTTTTAAGGATTAATATACGAAAAGAAGATGTTAATTCGTTGCGTTTTTTGTGGAAAGATATTTATTTAAGTAATGAAAATGAACAATTAGGCTTCGAAAGTAATAACAAAGAGTCGAAATAACCTATGCTACATTCTGTTAAAAAATATGTTATGACGTCACTATTTGCTTCATAATTGGCACTAATTGCTTCATATTTATAGCCCAATATATAAATAAAAATACCCAATATATAAATCAAAATACACAATGGGTTTGTTATGTTCCTATTTTAATCTTAAAACAACACACACACCCACACACACACACACACACGTGTGTGTGTGTGAGTGTGTGTTTACGCAAATACTTACCATCTAGATTACAGCGAAAATAACATAATTTCGTAGGCATTGCGTATTCCAATGTGGAAACAGTCGTATAAATTAAAGGAAAAACCAAAATCCGTAATGAATATTGAACGTGAATGTCGTGAGTAGTAGTAGAAAATTCAAAGTTCGTATTGGATGCCGAGTTTATGCCGAGAAACAGTAAAAAAATTCAGAAACGGTAAGTAATATAAATTAAAATAAAGTAATTCACTAATACAATCTTCATGAAGCAAACTTACATCAAAACACAGAAAGCAGAAAGTCAGAAAAATTTCAAAACTTTTCTACCGACCTGCAATATTAAAAGTTACTATAACCAGAATTAAATAAATACT